>CM059229.1:16514943-17213693 GCA_030347435.1 Clarias fuscus | reverse complement strand
ATATTTTCCTTCTGCCTCTCGCAACTTGTTTCACTAACTTGCTTGGCAGATCTGAGCAACTTTCTAAAAAATTTTTACTGCTCACTAAATCTTTTATGCATTCATTCAGAAATCTGTGTTTTATTAATTCTTGTGAATTACCTTTCCTCTTGAGGGATTAGCCAAAATATTAAAATGCATAGCATTAACCCCAATGTTGTATAGGTTCCCCTTTGGCCACAGGAGAATCTCTGACCCCTCAGGGGATGCACAGGGGTGCTGTGGGCAGCGTGGGACCTCCATGAATGGGACTTGCACATCCTGTGGAGATTGATAATGCTTTGCATGCTAAGCCCATACATACCATACTGTGATACAGTGGGTATTCTGACACATTTCTATCGTTGCATTAACGTTTTTCAACAATTTGTGCTACATTGGATTTTATTTTGGATCAAACCAGCAGGCTGGCCTTTGTCTCCACAAGCATAATGAACTTTGGTTCATTTGGTTCACATCATCTGGTTTACTGGGATATACTGTATTTGATAATCAGTCTTATTTAATTTACCTCGCAGTGGTGTTAATGTGTTGGCTGATTGGTGTACAGTAGTTCTAGAGGTGTCTGGAGGCCAGAAGAAGGTGTGCTTGGGACACTTGTCTTCTGTGAACAAGTCTGCATCCCCGAATAATGGTCTAAGAAAAACATTATTAACTTCTTTATTATCATTAACTTTACCCACTTAACTCTCACAGTCTGTGTTTTTGAAGCAGAATATTATGGAGTTATGGACTTTGATCCAGATCTGTAAATGTAAGACTGAATATAGAAGTTTCTCTATCAATAATTCAGTACTCTCAGGAGAACATCTAACCATCTAGAAAGTGAAAGAATCATAAGGAAGAAAGCGGCTTACATTAGCATGATTTCAACATCATGCCAAGTTGGATTGTGATGATTATTGCTGGTCTTATGCTTGTTTTGATGTTTTGATTGTGCTGCTTGACCATGATGCATTATGCTCGTCTAAGCGGTCTTTCTGGTTTTTTTTTTTGGTTTTTTTTATTGTTCTCAGTAGGGATGTCCATTGATGATCAATTCACAGTCACTTTAGTAGACTGGCCAAATGGCGGCTTGGATTCTGCTCTCTCACCACTGCTGGCTTTCACTTCCCACATAGCAAACAAATGTGGTCCAAATCTGGCATGAAGCTGGTAGTGCTGCCATGTTGTTGGCTCTGTTACGAGCCACACTGTTCATCTTCTGAGCTAATTTGGGTTATGTTTCAGTGTTCATATTTTGTTGTAGTAGAAGTTCTGTAGTAGTAATAACATTATTATTATTAGTAGTAGTAGTAGTAGTAGTAGTAGTATTAATAATAATAATGATGATGATGATGAAGAAGAATATGGCTAAAAAGTCTTTTTGTAGCCATATTTTTTACGATTTTTGTTGCACCAACATGGCTTGAACCACCTGTGAACTCGTCTTGGGATCAGAGGTGGGTAGAGTAGCCAAAAATTTACTGATGTAAGAGTAGCTGTACTTCAAAATAATATTACAAGTAGAAGTAAAAAGTAGTCATCCAAAATATTACTCAAATAACAGTAAAAAAAAAAAAAAAAAAGTATTCAGTGAAAAGACTACTCAAATACTGAGTAACTAAGTTTCAATCATAATGTCAGATTTTTTTTTGAGAGATTATAATATCTAAACTTACTGTGACATGTTTCCTCAGGTTAGAAGTCGTGTTTTATATGCCAAACTGTCTGTCCCTTTGGCAGATAGAGAAGACACCGCAATGCTTTGTATATGATGCCAGGGATTCTGACTGAAGATTTTTTTCCCCTATGCTGCCTGACTACATGTGGTTATTGTTATTGATTGGTTAAACGGTGTCATGTGATTATTGTTGCTGCATCTGATTAGTGAAACAGTCATGCGGTAGATCTACCGGCTGCATGTGTAGAATAAATGGTTAGAAAAGTGAAGAGTCGAGTGTAGCCAAATGCAGCGGAGTAAGACTAAGACTAGCGTTTCTTCTTCACAAATCTACTCAAGTAAAAGTAAAAAGTATGGTGCAGTAAAACTGTTCATAGAAGTACTTTTTTTTTTTTTTCAAAAAGTTACTCAAGTAACAGAGTAAATATAACTTATTACTACCCACATCTGCTTGGGATCAATACAAGTTTTTTTTTTATCTGAGGAAATATTTATCATTTAATACAATGGAATTGCACTGTTAGATTAGAGCTTATAAATGAATTTTGTTCGTGAAGACCCCTAAAGTGTGCTCTTGCCTTTCTAGCTACAAGCCTTACAAACAAAGTTCAACACAGGATAAAGATGTACCAGGCTTAGGACAGTTCTTGTTTATAGAGACTCCATTTTATTCCTACTTAAGATAGTTATAAATTGCCCTTTGAAGCTCACTTGATGGGAGATACCTGGCTACATTTTATGGCACATGAGAAACGTGGGCCTTCAGTGCTATTTTCACTAAAGAAACATAAGGCTTTTTCTCCTATCTCTGGACAAGTTGACTGAGGCTACAGATGGAACTTTGGCACAGTTCCCACTGACATCTGTCCACACAGAGTCGCAAGCCTTCATCTGCAATCCCCAAAGAAGCAAACCTGATGTCATGTCCTTTGCTGAATAGTTGCTAAAGTTACTTTACCCATCAGGACCAACTAAGGAAACTTAAACCTAACTTTAAAGCTTTTCTATAGAGCTTTCTTCAGTGTTGGCATTTAGTATGTTTTGTTAAGTATACAGATCCAATGTTGTGCCCACTTTGTATAATACTATAATCCACACTTTTGGTGTATGTCCTTCATTTAGTTTCATTATATTAATTAGCTCAGTATGTTTATGCCTATATTTTTCAGGTCCATTTTTGTAACAAATAAGCTTTTTGGCATTTGGCCTGTCTACACCACCATATTGAATTGAAACGAAACACTTACAGTGAGATGTTATAGAGGTAGAATCTTTTACATTTTTAAACATTTTGAACTTTTTATTTAATTCGGAGGAGTAAAAAAAATGTAGCACAAAACGTTCAGGAATTACAACATTTTTTATACACACACCTTTTCTGTGCGCTCATAAATTATGGAACAAATGGCTGACAAGTGGTTGCATAGCCAGGTGTGGCCTGTTCCCTCCATTACTCCACATGGCTACTCGAGCAGATAAAAGGCCTGGAGGTGGTTATGAGCGTTGCATTTGGAAGCTGTTCAGTCAAAATCACAATTTGAGGTCCAAAGAGATGTCTATGCAAGTGAAGGTAGCCTTCATTAAGCTGGAAAAAAATTAATTCATCAATGACACTGGGAGTGATTACATACAAAAATTTGGAACATTCTTAAAAAGAATGGATTTACTGGCAAGCTAAGCAACAGCAAAAGATCTGGAGGACCACAAAAGACTACTAAAGTGGATGACTGCATAATTCTGTACATAGTGAATAAAAACCCTTTCACAACATTTAGAGAAGAATCTTGAGAATTTCTTTTCAAACTGCATGTTTAGAGTAAAGTTTTAAATTATCCAGGTATCTACTCAATTCAGTTTTCATACAAATAAGTTAACCAATATAACACTTATAGATTAACATTAGCAACTCTGGCAGTTACCTAGTACTGAAGTGCCATTCATCATTTATCATTTTTCATCTGCAATATGAATGTGATGTCACATCAATTTTGCAGCATTTGGCTGAATCTAAGCAGAGGCTATAGCCCAATACACTTCAGAGTTCATTCCGTTACTCTTCTTGTTATAAACCTACATGTAAACCTACATCTACAAAAATGCACTGTATAAATGTAACACTCACTCTCCCATTTTCTGTACCACTTTTCCTGTACAAGGTGGTGGCAAGCCTGGAGCTTATCCCAGGAGACTCATGGCACTACGAGTGGTACACCCTGGACAGGGTACCATTCCATCACAGGGCACAAACAACCACATACTCGCACATGGGCAATATAAGAACACCAATTAGCTTACACTGCATGAAACCCATCAAGCCCAGGGAGACCATGCAAACTCCACACACAGACCCAACGGCAGGGTTTTAAACAGAATTTAGGAATAAATTAAGTTCGTAAACGTTTAGATACAGTATTAGGCAAATTATTACTATGTTTTGTCATGTTGGTGCAAACATTATGATTATTCTGAGATTATTCTGTCCATTAGCCTAGTGTCAAATGAATACAAATTTATATTATTTAATAGAAATAGAAATTTACTCACCTCACAGACCATACATGTTTGAAAGGAGATACTGTCACTTTTTTTTATCTCCTATGACATTTATCTGATGATTGAGTAAGGCTCATTAGTGACTAGACTGGACATACACTTGGTACTCAACCAGATTAAGGGTTTTACCGCCTCGGCTCTAACGGCGACAGCATTAGGGGTGTGCGTTTCCTGGCTTTATTGCTATGTGGCGCTATAACTATAGACTATAGTTTGTCATTTGTATGAAACATTAATTATAGGCGCATCCACTGCTGCAGAGATAACAAGATGACATGACTACCTTCATCACTACAGCCAAAAAACAAAGAAATCACTAATTTATCAATGAATTATTAAAATGGTCAGTCAGTCTCCTTGCTGTTTTCCTCGATTTTTGTTTTCCCTTTATTTTTGATAAATTAAGTAAATCCTAATTGTTGCGCTGTTTGGGGAGAGTGACGTTCTGATGACATTTGGTCTGCTTTTCAGGAGTTCTCTCTCTCTCTCTCTCTCTCTCTCTCTCTCTGTGTGTGTGTGTGTGTGTGTGTGTGTGTGTGTGTGTGTGTGTGTGTGCTAGCAAAAAGTGGTAGAAATGACACCTGGCTCAGGTGACACCACACACACAGAGAGAGAGAGAGAGAGAGAGAGAGAGAGAGAGAGACTAACTAACTAATCTCTTTTGCTCTACTTTGTTCAACTTCAATATAGAGCTTGCCCGCTGGATGCCTTAAGAAAATGTGAAATGGAACAGTGGAATTTTTAGCAGTCTGGTGTAGTACTTTTGCCCCTGGCTTGGTTTTAAAATGCCAGGATCTGCTGACTTTATTTCACATTCATAATAATTGGGTGGCAATCCTGCACCCAGGGGTGGCCTGCAACATGGCATGGGCAGTGAATAACGAGAGAGTGCATAGGAAATGCAACCAAGTGAAGGCTAACAAACCGGATTATTAAATTTTTTAAAAAGTATTAAAGTATGTGGACAGCTTACCATTCCCACTTAGTGAACATCCCATTCCTGATTTAGGCCACTATGGCAAACCACGTCTTACTTTGTAGCTTACTCTGGTGTACATGGTTATTGTCATGCTGCAACAGGTTTGGGGCTTTTAGTTGTAGTAAAGGGAAATGTGCTTGCGTGTGACAGCATACAAAGAGAGTGTATAAAATTTTGTGCTTTAAAGTTTGTAAAAACAGCAGGGCTTCCAGATTGAATCCAGCGATTGAAATGTTCACCAATGCAACAAATGTTTTTATTTTGTAACTATTTTATCCAGACAGACCACCCAAAAAAAAAAATAATAATGAAAAAGCATGTAGTGGTATTTAATCCTGATAGACTCTCTCCTCTCCTGCGTCTGCCTGCCCAGCATGAGAGTACAGGAGCATGTGCGATAGTACAGCAGGGCTGCTTTCAAGAGCACTTGTGAACATAACACAGTTCATCAGACCATTCAATTGTCATGCTCTCATGAACATTGTGCAAGAACTCTCGTTGTTGAACACAGCCCTGCTGTACAATAATGAAAGCACTTGCGAAATGCTTATATCACGTATTATCCTGTTGCTGTCACTCTTGCATCATGTACGCAGTAAATGGTCAAATGAAAAATCTCTGACTTTTTCTCATTCTCTGCCCGTCAGATGGTCAGATGTCTGCATTCCTTCGGACATATTTCATTCACCATACACATCATTCACATAATTGTTATGGAATCATGATATACAGTAAATGTATAGTGCTTGTTTAATACTTTGTCAAGATCTTGATGGTTATTGGATGTCAGTGTTGGGTGTAACATGTTACAAAGTAATCTAATGTGTTAGGTCCGCCATTTAAGTACTCAGTTAATTATTTACTTTTTCAAAAAGTAATCCGTTATTCACACAATGTATGTAATCCGTGAACCAGACAGCAGTCATTCCCAATTCGTTGTGTGTGTGTGTGTGTGTGTGTGTGTAAGCCCCGTGTTTACAAGCCCCGCCCCCGATAACCCACCCCTTTTGTTATCCCTGCTGTTATACCCCTATCTCACCTATGCGGTTTGGCTATGTGAGGACCGACGCGCGGAAAGATGGAAACCAGATCATAGCGCCAAAACTCGCGGTGAATCATGATGAACCGTACTTACGGCCACAGCGTGAAACCACGTAGGTGAAATAGGGGTATTAGTAGTTAACAGATTATGAGCCAAACTTCGCTGAGTGATGATGGTAGAATAATTATAAAGGTCTTGACTATGAGTTTTCATTTTCTGCAATGGAAAAGTTCTCTAACTAGTTACTTTTATCAGAAAGTAACCCAGTAATGTAACGGATTACTTTTTAAAGACAGTAATTTTGTAATGTAATTAGTTACTTTAAAAAGTAACGTCCCCCAACACTGTTGGATATTAGTCCTAATATCACTACTAGCCCATAGGGGTAGTGGTGGCTCAGGTGGTTGAGGCTGTGGGTTGCTAATCTTAATGGTTGGGGTATCAAGCCAACTCCGATGTAGTGACCCTGAGAAAGGGAAAAAGTTCAATGAAAAAAGTCGCTACGAACTGTTACTGACTGCAGCATACGTTTCATTCTTCTGTATCATGTCAAATCATTTTGACTTGTTTTGTTGTCTAGTGCTATGTTAATATTAAATTAAGCAAATTTAACAGGTTGCTAAATTTTATGTTTGGTTTTGAAGATTAAACAGCATTGGAGTCTCGCTCCTTAACAGACAGGCACTCGTGGAAGTCAGAACTTCACTGCTTGGTTAAGTTACTAGAACTTTAATGACAAAGTTAAGAACTTGAAACAAGATAAATAAATAATTGAAAAAGAAGACCATCTGGAGCAATGTAGGTGTGATGCACTTGTTCTGACAGGTGTATGCAAAAAAATGTTCATGTCCCCCGCCTTCCCCCAACACACACACACACACACACACACACACACAGACTTGACGGCCCCTCTGGTGCAAGGAAGTCAGGGGAATTACTTTGTTTAACCAGTAAGGTAAAAAAAAATTATAATTATGGATTTTTCTTTTTTTTTTCTTTTTTTTTTAATAGAGCGTTAATTTAAAATATAAAAAAAGCTTTCGGTGTGGTTTTCTGTGATCTGCTGCCAGATATTATCATGCATGGTCAAATGTGGAACAGCAAAAAGCAAAGTAGCTCCTTCAAACACATTCTGCCTTATGGTAGCTGACACTAATCTTTGCAAAAGTTAGTGATGGTAAATAAATCAGATATCTTTATAAAGCTTTCAGTAAGTTTGTAAAACTTTCAGTCATCAAAGCCATTTTTCTGTGCATTTTTGTTCCTGAAGGGCAAAATGCATACTTTTACACACTATTGCAGAACAATAATACCAATAATATCAGTTATAACATTTACCTTTCATGTTTTATGTACTGCAATTACAGATCAGGGGATAATATTTTTCATTTATTCACTCATATATATATACAACAAACATTGATGTATTAAAAGTGGAAATGTCAAGCAATATCACACTCAAGGTCGTGCTGTTGCTATGAACATCAGCATGACTGTGATCATCATTGGCACAACCTCGAGAGTGATATTACTTTTATATAATAGTTCATTAAATTCAACAGAAAATGAAGGAATGAATGAATGAATGAATGAATGGTATTATGTAGCAAAAAGGTGAAGAGACTTAACCATGGAGGTGATGGACAGTCCGGTAAATCTCATAGGTTTCTCAACTTCTCTCTTCTTATTCCACTCTAGAATATCAGCTCCGTTAACTTCTGGTTTCCAGGGTTAATTCCCAAATAGCTTTAAATGGAAAAGTAGTGCCCTTGATTATGGGATAGAGGTTATTTTGGATGCAGCCTTGTGTTAGACACTAGTTAGCTTTGTAATTCGGAGCAAATTGGAAGACTAAGTGTTGTCCAAAATTACATAATGCTGTCAGATGTGTTTTCTTTTTTAAAGTATGTCTGTGTGAATGTGAATTTTGGCACGTACCTGCTTTCTCCTCAGTACTCAGGACCATTACAACCTACTTTTACCCATGCTGCGACTAACAGTTATCAGAATACCTGGGTGTCACGGCGTGCGCCCAAATCTATTATCGCCCCTCGTTCACTTCGTAGGCTCCCTAAGTAGGCGGCACCCCTTCTGCAGGTGTGCAAGGGGACGGGGCCGCCTATGCGGGCCGGCTGGCAGTGATTAGCGTTTATAGGATCCCGGGCTTGCTCCGCATTATAAAAGCAATGCGCGGAGTTTAGTCCGGGGTCCGAGAAGAGCGTAACGCGGTGGAGCTTGAGCGTGGCATGGGAGTGGGGAAATGGAACGTGCCCCAGAGACTTTGAAAAAAGACATTGGATTTCCGCCCTTTGATTTCCGCGCTGAGGACAGCGTGGGAAAGAGCTGCACGAGCTCCCACGGCATCCTACGTTCCCGCGTCGAGCCCGCCTTCGCGTCCTCGCCGCCGAAGAGGAAAAGGCCGCGAGGAGGACAGCGTTAAGGCCGTCGATCCCAGCCGGGAAAGCTGCCCAGCCGAAGGACGTCTGAGCGAGACTCCCGCCTGAGGCCGCGCCCACAGAGAGCTGGGAGGGGCCAGCCCGGCCATCGACAGCGGGAAGGAACCGAGAGGGAGCGTGCAGGGGCACTGCCTCGGACCCTGCACGTGCACACATCATTCCTTCCCTTTCTCTCCGTCCTCCCTCCTTTTTCCCTTTCCTTCCCTTATTTATTCCAAATAAATTACCCTTTTCCTCTAAGATCTCACCTCGTGTCTGTGTTTCATGGTGCCGCCCGTGCAACTTTGGGTCGAACCCGTTACACTGGGATACGAAGTGATACATATAGTTAAATGTCCCAGTGCTATTATTACCACTCATGGAATCTTGTCCATTCAGATTACTCGGTCGGTATAGTGTCGTTTAATATTTTTCAAACATTTGACCTCCAAACAAGCAAAACTTCATGATTTTTCAAGAAATGTTGACGAACAAGAAGGTTTTGTCACATATAAAGTAAAACCTTGGATTACAAGTAACAAGTTTGCAAGTAATTTGCAAGACAAGCTAAATTTTTTCATAATTTTTAACTTAATAAACAAGCGAGGTCTTGCAATATGTGTAGTATGTATTCACTTAGTCTGCATCACATGATCACAACTGAGCCAATTGTTCTTCTCTCTCCCTCTCACAGCGGAATTGTGTGTAATCGCCTCTCATGCTCATGTACTGTTTATTCAACATCCGTGCATACGAATACTGTTTTCTGTGCAAACATTCTGACTAAGTATGTGTGCATGTACAGCATTTTTTTTGTATTTTGTGTCGAAGTGTACTGACTGTGCTTTAGAAACTGTACTGCAACATGGCACTCGTGAAGAAAAAGGTTAAAAAGGCTATAGCAGTGCGGGAGATGATTTTGTTTAACAACAAGGCACAAATCACAAAATCCTCAAAAGTAAGTGTCATTGGATAGTTTCCTTGTTAAAGTGGCACAAGGATAAATAAAAAAAATATTCCGGTTTAGCCAACAGAGAGCAGTGTTTCCTTTAGTGTGTGTGTGTGTGAAAGTCGTCCAACACAATAACCCCCCCTCCTCCACCTGCTTCTCCTCTCTCTCATCTCCCTTACACCAGCTACGATTCCTTTCAAAGGTAATGTGCACTTTAATTTGTTTTATTTTTACTTCATATTTTGTATTAATAATTTTTATGTGAATATTTTGGGGTTGTGAAATGAATCAATTGCGTTTCCATTATTTCTTATAGGGAAATTCGCTTTGATATATATGAGTCCTTTGGATAACAAGCATGCTTCCGGGAACAAATTATGCTCACAATACAAGGTTTAACTGTACATTTTACAGAAAAAAAGAGTCTTGCTCAAGGGCCAAAAGTGGCAGCTTTTTGGCTTTTAAACTTTTGGCTTTCTGATTAGTAACTTAGAGACTTGACCAGTGAGCCACTAGTGCCTCTGACGCATTAACATATGCACTTCCCATTCTTAAGTGTCTAGTAGAATTGTTCATATATATATATATATATATATATATATCATGTTTATAATTATATATAATTTTGCTTTACTACAGTATATAATCATCAGACCTTCTAAAATGTGAGTGTGTTAGTGTCCAGTGGGGAAAATCCTACACTCTAGGGTGTCCTGATTGAATGTAAGTATGAACAGAATTGTATTTTATTTACCCAGAAATGAGCAAACAAACAAGTGACAAATCAACTCACAGCAAATTATCAGACATAATCAAATAATCAAATTTTGTCAGGCAGAGTTTACATTTTCTCTTCCATGAGTAATGATGCCATTGTTTGATAGAGACACAGAGACTATAGAGGAAATTGCCAGAGATCTAATTTCACTTCTTCTTTTTTTTCAGTTGCCAATGGCCATCAGTGTTCATGAGACTTCTATGTGTGTGTGCGTGTGTGTGTGTAAGTGGGAGAACACTATTAAATATTCACATTAGAAACTCAGGCTCTAAAGCTGATTTCCAGGGTATTTATCAGTGAAGTGATAATATGACATTAAAACCCATCATTATGCCAAAGTGCCCTCAAACACTTCCCCCTCTCTTTCCTATCTACACTTTCATCTCCCGAACGCTGCACAAAGTGTGTGGCATTTAAAATATGTGTTATGCAGCCTTCCGCCCATGCAAGCTAGCCAGCATGAATGTGTATGCGAGTATTTGTGCGCGTGTGTTTGTTTGTGTCGTAGCTGCAGTGGGTGGAATATTTACCTGTGCCTCGCTTGGTGGGTTAGCAGTTCACCATAAATCATGCTGTTGTGCGATTGGCCTGAGTGCTTTTTTTTTTTTTTTTTTCCAAGCCTGATGTGACCTCAATAGTGGCATAAGCCAGTACACATAAACAAAACTAATGGAGTATTGAACTTTGATACAGCACGGCCCATGGTCTAATCTAACACCACAACCAGGCAGTGGATGCACAGCCCAAGCCTAATCAACATCACCACCATAAATATATTCATGCCTCCGTCTGCTCGCAGCCATGCTGTCTCATCACCGCTTATCAGCACAAAATCGACGTCCTCTGCCATGCCCACCCCACAGAGCACACTGTAAATCGGTGCTGAATAAAACATCACACAACATACGCACAAACAAAACATATTCGCTCATAAACAACTTCATCGATCAATAATTATGGAGGAAACTAGTTTTTGTTGTTTGTGTGAAGGTATGTGGCAGGATACAGTGACGACTGGTCTGTTTGTACGTTAGCATTTGTTGAGTGTGTGTGTGTGCGTGTGCGTGTGTGTGTGTGTGCACGCGCACAGATAACGAGTAACAGAAGTAAGTGCGTGTGAGGATTGGTGTGGTCTGGGCATCTACAGATGCTAATATTCTTGCTCACATTCAAGCACACTCAGGAGATAAACAGACCCTGAGCTCAAGCACGCACGTACACCCATACACATGCACACACACATACACGCACACACTTGTAAAACAGCCTGGAGAAAGAGATGAAAGGATGATTGGGTAATATCAGAAGGAAGGTGTGATTGAATAAGAGAGTGATAATGGTTTGGAGAGCTCCAGCAGAGCACGAGCATACAGACAGCTGGGAGACAGGATACAGGAGACACCCAGTGTAGAGAATGCCGTGAATTTTGTATCTTTTTTAGAGCTGTTAGTCAACCCCCTGCAGAGCAACAAAACTTCAAAACCGAATGAGTTCTTTGGTGTGTGTGTGTGTTCGCTCTTGTGAGGGATCGAAATGGACTTTTATAGCATAGCTAGTTAATTGGCAAGTGGCTTTTAAACAGAAATGAAAACAATGCATTATCTCAAATGGTTAATCCTCTTTCTCACCAGTTGATACTTACTGTAGCTCCTTAAACAAACTAAGCACGGGTTCATTTCACATCTGGATTAGATATACAGTATGTGAAGAAATTAATCTTGTCCCAAATTCATGCGCATACTTTCAGTAAGTGCTTTATCTTGGATAGGGTTGCGCTATAACCAGATCCTATCCTGGGAATACTAAACGTGAGACGGGGATACACCTGGGATGGGGCGCCGCTCCATTGCAATACACCGCATGCACACACTCACACATTCACACACTCTTAATTATTTATACTTATGGGTAGCTTATCACAGCCAAATCATGTGCCGGCATGTTTTTGGAAGGTTGGATAAAACCAGAGACCCCAGAGGAAAGAGCAGTTACTGAGCTGCATGCGTTTTACGTTAACCACCCACTAATACAAGTCATATGCCTTTCATATACAATATATAGTGCTCATGAGTGTTTGAGTGAATTAATTAGATTTACATGGAACATGACTATGTTGGCTCATCTATATTTATGTAGCGTTAATTGAATCCGACTTCAGCCATTCACATTATTCGAGTGTTAAGATTAAAAAAAAAAAAATTGTAGTCATAAGCAAATGTGACATTTCTTGCAGGTGAGCTTTTGAAAAAGTAAAAAAAAAGGTTAAATTTTGTTCCATTTATATGGCATTAAACAGCTTTTTCTTCTTCTTCTTTTTTAAAAAAATCAGAGTACACTTTCATAATGGTCAGAAACCTCAGACAAAAGCACTTCTACCTCAGCTTTATTGAAATTTCTTCCTTTTTTTTTCCAACAAACCTTGCATAGCTTTTTCTCTCTTTTTTTCCCCTTTTTTTTCATTTGGACCTTCTCCAAATATTGGATGACTGCCTGCTGAATGCTTTGTGTTTTACTGCCTTGCTCTCTAGCTTATTATTTCATGTCAATTACATGTGCATGAGGGTAAATGAGGTCACTGGGTGTCATGCGAATATGACATATAGACCATAAGCGACAAGGGGGCAGGAGCTTGTTTCCACGCAGCGCTGAAGCTGATTCACGGTTTGAGCTCAAATCACCAGTTGTTTTGATGTTCAATGACAGTTTCATGAATCAGACACAGATTTGTTGAAACGTCATTCCATGCACTTAATCTGCACTTGTTTTGTACACGATGAATAAACGCCAACGTGTGTATGAGTAATATGGGTAATTTGAGCTGGAATTTAAATAAAAAGAAGGGAGAGTGGAGGCTGCTGCAAATTTTTTGGTCAAATTTAACATTTCTCATATTTTGTTGTTTAGGACAGAACCCACAGCCAGCCATGATCTCAGGTCTGTTGACTAACTTTTTGACCTGAGCTTTTTATACCAATAGGATGCTGATATATGAGAAATAATGAACTGTGTGAAAAATATCAATCTTTCATCTTTAACATGACATTTTGACCTCATAAAGGCAATTGGCTTGGCTCAACTTTCAGGGCATGTTGATGGATCTAGACTTGCTAGACTTACTGATAAGAAGGTATTAAATATGCCATAGTAGTGTCAGGTAATGTTCTATAATAAGCAGATATTTTATTTGAAAAAGTACAAAAGTCAAAGGTACTTCTTTACTGTATTGATGTAAATTATAAGTTATATTAAATCCTACTAAAGAAATATGTTTGATCAGGTTAAGCTGGTTAAAATACAAAGGCTGTGTGAATCAAACTAGGACTTTGGATTGCATAGTATAACAGAATGCAGTTATGTGGGTGAAAACTCACTTTGTTTCTCTATATAATCTCCTGCTACACTAATGCACTTTTTACAGCTAGTAAAACACTAGTGCTTGGATGCCATCAAGGTAAAAAGTTATCTCCATCATAAGCTATGATCAAACTTTAATCGCCCAAATATGTGCTTGGAGTGAGGTCAGTACTATACTGGGGATGTGGCGATAACCTCCAGCCGAGTTCCTGTAATGTGCAAGTTGTGTCATGACGTTGTGCATTGTCCTGGAAAAGCAGTTCACCTTTGGTAGTCAAGCCAGGTTTTTTTTTTTTTTTTTTCCTGGAAATGTTGCACAGTTGCATCTCTTCTGCAGTTGGAGACAAATTATCCATCGATTTGCAAAGCTCAGGCTTCCACCTCAGCCGGGGTCGTCGTTCATGGACATGAGGGCTGAGAGACTCATCACTGTACTGTGCTTGAAGTCTTCTGTAAATGTCGATTAGTTTTATGCCTGATTTCTCGTTTATTAGAAATTTAGTCCTGGTTTGACTTGAACGCCCCTCATAGTTTATGTTTACCAGTACAGTATATGGTATGACTCTTAGTCAAACTAATGAGCTAGTTAGTCATGGTGGTAATGCCACCTGATTTTACTGATAATTATGTCACTGGTGTTGTTTTTCTACAAGAGTATGATGCTTAACCTAGCTGGTCTTGGCTAGTTATTACATTTTTATTTTTTATTTTACAAAAATCTTTTTTATCTGCAGGCAGTTAAAATTGTGGTCTCTTCAATACAATTTTTTAATGCAACTGAATATATTTCACCATTTTATCAAACAAATACTTGGTATAAATGGTATAACCATGTAGCATTTCTCATCCTCTCCACATTTCCAACTGAATTATCGCTGCTTTCTTCCTAGCTCCCAAAAAATACCAGTAGCTATGTTAATTTGCCTTTAGGTGTGAATGGTTGTATCTGGTGCACTGGCATCCCATCCATTCCCACCATAACCCCATTCCCAGTTTACAGAAATAAACTACAGAAATTCATTAATAACAAACTGTGCACTTTATGAAGTATTTCTCTGTATCTGCTAATTATGATGAATATACTGTATAATTACTTAATACTACTGATTAGGGATTTTTTTTTATATTGAATTATCTGGCGTAATTGTCTCTAGAACATTTTCAATGATTTAATCCTTTAACTGTATGCCAGTGAAGAAACATCGCTCTAATTTCATGCACTTTAAATATCAGGATCGCAAACAGAGCTGTGTCGACGCACAGTCGGGATTCTTCCCTATTTTCTTCTCAATTTAGTCTTCCCAGTTCTCACCCGCTAACTCTCCCCAATCACCAAGCTAACATATGCTTCCTTGGAGACATGCAAAGCCAACTTCTGCAAGTTTTTATATTGATACCCGGGTGACACACCTGGAAGAAAGCAACATCTGCACTGTTCTGCATCTCTACAAGCTCACCGACATCCACAATTAGCAATCAGAAAATCTCACTATTACTGACAGAGGAGAGTTAGTAATGCCGTGCCTCACACACTTGGAGCATAATCGGTTTTGTTCTCTTGGCTCCTGGCCACAGAAGGCTTTGGCATCATCCAGATCTCCCTTTAACTCAGTGAATGCTTTACTGTTTGTGCCACTTTAGAACTGATCTTACATACAGTTAAAGAGCATTTGATACCGGCGGATACAGACAAACATTATATTCAACTTAGTTTTGCTTGTGGGAAAACCAAAGTGTCAAAGTTTTCATTGTGCAAAGGTCATTCCTGATAAAGCATGTGTCAGGGGCTCACTCTGACAGATTGTTGGATTTAAATAGAACGCTTCCAGCACTGCAGCTCTGTTTATAGACATGGTAAATCTGTCTGTCGATCAGTAAAGACAGGGGGGAGGGCGAGAGAAAATGAGGGAGAATGAACTGGGGCAGGCAATAGAAGGAGTGAGAAGAAAGTCAAGGCGAGAACATGGCAGAGGGAAAAGGAGAGGGAAAAAGAGATGAAACAAAGAGAGGAAGAAAACAAGAGAAAGAAATAGAATGTGAGGTGAGAGTGCAATGAAGTCAGTGACGGGTGTGCCTGTTACCTGTCAGCAGCTTGTCTTCCCTGTCAGAGCAAGCAAGAAACGCAAGCAGAGTGACTGTGTGAGTGTGAGTGTGTGTTTGTTTATGCGCATGATGGAGGAGTCTAGCGGTCTGAGTTTCTCTGATTTTTCCTTTCACGTTTTGTCAAAAAATTCAAATAATGAAATGCATTAACCCTGAAATTATTGACAATTTGTTAAGGGAAAAGTGTTAAAGTGTGCTATATACAGTATGTACATTTGTGAAAGCCAATCGATACAAAATGAAACGGTTGGTTGAAATGGTTGTAATGGTTTCTAGAGCAGTTTCCACAAAGACCACAGCTCAGAGTTACACAATACAAGGTTTAACAAAAGTCTCTAAGTGTTTTTACAAAATTGTCTTCTGACATTTTTCAGACTTAGTTTTATACAGTATGATGGACGAGAAGGCCTGGCTCACAGTCTCTACTCTAATTCATCCCAAAAGTGTTCTATCCTGTTGAAGTTCTCCCAAACCAAACTCGCTCATCTATGTCTTTATGGACCTTGCTTTGTGCACTGGTGCGCAGTCGTGTTGGAACTGGAAGGAGTCATCCTAAAATCGATCCCACAAAGACATGAAATTGTCCAAATGTCTTGGTATGCATGGAAGCATGGCTGCAAGCATTAAGAGTTCCTTTCACTCGAACTAAGGGGCCAATCACAAGTCCTGAAAAACACCCCCACAGCATAATCCCCCTCCCCCCCCCCCCCCCCCCTCCCTAAACTTGGCGCAATGTAGTCAGACAAGTACCGTTCTCCTGGAAAACGCCAAACCCAGACTCATCCTTAAGGTTGCCAGATAGAGAAGCGTAATTCATCGCTCCAGAGAACGTGAGTCCAGGGGCAGTATGCTTTTCATGACTGCATCCAATGTTTTGCATTGCACTTGGAAATGTAAGGCTTGGACGCAACTGCTCGGCCATGGAAACCCATTCGATGAAGCTCTCTACGCACTGTTCTTGAGTTAATCTGAAGGCCACATGAAGTTTAGAGGTCTATAGCTATTGACTTGATGAATTCTGTGCACCGTGCGTCTCAGCATCTGCTGACCCCGCTCTGTGATTTTACGTGGCATAGCACGTTGTGGCTGAGTTGCTGTCATTCCCAATCGCTTCCACTTTGTTATAATATCAGTAGTGGTTGACTGTGGAATATTTAGTAGCAAGGAAATTTCATGACTGGCTTATTGCACAGTACCACGCTGGAATTGACTGAGCTTCTTTGAGCGATTAATTCCTTTTCAATGTTTGTAGAAACGGTTTGCATGTCTAGGTGCTTGATTTTATACACCTGTAACCATGGAAGTAATTGGAACACCTGAATTCAATGTGTGTGTGTGTGTGTGTGTGTGTGTGTATCAGCCTTAATATTAAAATGGTAAATGTTAGGCCCAGTATTATGTAGGTTCCCCTTGTGTCACAGGGGCAGCTCTGGTCCCTTGGAGCATGACTCCAGAATTATTCTGTGGTGTGTGTTGTGGTGGCTGGTACCACAACATTACCAGAACATCTTTTGGGTGCTGTGGGTTGCAGGTTGGGGCCCTCCATGGATTGGATTTGATTGTCCAGTGCATTCCATGGGTGCTCTATCAGATTGAGATCTGGGGAATTTGAAGGCTGGATCAACAACCTTTAACCTTTTGCCTGCTAAGCCCCATACACAGCACATTTGGAAAACCAGTGTAGCACAAATTGCAGTCAATCCTGGCTATGATGAAAAGGTATCAGAAAACCCAATGCATCATAGCCATGGGTTTTCTGATACCTTTCCATCAGAGCCAGGATTGACTGCAATTTGTGCTACACTGTTCCCTTTCAAAAGCTACACTCGATGCTGCGTGAAAACGCTATGGGAACATCTCTTTGTTGCCCGGTTGTGAAGCTTGTGCATGTCAAACCCGCCGAATACCTTCGGCTTATAACCTGTGCAGGCATGACGTCACCGAACAAGGTGCACCTGCAGGTTATAAATAGGAGTGAACCGGAAACATCCTCAGATCTTTTTGTCTTCAGGACCGCTTTGTGTTTGCGCGTGCATGCAAGCCGTAACGAAAGCGAAATAAAAATAACAGCATTAACTCACCGTTATGGCGGAGTTGCTTAAGAGATGCGTGCCTCCGTGTGATAGATCTCTTTCGGAGGGCGATCATCACGAGTTGTGTCTCGAGTGCTTGGGGAAGAACACGCTCGCCTCGGGCTTCAGGGAGAATGTGAGTACTGTGATCTTCTCCCTATTAAGGTGCTTCGCGCGCGGCTCGCTTTCTTTAAAGAGAAACCGCGAGCCGCGGCGCATTCCTGGGGCTCGCGTGCCGATCTGGCAGACGCGCACGAGACGGAATTTCCCCTTTCTCTCGCGCTCTCTCCGGATCAGGAAGTTTTAGCTTCCGCTTCGCAAGCGCGCTCCGGCGCTTCTTGTGAAGGAGCGGAAGAATCTTCCTCTCTCGCTTCCATGGAAGTAGCCTCCTCACAACGCTCCTCCAGTGCTGACAGAGCTTTTGAGGAATTATTAGAGGTTATAGCGCGTGCGGTCGAGCGATTGCATATCGACTGGCCGCAGCAGCGAGATTCCCCCAAGCGTTCGAGATTGAACGACAGGTGTCTGTCGGGTGGCCGGGGGGAGGAGCCTCAACGTCTCTCTCTCCCCTTCTTTGGTGACATCCATGATGAATTAACTCTTTCATGGAGCAAGCCGTATTCATCGCGTGTTTTTGTACCATCGACTTCGACTTATTCGAATATCGTTGGTGCGAAAGCACGCGGTTATATGATGATGCCCAGATAGAAGAGACGCTTGCGGGCTATCTCTCTCCTGGGACATCATCCTCCCTGAAAAAGCCTATTCTCCCCTCCAAGCCGTGCAGATTGACATCTGCTTTGGTGGGTAAAGCTTTTCAGGCAGCAGGACAGGCTGGTGCTTCACTGCACACCATGGCGGTTTGGCAGGTTACCAGGCTGACCTGCTGAAGGACCTGAGCAGCGGCGGGGCTATTGATGACAGGGCGTTTGCAGAGCTGCGCCGAGCCACAGACCTGTCTCTCCGTGCAACCAAGCGGACGGCCCGTGCTGTGGGCCGTTCCATGGCTGCCATGGTGTCCACGAAGAGGCCTCTGTGGCTGAACCTCTCGGGCATCAAGGATAAGGATCGTGCTGTCCTCCTTGATGCCCCCGTCTCGCCTTCCGGCCTTTTCGGCGACGCTGTTAATTCCGTCGCCACTAGGTTTCGGGAGGCGAAGCTATATGAACAGGCTTTTGGGAGGTTCCTTCCCCGCCGTGCTCAAGAACCGGGACCGTCGGCCACCCGGCCCCGGCCAGGTCTGGCCCCTATAAGGCGTGAGGTCCAGAAGGAGAGCGTGACCAGCCGCACACCCCCTCGTAAAGACTGGGGTGGGGCTCGCCGCCCTTCCCAGAAATCTGCCTTAAAAAGACCAGATCTGAGGAGCTTCCTCTCTTCGAAGAAGAGGCCCTGAGGTTCGTGCGCCTGGGGCTGTGGGGGTGCCCCCCCCCCAGGGAGGGGCGCCTGGATCTTCATCACAAAGCAGGGCCTCCTCCCTGGCACTCCCTGGAGGCCGGTGTTCAATCCCCGCCACCACTGGTGTTTCGGGGAGCGCCGGTCTCCAACGAAGAGTTGGGTGTTTGGGTATCTCCTGCCATACTTCAGGATACCCAACACCTAACACCCCCCCCATCCAGCCGAAGTGTCAAAGCTCGTGCCCCTTTCGGAGAAGCTGGCAGCGTGGAAACTCCTTGGGTAGAAAAGACTGTAGGCACAGGCTACAGGATTCAGTTTGCACATCGTCCTCCGCGTTTCAACGGCGTGGTCTCCACTTCCGTGAAACCGGACCGAGCACATCTGCTGGCCCAGGAGTTAAAGACTCTGCTGGGCAAAGGGGCCATAGAACATGTTCCCCTTCCAGACAGAGAGTCAGGCTACTACAGTCGGTACTTTTTGGTGCCCAAGAGAGGGGGGGGGTTGCGTCCGATCTTGGATCTTCGCGGCTTGAACCGCTATCTCAGGAAATCCAGATTCAAAATGTTGACTGTCAAAATGATTGTTTCTCAAATTCAACTAGAGGATTGGTTTGTGACAATCGATCTCAAGGACGCATATTTCCATATAGAAATATTGCCACAGCACAGGAAGTTCCTGAGGTTCGCCTTTGGGGGGCGAGGCTTACCAGTTTCGGGTCCTTCCATTTGGCCTAGCTCTGTCACCCCGCACATATACAAAATGCATGGATGCGGCTCTGGCTCCTTTACGACTCCAGGGCATCCGTATTTTGAATTACATAGACGACTGGCTGATTCTGGCCCGGTCTCAGGAGCTAGCGCTTCGACATCGGGATGTCGTCCTAGCCCATCTTCATTCTTTAGGATTGAGACTCAACGCCACGAAAAGCGTTCTCCTTCCTGTTCAGAGGACAACATATTTGGGTGTCACATGGGATTCGGTCACGATGCGGGCACAGTTGTCTCCTGCTCGTGTCGAATCCATTCTCAACACCCTGAAGGAAATCAAGCTAGGCCAGAAGGTCACTGTTCATCACTTTCAGAAATCTTTAGGCCTCATGGCGGCTGCGTCCACGGTGATACCTTTGGGCCTTCTGCACATGAGAGCGTTTCAGCTGTGGCTAAGAGCCAGGGGGTTTCATTCAAGGGCCAACCCCCAGAGGCTAATAAGGGTTACGCGCCTGGGGCTTCGTACCCTTTCTATGTGGTTCAGACCCCGGTTTCTGACTTTGGGTCCCACTCTAGGTCCGTCTTGTCGTCGCAAGATGCTAACGACAGACGCTTCCCTCATGGGCTGGGGTGCGGTCTTGGATGGCCGTCCAGCACAAGGGAGCTGGAGAGGTCATCTTCTCGCGTGGCACATCAATTGCCTCGAAATGATGGCTCTGTTTCTGGCCCTGAAACACTTCCTCCAGCAGTTGAGAGGCTACCATGTCCTAGTGCGGGTGGACAGCACTGCGGTAGTCTCGTACATAAATCACCAGGGTGGACTGCGCTCGCGCCGCTTGAACAAGCTAGCGCACCAGGTTCTGCTTTGGGCACAGGACAAGTTCCTGTCCCTCAGGGCGATTTACATTCCAGGGCACATGAATGTAGGAGCAGACTTGCTATCCAGACAAGCTGTAGAACAGGGGGAATGGAAGCTCCACCCCGAAATAGTCAGTCAAATCTGGGAAAGATTTTACGTAGCAGAGGTGGACCTCTTTGCCTCACAAGAGACAGCACAATGCCCCCTTTACTACTCTCTGACTCCTCCAGCTCCCCTGGGTCTGGACGCAATGGCCCACACGTGGCCCAGGTTACGCCTTTATGCGTTTCCGCCTATAGTTCTGCTCCCGGGAGTCCTGGCGAGGGTCCGTCAACAAGGGTTGCGCCTCTTATTGATAGCGCCCCATTGGCCGACCAGAGTGTGGTTCTCGGATCTAATATCTCTCCTCGACGGCTCACCCTGGGTGATTCCAGTGAGGAGGGATCTTCTGTCTCAGGCGCAGGGGACAATACTTCATCCCCGGCCCGAGCTCTGGAACCTTCACGTTTGGCCCCTGAACGGGACCAACTGAGACAGGCTGGGCTTTCAGCCAGCGTAATTGAAACCATTTTAAGTGCCAGGGCTCCCTCCACTAGGAGAACTTATGCCCTCAAATGGAGTGTGTTTGAAAATTGGTGCATGACAAGACACATAGACCCAGTTCACTGCCAGATTGTTTCAGTGCTGGAGTTTCTGCAAGAAAAGTTGTCCTCGGGCTTATGCCCTAGTACGCTCAGAACGTACGTAGCCGCTATTTCGGCCTGTCACGCTCTGAACGACGGGGTTTCTGTGGGCAAGCACCATTTAGTTGCCCGTTTTATTCGTGGAGCTAAACGGTCGAAGCCGCCCACTAGAGCGACGGTCCCTTCGTGGGACTTAACTATCGTACTCGAAGGCCTGGCTGACACCCCGTTCGAACCACTAGAGTCAGCGCCTGTCAAGCTTCTGTCTCTTAAGATGGTTTTTCTGATGGCTATTACTTCTTTGAAGAGGATTGGGGATCTGCAGGCTCTGTCAG
The DNA here is from genome assembly GCA_030347435.1 of Clarias fuscus. Lineage (NCBI taxonomy): Eukaryota > Metazoa > Chordata > Actinopteri > Siluriformes > Clariidae > Clarias > Clarias fuscus. The sequence continues at coordinate 17,191,744 of CM059229.1, read as the reverse complement.
TCTCCCCATCCTGCCTAGACTTTGCCCCTGGGCAAGTCAAAGCTATTCTGCATCCTCACCCGAACTATCTTCCCAAGGTTCCATTCTCAACCATGCACCCAGTTGTTCTCGAAGCCTTCTGTCCTCCGCCTTTCACAGCTCCGGAGCAGGAAAGACTTCACTTACTGTGTCCAGTACGTGCTCTTCGGATCTACGTCCACCGCACTAGCCAGTGGCGTAAATCAGAGCAACTCTTTATTTGCCATGGGGGTCGCAACCGGGGGGCGGCTGCCACTAGACAGACTCTGTCACACTGGGTGAGAGATGCCATTGCCCTAGCCTATGAGGCGCGTGGTCACACTTCGCCTCTGGGAATCAGGGCTCATTCAACCAGGGGGATTGCCTCATCGATTGCCTTGGCAAGAGGCGTACCCCTGCAGCAGGTGTGTGATGCGGCGGGCTGGTCCTCTCCACACACGTTTGTTAGATTTTATAGTCTGGATGTCAATGCTACTCCAGGTTCGCGGATCCTTGAGTCAGCATCCCAGAGCTAGGTCTGAGACCTCCTCGGCTTGTGCGCACACGCTACACAACCTGGGGGTCCAGACACTTGCAGTGCGGCGGCGTTGGTATTCTCGTTCCCATAGCGTTTTCACGCAGCATCGAGTGTAGCTTTTGAAAGGGAACGTCTCGGGTTACTTGGCTGTAACCCTGTTCCCTGATAAAGCGGGAACGAGATGCTGCGCTCCGATGCCGCACTGCTGGCGTGCCTGGACGTCCTTCAGACAAAATTGACCTGAGGATGTTTCCGGTTCACTCCTATTTATAACCTGCAGGTGCACCTTGTTCGGTGACGTCATGCCTGCACAGGTTATAAGCCGAAGGTATTCGGCGGGTTTGACATGCACAAGCTTCACAACCGGGCAACAAAGAGATGTTCCCATAGCGTTTTCACGCAGCATCTCGTTCCCGCTTTATCAGGGAACAGGGTTACAGCCAAGTAACCCGAGACGGTTTTCTGTGCAATCAGAAGCAACATTTCAGTTCAGAGTCACATTAATTTTGTACCAGCATCGTGTATTTCAATAGGAGAGTCGAACCACTGCTTAAAGCCTTCTCCAGCACATTCCAAATGGTGTTAAAATCTGGACTCTGTGGTGGCCAAATTATGTGTGAAAATTATGTCTCATGCTCACTGAACCACTCTTTCACAATTTAAGTTGATGAATCCGGGCATTATTATCTTGGAATATGCCTGTGCTATCACATTCCATTGATGGAAAACCCTGTTCATTCAATATATGCTATTATTATTATTAGTATTATTATTATTATTATTATTATTATTATTATTATTATTATTATTTCACTAAGCCTTTAAGTGATCACTCTCATTCAGGATGTTTGTCAGACCACATTTCATTCTCAAAGATGAGGGTATGGTAAGCATTATCCTTCCAGGTTTTAATGCATTGGACAGTTCTTAACCCAGCTTAAGCAGTTTCAGTAGATTATTCTTAGTTGTTTTCTTTGCTTGATGCATATCAATAATTTGACACTTCTAATACACAGTACCATCTTTGCCATGACCACAGGTTTCTGACATGGTTGTTTAAGAAACCAGTGTGACTGCATAAGTTAGGGTAAAATAGCTTGTTGCCAGCTAAACCATATTAAGCACTGCAGTAATTATCCACTCAAAGGCTCTTAACTATTTGCTTAGTAAAAATCCATGTGGTGTGCTTTTCTTCATAATAAATTTAATTATTAGATTAATTAACAAAATGGGAACAACAGCTTTACTGAGATAGGCTGTCCAAAAGATACAACTTAAAAATGGGTTGTAACTTTAACAACCACAACAGCAACCTCATTTCCCCTCTCGTCTGTTGCAACCACCCAGCATTCAGCATCACCAGTACACTAATCACCGGCCTGATCATCTGTCATCATCTGCACCTGTTTCTCACTGGCTCATGCCTTAAGTTTTTTAAAGATTTTTTTTATGCTTGAATGATTCATAAGTCAGTGTGTGGCTTAACAAAAATAAATGTCTCAAGACCTTTGCAAAGTACTGTATACTGTACATTCAGTGCATTTAAAAAATAGAATATCATGAAATATGTTAAATTCTAGATTTCTTACATATATTTCTTACAAGTTAAATATTTCAAGTCTTTTTTTGTTCTAATTCCGATAATTATGACTTACAGCTCATGAAAATCAAAAGTTCAGTATTTCAAATGATTACAATATTTATTATTACTGTATATAGTATAAAGGATTTGCAATAAAGAAATGTCCAACTTCTGAAAAGTATGTTCATTTATGCACAAAAATTGAGCGCTTGAAGGCCATGGTGTACCAGGAAAAGTGCGACACAAAGATTATTTAAAGAAATGCATTCAAAGTGCAATTACTTGCATACTGTAACACCAGATTAACAAAAATCATCAGGAGTGGGAGAGACGACTCTTTGTGGGATCACAAAATGCAGAATTGGCAATTATGTAGTTGATGAAAATAAAGTTACATTTTGCTAAAAAAAATATTAATCCTCTGTATAGAGACCTTACTACTGTACTTGATCCAAACTGATACTCATGTGTTTTATATGAAAAAAATAACAAACAAACAAACAAACCCCACATCATTAAATACAGAAGATGCAAATAAAATGATACACACTTTAACATAAGAAGTATATGCCGCTTTTCTTACGGTCACATGATAGCATCAATGATGATCCAACTAATTACATCTTTATAGGTAATATAACACTACACATTGCTGCCGTGTTTTTATGATTTGCCTTTGAAAAAATGTCTTGAAGTGTCAAATCTAATAGTGCTTAAATGTTAAGCAAAAGTCAAAAATAGACTATTTCACTCACATCTATGCCAATTAAATATATATTATTTAACCACATAATGGTTAATGAACAGGTTCAAACCTGGAGCATAATTACAGAAAAGGTGACGTGTAAAGAAAAAGGTTTAAAATAAAGTAGAGGGAAAAACTGTTGTTTAGCCAAATGATCATGGACACCAAGTGCATCAGTCAGGGAAACTGATGTTTTAAACATTTCTTTAATCACATCAGACTGTACAATGACCAAAATCCACTGTCAGGTCAAAAAAAGTCACACAATCCAAGATTTTATTGACCGCCTTTAGCTTTGATTATAGTGTGGTAGTGAATTTAAATGATTCTTCATGGTCACAGAACTGTTCTTTCACAATGTGAATCCTGGAATAATCCTGTACCATCAGGGAAATAAAAAATTGATGTGATAACCTGGTTAATAGAGGTAAATACAGGTAGATAACAAGTACAATCAGGTCATGAGCTCACTTCTTTCTATTGCCACATACGATACTAAGTCTAGGCCTGACCCATTGAAGCAACCCCAGATCATAACACTGCCTGCAGAGACTTGTACAGTGGTCACTATGCATGATGGGTGCGTTTCTTTATGTGCTTCCCTTCTGACCCTGACCCATCTATTGCTCTGGAATACGGTCAGTCTGGACCTTTTGCACTGCTCTGTAGTCTAATCTTTATTCTCCTTAGCAAATTGAAGTCTTTTTTTACCGACTGGTCTCACTAACAAGCGGTTTCCTTTTGTACACATACAGTAGTTGCTTGCTCCCAATCCTGCGAGTCCTCATCACATTGTGTATGGGATGCTCTTACTTCCTCTAGCTGTAATTTCTACTGTCATAGAAATTACATGGCATCTTTACTAAGCATTTAAGTGACCTCTATTCATGATTTTTTTTTTTCATACCACATTTCTTCCATAAGGTCGAGGGCTTACAACAACTCTTACAGGTTTTAATACTGTTGGACAGTCCTTAATTCAATTCCAGTAATTTCAAATCTCTATAATTGCTTTCAGAGCTTGATGCAGCCCAATAAATTGGCCTGTTTGAAATGGGCCAGGCAATGTACGTTACAACTACAGAAACACCACTACAAAAATCTTACTTACCCTATTTTTTGTAATGCAACTCTTGCCCTAGATGCTTATTTAAAAAGTTCTGCATTCTGCTTTTTAAACAAAAACTACATGCTACAGGGAAAGGAATGTTAGTAACGAATGAAAATGAAATTCTTTCATTGAATTCTTTCAATGAAAAAATACCAAGTGCAGCAAATATTCCCATGTGCATAAAAAACTTACAAGCCAATATCCTCTTAACCTTTTGTCAATCAGAGCATGTAACAGCATTGACGAATGGTTCTGGCTGCTCTTTTACATGTTGATATTTTTAGATTCAAGCCAATAGGCACTAGCATCAATGTACAGTATGTTTTCCAGGTGGACTATCTCTCTCTGGATAAGCATGTCTGCCAAATATCACTGTGGATGTTGTATGGATGAAAATATAAATGTAATTAAAAGAATACACTCAATGTGTGATGATGATTTCCAATTCTGTACACAGATAAGGTGTTATTGGTAGACGTGAAGCAATCATTTAAACATATGCTGATCAGAAATAACATAGAAACTTTGATAATTATTGACATTTTGGACATTGATAAAATAAATTATCATTTTGTATCAATGGCACCTGTTAAGGGGCGTGATATATTAGGCTGCAAGTGAACAGTTAGTTCTTCATGTTCATACCACAATGAGAAAGGGCCCCCTGTTGAGTTTGGTTGCTCCAAATGTTCATTCATTCTTCCATCTCAGGAAGTTTTTCCATGCCACTATCACCCCTGGCTTGCTTATCAGGGACAAACTAAGTTCTAATAAAATGGAATTGAATTAAAAGTTGATGTGTGGATGCAGGAAAAAAGGGCAGATGTAAGGATCTGCGGTCTTATCTGTGAAAAGAACAAATTGTGATGGCCAGATGGTTGATTCAGAGCATGTCCAAAATAGAAGGTCTTATGTGGTGTTCCTGGCATGCAGTGGATAGTACCTACCAAAAGCAGCAGGCTCATATGCACCCAAACCTGTGGCACTGATGTACTGTTGGAGTGGGGAGTGAAGGCTAGCCTGTCTGGGCCAATCGCACAGACGAACTTCTGTGGTGCAACTTGCTGAAAAACTATTATAGAAATGTGACATGCTGTCAGATGCTGGCTCCTGTCCACTACTGAAAGCCCTTACATTTTACACAATGTGCATATGAGCATCAGTTCTGGATGTGGGTGTGTCACCAACCTGAGGTAGAGATGCAACAGGATATACTATGGGTAGAAGGGAAGCCAACAAAGGCAGTGAAAAGTTTTGTGGTTAACCCTAAAATTGACATGTACCTAAACATGTACATGGTCTAAAGCACAAAATGGACTCAGCAATAATGCAATCTGCGACACTGCCAAAAATGTTCAAGAAGAGTTGACCATGACAAAGAGGCCAAAGTGTGGACCTAGTCTCCAAATTTCCCACTTCTCAATCCAGTGGCTGTTTTGGCCCTGGGCAGGGATCTCCAACTGGGGGACCTACACAACATTAAGCAGGTGGTTTTAATGTTATGGCTGAACAATGTATTCATCCTTAAAGGTTTTTATAAACAGTTTAAAATGCAGTTAAAATGCAGCAACACAATTTTGCAAAGTTCCCAATTTCTTTATTTAAAAGTACAACTGGAATCACTGAATCACATGTTAACATGAAGGAATGACACAGAGCAACTTTTTTGTTCTGGAAACTTCTTGCTTCTAATTTAAACATATTGAGTGATGCCATTATATAAGGAGCATGCTAGGTAATGGTCCCACTTGGTAAGAATTATATAAGACCCCTTGCTGTTCCCACTGAGATTAATGTGACCCCCAACTTCTCATTACATTTTGTAACCTCTCGCTAAATCTCAGTCTGGCGAATTGTACATGCCATGTGTTTCATTTATGTCCCCAGAGCAGGCTGGAAGTTCACACCCTGGCTTTAGCCTGTCACACAATCGATCCCTGCTTCTCTTTTTAATCTCTCTTCTTTTCAAATTTTTCCATTTCCTATTTAGCCATGTCTATAGCTTAAGCTTACTATACTGTAGTCCAACCAAATCTCTCTCTCTCTCTCTCTCTCTGTTTCTCGTTATCTCCCGGCCTCCTACAGACTTCCTCTTCCTCTCTCATTAGTGTCCTTCTGTAGCATAGCAACAGACAGGCTAACAACAGACAGACTGAGTGATGATGGTGCTGCGAAACAGGACATCAGCCTCAGCAGCAGTCACCTGCTTAGCCTTCTGGGAAAAAACAGCTTGTTCTGTCACTGGGAAATCTTTTTGATTATGACTTGTGTCAAGCTGCAGAAGTCCAGGCAGAGGCTGAGAGTGGGGCGTGCAGGCGGTACAAAGTTAGATAGGAAACAGAAACTAATAAGCAAATCTGTGATGTTATTTATTTTAAAAATGTTTTTCCACTTTGTGGCGAAGAGGCTTGATGAATGTGTTCGGTGTGACACATTGATCAAACTGTTTGGCTGTAAAGCTGAAAATCAATTACACACAGACTTAAGTGAACAGTACAAGCTCGCATGCTTGCTGTGTTGTTTCTCCTCAGTGTAAGCAGTTGAATTCGTGAGATGTTGCTAAATGTTCCTCAGTTTTCCTTTTCTCTTCAGTCATTTTCTTGCGATATATTGCTTCTTGAGAGCCCGTATGAGTAGAGGGCATAAGCAGTTCTCATTTATCATTTAATTGATTCGGTAATTTCTTTCCTTCCTTCTTCTTTCACCACCTCTGTGTGAGCTCTCTGTGCTTCACTGCACAAATCTAGAGTCCACATCTGTCAGTGTCGTGCTCTCTTGGTTTTTCTTTTTGTCACACACACCCACACACATACAAAGATTATGTTTGATTAGGTTTGGGGTTTTTTTTTTTGGCTGTAAGTGATATTAAGAGAACTGTGACATGACATGCTGTGTATTCCTCACTAACTATTCAGTGCAGAATGTATATTCCTTTATTAGATATTAAGCAAGATGATTATTGGGTGCTTAAGCTGCACCCAGATTATTATTATTATTATTATTATTATCAATTATGGGTAAAAATCTGAAAAATGCCTCTGAGCAGAGTGAGATACGCAAGGTTAAATGTCCAGGCTTGTGTGTATAGACGGAGTGGATGCCAGATGCTGGAAGAAAAGGTCAGATTAAGTAAAGAGTTATAAATATTTGTATAGAAGGCTGTAAAAAAGTAATAGTTTAAATATGATCCTCCTGAACTTTTGTTAACAATGCTAAGTAAAGTTGGTTCAAGCATATTATTCAGCCTCCCCATATAACCCATACAGCTCTTATTTGTATGCTGGAACTTTCCATCAATCCTCAGCCCAGACTTGGTTTATAATTTATTATGGCATTTTTTAATTATTCAATGTTTGTGCCTCCATCCGTGATTATTCTGAAAGTGATTTAGCCTCTCACGGTGGGGAAAAAAAAGGTCTCGCTGATTCTAAAGGTCTACTGAAGAGCATTAGCTAGATGTGGAGAACTCCACTCTCTCTCTCTCTCTCTCTCTCCCACCACAAGCACGCATTTATCTTACTATCCTTATGAGGACCTTCCATTAACATAATCACTAATGCAACTAATTAATGCATGCATCTATATCTAACCCTAACTGCAAAGGAACCTTTAACTCATTTACTGTTCTTAAATAAAACCTAAACGAAAAAAAATCCCTTACTTGTGAGGACATGGACGTTTGGTCCCCACCAAGATTTAAAACATGGCCCCCACCCACCTTCAAAGCTCTTTCTTTCTTTTCTGTTTCACAGCGTAATGCTGCCCCCTGCAGGTCGTTCCTTATAACTAAACTCCTGTATGAATACTTGTGCTAAGATGAGCACATTTACAACTAGTTTGCTAATGACAAGCAATTAGTGCATGAATCATAGCCTGTAGGGAAGACTGATTCAATTAAAAGTTACAAAAACTAACTTAGTTGTACATCTCTACTTGTCTCATTTTTTTTTTTTGTAATCATGACCGTATGTGCAAAAGCTAGCCAGTTTACACATTGTAAAATTGTGTACATTTTTATATATATATATATATATATATATATATATATATATATATATATATATATATGTTTATTTCAGTTTTTATGCAATTTTCTCACAATTTAGTCATTTGCCCATTCCCTGAACACACTAACTGTCTTCCTCCCCGTAGGTGGGCTGATGGATGCCCACATGTCGTTAAGGGAAGGAGAAATGCCAAATAACTGACTCAGTGGGCCAATTTTGCTCTTTCAGACTGATAGATGGCTATGGCATGATCAGAATTCTGACTTGCTGTCTCCTGATGAATGCTTTATTTTGTGCCTTTCTGGAGCAATTGCACATTTGTTTCTTTTCTTGTTCATTTTCTTTACTTTTCCAAACCATTTGTATGGACCCCATATTTGTCCTCTCACTCTATCAATAGATGTAATGATGTGATGTTATTATGTGGGTGACATCTATTTCACACACTTTTTCACTATTTCTATGTCTCCCACTTGCCTGTGCTTTCCGTGAAGTATAGAGAGCTGCATCATTCTTTTAACCATTTTAACTTTTTAACCATTGAACTACATCTGTCATGTAGGACATGTTTGTCTTACTATCCTTGTGATCACTATCTAATGATGTGATTATTAATGTAGCTAATGAAGGCTATACTCTACGCTTTCATCTAATCCTAATAACTCATCAAACTCTGCCATGAAAGCTGTAGTTTTTATGAAGCTCCTATATGGTATTCCTCTTGCCACGGGGACATTAGATCGCTGTTCTCTGTAAAGATATAAAAGCACTCTTCAGTATTCACAAAACTTCTGGTGTCTGTGTTGTAAATTTGTTTGTAGATAATACACAAACATGGTAACTAAAGATGAATAATCCCTCTCTAACCCTTAGCTGATCCCTCTGAGCTACTTTTGTACATTCTTCTTAATATCCTGTGATAATCCAAATGCAAAACATTGAGAGAGAAAGAGAGGGGCAGAGAGACAGAGAGAATACCCACAATCAACCTCAAACAGGAAATCATGGCTGGAAAATATTCATTTGATTTTCATTCTCATATTACACTTTGCATCATCCGTTAAAATCTTGTATGTCATTATGCAAAAGCTCACAGGAAGTCTCCTTCACCCTTCAAATACAAAATCACTTGCAAAATCATGTTCATCATGGTACCTGAAACAGACTGAGTCTTATTCTCAAAGCAGAGAAGCATCAGAGAAATGCCAATGAGAGGTAACCCTTATAATTATTTCATAAAGCCAAACAAATTCCTTCATTAGTTATGCTGCCCCCCTACAGCGCTTCCTCAATCACTATAAATAGGGAGACTGTGTCTTCATCTTGTCTTGACTATAATGCTATAATTATCTTATAAGATCAAGTTGTAAATCCTGATTAAAATGATTACAGACTGATTGTTAGGGACTTGTTCAAAAACCAGTTCAGTACAGGATATTGACGAGAATGTAAAATCTACATCCACTGATGTTTGTCTTAATTTCTTATTAATGTACTATAAATGGGTTTCACCTTCCCGTGGCTTGTATTATGCTGTTGTTATAATATTCTTTATCAAGTGAATCTACACACGCATTTACACAGGTATCAAGCTTCAGTTAAAGGTTCAGTGGTATGACGCACCTAGAGCAAGTGCAAGGGCTCATAACCTGTATGACAAGAGACTAATGACTTGTTGTTTGTTTAAATGCATGAGTGGTCTAGGTGATAACTACAGTAGGTGATAAACCTATGTGCAAAAATTATACAAAAGGCAATGAGTAATTAGGTGACAAATTCAAACGTAAGTGCAAAAATAAACTAACAAATCGAATAATAATAGTATCAATTAACAATAGATTTGAAATGCATAAAAAAGGTCATAAAATGAAAGGTAAGAAGAGAAAGCCATAATATACTGCCTGAATAAGAGACCGTTTTTAGACCTTGTGGAAGGAAAAGACATACAGGGCTAGTCTGAGTCGAGATGGCAGTGTGTTGGACCACTGTGGAGCCGTGGTGCAGAAAAAGTAAGATCTTGCATTATGAGCATGTTTAGACCTCAGAAAAGGACACCGACTGTCTTGAATTTGAGCACCCTAGTTGGCGTGCAGGTCTGTAGTTCTGAACCAGAATGCATAGATAATATAGTGCAGCACCCTTTGATGCCTGGAATACAAAGATGCATGATTTGAATTTGATTCTTGTGCCAGTAGAATGACCTCAGAAGGAAACTTTCAAAGGTTATGAACCAGGTGAGCAGCAGCATTCTGAATACTCTGTAGAGGAGGAGAAAGACATGCAGAGAGAGAGAGAGAGAGAGAGAGAGAGAGAGAGAGAGTTGTAGTGGTCACATACAGAAATAACAATATCTGTAGAATTTTCAGACACTTATTTTCATGTCTTGAAAAGAAATCTGCAAGATATGGTTGTCAATGTGAATGATTTCACAGCAAAACAAGATAAACATCATTTTAGGCTTTTGCTCATTTTGACAAATTTTTCAGGTATATAGTATGTGCCTTAACATCCAGGATATGTTCTGTGAAAGTGAACATTATGTTGTAGTTGTAGTAACAAAACCCTAGTGTAAGCATCGTGATGAAGCAGAGAAATAATGTTATACATTTTTAAATATGCATGAGCGATTTGTGCACAAAAGGCATGAGGTGCATGTGCTGTGTTAGGAAGCTGTTGGTTAAATTGTGCATGCTATGAAAGGGAGCTGTCATGATGTACCAAAGTAAAACTAGAGGAGGAGGAGGATGCTGTAAACTGAAGTTTTTGTTTATAATACTTCTCATGATCTTAAACAACCTTGTAATTAAAAATGTTTTGTGTGCACCAAAACTCACCACTTTTTTTTCCCTTTCAGTTTGACTCTCAATTTCGACAAAATATTTTGTCGTTTGTCTATTTGATAAAGCAAAGCAGGATCCTTGCCCATGTTTAGACAGCTGGTCCGTGTGGGTGACCCAAATGTCCAGCAGAAGGAAGGTCCTGACTGGTGTATTAGTTTAGTTACTGTATTTTAAAGTCCAGTTTCAGGAGATGACTTTTCATTTATCTCTCAATATCCATGTAGTCTGTGAAATCAGAAACATACAATAATAACAAGGCAAAGATACACCCATATTTTAGTATTGTATTAAAATGCAAGTTTAGTAAAAATATTAAAATGGCTCCTTTTAGCAGATTGAGATCAAGCACGAGCAGCAGTGAGAATTATTGCAGTTTACTGAAGATATAGCCAAAACTTTGTAGTCGAATATCAACACATTTAAAATTGCAGTCTAATATCCAAACACTGAAGCAAGAAAAGCTTTAAACCACAACTGGACAGAATGGCATAAAGGGTTCATATGCATTCATGACGATGCATACCTGTATGAAACAGTCGCTCAAAATGTACTCAGTGCACCGATTGGCAAGACTCCACAAAGCCTTATTAAATCAGGTAAGCTTTTATTCAGAAAAGTCAGGAAATATCCTGGAAAAGGTAACGCTAAATCTCTTTCTCTGCTGGCAAGCAGGGGTTGTGTCCTGGGGCTGGTTGTGTCCTGGGGTCAGTGGAACAACTGGTCTATAGTGAGATAGTTAGTGCGTGTGGTCATATAAACATGCACAAACACTGCTCTGTCCAAGCATGGGAGGAAATCATGTGTAGTGTAGACCTAAGACTCGCAACAGTTCATAGAAACATTCTGGATCAGGACAGTGTGTGCATCCGTGAAATTTCTAACCGACTAGGGAGATATCATTTTGCCCCGGGTCATTGAGGCAGATCCACAACAGTGCTGAGACATGAGGTCTGAGCTAAACGTTGGGTGCCAAGTTCAATTCCCAAAGGTGCCACACACTTTCCAGTGGCCAGAGTCCATTATGTAGTGACCGGAATTTATAACTGTACTTGGAAAGATGGCATATGCCAGTCGAGCCATGAGCCTTTTGGGTGACATAGATTGAGGAGTTAGTATTTTACTCCAAGCGTGGGTACGGGGTAACATTTCTTCAGGGTTGGTGGTGCTTTGAAACAGCAAAAGACCTGTTTTGACAATTTTTGTTCTCTAAGATGTCTGTTGTTGAGCCTGTCAAGCCAAATAAGCTATTTTCTACAAATAGAATTATCTTTGTTTCTTTTTTTTTTTTAATCACATCGTACAGGTGTTCTACTGGAGTGAGATCTGGTGACTGTGGAGACTGCGAGTACAATGAACTCATTGACATGTTCAAGAAACCAGTTTTAGATGGTTTAACCTTTGTGACATGGCACTCTATTCTGTGGTCATAAAGGGATGTACATGGTCAACAACAATACTCAAGTAGGCTGAACATTCCTACACAACACTCGATTGGAATGAAGGTGTGCTAAATAATATCCCCCACACCATAACACCACCATCACCTGAACTGTTCACACAAGGCAAGATGGATCCATGCTTTCATGTTGTTTATGCCAAAATTTGATCATACCATCTGAATGTTGCAACAGAGTGCCATCCGGTGTAGTCTTCTGCTGCTGTTGTCCATCTGTTTCAAGGTTTAATGTGTTGTACATTCAGAGATGCTATTTGGCAAACTTTGATTGTAATGAGATGTTATTTAGTTTACCGTTATCTTTCAGCTCAATCCAGTCTGGCTATTTTCCTCTAATCTCAGGTATCAACATGGCATTTTCGCCCAGAGCGCTGCCACTCACTGGATCTTTTTCACACCATTATCTGTAAACCCTAGAGATGGTTGAGTGAGAAAATCCCAGTAGATCACTACAGTAGTTTTGGAAATACTCAGACCAGCCTGCTTGGCACCAACACCCATACCACGTTCAAAGTCACGTAAATCGCCTTTCTTCCCTATTCTGATGCTCGGTTTGAAATTCAGTAGCTGACCATGTCAACATGCCTAAATGCATTGAGTTGCTGTCATGTGATTGACGACTAGATCATTTGCATTAACTTGCAGTTGAACAGATGTACCTAATGAATTGGCTGGTGAGTCTACAGTAGACTAAGCATTCAGCTTAAAGATTTGCTTTATCCACATCAGAGTGGCTCTAGAGCAGAACGCCAAGAGCTAATTTAGAAAAAAAAAACAAATACATCAAAAGACCAAAGATAGTAACCAGAGCTTAAAATTTTTCATTCAGTGTAATAGTTCACATAATTGAATCTCTGTGGAATGTCACTGGGTTTATTACTTTGTTCGGTTTTGTAAACCCCTTTTCTCTTTGACCCAAGAGGACAAGGCTTTTATATAACGGCTGCACAATGCTGTTTTCCAGCATTCCAGGACAATGTGTAATGAGTTGAAAGTTGTTCCAATATTTTATGTTATGATAAAACAGGGAAGTTAAAGAGTTTGTGTCTCTTTTGCAAAGAGAAATAGAGCTGTGAGAGCACAGTGGGGGAAGAAATTCATTAGAAGAAATTTTCAGATTGTCTAAGCCTGCGTGAAGATTCGGATTTGCCTGCATAAACAAAGCAAGCTTGTTTGCAAGCCTCCTGCTAATGAGAACATAATAACGTCAGGCCAAAAACACATGCTGCTTAGTTAAAGTTTTGGAGTGTCTATGATTTTTGGAAGAAGTACAGAAATTATACAACATGCACTGCATGGAGCTGGTGTGTAAAGCTATAGATAAGAGGTATGTGACAGATGTTAAATTCATCCAGATTCACACATGAATGCAAATATTTCACAGCTACCCTTGCTGCTGATTAGTGTCTTACTGTAGGAGAATTTCAAAGCTTACATTTTAGTGTCACACACTCATCTTGCCAAACAGGAACTCTCACCTATGTGTGAGAGGAAAATGAAGACACCTACTCACAAATGTGTGTCTGTTTTATTATTTCCTTTTTTACTTCACTGCTTGAACATTTGTGTATGTTTGAATTTGAATTACAAGTGCCAAAAAGTTCACAGCTTTACAAATTTGAAAAAGCTTTACTACAAACATAAAATCTTACAAATTTCGCAATAGTCAAGCTTAAGTTATTCATAGTCTGTGACTGGCTATCATTTCCTAAATCTCATAAACTACTATGAGCCAACAGATCTTTCTTTCTTTTGTACTATTACAATTTACTTGGTAAATATTCTAGATCATCAGGCTGTGTTATATAGCTGGTTTAAATGGTATGCTTTAGCACTCCATGTATCTGATTATTCTTGCTGGTGCATATGTATAGTAAACCCCAATGGGCCAAACTGGGCCATTAATGAGTATCATTACATAACAAAAAATTGGGCATTTATCTTTTAGTAAAGTTTGCAAATATTTGTGTAAGCTATATATATATATATATATATATATATATATATACCAGGGGTGGCGAACAAGTTAGACACAAAGAGCCAAAATGTTAAACTGTGAGAGTCAGAGAGCCACACCACGCAGTGACCTGCCAAAACAGACAAACACTCACACAAATACACACAATTAAAACCATATTATTTACCATAACACTTTCTTCCCCTTACAAAACAACAATGTGTTCATTTCAAGGTAAGTGTCCATCCTCAACACACACATCAAATGCAATTTAGCCAGAGTTAACACATCAACCACCCTGGAGGTTGCTGTGGCACCTGTCTCTCTCTCTCTCTCTCTCTCTCCTTCTCTCTCTCACTCTAACACACAAGTATACACACAACTACTGAACTCACTTCAGAAACACTGGTAGGGGATGTATAATATAAATTGATGGAGTATTAAAATATTAACACAAACATGCTCAGTCAGGTGTTTTTTCCAAACTACCTCACATATTTTGTTACCTTGTTTGAGTGATGGGATGATAATCTCAGTGGGATTTCTGGCATCTTTTGTTTTCAGTAATCCTCTGCAAATCAGGTTTGTATTCAGTTGTAGCCACTCGGAGCAGTTCCTTTACGTGAGTGTCAGTCAGAATGGACCGGTGCTTTGATTTCACGTGTTTCAAAGTAGAAAACAGGGACTCACAGACGTATGTTGATGAGAACATTGACAGCAGAAAATGACGCTGAAGATTTGAAGCCTTGAAATGTGATATCGTAGTACTGCATATTAAACACAGCGATTTCCCATTCCGTTCAATAAAGAAGAAAGCATCTTCCCATTCTTCCAAAAATGTCCTGTGTTCATCTTCATATTTTCGTTTAGCTTTGCATTTTGCCATTTTGACGACGAGGGTAACATCCTGCATGCGTATTAAATGTTTACTTAATTTCCCGGCATTAGACGTAACCCGCGGAGATGATTGGCGGTCCCTTACGTCAGAAGCAGCATAAAAAAATCCAATCTGCCAAATTATTTTTTAAATATCATTTATTATTTGTTTTTAATGGGCCCTGATGAATTTGAGTGTGTTTTAAGAGAGAATAAAAATAAGAGAAACATGAAACTTGGCAAAGAGCCACAGTATATACAAAATAGGATAAGAAGCAAAGAGCCACATTCATTTTGGCCGGGAGCCGCATGCGGCTCGAGAGCCGCGTGTTCGCCACCCCTGATATATACAGTACAGACCAAAAGTTTGGACACACCTTCTTATTCAAAGAGTTTGAATTTGTATTATGGCAAGAAAAAAGCAGCTAAGTAAAGAAAAACGAGTGGCCATCATTACTTTAAGAAATGAAGGTCAGTCAGTCCGAAAAATTGGGAAAACTTTGAAAGTGTCCCCAAGCGCAGTCACAAAAGCCATGAAGCGCTACAAAGAAACTGGCTCACCTACGGACCGCCCTAGGAAAGGAAGACCAAGAGTCACCTCTGCTGCGGAGGATAAGTTCATCCGAGTCACCAGCCTCAGAAACCGCAGGTTAACAGCAGCTCAGATCAGAGAGCAGGTCAATGCCACACAGAGTTCTAGCAGCAGACACATCTCTAGAACAACTGTTAAGAGGAGACTGTGTGAATCAGGCCTTCATGGTAGAATATCTGCGAGGAAACCACTGTTAAGGACAGGCAACAAGCAGAGGAGACTTGTTTGGGCTAAAGAACACAATAAAGAACACAATAAAGAAAACTCTTTGAATGAGAAGGTGTGTCCAAACTTTTGGTCTGTACTGTACATACAGGGTGGGCCATTTATATGGATACACCTTAATAAAATGGGAATGGTTGGTGATATTAACGTCCTGTTTGTGGGACATTAGTATATGTGAGGGGGCAAACTTTTCAAGATGGGTGGTGACCATGGTGGCCATTTGGAAGTCGGCCATCTTGGATCCAACTTTTGTTTTTTTCAATAGGAAGAGGGTCATGTGACACATCAAACTTATTGGGAATTTCACAAGAAAAACAATGGTGTGCTTGGTTGTAACATAACTTTATTCTTTCATGAGTTATTACAAGTTTCTGACCACTTATAAAATGTGTTCAATGTGCTTCCCATTGTGATGGATCGTCAATGCAACCCTCTTCTCCCACTCTTCACACACTGATACCAACACCGCAGGAGAAATGCCATATATACATACCCTGTATGTATATATATATATTAATAAAAATATAACATTTATAAAGAATATAAAGGACTTTTTGGTATAAGTAGGGTAAATACTGTAATAATTCACCATTGACCAAAAAAAAATTATTATACATATATATACAGTATTATATGTTATATGGAAATGTAGCTGAATTTACATTAATATTTATGTTACAGAATAAGTAATGGATTTTGTTTTTAATAGTTTAGCATTAAAAAGCATGAAAAATTATATATTGCCACAAAAAAAAAGCCATAGAAAAATTACAGAGGATATTTGCGGTTTCCGCGAAATTGGGGGAGATTTCATGGACAATTATTAGTTCTAAGCAAAAATTCGCAAACGACTGATTCTGGGAACTCTGAACCGTGACTTCACTGGGGTTTACTGTATACACCCATAACATGCAAAGCACATTCCCAACATAACTTATCTGTACGTAGTGATGCATGTAGTCGCAAAAAGATTTTATTTTGACTTACTATGCCAATGAATACTGTAATAATATACACTACTTTGGCATAACCCCAAGGCTAACTATAACCCTAAATGTCTTCTGTAATTAAATGTTGAATTGTCACACTGGAGTACTCCAAAAGACTAAAGAGAATTTTGGCACCAAAACTGAACTGAACAAAAGAATATACAGTATCGACCATTCAAGATCACAAGGATGATCGAATCATCACTGTGTCACTGTACCAAATAACCATCATCAAATATGCCCTCTAACTCAAGTGAAAATGAGATGAGGTCACCCGTGCTGTTAAAACATTTACATCTTGCAGATGCCCTTATCCAGAGTGACTTACATTTTTATCTCATTATACATTTGAGGGTTACAGGCCACGCTTAAGGACCCAACCATGCCAACTTGGTGGTCGTGGGGTGTGAACCTGGGGCCTTTCAAACCATAGGCCAATAGTTTAACCATTGATCTCCATGACCCCATTAAAACACATGCTTTGACTAAATCCAAATCCGTATTTCACCCAGCAATATATTCAAGCATTCATCTCGGAATTAACTCTACATAAGAGGTCAACTGACTGATGAAACAGCAAGCGCACATACAGTATGAAGAGTTCACAAAATCAACAGCATGACAGAGGAAAACCAATGAGCAAACAGATCTGAACCTATTTTGAGAAGGCACACATTGATAGCCAGGGTCATTCAACTGGATGAAACAGCAGGCTATCACAATCGTCACTTCAAGACAGTCAAGAACAGGCAGTGAAAAGCAAATACAGTGGAACCTCGGATTGCGAGTAACATGGTTTACGAGTGTTCCGCAAATCGAGCAAAGATTTTTAATCGGAAACCGAGCAAGTATTAGTTTATGAGCGCCGAGTATCATGTATCACGCATGCGACTCTTATTTTGACACCGAGCGTCACTCTCTCACCTTTTCACCCCACCGCTGTGTTTATGCATATGTTGTGAAACTTAAAAAGTGATTCCATTAATATACGCTGATGCCAGTGTCAGAGAGATTTTTTTTTTCTCCTGTTAAAACGGTGTTTCCGTTGTGTGTGTGTGTTTGTTGTGAAACTTAAAAAGCGAGGTGGGGAGAGGGAGGAGGAGTATTACTGTGTAAAACGAGGCGAGGGAAGGGGCTAATTCCACACACACACACACACACACACACACACACACACACACACACGGCGCCTGCGCGCACCAACGGAAACACTTGTCTGTCGGGATTTATTTGTACTTTTTTTTAAGGTAAAGTGCAGATTAATTTGTTTTATTTTCATTTTATAGATTGTATTAATTATGTATTTATTTTTTGGGGCTGTGGAACGAATAATTTGGGTTTTCATTATTTCTTATGGGAAATTATTCGGATTTGGTTTACGAGTGTTTTGGAACACGAGCCCACTTCCGGAACGAATTATGCTCGTAAGGTTCTACTGTATTTTACAAAAACACACCCTTTAAAAAACCAGGAGGAGATAGTTTGTGCTGCTTATATAAAAATCTGATAAGACAATCACATTTTCAGTGGCCAAATGTCTTGTCTGTGATGCCAAAAAAATGTGGTAAATACATCAACTAGACTCGATAATGCAAACAATTTCTATAGGAGCTTCTGTTTCTGTTTCTAACAGTTTTGTGTTGCACCTTTTCATTAGTTTTCTTTAAAAATATTCTGTATCTTTTTTCTCATTGGTCCCTGAATGACTGAGCTTCCATGTGGCTGTATAAGTATATGTATAAGTCATTCTGAATGAGGGCATGTGCTAAATGCTGTTTACATAATACAAAAATTCTATTACACACACTCAGGATCATAGAATACTTTTGTTCCGAATTTATGGGATTCTCATGAATACCATATTACCCTATGGTAATAGAAATTACATTCGGGGTCATACCTATGACTAAAATGCACGGAGACAACTTAATCAACCTAATAACAGCATACAGTACATCTCTCTCTCTCTCTCTCTCTCTCTGGGCTGTTAGCTCCCTGGAGGTGTATTTCACCGGAACTTACAGAGAGGCTTTGGTACAAACATTAAGAATGACAGTAATCCCCTTTTAGCCTCACAGTTGTGTTCATAATACCACTTCTGTAATTGCATTAATACACATGAAGATTCTGTTAAGTGGGCTCAGTGACAAACAAGCAGTAAGTCTGTTGTTGAGGGTAAAGGTTTTCATCAGTTCTCACATGCATGCTGAAGGAGATGTTGCTATCCTGCTACTTCACTGAAGCTTCGAGAGCATGCGCACAGCACACACCGGAGCACACACAGGGGAAGCACGTGCCACTGCCGGAGAGAATGCACCTCTGATAACACAAGATAAGTGTCCACCAGACTGAGTGAATTTGATGAGTTGGATTTTTTTACGTGTTCTCATGAGGAACATGCTGCTCACCAAAGGATGACACAGGAGCTTTCTTACCAAAAAAAGATTTGTGGTTTTTGGTAAGTCTAATTTTTGTACTTTCCATCAACAAGTAGCTTGTTTTGTGTGTATGGTCTCCAAAAGAGGGTACACAGGTTCTTTATAACTTCCAAGGAGAAAAAACTGTGCCTTGGTACTGGTGCAAGTGATACAATGATTTTTAAATCTTAATAATAATAATAATTATTATTATTATTATTATTATTATTATTATTATTATTAATTATACAGCAAGACAGAACCTGTCATTTTAATGTAAAAGCTAAGATTATATTTTAGATATTGACAGGGAACTTTAAAGCATTTATATTATTTAATTATAATAATGAATTATAATTATAATGTATAAGTAGAGAACATGTCACATCATAGTGGGTATGTTTTTTTCTTAAATGAAGAAGGAATCAGTAATAGTAATGTTCAGGCTGTAAAGGGCTCTGGTGGCGCATGGGGAACCCAAAATTATAAACTGCTTATTGGGGTGAAAACCTATTCCACATAAAAAATGCAAACCCATTGTGTAAACCATTTAAAATGGCGTAATCAAAAGTGTAAATTGTGTATATTGGTATTCAGACCCTTGTCACATTTAACTCAAAGGGCCTGCACGTACCCTGAATTATTTAAGGTATGGCTTATATGTGCACATCTGGCATCATGTGGTCAAGTAGTCAAATAAAAGTATTTTCTTGTGCCACCCATGGATGGTTTGGCCTTCTTCTGCCCACATGGCCTGGCCATAAAAAGTCACCACACATTGTCAAATTATTGTCCTACTTCAAACAAATAGTGAGATTGCTTAAATTAAAGCCATTAAGTTAAAAACTATCTATTGAATTATAAAAACCTTGAAGAATGGTGCTGAATCATCAACATTTATGGAAGAAATGTTGTTGGGAAGAATGAATGAATAGAGATCACTTACTCACGGCTATGTACAATAGTGAAAGTAAAGAACTCAGTAACTCTGAGGATTGGGACTAAACAGATGTGTGGCTGTTAGAAAATCTAACCTTGGAGCTGTGAAAAAAAGATTATGTGGTCTAATGAGTCTAGACTGACACTATTCCAGAGCAATGAGTGTGTCGGGGTAAGAAGGGAAGTGCACGGAGCTATGCACCATCATGCATAGTGGCCACTGTGCAAGCCTCTGGAGGCAGTGTTACAGTGTGATCTGGGGTTGTTCAGTTAAGGGGGTTAAGTCAGCTAATAACCTACTGTAAATGCACTAAATGACCAGGTTATCCCATCTATGTTTTTTTTCTTCTGTGATGGCATAGACATATTCCAAGATTCAAGTTAGGGATAACATATGAACTGTCTAGCACATTGCATGCCACAATATTTTTTAAACAAAATTCATTTAAAAGGCATAATACATTTAAACGGAGTTAAATGTTTTAACAGATATTACACAAAATAATATAAACTTTTTTTTTCCCCTGTCTTTCTCCACTCAGGAGGTGGATGCCCTCGTACTCCTTCACATGTGATCAAGTCATGGCTGCCTTTAAGGGCGTGTGGACAAAGGGATTTTGGCGCGCCGTATCTGGAGAGTTTTTGGCCATGTTACTCTTTGTGCTACTCAGTCTGGGTTCCACTATCAACTGGGTGGCAACTACAAAAAACAGCACTCCTCCTTCTCCCGACCTTGTTCTGATCTCTTTGAGTTTTGGCTTGTCCATAGCCACACTCGTGCAGTGCTTTAGCCAAATCAGCGGTGCTCACATCAACCCAGCAGTCACTGTGGCCCTGGTGGTTACTCGCAAACTGAGCCTAGCAAAGGGCATTTTCTATTTGGGGGCACAGTGTCTTGGAGCAATAGTGGGATCAGCTATCCTGTATGGTGTGACTCCAACTGCTGTGAGAGGGAACCTGGGGATCACCTCGGTCAGTTTTAGATTACATGATTGAATATAGCAGAAGCATGAAATAAGGTGCTGAATTATCAGATTACCACATTACGTAAAAATTAGGGTCTCCTTGTACTGGTGCTTTTTTGTTATACATACAATACAGTACAATACAGAAAAAAATGTAAGTTGCTAACTTCAGCTGTTTTGCAGAGATCATTTATCTGTGCCCCAAAAATAGCCATTTTTCAGCATTATACTGTTTCGTTTCAAACATTAATCATTTAAAATGAAAATTATTTATATTTCTTTGAGTTTTGATACTAAAATTGGTGTAAGCTTCAAGAATCATATGACCTGTAAAACTGTTAAACTGGTTTTTGGCAAAAATCTGTAGCATCCATATCCATGTCCAATTTAAGTTGTATTATGTTAACAATTTTGCATTTTAGAATAATACACTTAGTTTAATCTAAATGACAGTTAAGCTCATTGAAAGATTTGGATTAAAAACAGGCACTACTAAAATTGACTAAATTGCATTTAGCGAAAGTGTTTCTTTTATCTGATAAAAATGTAAATAAATATAAATATGTGTGCAAATTTACAAAACATTAAGCATGGATCAGGAGAAGTATTATGAAAAATGGTGTTATATGATTGTTGTTGTTGGCTGCTCCCAGCAAGGGGAGCATAACAAGCTTGGCACAGGTTTTACGCCAGATGCCCCTCCTGACGCAACCCTGCCATTTATCCGGGCTTGGGACAAGCACTACATCCAGTGGCTGGGATTTGGACACTGGCTGGGAATGGAACCCATGCCTTCCACATGAGAGGCGAGAAACTACCACTGAGCCACCAGTGCCCTAAGAGTGGTGTTATATGATCCTATCTGAAAATTCACTTTTTCACCTAGGTGAGACACTTTTTAGCACCAATACCATGTTTTGGTTACATAATTAATATATCACATTATAGACATTTAAATGGTTACATTTTAAATTGTAAAATTTGTAACAATTAGATGTTCAACAATTAGATCTTCCAACAAGCATATATTTCATTTTTAATTTCCGCATATAGAACATTGGGCCATATAGTATATAAATGGAAAGATGGCAGGAGAGGTACAGTAGAGCTGAGGATCTTTGCCCGAACCCGATGGGACCCGACAGGAAAAGCCTAACTTTTAAGGCCCAATTACAGCTCTTAGGGGAGGTGGCTCAGTGGTTGGCTTCTTGCCTGCCATGCAGAAAGCACGGGTTTGTGTTCCAACCAATGCCCACATCCAGCCACTGGGGTTGCAGGGAATCCTTCATGCCAGTCCCAAGCCTGGATATACAATGATCTTCCATAACATCACAATGCAAAATAGTATGCCCCTTTGGCAATAACTGCATAAGAATTCTGCCTGTGGTGTCTGGCACAAGGATGTTCTCAGCCGATCCTTTGGGTGATGTCGGTTGTGGGGTGGGACCTCTGTAAATCGGTCTTGTTTGTCTGGTGCATCCCATGGGTGACTGATCAGTTTGAGATCTGGGGAGGTTTCCAGGCTGGGTTTTCAGCGATTTGTGCTGCATTGACTTTTCTGTGGCTTCAGATAGAACAGGCTAGCTCTTGTTCCCACAGGCATAAATGATCTTTGCATACCCTTCCTGTCATCTGTTTACTAATATATAATTGATAATCCGTGTTAATGTGTTATGTGCTGTTAATGTTATGGCTGATTGATCAGGAAGGTCATTCAGCATAAACCTTGTGCAATAATGGCAAATGTGAAAAATCAGTGTATAAATAGGAAGATTTATAAATATTTAAGTATATGGCTTTTATCCCAAATTTTCAACAGCTGATGGAGTAGCACTTTTTGAAATAACCTGTTTTTTATTGTTATTGTTGTTGTTGTTGTTGTTGTTGTTGTTGCAATAAACTGAAGTGCAGCTGGAATGTTATATAAAATGTGAATGTGCAGCATAACTGGACAGCACATGAAAGCTTTTTGTGAAAGTAACTGAGTGCGCATTTTAATGCACATTTTAAGTGTACCAACATGTACGTACACTTTATCATAGACTTGATTTGTCTAATTGTCTATCTTCATTGTAACATTACACATGGAGGTTTGGAGGTTTGTGTCTACTCTGTACACACAACAGGAACATTTTATATTATTATCAGTAAAACTCATGGTGGAATGTCTTCTTCATTATATTTCTTTCGCAAGCTCCTTCTTATTTCCTAATTGCTATTGCTTGCCTTTAGGTGAGCACTCATATCTCTGCCGGTCACGCCCTGGTGATTGAACTCATCATCACCTTTGAGCTTGTCTTCACAATCTTTGCCACCTCAGACCCAAAGCACACTGCCCTGAAGGGCTCATCAGCGCTGGCTATCGGCCTGTCAGTCTGCATCGGCCACCTCTTTGCCGTGAGTCTCAGTAACTCAGATACTGTACCATGATTAACAGTGCGACAGGTTCAGAGAGAATGACAAAGGAGTTTTGTAATGTATAATGCAATGAGAAAATGTACCTATAGACAGAAAGAAGATGCATGTCTAATCACATTACACTAATCAGTGTCACATAAACTTTTGTATAAGGAATTGGTCAGAGTACAAGCAGAGTTGTTTAGCTAATCAGCCTATTGGGCATTTCAGTGCTCAAGTATGGCAGGTGTTTTTCAGGTCTCAAACCAGCCCTGTTCCATGGAGAATTGTAACCAAGCTGTGCTGCCAAGTGTTGATATCCAGTTTATGCCAAAAACGCCCCAGGGGGATATGATGTGTGCTTGCTGCACCTAGGGGTGTTGCTAAGAATGAAGGGTGTCCTAATTTTGTTCTTTGTTTTTAAGCATAGCAGGATTAAACACACTGTTTTGTTGTAGAAATTGCCTTTTTTTTTTTTTTTTTACTCTAAGGAGTTGCACTAACATTGCTATATCGCCAACATGCTGTTGTGGAATCTCTATCAGGAACCTTTTTTTTTAAATCTGGTTCAGCAGCAACAAGAATCATCCATAACATCACCCACTGTTCAAAATCACAAAGTTTAAATTACAACACACAACAGATACATTCCCATACTTACTCTTATGGGCCCAAGGCTGCAATCAACACTACAAGCAAGTGTGATTCAATTACATTTGCTTAATGATGCAGCTTTAATGTGAATTAATGCTTGGGAAAGGAGGCACAATTAAATTGGAATGATAAGAGTGTCAATAAAGCATGCCAAGCATGGCTGTAATCCTTCAATCATTCACTAACAACAAAACTACTTAACAGTCTTTCAACTGCTCCACCACATCAATATATTTGGGTGTAATTAGAAACAACATACAAAAGACATCATTTTTTGAGGTTTTATGCATATGATTAGTTTGTATTGATTACCCCTTTACTGTACTTTGTAATATTTTGCACACTATGTTGTACATGACAAACCATGGAGTGCACTGAAAGAACTGGGCATCCCGACGCATGTGATACGATTGCTGTAACAGCATATAGTGACACAGATTGGAAAAGGTGTGCAACAGGGCTATACCTTATCCACCCTTCTACTCAGCTTGTACTCAGAAAACATCATGAGTAAGCTTGACCTGGAGGAGTCAATTATTAGAGTTAAAATTGGTGGCCAGAACATCGTCAATCTGAGATATGCAGATGACACCACCCTGCTCACATTCAAGAAAACTTACGGCCAAGTGCACATTGTGATTGATGGAAACTAACTCAAATTAGTCCAAGATTCCATCTTACTCGAATTAATGAATGATCGAGACAACGACTGCACACTGAAATCAAGCAGAGAATTGCACTGGGTCATAGTGCGTTGAAGAGCATGACCAAGATATGGAAAAGACAACATCATCCTCACCACTAAGTGTACAGTCATCCAGGCCATCGTGTTTCCCATTGCCACATAAGGTTGCGAAAGCAGGACAGTGAAAATCACTGACAGAAGACACATAAATAAATTCGAACTCTGGTGTTGGAGAAGGATACTGCAAATTCTGGACGGCAAAAGTCAACCTTCTTTGGACATGTCATGTAAGCCGGAAAAAAACAACCCTGCTGCAGAACATGGAAAAGAGGCAACTTGATACCTTCCTAATGCACACCAGCATGAGAATGAAAGCCCTCAAGGAAGCGGTCCAGGGGAGTAAGGCATGGAGGATGCGAGCCTATGAAGTAGCCAAGAGATGGGTATTGCTGAACAAACACTAACTACTTTTGCACCTAGACATGTTCCTGGATAAAATTCTTATAAATATTAATTAATTATTAAGTAATTAGCATAGTAAATGTAGAGGTGAAAAGACAGGCTAATTTATTCGAAGCACCTACACTACAGTGTATAGTACTGTATCTCATACTTTAGTAACTATTCGTGTTTGAGTTAAAAAGCTCAGGTATAATCTTTTGTTCTTGTGTTTGTGTGTCTGTGTGTGTGTGTTTGTGTGTGCCTACGCATACATGTTCTAACAGATCCCCTACACTGGTGCCAGTATGAATCCTGCGCGCTCGTTTGGTCCTGCAGTCGTCACAGGACACTGGGAAAACCATTGGGTGTGTTAATATATTTGCATGTCTGTTTTGCTTACCAGTGTTAAACCTAAATGCAAACCTACCTAACCACTGCACAGTCTGTGTGTGTCAGAAGGGCTTTCTTGTATAGTTGCACTGGAGTAGAGGTTGGACATTTTGAGGACAGCCAGTGTTGCATAAAGATCTGAGCCGTGTGTGTGTGTGTGTGTGTGTGTGTGTGTGTGTGTGTGTGTGTGTGTGTGTGTGTGTGTGTGTGTGCGCGCGCTTGTGTGTTCACTGAGCTTCTGTCTGTGAGGAGAGGAGTAATGCAGACGTGAAAGAGATCCATTTGACAGTAAAGGCTAGTGATAATGACTTGCTCAAAAAGGAATGTGAGACAACAAAGCCACACAAAGCAATGCTTTAGAAGCTGCTCTTTGTGTCTAATATTTATAATTTCCCTCTGCCCATAATGTACACTCCTATCAGTCTTTACACACATAAACTGCACCAAAGTACTGTAATTTGAGGCCTTTTAAGACAAAATGTGTGAAATTCTATTACTCTATGTATCAGAATACAGAATGACTAATGGAAGAGAGACTCCCCCTAGTTGACTCAAAAGTGACTGATTGATCAAGTTTTGAGCTCTAATAGCATTGTATATCTCAATGCAAACCAAAGGAGTGATGTAACTGAAGTTTACAAACTTCAAACTTCAAACTCAAAAAAGAGTCAAATTTCATTGTACGAGGGTATCCGCACTCTGGTTATATTAATACTTCTTCAAGGCTACTCTCCCCAGTCACTGCTGTGCAGGTATGAACGTGTTACATAATTTGCTCAGTGATTAGTTGTTTTGTGGTCCGATGGTGTAGCTGGTGCTGAAACAACTCACAGAAGTGCTGAAGCAGAAGTGTTTGTAAATCTGCAAACAAAATTTGGACCAATTTTCTTAGAAAAGTGAAAATTTCTTGAAGAAAATCATTACAGGTGACAAGACATGGATTCATCATTACGAGCCAGAGAGTAAACAGCAGAGTATGAAACAGAAACATCCTCAATCACCGACCAAGAAAGAGTTTAAAAGTCAACCATCTGATGGAAAAATGATGCTTACCATTTCTGGGATTCTCAGTTTCTGGGGCCAGTATGGGAACATTATCAGGAAAAAAAGGTTCAGCAATCGACAAGGCTTATTACAGTGAGATGTTTATTAAAGGCCTAAAACCTAAATTTCAGATAAGACGTTCAGGACTACTATCCGAGGGCGTTATGGTCTTGCATAACAATACCCACACAGTTGACACTCTGCAAAAAACTTGTTTTGAGATTTTAAAGCATCCTCCCTATAGTCCTGATCTTGTTCTGTCTGACTTTCACCTCTTTGGTCCTCTGAAAGCAGCCCTACGAGGACAGAGATTCACTTCTGGTGAAGAAATGAAGAAAGCGGTTAGGCTCGCAGTTCAGCCTAAAACATTTTTGATAATGGAATGTGAAAGCGTCTCGACAGATTGACAAAGTATATTATATAGCAACAATGTTACAGTATGTCAAAAAATGATGTATTTGTCTTTTCTAAGAGTGAATATAGCCAGAGTGCGTATAATTTTTGACTCACCCTCATATATTTCTTATGAGACATGTTCCGTCTCACAGGTGTACTGGCTGGGTCCATTAATCGGAGGCGTCCTGGCAGCAGCCGTATATGAATACCTCTTCTGTCCTGACCCTGACCTGAATAGACGCTATGCTGACATCATCTCCTTACCCACTGTGCGGTCCCAAGGCATGGAGCCGAGCACTTTCTCCAGTGACCAAGCTCAGCTGATGTTCAAGCAGCCAGCCATCTCAGTGCTGGATATGGAGCATGCCGAGAGGAAGGAGAGAGAGAGACAGCCCGAGAGGTGCTGTCCTCTGTATAACAATTAAGGTGCACTGAGGGAGAAGAACTGAGCTCTAGACAATACAACACTAGGCAGATCATATAGACTGAACTAATATAAAGGAGTGTGTGCAGTATGTACAGTATGTGTAAACTCTGCCCCGACACAATAAAACTGAAGATAATGTTCTGTAAAAACAAATTAGTTAAACCTCTATAATGTACAGCAAATATAATTACTGTATAGCCAAAAAATTTATTTGTTACAAAACAGAAAAAATATATATAATAATAATACACACATATATGACCAACAGTATGCAGACACCTGTCCATCACACCCATATGTGCTAGTTTAACATCCCATTACATTACAGATTTATTCCTCCTTTGCCGTTAGGATGCTGTTAGAGCTCCAGTCTTCTGGAAAAAACTTTCCTCTAGATTTTGCAGCATTGCTTTAAGAGGTTTCTGCTCATTCAGCCACAAGAGCATTACTAAGATCAGGCACTGATGTTAGATGAGGCAACCTGCGGTGCAGTCAGTGTTCTGGTTCATCCCAAAGATCTTTAGTTAGGTTGAGGTCAGGATTATGTGCAGGACACACACACACACACACACACACACACGCACGCACACAAGTCTACTACTCCAGCCTTGGTAAATTATGTCCCAAGCTGTAGTTCAAACTGTGCGGCAATTCCACACTTCATCTAGTGAAATTATGGTGATTATCTCAGCCTCTGTAAGACCACAACTCAGGTATGATATGGAGTAGAGATTACAGCTGAGACACTTTTACAGCCCCCAAAATGAAACACCACATTCTATATTGGGAGAGCACTGGTTTACGTTCACATGCTCTGAAAATACAGTACAGTGGAACCTTGGATTACGAGCATAATTCATTCTGGAAGTGGGTTCCAAAACACTCGTAAACCAAATCATAATTTTCCCATAAGAAATAATGAAAACTCAAATTTTTCATTCCACAGCCCCAAAAATTAAATACATAAAAATAATTAATACAATCTATAAAATGAAAATAAAACAAATTAATCTGCACTTTACCTTACTTTAAAAAAGTACAAATAAATCCCGACAGATAAGTGTTTCCGTTGGTGCGCGCAGGCATTGTGTGTGTGTGTGTGTGTGTGGAATTAGCCCCTCGCCTCATTTTACACAGTAACACTCCTCCTCCCTCTCCACACCTCGCTTTTTAAGTTTCACAACAAACACACACATACACACACACACAACGGAAACACCGTTTTAACAGGAAAAAAAGAAATCTCTCTGAGACTGGCATGAGCGCATACTAAGGAAATCACTTTTTAAGTTTCACAACAAACACACACAGCGGAAACACCGTTTTAACAGGGAAAAAAGAAATCTCTCTGAGACTGGCGTGAGCGCATACTAAGGGAATCACTGCTATAAAGTAAAAGTAAAAAAAAAAAAACAACAAATGAACCAGCACCTTACCTTTGAAAAGAATCGCGACAGAGCAGAGTTTCTGTGTGTTTGTGAAGCCGGGGAGGGGGTGAAAAGACGAGAGAGCGTCTGTGCGTGTGTCAGGGTGTTTGTGTGTGTGTCTGTGTCAAATTACGCGCATGCACACACATAAGAAACGCTGAAAGAATTCCGCAGCGCAAGAGTGACGCTCGGTGTCAAAATAAGAGTCGCATGCGTGATACATGATACTCGGCGCTCGTAAACTAATACTTGCTCGGTTTCCGATTAAAAATGTATTAAAAATCTTTGCTCGGTTTGCGGAACACTCGTAAACCACGTTACTCGCAATCCGAGGTTCCACTGTATATGCTAAATAAGATTTGGGCCATGTGCTAGGTGTGTACTTTACTGTAATGCGTCAGTAGGCTTGCTTACAGTCTAAACATGAACTAAATTTATATCTGATATTCCAACTTCCATTAGACAGCTTGTTTCCAGGTAACAGCTAAAGTTGAGATATAAAACCAGGGCACTGTTTTCTGTTTGCTGACTTTTATGGATCTTCTAGCCAAGGTCAGATGCATGACTTATTGATTTATATGTGTCTAGAAGGCTTCACTTTAGTCCTCCAACTGAGATATAAAGCCAGGCATATAACTGATAACATTACAGGTTGAGACAGGCGGTAGCACACACACACACACACACACACACACACACACACACACACACACACAGTTTACCAATATATCAGACCTCGGCAGCTCCTGAAATAATATTTTCTTTTTACAGCATGTTTATGGATTAAAAATCGTAAAAATACACACATTCCATTTTAATGCACCTGTACACACACACATGGGAAATGCATAAAATAATGCACATACAAATCTTGGGCTTCGGTTAACAAAAAAAACACAATTGGTTTCGTCATATCAGCCAAAAACAGGAGTCTAATGCACTACACTGGGCAGAGGCTCACTGAATCTGGACTGTTAAAAATTTGACAAAGACCAGGTTTTGTTGACCTTCCTGTGAGGAAAAGCAGTCTATCATCAATGAGGTATTTCAACCTGCAGGACTGCTATGCTTAAACCAATTCTTCTGACACCAGCAACCATTCCACAGTCAAAATCATTATGACTACATTATTCCACATTTTGGTGTTTGCTGTGAATGTTAAATGACGCTCTTGAGCTATATCTGCATTATTTTATGCACTGCACTGAAGCCACATGATAGCTGCTTGAATATGTTCCTATTAAAGTGGCTGTCCATTTAAATAAGCCATGACAAATCCTTTTGATAATTAACTATATGTAAAAGTTTCATTTGTTTTCAGAGTGTGTTGCCGATGAGGTCATGGTTGCAGTGACACTAACAATAGTGAAGTTATTATACAAGTTCAAACACTAAGTTTGTGCATAAAATGAACAGAAACAACAAAAACACATCATCACTCAATACTTGTTTCTCTCTTGCAGTTTAATACTCTTGCTCAGACTAGGTTTTCTTCTCTCTCTCTTTTTTGTACCGATTTTATTGCTTATGTGTGATTTGTTGTTTGGGTATAATGGTACGTAAACGTCATGTTCGGTATGAATCGTAGTCTACTATTGGGGGAAAAGAAAACATTCAAAAATGTTAATGTTTTTAACATTTCTTTTAATTTATTATGAATTTAACATAATAAAGGCATATACATTTCTTCCTTAAAAAATGTCTCAGTAGCTAGGTAGCAGTAACAGCATATTGTATATATAGCAAATTGTATAGAAAATAATTGTTCTTTTAAATACATAAAGGTTATTTTACATTACGTTATTTTTTATGTTAAAATAAAATTGTATTTTATACAAAACATACAAAAAATACAAAAACAGAAAAAAATACAAAAACAGAAAAAAATACAAAACAGAATTTGTGTTTGTTTTGGTGATGGTACTGCTTTTTATTTGTTTGTTTGTTTGCTTGTTTACTTGTTTGATTGATTGATTGATTGATTGATTGACCGATCGACTGATTGATTGGTTGATTGATTGTTTGTTTTTTGACAGGTCAGTGAACCTGACAGACGAAATAGGAGTCATGTCTTTCATGCATCCACAGAGAAGTCAGTTCTGCTCAAATCCAAGTTAAACATAACAAAGCGACTTACTGTTAAATAAGTTATACCGAATGTACAAATATTAAATTAGATTTAACGCAGGAAATTAATGCAGGAAATCTGTATGGAACATCATGTACCAAACAATACAAAGCAAATATGAATACCATTGCACCACTTTGTAATGTACATGTTGCATATACAGTAGCTGTAGACATAAAGCATGATCATTCTGTGTGACGATTAATAATTGGTAACTAATTTCTGATTTATTAGTTACTTAGTTGATATTCTTGATAGAGCTGACAACTTATACAACATATACAATGTGTACAGCTGACAAATTGTTTGTTTTTCTATTGTGCGGCAGAAAAAAAGATGTTTTGGAAGTCACATATTTTTTTTTATTTTTTAACTGGACAACTTCTTAACAAACATTAAGTTAAGCATTTTTATTTATTTATCATTGTGGAAATAAAGCAACATATTGGAAACCTTACACTCTGCATTTTGTAAATTCATCTTAATTTTTTTTTTCTTTTACTGTTCTTTCTGTTTTTTTCACATAAGGTTCATATTATAATTATTGTATGGTTTCTTTCTTTCTTTCTTTCTTTTACTTACTTTCTTTCTCTGCACAGGCTGTTGATTATAACATATGTGATTATTACACAGCACATCACAAAAGAATATATATTTTTGGATAACTGAATGTTATTAGTTATAACTTGATCATATTGGCATGAATTAGATATGAAGTTCACCATGTGCTAACAGTATAGTCACTGTACTTCACTGGTCCAGTCCAGTAGAGGGCAGACATCGCTAACGTAAGTGGCACTCTTCGGCAAAAGGACAGTTAAAGCTGAATGTGAGTGAAAGGCACACTTGATTCAGCATATTGACCTTCTGAGCAAACAAGCACTAACAAAGCTTCTCCTTATCCAGCGATAAGTGACCTTAAACCAGATGTCTGTATAGGAGAATATTCTAATCTCTGTAGTGACAAACTGTAGGAATAATTTACTTTTCAAATAATATCTGATCACTAAGTTTTTGACAGGCGCCTTTCCATAGAGTAGAGGAATAAGAACTATTTGTGCAAAGCAACATGGACTATGTTAGAAAAAAATGTTTTTTTAGATACTGTACCAAACAATTTTGATCAGCTTCCTTTTTTGCAATAATTTGGGCAAAATTTGGCTTTTAAGGGTTAAAAATATTAAATTGATTTGAATGATGTGATTTACTCCTTGTCCTCCCCATCCCTTCAAACACAGTCCAAAGACTTGCATTATAGGCTGAATAGTGTTTAAAAATTGCCAGTGAATGAATCCGGGGTGTCCTCAGGCCCCTGTGACCCAACACAAGATAAGCACTACTGAAAAAGACTGGACAGATGTTCTACAAATAGCAGGGTGAACACATATGAGAGCTAGTGTATTCATTAGGTTCTGTATATGTAAAAGTGGCCACCGGGTATAGAGTAAAGGTTATGACACATGCAAACATCCACACACCTGAGGGAAAACCCGTGTCCAGTACTTCTCCCTTCATCATAGTGTACATTAGACTGTACCTACATTATAGTCATCTTTCTTTCTATTATTGGTGTACTTTCTTATTTTCATTTCTCATTCTAGGCCTATTTATCTCTCTGTCTGACAGAAGTGGGAATGATTGAGGACATTAATCTCAGTCAGGTCCAATGATACTTGCTGCTACTCTTAAACTATCTTCAGCAGCGATGTGCATTGTTTCTATCCCATCGCTCCATGTGTGATATATTACATGGTGTATTTACAAGAGTCTTATCATAGCTTATGTCTACTTTGGTCTGTGTTAATTAAGATTCTATGCACCGTAGATGTGCATGTGTGTGTACAGTATGCACACACAAAAAGTATGTGTTTGTGCTTCCCACCTTCTCAACTCACTCTAGGCATGCATTAAATCACATGCAAACAATTTCATGCAGCTAGTGGGAGACAAAATGAACTAAGTCATGAGCCATAATAAAATTGTACAAATCTTATTACAGAATTGATTGCCTCTGTCCTGCTTTAATACACATTTCAGAATCTGTGGCTTCCCTAAAGGATCTCACCATCCTAAATAAATCAACATTGCTTACATCTACATTTTTTGGACGTGGCATTGACTCATGTTTATGACATGAAGTCTTGGAGAGATGAAAGTGTTAAATGTTAAAGTTGGTAAACAAAGTCATTCTTTATGCCTTCACTGATTTACATGGGGTGTTCAAGTCAAACCGGGACTTGTAATGAAATTTCGTATGAATGAAGGCATAACACTGATGACATTTAGAGAAGACTTCAAGCAAAGTACGGTGATGAGACTCTTGGGTGCAGTAAAACATTTGAATCATCCCCAGTACGGTTATGACCTCGCTCCAAGCCATCTCCACTTGTTTGGGTCTTTAAAATAGTTCCTGTGATGTTGCAATGTAATGCAATGTTTTCTGTAATTGACCTGGCCTTCATATACTCTTACTACACTTTTGTGGACTTTAATGGGCTATGTGGTCTCTACCTCAAAACGAGTGATGACTATTTGGAGCACGTAACATGAGCACTGAAATATACATGCTGAAGTGTATAGTAAACATACATAGGTGCAACCTCTCATTTTTCCTCTCTTTGCTTCATGTCTGCAAATATTTCATGGCTGCTTGGTATTAAACACATACACAGTATTCACACACTTTACATAAATATTCATATCTCCCGAGTTTGTACTTTTTGATGAGAAGGTTTGTCAACAGGCTCTGGCTCCAGCTGCTTTCACACCAAACTTTTTTTTATTTCCAATTGCTATTTATATTATATTAAATCAAATGTCTATAGTAATATATGTAGTAAAAATAAGCATTAGCAAACTCATACACAAGCACTATCAAAGTCTGCTGCAGGCTGTCAGTAGTCTAGACAGCCTCATTTGGCATTGACACAGAGGGCAGCCTCAATAATTACAGGTGAAAATTAATATTTCAAGCAAATTGCAGCCATTTTTTTCTGTCCAATCAATTTAAATGGAGCCATTAAGATTTAAATAGATTAATAAATAGCTCAGGGACTGGTTGAAACATGAAGGTTGAGGGAGGTAAGTCATGTCAAACTGTAAAGCACATAATAGGCTATACAGTACATATGTACAGCCATGTTCAAAAGTTAGTACCCCCTGTATTATTTCTACTTGTTTTTAAATCATATAATCATAATGGGGCTTAGTATTAGGCAAATACCTCAGATGAACAACAACATATAACTTATTTACTGTGCCATTATTTATTTATCAATAAAAAATGCCAAACTACCCGCTTTAATGCTTCCACAGAATTTATGAGTTTAAGTTGCAGCCAGTTGCTGCCAATCATCAGCTCTTGTTTAATTGATCAACAGCAGGTGTGCAGACCACTATTAAAGCAGTTGTTATGGCAGTTTGCTGGTCTGGAACATTCAGTTGTGTTGCCAATGCCAAGAGGGAAAGACATAAGAAGTGGCCTTAAAGAAGCAATTGTTGCTGCACATCAATCTGGAAAAGGGTATGGAAACATTAAAAACAATTTGGAGTTCAACATCCTACAGTGAGAAAGATTATTCACAAGTGAAAATCATTCAAGACAGATGCCTTTCTGTGGACGGGCATGGACATCATTGAGATTACTCAAGCTTTTTAATTATTCGCTTAATTACCAAAATTGCCCATAGTATGTGAATGATTGTGTGACTGAGTGTATGTATGTGCCCTGAGATTGGCACCCTGTCCAGGGTGTACCCCGCCTCATGCCCTGACCCTTCTGGGATGGGCTCCAGGCTCCCCGCGACCCTGAATACAGGATAAAGTGATCTAGACGATGAGTGGGTGAGTGTGTGAACAAGTATGGTTACTTTTTAAGGGTTGAAACCTCTTCAACGACAAACAAAGAATAAGGCTTCTGGAACAATGTTCCATGGACAGAAGTGGACCAAAGTGGAGATTTGCAACAGGATAATGATCTGAAGCATCAGTAAATCTACATCAGAATGGCTGAAAAAATTTGAGGGTTTGGAATGGCCTAGTCAAAGTCCACACCTAGTCTTAGTCCAGCAGAAATGTTGTGGCGTGACCTTATGGGAGCTGTGCAAAAGCTAATGCCCATAAGCGAATGCAATGTTGTGAAGAGGAATGGGACAAAATTCCTCCACAATGATGTGAGAGACTGATAGACATACAGGAAACAATTCTTCAAATTCCCAAAGGTGGATCTACGAGATATTGAATCATGGTATCATGGAATACATAGTATTGCACACAGTTTTTTCCCCTCATTTTTGGTAAATAAATAAGAACACATTAAAATTTCCTTTGCTGTTCATCTGAGGTTGGATTTGCCTAACACTGCTATCATCAGATGACTTTAATTATGTTTTTACACAAAACACACAGATTTAAAAGAGGGTGTACTAACTTTTGAACATGACTGTATAGCTCACGTTTACAACCTTGAAAGGCTTCCTTAAATTGTCCCTGCCTATCAGAGCAGGTTTCACCACTTTAGGAAATCAAGAACCTTTATCCCGAAAGCTCTTCAGGATTTTTTTTTTCTGCAGTACATTTCTCTAAATGTATTTGTACACAGTTAGAATTTTGCTGGTTATTTTCTGTGAGTATTATAAAGTAAAAAGCACACACTGTAATTTTATCAATATACAAAGGAGCAATGCATGCACGTATAAAAATTTCTCACTCGTTCTCTATACTGCTTATCCTGGAGGCCTGGAGCCTATCCCAGGGAACTCAGAGCATCAGGCATGGTTCCCCAAGGGACAGGGTACCAGAGGAAACCTACAAAGCACGGTAAGAAAATAGACACAGAATCTTGCATCTTGGTCCGTGACATACAACGCCACACAATTAACCACTATGCCAGCATACGACCAGTCGTGTAAAAACATTATTTGTGAAAGTATGCTTGGAAAATGTAAAAGGGATTCAATTGTAAATCTAAAATGCCACTGCTGCCCTCTAGTGTTTGACTAAGGTACAACTTTTAACCGCACCCATTCCCATGTTAGGAAATAAAATGTACTTCAATTTTAGACCTACATATCCACAAATTATTCTTAGCAATGATGTCATTTTTTACAACGTTAATAACTGATATCTTCTGTAATTGTTTTTCTCTTTATAAATGCAATAAAGAGAAGTTTATAATTGCAGATAAAAGGCATGATTGATGAGGTGATTGACACTTAGACATGACCTTCCACTTTTTAACATATGCACCTGAAGATCTGGACAGCGCAAAGCCTTGTTCTTGTTATGCTGTAGATTGTTCTAACAGACCCTCAGTGAGTAGTTCTTAACACTTTCCCTAGAATGTTGCTCATTTTGTTGTCTGAGCTAAAATGCTGTACTGATATTATTCCAAGT
Organism: Clarias fuscus; assembly: GCA_030347435.1. Classification (NCBI taxonomy): domain Eukaryota; kingdom Metazoa; phylum Chordata; class Actinopteri; order Siluriformes; family Clariidae; genus Clarias; species Clarias fuscus. The sequence continues at coordinate 17,155,125 of CM059229.1, read as the reverse complement.
AAAGCATCGTGACAAATAAAGCACCATGGCTGCTTACACTAAATTGTATACACAGTATGACCTTCATTTTAAATGCAACACAATAAACAAAGCATAAAAGAGAGCACTTCTGCATTCTGATAGGCATCTTATTGCAGATAAACCCTAGATAAAATCGTAAATTCAGTCATTTGATTACTAGCAAATAGTTACTGATGCATTATATACTCAGATTTCTTGGCAACTTGGTAATGCCAGTGTGTAAGTGTGTGTCCTTTATATTATATACATTATGCATATTAATTAATATGAGATGTCCAGCGTTCAACATTTTCCTCTTGTGTGTCTCTCTGCACACAAAGCATTTTCAGCATATAAGCGACCGAGACGATTACATGTACTTCCGCTAGCCGAAAAACGTGTTTGTGTCAGTATTTTATTTTGTTTATTTATTTATTTATTATTCTTATTATTTATTTTTATTAATATTTTGGTAGGTGGCGTAAAGGTGTAGCACTATGGGACGCAAGAAAGTTAGAAAGAAGCACAGCAAGAAGAAAAGAGAGCAATTTACATTTTATTTTTAAAGCTGTCAGTGTCAAGAGGAATCATAAATGAAGGTTTAGTGAAATTTTATGTCTATTTTCTTTTCATATTTAACTTTTCTATGTTTTGATTGTTTTTATATGCTAAGATAATTACTATTGTGTTGGACTAAAGGTAATACTTTTGGGTGGCTGTAACCGATTATCAGCATTTACCTTATTTCCTATAGGAAAATGCATTTCGCAATATGAAACGTTGCCTTAAGAACAGGTTGTAGCTTTTTTTCTTTTTTTTTTTTTTTTTTAGTCGGGGGGGGGGGGGGGGGCGGAGAGAAAGAGTGTTGAATGGTTTCCTGTTAGTTTCTGAGGTTAAGGGTAGAGTTAGATTTAGGTGCAGCATGGAATTAATTTGCTGCTCTAATAATTATGTCAATGGAAGGTCCTTACAAGGAGAGATAGACAGTCATCTGTGTGTGTGTGTGTGTGTGTGTGTGTGTGTGTGTGTGTGTAATAGCTGATGCGATCTACTCGGTTCCCTCTGTGCGCAGGAACAGCCTCAGGCAGCACTCCATCACAACTCATCACAGCAAGCCGAGATGGAGGAGGGTGGCTGTTTCATAAAGCAAAAACACAATCAGAGCAATTTATTTAAGTCTCTCTTTCAGAAAAGGATAGTCCTCAGATAGTGTTTAGGTCCTGTGCACTGCCAGTAGCTTGTTGCTGCGATCCCAGTTCTCTCGAGCACAAGTCTCCAGGGCAGAGATCTGTGAGGTCGTCAGTGGCTCCGGGCCCACAAGCCAAATCTCCAACTACCGGCTGTAGAGACACACGAGAGGAAAACGTTGAACGCTGGACATCTCATGTTTCAGGTAAGAAGCTGTGTGTGTGTGTGTGTGTGTGTGTGTGTGTGTGTGTGTGTGTGTGTGTGTGTGTGTGTGTGTGTGTGTGCGTCTTTCAGTCAGTTCTGTATATGTCAAAAAAACTAGTGCAATCTGGTTATATTTGTGCTGTAGTTGCAATGGAAGAGCCATAATCCAAGAAACTGTATTAGTCCCTTAAATCCTATATGTATTTAGGGCATCTTGCTGTTATAGTGGGTAGTCTTGTCATCTCAAAGGTCTAGGGTCTCTGGGAACACCTTGACTTGCCTTTGTATAGTTCTATTCTTGTTCTTCTCTTATTGTTGCTCTGCATTTCCTTCCTTCTCTCAAACACATGCCAGTATAAAAGACAAATTGCTGCTGGCAATAAATGTGTGTGTCTCATGACATGGTCTTTAAGTTCATCTTAACAAAAATTAAGATGTAATAATATCTCTGTGAAGATGCCTTAAAGACAAACTTAATATGAGAACTTTAAGAATAACCTCTGATAACCTCTGGGATGTTAACATTTTAGTGCTGTCTTGAAGACATCACCAATGGCTATGGAGTTTGTACGATTCTAAAGACATCCTGCAGTCCCATAGGCTCATGACCAGGATAAAAATGATCATGATCATTTACCAAAGATGAATTAATGATTAAATATAATACTGTACAATCACCAGTTGCTACATTACTGTAGGTACCCCTTATTAGTACTGGTTGGACCCTCTTTTTCCTTCAGAACTACTTTAATCCTTCATGGCATGTATTCATCAAGGTGCTGGAAACACATTGGTCCATATTGACATGATAGCATCACGCAGTTGCTGCAGATTTGTCGGCTATATATCCATGATGCAAATCTAACATTCCACCTCATCCCAAATGTTCTCTATTGGATTGAGGCCTGGTGACTATGGAGGCCATTTGAGTACATAAACTCCTTGTCATGTTCAGGAAACCCCTGTGGTCATAAAGGAACATTCATGAACCCAGACATGGACAACAACAACATTCAGGATTTTTAAACAGTGCTCAACTAAGGGGCCCAAAATGTGGCAAGAAAATATCCCCCACACCATTACACCACCACCATCAGCCTGAAGCATTGAAACAAATCAGGATGGATCTATGCTTTCATGTGGTTTACTCCAAATTTTGATCCTATTATGTGAACGTCACAGCAGAAATCAAGACTCATTCCGTCCAGACAATGTTTGTCCAATTGTTGTCCAATTTTGGTGAGCCCATGTGAATTGTAGCCTCGGTTTTCTGTTCTTAGCTGACAGGAGTGGCACCTAGTGTGATCTTCTGCTGCAGTAGCTCATCTTCTTCCACGTTCGATGTGTTGAGCACTCAGAGATGTGCACAACACACCAGCAAACCTCAGTTGTAATGAGATGTTATTTTAGTTACTGTTGCATTTTAGCTTGAACCAGTCTGGCCATCCCCCTCTGACTTCTGGCATCAACAAGGATTTTTCTCTCATGTGACTGGCTGATTAGATATTGTTTTAACAAGCAGTTAAAAAGATGCACCTAATGAAGTGGCCGGTGAGTGTACAACAATTAGTTCCGACTGAGTAATTTGATTGGACAAGAGGCATTCTGGGATGGCTCATATAAAGTACAACAGCACTGAGACGTTTAACTACACATGTATTGCTCCACTCCACAGGTGTTCTAATAATTGCTAATTACTCAATAGCCAACGTTAGCAGCTCAATGCTACACCAATTGTGGAATATGTGTTTGTGCAACAAATACCTGATTAAATAAACAGGCAAATTATAATTTGTGGGTAATAACTGCCAATTGTAGAACTGTTGTATAAAATAAATATCATACTGAGCATCATGCTTAATTTAATGTTGCTTAAGTATAGCATAGCATAGCATAACATAGCATAGGTAGTATAGCATAGCATAGTACAGCAAATTATAATGCAGTAAAGTGTGTATTCTTTGTCAAAGCCAGTGTAAACTTGAGCTTCATCTTATATAGCAAAAATAATTTTTGACCAGCATTTCCAAATGATGTAAGAAAAAAAAATGTAAGAAGCCTACCAATACAAATTCCCTTATTAGAAGCAAGCAATAAGACAATAACTTGTGAATTAGTTCAATAATAAACAAGTTTATACATTACACTTTAGATATTAAACAAATTTAAATATATCACCTATTTATCATAACAAACCTGTAATATTTCTTGCACACAGCTTTCCATGCGGATGAGTGAACATGCGTATACGTTCACTCCCCAGTGAGAGGTCAGGGATCACACCTGAAGCATGTCTGATAGAGTTTGATTTATAAAGTTCAGTTCAGTTGCAGTGAGACTGCAATGCTTTCTTGATTCAATCCAAATGCACAAAGTGAACCAAACTAACTGTGTATTTTGGGTTGCTGACAACATTTTTCCTGCTGATGTGAGCTGCTAAACTGAGCCCCGAGTCATGAACTGAAGCACTGTGGAAATGTGATATGTTCTGGAGATTTGGACAAATGTGTGAGCAAGTCAAACAAATGTGGGATGTGTTTCAAACTATGTAATAATATCATAATCTAGCGATCCATGCTCAGGTGATTACGATTTCTGTTTGCAAATGGAAAATATTTGTATACATGATTACGTGACTGTGCTTCTCACCGATCCACTAATGAGTTTTACATGTGCACTTTGATTTCTACATGCCTGCTGTCAGACATTTTTTTTTTCCAGGTCAACATGATATTTGCTGACAAAATTATGTTATTCTTAAGGAATTCCACTTGATGATTATAAAAATGTCATCCATTTTTTATCCTATATAATTCTAATGAAAATTATGTTTATTTGGTTTTTGTTTGTTTATTTTGTTTGTTTGTTTGTTTGTTTGTTGTATGAAGTATGATTTAAAATGCTGGCAATATACTATATTCATTTACTTGGTTTGTTTATTTATGAAATTTCTTTGGTTATAGATGACATCATTGATCAGTAGTTCTCAACCCTAGTCCTGGAAGAGGACTGCCCTGCATATTTTAGTATTTCCATTTCAATTCAGAAAAGCCTGTTAATTAATTGGACATTTATTAGGGAAGTACTGGACACTGACTACAAGCAAAAATAAGTCACCTGATATCAAAGAAAAAACGAACAACAACAAGGACTCGTGATTTATTTAAAACAACAATTTAATATCATATTAATTATATCATATTACTATTTATCAACATAATATTCCCTTAACCAGCAAATGTTACTGTTTGCTAGTTGTAGTAGTCATCAGTCATATGAAAGAGTTATTTAATTTAGTATAATAATACACAAGATAAAACTTCTCCAATAAAATGACTGGACAGAGGCAGGGTATCCACAGCAGAGACAGGATAATCACTATTAAACACAACATACTCCAGTGTTGACACCTGAAGCATTAAAAGGGACCAATTATGCAAAATTCACTTTTTTTTTGTTTTAGGTTATTCAGTTGGGTCTCCAGTGTATGTGTGTACAAACAAAAAATTATAAAAAATAAAAAAAACAATTTGTATTGGATGGGACCTATACAAGCCAACTAGATGTACCCCCTATTGTGACCTCATATAAAAATATTTGGAGCAAGAGTGAAATTTTAGGTAATTAAATACTAAAATATGGGACCTTTAAACTAACCATTAACCCTGTTTTGTCCGATGGTATTTGTTGGTCGATGAAACAATGCATTATTTATGAAATGATTCAAAAATCTTGAGCCCTTAATTCAAGTGCACAATCAGGATGCAGTTTGCTTTTTTGTTGGTGCAATTTGTTGGTATCATTTAATTTAGCCCACATTGTAAGAGACAGACCTTTTTTTATCTTGAAAATCTTTTTTTAATATTCAGCAGTCACTTACTGTTTATTTTCAACCTTACCACATGACACCAATCCTCTAAATACCAAAGGTTTTCAAGAGATCTGTTTACTGTATAATGTGGTGTTGGTGATGTGAATGTGTGTGTAATGTGTGGGTGTTTGAGACTGTAGCCTGTGGGTGATACATTTGTTTGATGTGCAATTAATACTGCATGCTCATTAAAGGAAATGGTGACAGGTTGTTTTTTACCTGAGGAAACATGGCAGGTTGTTCATTATCCAAGTAAACAAACTTAAAAAAAAAAAAAAAAGTTAATGAAACAAAATAAAAACCACCACAAACATCTGTAAAGATGGTCTGTTTCAAAGTGTGGTAGGGAAGATATGAGATGTGCTTTAATTTCTCATCTTGATGTTCATTTTGAAGAAAACTAAAAATATCTGCAAATATTACGAACCTATTATAAACTCATACTTCTGTGTCATCTCATAAAGGTGTTTTTAGGGATGGCTATAAATGTGTAAAGTACAAATTGATTCAGGAATACAGTCCGTGTTACAATGACAACAATAACAGCTATTGAAAAAGACATTAAAAACACCTCTATGGCTCACATTCATATACACATAAGCTGTGCATGCATTTGCCTTTTCCACCGCAGCTCCAACACTCATAAGGTGGGTTGTTTGGGTTGTGTTGTACTGATAAGGGGGTGTATCACATGCAGCCATGTTACTGAAGATTTTAAACCCTTCAGCAAGACTTTGAGGCTCCTCAGAAATTGATCTTTAACCAATAAATCTTTGTACAGTGGAACCTTGGATTACGAGCATAATTCATTCCAGAAGCGGGCTCGTATTCCAAAACACTCGTAAACCAAATCTTCCCATAATTTGAGTTTTCATTATTTCCCATAAGAAATAATGAAAACTCAAATTATTTGTTCCACAGCCCAAAAAAATAAATACATAAAAAATAATTGATATAATAATTTAATAAATCCCGACAGATAAGTGTTTCCGTTTGTGAAGAGGCGCCGTGTATTTGTGTGTGTGTGTGTGTGTGTGTGTGTGTGTGTGTGTGTGGAATTAGCCCCTTCCCTTCCTCCTCCCTTCCCCCACCTCGCTTTTTAAGTTTCACAACAAAACACACACACAACGGAAGCACTGTTTTAACTGGGGAAAAAAGAAATCTGTCTAATAACACTTGCGTGAGGGCATACTAATGAAATCACTGCTGTAAAGTAAAAAAGATAATAAAACAAATGAACCAGCACCTTACCTTTGAAAAGACTCCCGACAGAGCTGAGTTTTCTGTGTGAAGAAAGCTTGTCTGCGTGTGTGAAGGCGAGAGTGTGTCCCCGTGTCCGTGTACGTGTCGGTGTCAAATTACGTGCGCACACACATTTGACACGATGAAATGGAGAGGGAGAAGGGACAAGCACTAAGACTCAGGGGAGCAGGGGAGACGATTACCCACAATTCCGCGAGGCAAGAGAGAGAAAAATCATTAGCTCAGTTGCCGCTCGGTGTCAAAATAAGAGTTGCATGCGTGATACATGATACTCGGCACTCGTAAACTAATACTTGCTCGGTTTCCAATTAAACATTTATTAAAAATCTTTGCTCGGTTTGCGGAACACTCGTAAACCATGTTACTCGCAATCTGAGGTTCCACTGTATTCCTAAAGGTTTGGTGCTCAAAACTATTTACACATTTTCAGGGAGCACAGCATCCTGTGTAGCGGGAGTGAATTATTTGCTGTTTCTCGCATAAAGATATTTATAAGATCACAGGAGGTGGGTTGAGTAGCCAAAAAGATTTACTCAAGTAAGAGTAGCTGTGCTTCAAATTAATATTACTCAAGTAGAAGTAAAACGTAGTCATTCAAAATATTACTCAGGTAAGAGTAAAAAAGAATTCGGTGAAAAGATTACTCAAGTACTTAGTAAGTGTTTCAATCGCAATGTCTGATTTTTTTTTTTTTTTAGAAATTATAATATATATATATATATATATATATATATATATATATATATATACACACACGTGGACAAAATTGTTGGTACCCTTCGGTCAATGAAACTCACAATGGTCACATAAATAACTTTAATCTGACAAAAGTAATAATTTTAAAAAAATTCTATGAAAGTCAGACATTGCTTTTCAACCATGCTTCAACAGAATTTTTTTTTTTTTTTAACTCATGGAACAGGCTTGGACAAAAATGATGGTACCCCTAGAAAATACTGAAAATAATGTGACCAAAGGGACATGTTAATTCAAGGTGTGTCCACTAATTAGCATCATAGGTGTCTACAATCTTGTAATCAGTCAGTGGGCCTATATATAGGGTTCCAGGTAGTCACTGTGTTGTTTGGTGACATGGTATGTACCACACTCAACATGGACCAGAGGAAGCGAAGGAAAGAGTTGTCTCAGGAGATTCGAAAGAAAATTATAGACAAGCATGTTAAAGGTAAAGGCTATAAGACCATTTCCAAGCAGCTAGATGTTCCTGTGACTACAGTTGCACATATTATTCAGAAATTTAAGATCCATGGGACTGTAGCCAACCTCCCTGGACGTGGCCGCAGGAGGAAAATTGATGACAAATCAAAGAGACGGATAATCCGAATGGTAACAAAAGAGCCCAAAAAGACTTCTAAAGAGATCCAAGGTGAACTTCATGCTCAAGGAACATCAGTGTCAGATCCCACCATCCGTCGTTGTTTGAGCCATGGGAGACGACCAAGGAGGACACCATTGTTGAAAACAAATCATAAAAAAGCCAGACTGGAATATGCCAAACTACATGTTGACAAGCCACAAAGCTTCTGGGAGAATGTCCTATGGACAGATGAGACAAAAATGGAACTTTTTGCCAAGGCACATCAGCTCTATGTTCACAGACGGAAAAATGAAGCATATCAAGAAAAGAACACTGTACCTACTGTGAAACATGGAGGAGGCTCTGTTATGTTCTGGGGCTGCTTTGCTGCATCTGGCACAGGGTGTCTTGAATCTGTGCAGGGACAATGAAATCTCAAGACTATCAAGGGATTCTAGAGAGAAATGTGCCAGTGTCAGAAAGCTGAGTCTCAGTCGCAGGTCATGGGTCTTGCAACAGGACAATGACCCAAAACACACAGCTAAAAACACCCAAGAATGGCTAAGAGGAAAACATTGGACTATTCTAAAGTGGCCTTCTATGAGCCCGGATCTCAATCCTATTGAGCATCTTTGGGAGGAGCTGAAACATGCTGTCTGGAAAAGGCGCCCTTCAAACCGGAAAAAACTGGAGCAGCTTGCTCATGAGGAGTGGGCCAAAATACCTGCAGAGAGGTGCAGAAGTCTCATTGACAGTTACAGGAATCGTTTGATTGCAGTGATTGCCTCAAAAGGTTGTGCAATAAACTATTCAGTTAGGGGTACCATCATTTTTGTCCAGGCCTGTTCCATGAGTTTTTGAGTTTTCATTTTTTTTTTTTTTATAATTCCTTTGAAGCATGGTTGAAAAGCAATGTCTGACTTTCATTGGTTAACATTCATAGAATTCTTATTTATTATAACTTTTGTCAGATTAAAGTTATTTCTGTGACCATTGTGAGTTTTTCTTTCATTGACCGAAGGGTACCAACAATTTTGTCCACGTGTGCGTGTGCGTGTGTGTGTGTGTGTGTGTATATATATATATATAATTATTATAATTTCTATACATACATAGAGAAGACACTGCAGTATGAAGCTGTTCTTTTACAATCGAAACATGCTTTGTATATGATGCCAGGGACGCATCATATTTTTTGAGATGCATAAAAATGTGTGTTGGCGATTAATTCTGTCCTGAATTATACTTATATATTCAAAGACTGTTAAAGTAAGATTATATGTACAATTAAAGTTGACATGTAATCTCACAAACATGAAAAACGCATTCTATACTCACCACAAGATTGTACACTAACCGCAAGATCCCACTAGTAGTAGCATGTATGTAAGGGCGTTGCGCAAAATTAGTGAAAGATGCGGAAACTTTTGTTTGCGCATGCGCTAGTGAGCATATGTAGAAAGGATTCACAGATAGGGTGAATTTATAGAACACATCATTATATCAATATTATCACGGTATATGTGGAGTATGGTTATTAGTTGGTATTGCCAGTGAATTTCAGGTCAGTCTTATATCCAGCAATGGTTTTGTTAAGATTATCTCTTTTGTTAAATTTGGGGTATTGCCAAATTTTTAGGCCTCCACTACTCTTCAACTGATTGGATTTTGGATTTGATCCAAATAGGTTTAAGATCAAAGCAAGGTTAAATGGCTAAAATGCTTTTTCTTTAAAAGCCTCCTTACTATATTTCTCGGGTGGCACTGTGGCCTTGCATCTCCAAGGTAGAAGGTTCGACTACTGATTTGAGTCTTTGTGCATGGAGTTTGCATGTTCCCCCGGATACTTTGGTTTCCTCCCACAGTCCAAGGACATGCAGATGAGGCTAATTGGTGTTTCTAAATTACCCAGTGTATGTGTGTGCCTTGCAATGGATTGACGCCCTCATGATTGGGCACCTTACAATGAATTGACGCCCTCATGAATGGGCACCTCATGCCCAAAGTCTCCCGGGATAGGCTCCAGACCTGGGTGACTCTGCATATGGGAATCGTTATGGACAATGGATCAAATGTCTTATATGATAACTCAATGATAAACTTTGCTGTGCTGTGGCCAACACTGGCGCTTAACTGGCGCTTTATGTTGCATGTAGCACCTAACCATCTGTACATACACTTTCACTGACTCCATTAAATTCAGGTCTTTTTCCTGCATTCTGCATTTCATGTTTATAGTCAAGTAGGGTTCAGACTGCTGCCCTCAAGTACTGAAGATGTTAATGTCGCGTCAAGTCAAGTGGGCTTTATTGTCACATCAAACATATACAGTTAGTACACAGTGAAACTAACTAACGTTCCTCCAGGACCAAGGTGCTACATGCAACATAAATTTACAACATAAATTAACAGAAAAGCTAACTAGCTAACTAAGAAGCCTAATTAGCTGGCTAGCTGAGACAAGACAGATTGACATTGCAACATAAATTAACGACGTAAATTAACAAAAAACTAACTAGCTAACTTAGAGACCTAATTAGCTGGCTAGCTGGGAACTAGGTACGTTTTTATACAAAACACAACAGAGACAACATAAAGTGCATGTGCAAATATGCAAACAAGAGCGACAATGTGAGCTTGGAAACATTTCAAACTCAATTTGCTAGTCTTCCATCTATATTCCATCTACTAGTCTTTATCTCTCACCGCCATAAATGCATGTAAATACAGATAAGATTAGGTTTCCAAAAGTGGAACAATATCATTTGGCATATCTACTGTATCTTAATAATTACATAGTATCTGATATACTAATAAACAGTATGATAACTATATGTATGATATTAGTTTTTTATTGCACTATAATACACTTTAAATCCCCACTGAAACAAAAAGAAATCAGTAAACAAACCTTTTTTTTTTAACAAGATCTATTCTTGTATCAAGCTCTATGCTTGTAAACTGATGCAGCCATATTGGAGAACTTTGGATCAGTTTTCCAATTTGAATCTTTTTTCGTTCCACCCATAGTAACAGCTAACTCACATGGATTTGTATGGCAGATAGGGTTGCCACCTGTCCTGGTTTCCTGAGCACTGTCCCTTTTGTTAACTATATGTCCTAGAAAGTATACCAGTTTTCCCAGGACACATAGTGTCCCGTGTAATATATATATTACTGAATTTTTAGATGGCAGCTATATTTTATACATCTAGAGCAGTGTTTCCCAACTCTGGTCCCTGAGGACCTCCTGTCCTGCACATTTTAGTGTTTTCCATGCTCCACCACACCAGGTCTATTCAGAGAAGGCTGTTAACTGATTAGTTAAATCAGGTGTTCTGGGAGCTGAGTCAACACTAAAATGTGCAGGGCACCGAGTCCTCCAGGACCAGGGTTGGGAAACACTGATCTAGAATATATTGCATAACTATCAATATATGTTCATGAAAAAATATAAAACTTTCCCATGGTAATGCATCATACCATGTTTTATCCTTCACTTAACAGATTCAGGTACAGTGGATTGCCCTCACAGGGTAAAGTTGGACATCATGTTTCATCCTGTTCTGTTTCTCACTTTCTCATGTACATTCTGCACACTTATGTTTTACTTCTTTATGTATTCCCCTGTCTCTTTGTAAACTCAAATGTTATCTCTTTGAGACAGCCCAGGGCTCTGACAGTGGTTTCAGTTCTATCGCACCATGGTGTTCATTTCCGCAGAACTCCATGCCGAGCCTCAGAGGGAAAAGTCATTTATGGCACTGCATATGCTCTGATTTTTTTTAATTACTTCTTCTGAACTTCTCTATCGTCACAGATTACTCAGGGAACACATTACCTACCTGCACACAAAAAAACTCCTCCAATCCACCGCATAGCCATGTAATGAGTCTGATGTGCCTTTTGAAGAGCAGGCATGTTATTTTCCCTTGTGCCCACAGGCCACCCTGCCATGCAAATGATTATGAAATTGAAATTAAAACTATAAATATATTCTGCCTCTCTCTCTCTCTCTCTCTCTCTCTCTCGCTCTCTCCCTCTCTGTCTCTCTCCCTTATCAGCATCTGCACAAAGTGCATACAAATCAGGCCCGGATCAGGGCCCCCGCTCAGGACTCTACTTTAGAGCTGGGATAATTGCTAATTGGGTATCTAGGTGTGAAATGGGTTCTTCTAAGGGGAATTTAAAATGTGAAGGAGACAAGAAACATTTTTACCCTCTCACTTTTTTTTCTTTTTTCTTTAAGAAATGTCATTGCTGGTTCTGGTGACATGCCTGCAGGCGTAACAGGAAAACGACACAAAAGAATAGAGACTTCTCATTATAAATTGGAACCTCACAGGATATCTGTGCAACAAAAAGCCCAAGGAGATAAAGTCTATGGCTACATTTAAATGCATTTGTCTAAATGTATACAGCTGAAGGGAAGGGGTCAGATTCAAGTACTTTTTGTTAAATGCCCTTTGGCAGTCATGGGATTAAAACCTCACAACTTTCCTGTCACATAAATGTAATATTATAAGATTTTAAAAGCTTAATGTTTTCTTCATTTTTGTATATTTGCAGATAGACAGTTGAAAACTTTTTCTACTGGCTCTGGTAATATTTTCCAATAAAAAATATTTTTACAAAAATAATCAAATTGAAATTAGAATCATGGCATGCTCTTTACACTTATTTCACATATTTCACAGAAATTTACCAAAAGACAATGTGTATCATAATACAAATTTAATGGGGAATGAGTTCTCAGTGGTTATCACTGTTGCCTCGCACCTCAAGGGTTGGAGGTTTCAATATTGCTTCCTGGTTGAATGCCTGAAGTTTTCATGTTCTCCCCTGTGCCTGTGGGTGCTTCAGTTTATTCACACAGTCCAAAAACATCAGCTCAGTCCAAAAACATCAGCTGATAGGTGCTGTAGTAGTGGATAACTGTGTATGACTGTCTGTTTGTGCACAGTGATGGGTTAGCATCCTGAGCTCCTTGGGATAGGCTCCTGGTCCACGGCCACCCCACAAAGCACAACAGGTATGGAAAATTAATGAATTCAGACTGGATCCGGTTGCTCATTTCTGAACCAGAGGGGACTTGCACTCAATCATTATGTTGGGTCATCATAAAAATGTGTTATTATGTATTCTCTACTTCTCATGTATTGCTGTTATTACAAGTGAACCCAAGAATATATTAGGCAATAAACCTATAGAAAAAATGCGTAGAGCACACTTACACACTCAGAGAAGCGTCAGATACACAATGAGCAAGTGTAGGTGTGTGAGATTTAAAACATATTCCCATAGTTTCACGTCTTTTAAAGTAGTCTTACATAGCTTTGGGTTTCCCTTCCACATAATTACAGCGAGTGTGTATGCGGTAGAGTAGGGGTAAGTTTTAATTTTGGGGGATGTTCCCTCCCTTCTCTCTGCACCTTTAAGAGCGCCTGCGTGCCTGAGCTCATAGCTGAAGGTCATTAAAAAGCATGAGAGAAAAAAAAAAGCTCTGCGGTCCAATATAGCGCATGCGCACTGCCCCGGGACTCATACACTCTCAGACCGCAATATGGCGAGAATGCCTGGCAGCGGGCATCACTGCTGTGGCGACGACACGACCCCGGCGTCCGGGCAAAGAGAACGGGACATAGAGGACGCAGAGGAAGGAGAGATTCAGGAGATCCAGATCACAGTGGACGAGGGTGAAGAGTGCGAGGATGAAGAAGCCGAGTTGGAACCCAAGAACTGCGAGAGCGGGGAAGCGGTCCTCATGCGGAATACAGACCAGCAGCGCGGGGGGCACGAGATGCACATGGATCCTCTGGACCCTGATGCTGATGAGGGAGAGACGACGCATCTGTCTGTGTCAGAGCGCTCGCGTCTGAGCGAGAACACGCGCTTGGCCACGCGTTACGCGGTGCGGATCTTCCGCGAGTATTTGAGCGAGACTGAACAGAGTACGAACTTCGAGTGCATGGACAAACACGGACTGTGCAGGGTCCTGCGCGCGTTCTACTCCGAGGCGCGCTCCAAGAGCGGCCAGTTGTACAGCAAGTCGTCGCTGATCAGCATACGCAGTTCCCTCAACCGGTATCTAAACGAGCCGCCCTTCTGCCGCACGCTCGACCTGACCAAGGACCCGGAGCTGCGCAGTGCCAACCTGGCGCTCGCTGCTGTCATCCGCCGCCTGGAGGAGCAGGGCGCCGGACCCGTGGTTCAGAAGCAGGCGATCACGCGCGCCGACCTGCGCAGGCTCTACGCGTCTGCGGCGTTCAGCGCGCGCTCCCCGTTCGGACTACTCAACAAAGTGTGGTTCGAGACATGCATGTACTTCTGCACGCGCGGCCGAGAGAACCAGCGCGAGCTCGAGGAGGACTCTTTCGGACTCGCCACGGACGAGGACGGGAGAAGCTTCGTGTACTTTAAAGCGCTCGGGCCGTACCACAAGTCCCGCTCTTCATCCTGGAGCAGGAAAAGATCAGACACGGATGAAGAAAACCTCCCGCGCATGTACGAAACCGGTACGGAGTTTTGCCCGTACGCAAGCTTTGTGAAGTACCTTTCAAAGCGCAACCCCGCGTGCAGGGCTTTTTTTCAGCGCCCGCGCGACCACTGCAGCGAACACGACACGACTTGGTACGAGAACAAAGCTGTGGGTAAAAACCTGCTGGGCACGAGGATGCAGATGCTCTCTCGCGCGGCGAAGCTCTCCAAGACCTACACCAACCACTGCATCGGCGCCGTCTCCATAGCAACGCTCAACAGCGTCGCCGGCATCGGCTCGAAATTGGCGCCGCTACATGTTGCACCGGAAATGGTCAACGGAAGCCAGCGGCCACGTCGCGACACCGAGGACTCGCCGGACCTCGAGACGCGTAAAATGTGCAAACGGCCGCAAACGGAGATGTGTTCCGCGCACGCGCCGGGACCGGGGTCTTCCCCGAAAAGACTCTGCGTGCGCGCTATTGTTGCAGAGGATGCAAACCCTCCGGTACCGACTAAAGTCAGCGCGGATTCCGCGGCCCCGGTCGCCCCGGCTGCGCTTGAGCACAAAGGAGAAGCTGCACTGGTGATGACTGCGCAGGTAATCACAAGCTCAGAACAAATATTCACAACGAGACTAAATCGTTGCATGTTACTGCCACTGAGTTGCTGTCACAATGTAGACTTGTGTTCTGGTTTTATAAAGTTTTCCAGTAATAGGTAATGGTGAAACAGTTAGATGACCTGTTGGTCACGTGACCACCTAGGGACGCCCAGGTTCAGTCCTGAAGGACACATGTGGGTCCATCTGATTTACTTCACAAGACAAAGAGCAGGTTGTGTGTATGTGTGTATGAGTGACATGGAAAACCAACCTGTGGACCATAAATCGCACAAGAAACCCATAATCTCTTGTAGTCTGTTTTTTTCCCCCCATTACTTGATAACGAACACTATGATAGGAACCATGCTCTGGGCTCTTAACTATCTGAAAATAAGGTGGCGCCTTCTTCTCATGTTCATACAGTACATATCTCTTTCAAAGCATTGTCATGGTCACAATTGTCATTGTGTAAATTTGTAACTAATGTACTTCTCTCAAAAATCCACTGAACACTTAAATAAATAAATGATATGCTCTGCAGTCTCATCTTTGACTCATCTCTGTGCATAATCAAATATTTGTCTGCTGAAGTCTGACAAATATTCAGTTTTCATGCAGTTCATGGATTCATTCAGATGTTTGTAGATCTCACTGTGTTGCTCACACTTCACTGTGAGTTTGTACTATCTCACCTGAACGTCATGGCAGTTATCATAGCTAAGGATTTTATTTGCACATATAGGAGATTGCTCTAGAAATGCACCTCCTCACTACATTAAAAGTAACAAAACAATAGGAAGGTTTAGAAAAAGGGATGGAATTAAAAAGTGGTCATCTCCTTATCTTCACTTGGTCTGCATCATACAGACAAAACAGTAGTATTAATGCAGATCAGCATTTTTCAGAGTAAAACATTCACCCTTTTACTGAGGTTCAGGTTCAAGCACCTAGTTTTGACCAGACCAGAGTTCTCTTAGGAATGTTCATCAGCACTGTGTAATGTGTGATGTGGACACTCAGCAGATGAAATGGTAAACAGATGACATTTCTGCAGCTGAGTGAAAGAATTAAAGTGTAAAAAAAAAGAGAGTAAAAAAAAAGCACTCACACTTGTCCACATCCCTAAGTAAATAGCAGAGCATGAGATTAAATACGTCTATACTGTGCATCTTGACTGGGTGCAATTTCTCAGGAATTTTTATGTTATGTGGTCAAGATGATCTGCTGAAGTTCAACCAGAGCATCCAAGTGGGGGCAGAAAAGTGATTTAAGTGACTTTGAACATGGCTTGGTATGACCACAAGGTTATTAAGATGACATCGGGGGCCACTCTGGTCAGCTAAAAACAAAGAATTGAGCCCACAATTCATATAGTTCCTTCTACATGGTTGGCAAATTTATATACAGTACTGCACAAATGTCTTTGGCTGTTTTTTGTTGTTGTTGTTGTTGTTATACATTTTACAATATGTTATACACATATTTTATGACTTCATTATTAAGCCAGTACATTTTTGATTTCCAAAGATTAGTATTCCATAAAGAAAACATTTCAGGAAATTCTCTGTAGGCTGGAAAAGAAAGCAGCATGTTATGTAAAAGACCACTTTTCAGACCAAAAAAAAAAAAAAAGCTTCTGAGTTTTCCATACATAAAAAAGAAGCAGTTGTTAGGACTGTGGCTGGTTCTACAGGATGTTCAGTACGAAAGCAGCTAATTTCTTTATAAAACTGTGCAAATTGTACCTGAGACAATATTTTAAGCAAAGAGGTCATCTGACCAAATATTGACTTTGTTTCATTAATAACTGATTACTGCTTTTTATAGTACTGTATTTTGCATGTAGAAACCTTTTTTAAAGACAAGCTTGCTCTACATCAGTATTTTGCTAGTATTTGCACATGCATTTGCAGACTTTTGCACAGCATGATATATAATTTTTTTTCCCTTAGCGTCTAAATCAATACAGTATTTTTGTTTTTCAAAACTGTGAAATAATACATGCAGCATTAACTAATTAAGAACCAACAGCAACAGTCAGATGTTATTTTAAGACATGAAGGTCAGATGTTCTGGAATAGTTCTTACAAGAACAGTAAGTGTGTTTGCACCATGATGAAACTGGCTCTTATGGAGACCAACGCAGGAAGTCAAGACCAAAACATACCTCTGCTGCAGAGGAGAAGTTCATTTAGAGTTACCAGCCTTAAATATCACCAATTAACAGCACATGAATTAACAGTTATGAAGGCATCTAAATTGTATTGAATGTATCTAAATTTTGACTGGCAGTATACAGTGTGTGTGTATATGTTATTGGTTATATTGTTTAATGTAGATAGATAGATAGATAGATAGATAGATAGATAGATAGATAGATAGATAGATAGATAGATAGATAGATCCCCAACATTGCAACTGAGATAGGCTCTGAATAACATTGCTGTTTTTTTATTCTTATTCAGAGTTTAAGGATTTTATTCTGTGCTGTGCATAGATAAATGCTGACTACTGAATTCACTAAACAGAAATAGTCCCCGACAAACCTGGAGCATATGCTAATGACATTAGTTGTAGCATTGCTGCAATAATTATATTACCTCTTATCTGACAGTGCAAAATGTATTAACCCTTACTAAACTAGTCATGGTGCTACAGATCAGTATTCTGTATACGTTTCTTTTTTAGGTCACTTGTTTAAGAGTAGTGTGACCTACATTCAGCACTATCTTTATATTACATGATTGCATGAGTTATAAGTTGTACTGGGGTCGAGTGCACTCCCGCAGGAACACGTCGGGCTGTCTTCAACTGTGTCACTCCCACACACAAATACCCATCCAACTGCACAAGATGTAACATGGTTTAAAAATATTTATACACACTTCATCATTAGTATGTTGCTCTTATGTGTGTACATCTCAGGAGCCTCGCAGCAGCGCGGCCATGTCGACTAGGCCTCGTTTGGCACAGTCGTCAGCCTCCCCTGTGGGTACAGCTGGCATCCCCACACCGGCCCAGCTGACCAAGGCCAACGCGCCAGTGCACATCGATGTGGGAGGGCAGATGTACACCAGTAGTCTCGCTACGCTCACTAAATACCCTGAATCTCGGTAAAACACTCACTCACACACACACACACACACACACACACACACACATTTAAACCATGGATCTTTTTTTACCCACATTGTCTAGGAAACGTTCAAAATTGTTTCTGAAGCATAGCATTTTTAAATCTTATATGCACAATAAAGTTTTGATTCATCTGTTTGTGTGCACCAATTATGTGTATAAGTGATAAAATGAAGAGATACCGACGCATGTCTCGATTCTGCTGGAGTAAAAACTGATATTTAGTGCTTAGAAGACCAGTGATTGCCTTTCTATTTGATATATGTCACGCATGACTTTAATAACGACATAACCTTAAACTACATTTAGATGATAAGTTATCAGTGTTTCCCAAAGTGTGGGCCGCAGCCTTCTCCTGACCCATGAACGTACTGAGCCATGAGGTCCACTCTTCTTTGCAGAGTTGTTTTAATTCAGCCACATTGGAGGGTTTTTTGGAGGGTGAGCAGCCTGTTTAAGGATCTCAGTTGAATTTCGACTAGGCCACTCCAAAATCTGAATTTTTTTTATTTATGGTTTTGAGCCATTCAGAGGTGGATTGCATAACCCAAACGCAAAGCAGCCCCAGACCATCATACAACCACAACCATGTTTGGCTGTTGGTATGGTGTTTATGAAATGTGTGTAAGTTTTACACCAGATGTAGTGGGACGCACATCTTCCACAAAATTAAACTTTTGTCTTCTCAATCCACAGAATAGTTGCACAAAAGTCTTGGGGATATTCAAGATGATTTGGGCAAATGTAAGATGAGCCTTTGTGTTCTTTTTGGCCAGCAGTGCCTTTCGCCTTGGAACTCTCCCATAGATGCCATTTTTGCCCAGTTAAATCATGAGCTCTGATCTTAACTAAGGCAAGTGAGGCCTGCAGTTCTTTGAATTTCTTTAGATCGTTTTGCTTTTTTTTTTTTTTTTTTAATCTTTTAGCATTTTTTATTTTGCAGACATGTTTTATTTAAGCAATTTCTTGATTCAAAAGGTGTGGCAAGTGAAATTAAACTTTCCGAAAGATTTCCAGTTTAGCCTTTAAAAAATAAAGTTCTTTCATGATTTAGCAAGGGGGTGATTTTTTTTTTTTGACACAGGGTCAGACAGGTTTGGACAGCTTTTTTTCCCTTAATAAGTGAAATCATGATTTAAATACTGCATTTTGTACTTAGTCTGGTTATCACTGTGTAATCTTAAAATGTGTTTGATGTACTTAATCATTTACGTGTGACAAATATGCAAAAAAAATTCAGGAAGGGGCAAATACATTTAGTCTTAAAATTGACTAATTGCCCTTGATTTCTCATATTTGTTGCTTTACAAATAGTTATAGTGTATGTAGATGGATTATTAATTTGCATGTATTATTCATTAGGAGACCTAAATATATAATGAAACACTTCACCTTATGTCCTCTTTGCACGGGATTAGTATTATCTGGGGACCTTGTGTGATTTAGAAATGGGATAAGCGAAGCCAGCGATTTTACTCGAAATTACTGACTTATCTCCCGGACATTATGTCAAGATAAAAACACTTTTCATTATGGGTCTAGCTGTATGATATAAACAGAAGAGTGTTATATCCTGCTATACATGTCATCCATCTCCATCTAATCATTCTTTTTGCTTTCGTTCTTCTGATGATTTTCAGCTTTCTCTTTCTGCATACTGTACTGTTGTATGGTGTATAGCGATATATGACCAAGCATCCAAAATACTTTCAAAACACTCCAATGCAGCCTCCATTCTTTGCGGAAGATGAATAAAAAGGTGCACAGGAAACAAAAACCTTGAAAAAATTATTTACGACCCTGCCAAATCCTGGCAAAATTACAGACATGCTGATTCTTACGGGACTAATATTATCACAGGACCTTGCTGTTCGGCGAAATAAGATTTGCGGAAATATGAATTTGGGAATTTTTACTTAACCAATTTTAGACACGGCCAGTTCACACGGGATTAAGATTATAGACAACCTCTGCAATTATTAAAAATGAATAGAGATCCCCCAGATAATACTAATCCCATGCTAATAGGACATTAGTCTTGTGTGTTAGTCAGAGTTGTGGTTAAAGATTGAGGTTGGCCCAGAAAATTTTGCACAGTTTGCAAACTGTGGTGAATCATTCTTAAGTTTGGAAACGGCTGGTCTAGCGATTTTATGATGAACCTTTTTTGAATTTCTGATACCGCCCTACTGTTCCTGTGGAAGATCCATCACAAGAGAAAAGAGAAATTATGCTTGCAACATTTGAGCCTCATTTATCAAGCTGAATGCAAACAAATTCAAGCCTAAATCATTCATATACGCGTTTACACAAAAAAAAATTCATGAAAATCCTGTCAAAATTCAGATTTTTTATATCCTATCATGCTCCAGAGTGTGTAAATTCATGCATTACTAACTAATGTAAAACTTGCTTGCCTTTAAATATTATAATGTGTTCTGAATCTTTTATAACCAGCTATACTGCATTCTTTATACAGTGTTTTTTTTTATACAGTGTTGTTTACATTGCATTTTTTAAATAAAATTAATCATCAATATTCTGAAGATCTGTTTTTATATAGTCATGAATGCCATTAATATAAGATCTACATCATTCCGTTAGATGGTAATTATCAGGGGATTTGCCTTAAATATATTTAAATATATATTTTTATATATATATAAACATGCTGCATGGCCAAAATGTCTGGTATTAATGCTGATATAAAAAATAGCTGTAATGAAGGCTATCCTTAAACAGGATATCTATGTTTTCACAGCTGTACAGTACATCGTATTACTACGAGCATTCAGGAATATACTGTACCAACAGTGCCATGAAAAAGATCACTGCCCACTTTGACCATGAAGTGATGGCTGAATGAGCAGCTGTACCTCTCACTGAAGCAAAACACACATGAGACAGAGATGCAGTGATGATGATGCTCTGTTGTTATTGCGATTTAACCTTTGCCACAGCTTGCAAAGTGCTTTTTCTGTGTTCAGCAAGCTGTAGTCTAACTAGCTACAGTCCTAACTGTAGCTTCTGGAAAATCAAATTAGGGCGCTTAAGTTCAAGTCAAGTCAAGTCGACTTTTATTGTCATTCCAACTATATACAGTTCAGTACACAGTGAAAGGAAACAACGTTCCTCCAAGACCAAGGTGCTACATACATGCAACAACATAAATTAACAACACAAATTTACCAGAACTAGCTAGCTAACTACAAGACCTAATTAGCTGACTAGCTCAGATATGATAGATTTACATTTTTTATTTTTTAAGTTAACCTAAAACTATCTATTTCTATACAAAAAGAGACAACAACAGACAACAGTTAATTTGGAGGAGTAGAGAGGTGGAATGTAAAGACACAACACAGGACTAGCTGCAACGAAAAAAATCCAACATCTTGGTAGTTGTCATTCTTTTAACATACTGTATGTGTGCATTATATTGGCTTTAATATAGACCATTTTTTTCAATAGATAGATAGATAGATAGATAGATAGATAGATAGATAGATCTGCCTACATTAAGCAAAGAAAATAACCCAGGAGATTGATGGGATTATTGGAATTGATTTAAGAACTGCACAGTGTATTATTAAAACCTGGAAGGATAGCACTGAACAACTGTGAAATAAATGTGGTCAGAAGGAAATCATAAATATCAAACAATCATTTGCATATTAAAAATATTTTTTTAATTGCTAGCGAGTATTCAGTGAGCACTCTGAAGAAGGCTTTCACTAAGGATAGCTCTTTATTCTTCTGCATCCATTTGCCTTTTATGTTTCAAAATCACTGACTGTTTGGCAAACTGTCATGTGTGTTTTATTATTTAGGATTTAGGATTAGTATAAAGGAATGGCTTCTGCCTGACCGCTCTACAACATAGTGTAGTGCTGCATTAATGTCTTTCTGTAAGGCTCTCCCATCTCCACAATTGATCTCATTTATAGTGACCCTTGGGTTTTGGTTACCTATCTGACCAAGGCCCTTCATCCCTGATTACTCAGTTTGGCACAGCAGTCACATCTGGGAAGACTGTCGGTTGTTCCAAATCTCTTCCATTTGAAAATGATGGAGGATACTGTACACTTTGTTCACTTCCAATGTTTTTTTTTTCTTTAATCCTTCCCCTGATCTGTGTCATTACACAATCCTGTCTTGCAGGTCTACAGATTGCAAGTCTCTCCACCTCATGGCTTTGTGTTCACTCTCACATAAGCATTTATGGTGACGTACAGTATTATCTTGAAAGGTGTGTGCCTTTTTTATTATGTCCACTTAATTAATTTAGACACAGGTAGACTCCAATCAAGTTGTAGAAGCATCTCGAGGAGAATTGAAAGGAGTAGGATGCATCAGAACACAATTGCAAGTGTCATAAGAATGAACCAGATTACTTACAGTACCAGTACAGTACTTCTCTGTAAAGTCTACATAACAGCTCTAATCTGAGGTGCTGTTAATTGTTAATTAGTAATTCAACAACTGACTGTTGTTATTGTTGATAGCTTAGTGGCTTAGTGGTTAGCACTGTCGCCCTGTACCTACAGGGTCCGGGTTCGAATATGGCTTCTGTTTGCAGGGAGTTTTCATGTTCTCCTCATGCTTGGTGGGCTCTCGGTACCCTGGGTACTCCGGTTTCCTCCCACAATCCAAAGACATGCAGATTTGGCTAACTGGCATTCTCAAATTGCCAATAGTGATTGTGTGCCCTGCGATGGATTTGCCCCCGGGATGTACCCCGCCTCATGCCCTACTGTAAGTCTCCTGGCATGGGCTCCAGGCCCCGTCCAACCCTGTATCCAAAATAATGCAGTATAGACGATGAGTGAGTGAGTGTTGTTGTTGTTTCTTAATTCCCAAATACCATGTGTGTTATTTCATAATAATAAAAAAAAACGGTATTGTTTTAGAATGCATGAAAACTTCATCCAAACTTGTGTCCAAACCTTTCACTGGTACTGTATGCAAATAGTATATTTATTTTTTCAGCATTAAAAAAACACTCCAAACACCTGTCGATAACACACTTTGTCATTAAGGAGTATTACGTGTAGAATGTTGAGGAGATAAAAGGATTTGAATCCATTTTAAGATGGGAGTGAAAAAGGTTCTTCTGAGAAACCATGAATGGATATGATTGATATTGGTTGTGACATATTTCTATAATTTGTTTAATTTTTAGGCTGCACCTCATGACTGCGTGTGTGTGTGTTTGTGTGCGTGTGTGTGTTTTTTCTATTTTTTTGGCACTTCAAGACACTTCATTGCCACATAATTGATGTACTGCATAATATATAATATAAGGAGGATGCACACTCTAACACGAATTCTTTAATTAAGGTGAAATGTTGCTGTATAAATTGATGTACTGCATAATATATAATATAAGGAGGATGGGCAGGTATGTACAGGTAGTAGCTGAAATTTGGAGTGGTGTAAATGACAGGATTGGTATTACTGGGAGAGTCAGCAGATGATGCCCCTGATAATGCGCAACAGATACTTAAACAGAATTTTTTTTTCTTTTTTTTTCAGAGAATAAAAGCTGACTTATAAGTAAGTTGTGTTTATCACAGCATCTGGTCCATTTTAAAAAGTTGTGTCTTATTGTGTCTCCTTTGTAATAAAAATATATTTGGGGGTATTTTTTTTTCCCTGCACTGCTTGGACACTGAATTTGAAATCTTGATAATGTCTTTCTTTTTATCCCAACTTCTTTCTCAGATAAATTCTTCTTTTTTTTTGCCAATTGGCATTTAAGGTGTATTGTGGGCATTCATCACAAAATGCAAATCAGCGTGTGGCCCTGTTGTAATGCACGGGTGATTGGCATTTATTAACATACACATGCAAGTACAAGGAAATCAGTTGAGCTGAGTAGTATAAGGAGCCTTAATCAGCATCAGCCCTGCACTGTGTAATTAATGCACACAAGAGCAGTTGATTGCAAAAAAGTAAAAGAGAAAAACAGAATAATTTAACATCTATATCTCCATAATATGAAATATAGGCATTTTCTGTTAAGTCATCCTGGCTTTTTTTTGTATGTCATTGCTTATGCATGCCTTACTGTATGTGTTGAAGATCTATGTAATTCTAACTAGACTTGTCATCTGAATTTCTTTAAACATTGCCTACCCAAAAACAGTCACCATCTCAAATTATTGTACTACATCAAGCAAAGAAAACCAAACTTAGTGTGATTCTGAAGTGTCAACTTTGTGTAAGAAATGTGGTCGTGAAGTGATGGACCCATCATGCATAATGGCCACTGTACAGTACAAGCCTCTGGGATTTCTTTAGTCAAGCCTAGGCAGCTGATGACCTGAATGTACTAATGACCTAATGACCAAGTTATCATATCAATGGAGTTTTTAGTTCCCTGATGGCACAGGCATATTCCTGAACTCATAAATTGACCAACACAAAAGTGACTGACTGAAATTTTAGTGTGAAAAAAAAAAAATTACAATCAAGATAATAAGAATAATGTTTATAGATACGAAATTTTTATACAACAATCAGTATTATTTGGCGGCACGGTGGTGTAGTGGTTAGCATTGTCGCCTTGCACCTCCAGGGTCCGGGTTCGATTCCCAGCCAGGCTCGATTCCCGTCTTTGTGTTCATGGAGTTTGCATGTTTTCCCCATGGTTGGTGGATTTCCTCCGGGTACTCCGGTGTCCTCCCACAGTCCAAAAACCCGCAGATAAGGCTAACTGGTGTTTCTAAATTGCCCGTAGTGTGTGTATGTGTGTGTGCCCTGCGATGGATTGGCACCCTGTCCAGGGTGTACCTCGCCTCGCCTCCTGGGATAGGCTCCAGGCCCCGTATTCACAAAGCTTCCTAAGCCTAAAAGTTGCTCCTAGTGATGTAATTCTAAGAAAAATCTTTCTTAGAATTTTCCCTTAAATTTAGGATTAAACCTTAGTAAAGATAAAAATGATTCACAAATCATTTTAGCCCTAAAAACAGCTCCTGAGGTAAAAATTGTTAAGAGTGGAGAGGAGGACTTTTAAGAGGCTTAAGAGTTTCTATAGTAGATGACAAAATGGCGGAAAGAAGAAATATTCTCCAAACACTGAACGTAAAGCTAAAAGTAAACACTGCTCTTCTGTCCAATTTGGTTTTCTTGTTGTTTTACTCCCTTGCATCTCTCTTGGATTGTTGACTACAAACCATCCCAAAGTGCAACTTAAATAGACTGTCCTGCAATCATGTAAATTGGTAAAAGCTGAGCCATTTTGCTCCCAACAATCTGAAATGGATTACAAGTAATAAAATCAGTTTAGTAAATAAATGTATAAGAACTTAAATATACTAACTACTGTGTGGAAATTGGTTGTTTCAAAATTAGACACATTTTCAACATTTGGCTGTTTAATTATCTTTAAGATATTTAACAGGCCTTTAACAGAAACTTTGTACTATAAAGTAGTCTGTAGTCATGATTATACAGTTTCATCATATACAAACAATATGATTTTACTGTCTGTTCTATTATCATGTATTTTATTTTTACAAAGAGCACATTTCAAGACCTTTACTAAGGTCTCACTAAGATAAAAGTTTTTGTACTTTCCTTACTCAGAGTTGCTCTAAGAAGTTTTCTAAATCACTTTTATCCTAAGACCCCCAGGTAGGATTTTTTAGGCTAAGATAGGAGCTCTCTGAGAGAATTCTAAGAAGCTTTGTGAATACGGGCCCAGGTCCCTGCGACCCTGAATACAGGATAAAGCAGTATAGACGATGAGTGAGTGAGTATTTAGTATGAAGTCCTTTATTTTTCCAAACCTGCTGGATCCACCTGGACATTGAGTCAAAAAGACGTCTGCACTACTCTGGTGTCACTTGCTGAATCCATGCCTGCTTGATTGCTACAGAAATTTGCCAGAGCAGTTCGCAATTCACTTGAGAATTGCCTAGTTTTAGACATATTTTTGTGCAGAGATGGACACGCTGGCTTATATATACAGTATATACTGTATATATATATATATATATATATATATATATGTGTGTGTGTGTGTGTGTGTGTGTGTGTGTGTGTGTGTGTGTGTGGGTCTGTGTGTCTTGTTTATGCTTATTATCTTGCTGACCGGTACATTTCTGCAATGCCAGTGAGTGTTAAAGTCTCCTGGCTGCTGACCGAGTCAAACATCAAAGAAGAGAGCCTGCAGCACCGGGTCTTCAGCCAGCTTGACATCTTCTCTCCTATAGACCCTCAAACAAGCTTGTGCACCCTGACCCAAAGTTATACAGCCTTCCACAGTCTCTCACATTCACACAAAGTCTCATAAAGCAGCACACATACATATCTTACATACTGTTTTAAATACGGTTTTTCTCACCATCTGACATATTCCTATAGTGTCACACAACATTGTTTTACTCACACAGCATCACATCATGGTGCACAGTATCATGCTTTTATAATCAGACGTCGAGTGACAAAAAAATACAATGTGTGCGGAAAAATAAATGAAAAAATATTCATATGCTCAGAATGTCCTGTTCTTTGCTCAGGAATAAAGCACTCATACATTCTCAGAGTGGCAGGCAAAACAGACTCACACGGCCTCGAACAGTGTCATAAACAAACATATAGACAGTTAGTCTTGCATTTTTTTAGAGCAATGTCAGAGTATCAAAATTTCACTAGATTTCATCACAAACAAGAAATCTATTTTTTATATAATATACTTTCCTTTAGACCACACTAGGAATATATCTTTAGAATAAAAAAGGAAGGAATATTATATATAAAATAGTATATAATATATAAAATGTGATAATAACGGACATGCCGCTATGTTTTATTTCACTCTTGGCAACAACCTATATAGCTTTGTCAGCAGTATCCAAGTATACACAGGGCTGTGACATCTGCATAAGCAAAGTAATACCCCAAGCCATGCTGTTCTGCTCCTCATGACTGATAATCATGTTGGCGTGTTTGTGTGTGCACATTCTTGGGCTCTTGCGGGTACCACAGCTGGATCTGTACAGGAGGAGATTTTATATTGTAAGCTCTGCGTGCAGATGAACACATACTGTATAGGCCTATAGATATGCACACGATAACTATTGCTTATATATACACTGCTGCTATCTACAGGAGATGTTTAAAAGTACATAGCTACAGATTCCATCAACCCTACTTCATTCTCTCTATCTTCATTATCTATTTCATTTTTGTATGTACAGGATTGGACGTTTGTTTGATGGCACAGAGCCCATAGTGCTAGACAGCCTAAAGCAACATTATTTCATCGATCGGGATGGTCATATGTTCCGCTACATCCTCAATTTCCTCAGGACGTCCAAGCTACTCATCCCAGATGACTTTAAGGTGTGATGGAATTTAATCTATTTTCCTAATATTGATGTTCATATCGAATCAAGAGAATTCCTAGGATTCCTTAGCTTAATTCATCTGCTGTTTATTTCAAGGCAGATATTAAAACTTGTTTAATCAAGCAATTCCTTGATTTAATTTTAGTGAATTATCATTTAGAATTTTGGTTCTGTAACCAAATATGAGTACATTTTTCAGAGTCAAGAGACAATGTTTGAAACAATTCTTTCAAAATTGCAAAAGTCTTGAGTCTCCCTTCACTTCTTTACATTAAATGAACTTAAAATATAAAGATTAAATTTAAAGAGATTGGAACAAATGTTTTTCTGTGACAGGATGAAAAGTGCCTAAAGATGCATCTTACAAAACTGGTTTATGTAACAACTACAGCAGCGACCTCATTTCCCCTCTTGTCTGTTCCGACCATTACCAGTATACTAATCACTGGCCTGATCATCTGGCCATTGGCGTCGCTAGGCCGTTTTTGTACTCAGCCCCCCTAAAAAATCTCCATAAACATTAGACATATTGGTGATCACCCACGTCCACTTTAAATTGTTATGAAAATGGCGTCAGACCTCGGCTCCTCCCCGTCTTTCAGCGCGGTCTTCAATTCGCCATCATAGAGCGAGGATTAAGCCAAGGTGTGTGTTTTTTTTCGATAAATTGTTCTATTGCATCAGTGCAGTCCTTTCTCATAAATACAGTTTACAAAATGTCATGAGGGTGTTCACCCTCGCTGTGTTCACCCTCATCACACCAGCTGTTTACTCTAGTGAAAATGAAGCCCTTAATACATACTCTATGAACCTATAGTCTACTTTATAAAACAATCATGCTGTTGCTGTGTTAATTGGAAAACCTAACTGTTTATATAAAACATTGCACAGTGCATATGGTATTAACTACCATAAAGTTATGCGCATAAATGATTAAAAACAGTAACAGTCAGCATTCAATGCTCTCGTTTTAACTGCATAGCAGTGTGATTTACAGAGATAGCAAAATCCTGTTTTTTGTAATAAATATTGTGCTGTATTAAATAATGTCCCGGATCATAAAATACATTTATTAGCCATAGAGTAGGGTTTTTTGTCACTTTGATTCACTTTGATAAAAGTTACTTTTTTAATGAATAGAAACAAAAAAAGAATGTTATTAAAAAGATGCTTTGTCTAATTACTTTAAAACAATGTTTGTATATATTGAATTTGAATAAATAGCCTAGTACCTATGACATTTTAAGGGGATGAATATAGAACCTACTTATTTATGAAGCTAAAACACTAAATTAAACTAGATAACATGATGATCAAAGTTTTAATATTTATATTTAACTGTAAATGGAAGGTTTTTCAAGTCACATGGGAGTAGGTCTCCAAATGAGCAGCAGTCAGGTAAGAATAGAACATGGGCAGCTTCTCATGAACATTAACACTGTGTTCCCAACATTGATTGAAGTCATTGCAGCAGAAAGTATTTTTCAGCAGTATTGTCAAAGAATTAATAGATAAATGTTTGACATTATTGGCTCCCACACAGTTTATTCCATTGTCCAGCCTCCAGCATGTTGTTTAGCAATATAATCAATGTAAGTTTAAAGTTATATGCTGTTTTCTGGTTACATTTTTCTGATTGTACTTGAACATAGAAAAAGGTTTATACAGAAAACAGTGTGTGTGTGTGTGTGTGTGTGTGTGTGTGTGTGTGTGTGTGTGTGTGTGTGTGTGTGTGATCAGGAAGACTCATTTGAGTACTGATTCTGAACAAGCCAAATACAGTATGTTCTAAACATCTATCAGCCCACCCTTAACTGAAAATATTAGAAAAGCTCCTGCATCTGTCATCATCTGCACCTGTTTCTCACTGGTTCATGCCTTAGGTTAGATGTTTTTTATGCTTGAATGATTTATAGGTCACTGTGTGGCTTAACAAACCAAAAACATTTCTCTGAAACTGCTGAATTACGGAGACTGGATGCAAATTGAGAGCCTAAAAATTTGCCAAAAATGAGAGATTTCATCCAGATTAAATTATATACAAGAAAGTCTGGCTATTTGGATGCAAAATTTGAAGAAATGAGGTGTGACTCAAGACATTTGCACAGAATTGTATATAAAAATAGATGTGAATAGAAAACGCTATTATTTAAGCTTGGCCAGAAAAGATCACAGGGTGACTAGTTAAGACTTGAGGTGAGCATTGCAACTGAGAGCCTGTGGAGGTTTTATTAGATCATGGGTGAATGGTCAAATACGAAGCTTGGTAAGTAAATCCCTTAGAAAATATCTCCAAAAATATATGCTGTTAAAAAAATAACAATCCCACACACCTGTCTATTTCAGATGAAAACTCAATTTAGGTCATGTTTACCTTGGGTTTAAATACAGACAGAGATTTATTTGGAACAGTAAACATTACATCTGTACTATATACACTTAAAGATCCAAGATTCAAATAACTTTGCAAATCCCAGAAGGAAATTGCTTAAACCACCAAAAAAAAAAAAAAAACCCACATAGTACGGAGTAAACCATATCAAAGTATCAATCTGAATTATTTTTCGGTGTGTGTGTGTTTGAGCAGGACTATTGTCTGCTGTATGAAGAAGCACAGTATTTCCAGCTGCAGCCACTGCAGGCAGAGCTTGAGCGCTGGCGGTCGGAGCGAGACTCAGGGTGTGTGTCACGGCCGTGTGAGTGTGTGGTGGTGCGCGTGGCTCCCGAATTGGGTGAAAGGATCACACTGAGTGGAGATAAGTCTCTCATCGAGGACATTTTTCCTGAGATCGGAGACGTCATGTGCAACTCAGTAAATGCTGGATGGAACCATGACTCCACTCATATCATCCGGTTCCCTCTTAATGGATACTGCCATCTCAACTCTGTACAAGTACATATTTTACATATTATATACACTTATTACTTTATAATGTTGTCTAGGTAGTATTATTAAATTAACTGAAAGTGCTGTGTTCAAAGGTTCAAAGGAACATGCAGAAAAAATTATGGTAATGGAAAAACATATACACTATATGCTTTACAAAATACATAGTATATAAAATGAATCCTCCTACCTAGTTACTGAACGCATTTGGTTAAATACACGTTTCACCTTGAAACGTGTATTGAAAGAAAAACTCACAATAACTTTAATCTGACAAAAGTAATAATAAATAAGAATTCTATGAATGTTAACCAATAAAAGTCAGACATTGCTTTGCAACCATGCTTCAACGGAATTATAAAAAAAAAATGAACTCATGGAACAGGCCTGGACAAAAATGATGGTACCCCTAACTTAATAGTTTGTTGCACAACCTTTTGAGGCAATCACTGCAATCAAACGATTCCTGTAACTGTCAATGAGACTTCTGCACCTCTCTGCAGGTATTTTGGCTCACTCCTCATGAGCAAGCTGCTCCAGTTGGTGCCTTTTCCAGACAGCATGTTTCAGCTCCTTCCAAAGATGCTCAATAGGATTGAGGTCAGGGCTCATAGAAGGCCACTTTAGAATAGTCCAATGTTTTCCTCTGAGCCATTCTTGGGTGGTTTTAGCTGTGTGTTTTGGGTCATTGTCCTGTTGCAAGACCCATGACCTGCGACTGAGACCCAGCTTTCTGACACTGGCCAGCACATTTCTCTCTAGAATCCCTTGAT
The DNA here is from genome assembly GCA_030347435.1 of Clarias fuscus. NCBI lineage: Eukaryota > Metazoa > Chordata > Actinopteri > Siluriformes > Clariidae > Clarias > Clarias fuscus. The sequence goes on along the minus strand of CM059229.1, from coordinate 17,124,049 downwards.
AGTCTTGAGATTTCATTGTACCCTGCACAGATTCAAGACACCCTGTGCCAGATGCAGCAAAGCAGCCCCAGAACATAACAGAGCCTCCTCCATTTTTCACAGTAGGGACAGTGGTCTTTTCTTGATATGCTTCATTTTTCCGTCTGTGAACATAGAGCTGATGTGATTTTTGTCTCATCTGTCCATAGGACATTCTCCCAGAAGCTTTGTGGCTTGTCAACATGTAGTTTGGCATATTCCAGTCTGGCTTTTTCATGATTTGTTTTCAACAATGGTGTCCTCCTTGATCGTCTCCCATGTAGTCTACTTTGGCTCAAACAACGACGGATGGTACGATCTGACACTGATGTTCCTTGAGCATGAAGTTCACCTTGGATCTCTTTAGAAGTCTTTCTGGGCTCTTTTGTTACCATTCAGATTATCCGTCTCTTTGATTTGTCATCAATTTTCCTCCTGCGGCCACGTCCAGGGAGGTTGGCTGCAGTCCCATGGATCTTAAATTTCTGAATAATATGTGCAACTGTAGTCACAGGAACATCTAGCTGCTTGGAAATGGTCTCATAGCCTTTACCTTTAACATGCTTGTCTATAATTTTCTTTCGAATCTCCTGAGACAACTCTTTCCTTCGCTTCCTCTGGTCTATGTTGAGTGTGGTACATACCATGTCACCAAACAACACAGTGACTATCTGGAGCCCTATATATAGGCCCACTGACTGATTACAAGATTGTAGACACCTGTGATGCTAATTAGTGGACACACCTTGAATTAACATGTCCCTTTGGTCACACTATTTTCAGTATTTTCTAGGGGTACCATCATTTTTGTCCAGGCCTGTTCCATGAGTTCTTCTTTCATTGACCGAAGGGTACCAACAATTTTGTCCACGTGTGTAGATAGATTTTAATACTCATTAATCAGCAGCTATGTGTACATGCAGTCTAATAATCCATTGACAAAAAGACTGATATTTAAATTTTAAAAATAACTTAATCATGCTATGGAAGATTGAGTGAAACAAACCTGAATTAAATTTGTATCCTCTTTTGTCTGCTTAATAATCTGTTAAATAGAAGAATAATGTTTATGTTTTTTGTGTGTGTGTGTGTGTGTGTGTGTGTGTGTGTGTGTGTGTGTGTGTGTGTGTGTGTGTGTGAGGTTCTGGAGCGGCTCCAGCAGAAGGGATTTGAGATAGCTGCTTCATGTGGAGGTGGTGTGGACTCATCTCAGTTCAGCGAGTACATTCTGCGGAGAGAGGTCAAGCAAGTTCGAAGCAGGGTCCCGACTTCAGTTATTCAAATCAAACAAGAACCATTGGACTAAGGAAAATTATCTTTTTAAAATAAAAATAGATTTTAAAAAAGGCCACATCCTTTGAAGTATATATAATGTGTCAAGTCATACCGGGACGTTGATTTTGCAAAATAGAAAAAGTTCTGAAAATAAAAACTACCTTTATTTCTCTGTATGATCCCTTACTACACCAATGCCCTTATCCCAGCATTTCACTAGTACTTGAATACCAACAAGGTTCAAATTTATCATGATCGGACTGCCTGCTTCACTTTTGAAATACCGGCCTCCCAGGAACTCTTTAAATGGCACAGAAATGTTGAAATGGCTTAGAGCAAGAACTTTATGGCAATAACTTCCAGCTGAGTTCCTGTGCAAGTGGTGTTTGTGAAGGATTTTGTGTGCAGTTTCCACAGACGGTTGTGTCTCTTCTGCAAGTTGGCAACAAGCTATCCATTCATTCAAAGACCAGACGTTCTACTCCTGGAATGACTGGTGGTCTCCGAGCCACCTCAGCTTGGATCATCATTCACGGATGTGCGGTCTTCTTTAAAATGTTTGCACTATTCAAATTATTTTACTGCAACTACAGGTCTCATCACGGTACTGTGCTTGAAGTCTTCTGTAAATGTCAATCAGTTTTATACCTTCATTCATGAGAAAGTTCCGGTTTGACTTGAACACTCCTGGTACAATATTCAGCCTTTCAATGCAAAAAATTTTTGATCTGTGATTTCACAATACAACAAGGAAAAGGTTTGTTTTAAAACCTTTTTACTTGTATTTACCAAATGTAACTCGACTTGAAGAGATTCATCAGAACAGGTAAAATCAAAATCAATCCCATCAGACTCTGTCTATTGTTAATATTTCCAGACAGAATCTCTAAACTGTTTTATCAGACAATGGTATTCACTGCACACATATAAAAGCACAAAATAAAGGAATATGCAAATATTTGTGTATATTTGTGTCTATCTCTCTCTTTTTCAATACTATTTTTTTGCAAATGCTGCAGAAAGTTTAACAAAGGTTGTTCAAAATAAAAATGTTACTCTTTGATGCATGGTGTCCTTCACAACATGAAAGCTTTTCAGAGGTTACTGCAAGGCCAGAGTACGTACTGTAGGTACGTCTTTTTTTTTTGTACTCTAGGTACGTCTTTTACATTGTCTTTTTTAAAATGTTCTATTCGTGGAGATAATTGCAACCAAAAACAATTACAGAGGCTAAAGTTGATTAGACCCAACCATTTAAAAAATGTCTGAAACTGAAAAGAGGGCATGGCGGTGCAGTAGTCAATAGTCCTGCCTTATTAGTTGATTGTATTAACAATTGTAAAACAAGGACAATTAGAAGGCCAAAATTAATTTCACACGGATTAACTTTTTGTTCGTTCATTCATTCATTAGTTAAAAGCCTTCCAAGAAGAGTTAGATTTACTGTAACTGCACCAACTGCATATGATGGTCAACAAGGTCATAAAAATGTGATGGGAGAGGTCCACATACTTTTGGCCATATGGTTTATATAATTATTCAGTAAAGGATAATAATAATAATAATAATAATAATAATAATAATAATAGTAAAACATGAGTATAATATTAGTGCATGATATCCTGTATATTCATAGGCCTATACTGTTTTTAACCCAACAGAGAAATGTGAGTGAATGTGACTATACAGTACATTCACTGTCCACTTGTAGTGGACTTGTAGATCTAAAAGCAGTTTAGCAGCAAACTTTGTGAAAACTAATATTTGTGTCATTCTCAAAACTTTTGGCCACGACTGTATATAGATACTCAAACCAGGGCATCTGGCACCAACACACATGCCATGATTGAAGTCACAGAAATTACACTTTTTCTTCCTTCTGGTGTGCTTGATGTGAAGATTAACTGAAGCTCTTGACCTGTATTAGGTGATACATTGTGCTGGTGCCAGATGATTGGCTGATTAGATAAGTGCATAAATGTTCAGGTGTTAAACATTTGTATATTAAGTGTAGATTTAACTTTACAATGATATGCTCAGGTTACTGAACAATTCGTTTATTATAGTCGATGACTCAAGTCGCTAAGAGAATATAATATAAGTGAAAATAATGTGAAATAAAACTTGAACTGACGCGAAATACAGTATCAGTTGATTGTTGATGAGGAAGTGACTCGGAGTGCAGCTGACTAACGAGGCGGCTTTGTTTAAACTTCCGCCCTGAGGACGCTAATGGTCGGCTAATAGTACACACTGACACGGCATGACGCTGTGTGTGTGTGTGTGTGTGTGTCATGTCTGAAAGCGAAAGCGCAAACGAATTGCGGCAAACAGACGATTCGGCGGCAAGCGCGCGCCAGTCTCGAGCAGCTGCAGCAGCAGCCGCGTGCACTCAGGTATCAGATAAACACCAGCATGCACGCGAGGCCACCAGCGCGTCACACACCTCAGCCAAGGAGTCAGTACTCACAGACGAAAGTAAAACTCCTTCATCTGAGGCAATGCAAAAGCACCCTGCTGATGCTGAAGATTCCTCCACGGGCATGATCTCCAATCCTGCAACACCTGTGACCTCCAGTGTCACATCTGCATCCACGCCTCCAACACCAAAGGTCCTGGTCAGCTCTGCACCTGTCAGGTCTGCCACGCCACTGGTGGTAGGGACGAGAGTGGTGTCAGCAGCTGTAACAGCAGCCGGGGCGACTGGACAGACCCCGGTGTCCCATTCTGTGACCATGGTGTCTAACCAGGTTAGACCTCCGGCGGTGACCCAGGCTCCGATCCGAGCAGCGGTCATGGCGTTACCGAGGGCCTCGACTTCACCGCAGAACGTCACAGTGGCTCGGAGTCCTCAGACCACATCTCTCCAGCTGCCTGCTAACTTCCAGATTCCACAAGGTGAGTTTAGACTTGACTTAAGAGTGGTACTAATTTGTTAAAGCTTTATCTTGCTTTTTTTTTTTTGGTACAGGTATGGTTTTAATTCGCAGTGATAGTGGGCAGTTGATGTTGGTTTCCCAACAGGCTTTGGCTCAAGCCCAGGCCCAGGGCTTAGTGCCCAAAACATCCATCACTACAAATGTAAGACCACAAGCCACCCAGGTACCTTTTTTGTATCTATAGTGTAGCTATAGATGCACCTTTTATTGAACCTTTATATCGCACCTTTTTTCTGTACGTACATAGAAGAACAAAATACATCTACCTTGATATAACATACAATGCAATTAAAATCCATCTAGCATGAAATGTGCAAAATACATGATTATTTTGTTTCATAAATTAATTTCAAAATCATACAATAAAAAAGAAATAACCTTATTCACAGGCAACAGCAACATCAATCATCAGAGTCTCTCTCCCATCTTCATCTACAACGGTAGCCACCTTGGTTAAACCTGCCTCCCCGGCAATAAAGACTGTTCTGAAACCCAGCTCCACTGTGGGCACTTCCACAATCAAACCCAGCACTACAGGAAACAGCACTATTATTAAACCTCCCTCAGTGTTGGGGACTGCTCTTAAGCCGAGCTCCATTTCAGGGCCCACTGTCATTAAAGCTACCTCTGCTCAGAAACCTCCCATAAGCACCGCAACAGGGAACATAAACCAAAGGACCGTCACTACTACCAGTGTTTCCTCTACATCTGTAGTAAAGGTAAGTGTAGGTCCGGGTTTCTCAGTATGTAGGCTCTGATAAGTCAGAACTTTAAATAAGGCAAATGTTTTGTTTTATTTATTCAGTCTATTGGCCAGGCATCCGTTACTTCAGCAGTTACTCAAAGCATCCGAACAGCTGCTAGTGGCCTTCGAAACGTCTCTCCGAATATTCCCATTAAAGTTGGCGGCGGCAGCAACAAAGTCTCCACCCAAGTCACGGTCACACCCGTGAGTCATTTTTTTCATATTTGTGTGTGTGTTGCCTTCACACATTTCCAGTGAGTCCATTAATCTGAAAATGTTATTCTACCAGGAGGTGTGGTATGTTACTATACAGTTACAGATTAAAATCTTTCCCCAGTACTGTCCATCCCTTGGATGAAGATCTGTTTTTTTTTGTACACTGCGTCTCAAGGCTGGGGGGTGGTAACATGATAGTAGTTTTTACAGATGGTATAGAAATATGGTGGATCATCAAGGTCTTCTATTTGGCTGTCAGACACTATTACTAAAGATTGTTGAAGTTAAATGATATTCTAGCAATCACTGATCAGCACTATAATTGGCTCTTCATATACAGTATGTCCTCACTTCGTACTCTTGGTACTTTGGCAAGAAAAGCAATGAAATGCAATACAACACAAATTAGTTACTGTGCCTTAATTAACTGACTGGAAATAATGTTTCTAGCTTTGAAAGTGTAAAAAGCATTTTAATGAAACTCTAGTTTTTTTTCCAGCTAGATTCTTCTATATTATTATTATACTGTATATGAGAAGGTATGCTATTAAAACTGTATCAGTGATAATACAAGGTTTGTTTAAGTCAAACCAGGAAATTTCTCATGGATACAGGTGTAAAACTGATTAACTTTTCCAGAACACTTTAAGCACATTATGGTGACTGCACAAACTTCTGGAGCCAGTGTTTCAGTTGTAGAGAAGTTGTTTCAGTTGGTCAGGTCTAGGCTCAGCGACGTTATGTGGCAGGGTATCATATGTATCATACGGCCATATTCCAGGACTTGGATTGTGAAAAAGTGCTTCCGGGAGCATGAATAATTTTCACATATGAAATGACCACCACATTGTACTCCATTATCAATGCTATAGATGGGCAAATTAAATATTACTGGACATGGCGTTATTGTGCGTATATATATATATATATATATATATATATATATATATATATATATAATATAATTTTCTGTTCTTCTTCTGTCCAAGTTTTTAACCTGTTTATATTTGAAATAGTGAAATTAATCCCATTTGCTGGATTGTGACTCATTTTTTTTAGGCTCTTGGATGCAGTAAAATATTTGAATGGTGCAAATGTTTTAAATAAGACTTTATATCTGTGAAAGACCGTCTCCACTGAGGTGGCTCAGAGTGGACTGCCATTGTTCCCATTAACATTCAATGAATGGAAAGTCTGACCCTTGAGAATCTGTCTGTGAGAACTGTACACAATCATTCACCAACATCACTTGCACATTACAGGAACTTTGCCAGGAGTTTATTAAAGCCATTAAAGGAGTTCCTGGGAGGCCAGCATTTCAGACATGAAGCAGGCAGTCTGATAGTGGCTCTGGTGTACTGAGAATGTTTTACCTTGATGGTAGCTACTGTAAGCACTAGTGAAACACTGTGGTAATTGCATTAGTGTTGCAGGGGATTCTTATGAGAAATAAAGGGAGTTTTTACTGTTATTCTGCACAATCCAAAGTCCTGGTTTGAAACCAATGTCCCTAATAAAAAACGAATTAGTGTCATGTGCAGGTTATTGTTAAATGTTATTTCATTTCCATTAGGTTTTTATATTGTATTATGTTAAATGTAAGTAAAAATATATAAAATGTTTATTGCACAGAAGTACGGCTCTCACAAAGGCATTAAACATTGGTAAGCTGATAAAATCATTGTTGTATAATTGTTTAGAAAAACCCTGCTGCTTAAAAACAAAAATGTCATTCTTTAACAGTTGAATATTTGATAAATTAGGCATTCATTTAATATTTATTTAACAACAAGAAATTGTGTATGAGAGATTTTTTTTAAATTATGACCGTTGAGAGAATTTTTTTATACAGATAATAATGAGATTTTTAACAATTATTTATTTAATTATAATAATAACTGGGTAGCTATTTTACTACTTCTGTGAAATGAATGTAATTTGTTTTCCTAGGAGACACTGGAAAATGTAAAGAAATGTAAAAACTTCCTGATCACTTTAATGAAGCTGGCATCAAGTGGGACCCGCTCACCTGACATGGCACAGAATGTCCGAGCTTTGGTCAAAGACCTTCTGGTATGACATCATATCGTCTTGATTTCACAGTTCTACTCCTTCCTACATTAACGAACACCAGGTTTAAGTTGATCTGTTTTTCTTTATTAGGATGGACGCCTGGAAGCTGAGGAGTTCACTGAAAAACTTTACATGGAGCTGAAATCATCTCCGCAGCCATACCTGGTGCCTTTTCTTAAAGTAAGATGTGCTCTTAGTTAGTTTCATATTAATAGTATAGGAGAAATATATAGCATTGTATCTGAGGGATTTTCTTTCTCAGAGGAGTCTTCCTGCTGTGCGTCAGCTCACTCCAAACTCTCAGCACTTCATCCAGCAGTGTGAGCAGCCCAAAACCTCCTCTTCATCCACAGTCAGCAGCAGTGCCCAGAAAATTGCCCTTTCCTCCTCCACCACCATCTCTCAGCCTCTCCGAGGCAGTGTTCCTGCCAGACCACCTCAAATGGTAAGATCGTCGTTTGGCACAGAATGTTTAGATGCACAAGATAACACGTTTATAGCACATTTGTACCGAGCATTTTATTATTTTTTTTACACAGTACTGGTTGCAGCTGCATACTTTAATGATTTACGTTCCCTGAGCAGTTCATTAGGAATCTCTGTGTACCTACACATTCATGCAGTTATCTAATCATGTGGCAGCAGTGCAATGCATAAAACGCCAGCAGCTTCAGGTAATTTTAACTAAAACTGGACAGTTGAATATGCACACAGATGGTAGGACCAGAATTTGGCATCAGCAACATGAATCCATGGACCCAACCTGCCTTGTGTCAACAGTCCAGGCTGGTGGATGTTGTGTAATGGTATGGGGAATGTATTCTTGGCACACTTTTTGGGCAGTCAATCATCGCTTGGATGCAACAACCTATTTGAGTATTGTTGCTGAGCATGGACATCTCTTCATGGCCATATATATATATATTTTTCATCTTTTAAAGACTATTTCCAACCTCATAATGCACTACATTACAACTTAAAAACTGAGATGTGGTAGAATGTTACGCACAAGAGGATGGAATTTCATTCTGGTTCAATAGGGATATGGACAATAAATATATGAAATGTTGCTAACAATTTTTTACTAAATGTCTTTGGAACATCTCCATTTACTGTGATCAACAACTATACTGTCTCGCCATAAAAAGGTCACCATTTTGAAAGGTAAAATTATTGGCCTAATTAGGGTAAGAACTGTCCGATGCATTATTTAAAACCTGGGAAAATATTGCTGAACTGTCACCTTCATGGGGGGAAAAGAAATTATGAATGGGGATCACTTAAACACTTGGTGAATTTTCATCATAAAAACTTGACCGCAGAAAACACAGCTATGTTTAATAGTCATCATATGAACTTGCGGGATTTGTACTCAACTGCTAATAATAAAAAGCTAAGGCTTTAGTTTCCTTGTCAGCAAAAAGATTATATTTTTGTCAATATTAAAGGGTTATGTGGTCTAGTCCAGGCTGACCCTGTTCTAGAGCAATGGCACATCAGGGTAAGAAGGGAAGCACGTGAATTGATGCACCCAACAGTATATAGTGGCCACTGCACAAACTTCTGGAGCCAGTGTTTCAGATGTAGAGAAGTTGTTTCAGTTGGTCAGGTCTAGGCTCAGCGACGTTATGTGGCAGGGTATCATATGTATCATACGGCCATATTCCAGGACTCGGATTGTGAAAAAGTGCTTCCGGGAGCATGAATAATTTTCACATATGAACTGACAACCACATTGTACGCCATTATCAATGCTATAGGTGGGCAAATGAAATATTACTGGGCATGACGTTATTGTGTATTAGTATATATATATTTTCTGTTTTTCTTCTGTCCAAGTTTTTAATCCGTTTATATTTGAAATAGTGAAATTAATCCCATTTGCTGAATTGTGACTCATTTTTTTTTTTATCAAATTTTGTCCAATTTATCTTCATTCTCAGGTTTAGTTCCTGCCACCCACACTTCAGAATAATTCACTTAAAGCCAGAAGTATGCCATCAGCTCCTCACTTATCATCAGCCTATCGCATGCTTGATGCAGTCTTTTTCAAATGTCATTTGTCATCTTGTAATCTAATTTTGGGGATTTTATTGCTTATTGCATTTGTTGATATTTGAAGAATATCTTCAGAAATGTCGCCCGTCATTTATCTTACACTGAACGCACACACACTGAGTTTTTGAAAGCTTGATATTTAAACATATTTCCCTTTTGGTTTCTTTGATATTATCATATACATTTGTGTTGCATATTTCGTATGTACTGTATGTATGCGTGTATTATTGTATATCTGACTTTCTGCCTGTGTGCTTCTAGCTACGTTGCTGTTTTCTATTTGACCAGGTGACCCAGCAAGCCAAAGGAGTGATTGTGGAGCAACGCGTGACCTCTTCACCCCGTGTTGGGTTGCCAGCGCAGAACCACACCCAGCCCAAGCAGCCAATCATTCAGACCAGCACACAGGCAGCAGGTAGAAGCACACAAGCAGAAACACCACACATTCTTCCATACTTAATTAAGAATGATAAAAGACCATTGAGATATGATCCTGTGGTGGTAGGGTAGAAAGGGCCAACAGACTACAGTCAGTAGATCCTACAGTATATGGTGAGTTTACCTGATAAAATGTTATTCCTTTACAGTAGGGACGGGTCTCCTCTTCCTAACTGTCATCAGTCAAGATATATTCAGTCCTCTTGCTTTCCTCCTTCTTTGCACCAACACAGCCTCCCTAAAGGACACAATGTTTCATGTTATTCCTTTACGAAACACACTGACCCAAAACCAGAGAAAAGAAATCCTGAAAGGTTTTTTTTTTTTTTTTCCCCACAAGGAAAGGGAAGAGGACTTCAGTGTGTTCAGAGTGATTGTTAGTGTGTCTTTTATCAGTTTTTTATTACTTTAGTCATTAAGCCCTCCCTCCTGTGGCTAAACTTTAAGGAACTGATTAAAGTTTGAGAGAATGTAAGTGGAGTTGCTGAAATGTAGCACACTGGGCGAGTGTTTGTAATGTAATTCAGTTCTTAAACCCAGTGAGACAGAATATTTTATTATTGAGCAGGCCTTGATAAGATGAGGTAATGTAAATCCATGGTAATGTCTTCGACTCGGATATAAGCATAATTACCCTGAGACACCATAGTAAGCCTTTGGCAGTATCATAGTTGGGCATATCATTTATTTATAACGCATTTAGTCTAAATCATCATGTAGTAGAATTATGGTAACCATAGTGATCATGGAGTGTTATAAACATAGTGAATTTATGTAATGATTATTTGCCTTATGCATTATTTTGACCTCTCTAATGCAATGTGTTTTTTGTTGTTGTTGTTGTTGTTTTTTAAAGGAGCTTTCAGGAGGCAGTATTCTCTCCAGGCATCTAAAACCCCCTCTGCACCAACTCAAGCAGCACAAACACACAATTTCAAGGACAGCACCTCCGGCTCGTTCCGGTAATGACTACTAGTCTCTTCCCCACTGTGGATTTTATGTTGTGGTTTTGAGGAGTAAAAAATGGACCTATCTGTGGTCATTTATAAGTGGAAGTACATTTAGGTTTGATTACTTTAATTACTGACTGAAGCCTGTATGGTACTGTTGACCTTTTTCCAGTAGCCTCTAAGCCATTCAAGAGTAGAAAGGGAAAGTACCAGTGGCATATTGCTGGTACAAGTGTCCCACTGTTGAGTTAAGAACAGTTGCTCAGCCAATGTTCATTCTGTGTTTAGGGAAGGTGGAGGACACAAATAGCACATTAATAGTAAAGGTATGGCAACACCACACATTCTTCCATACTTAATTAAGAATGATAAAAGACCATTGAGATATGATCCTGTGGTGGAAGGATAGAAAAGGCCAACAGGCTACAGTCACTAGATCCTATATGGTGAGTTTAACTGATAAAATTTCACAAAGGTACAGAAGGAATATATTTAGTGTGTGTGTGTGTGTGTTGATGCGCTTTTGTCCATTAGTGAGGATGATGACATTAATGATGTAGCCTCCATGGCGGGCATTAACATGAGCGAGGAGAATGCTCGCATTTTGGCGTCCAGTTCAGAGCTGGTGGGCACCGTGGTGCGCTCGTGTAGGGACGAGCCCTTTCTGCAGACCACAGCACTGCAACACAAAGTGCTCCAAATTGGTAACAAAGTCTTCTAACATATTGAGTAAAAAATTGTACCACATACAGTACTGTGCAAAAGTCTTAGGCGAATGCAAATAAATGCTGTAGAGCGGGGAATGTCTAAAAAATAATAAAAATAAAGCCCAGTAAATGGGGACTAAAGAAGCAGTCATTATTTGGTATGATAACGCTTTGAGGACTCTTTAGTCTAAGGTCAATTTGTGCAGTTTCATAAGGAAACTAGAGGGCACCCACGGCGCCATCCCCGAGCAGATGAGTTTTCCTGAGCAGAACCAACCACAGTTCTTCTGAGGACTTTGACTCTTGCACCTGCTTCTTTTTTGCATGCAAAACGCAGCAGCTTCCATTTAGGGTTTTTTTTTTTGTTGTTTGTTTTGTCTGGCAAATATCTTTCTTTAACATTTTAATTTTGTGGTGAAACAATTATTTGAAAATCCTAAATATTTTATAATGTTTTTTACCAACTCAACAATAGTCCTAAAAATTTTTTTTTTTTTTAATCTATAGGTAAGTTTGTACTAAAAATACTGGGTGCCTAAGACTTTTGCACAGTACTTTTATATACTGTTATACTGCTTTATATCATTACCATCCATAATGTATTCCTGTTTCTCACTCTCTTATTCTCTCCTGACTTTTTGGCACATGTTAAGCCCTGGCAGTGAGAGACACCAGGGAGAGGCTCTGTCTTTGATCAGCAGTATCTCTGACAAGGCTGTTCCGCTTAATCAGTATGCTAATGACCGTAGAGTGGCACAGAATTGCCAGATTGGCAGGAATCCCCTCCGCCGTGCAGATTAAAATAACCAGGCAGAGCGAGTGAGCGAACGAAAGGAGGTAGGGGAAGGTAGAATTAGCCTGAAGCAGGGAGAGATGGAACAAGTGAATATGGAAATAAGAGCCAGGCTTGGCCTTGCAGGAACTCGGTCTGCATCAGCAAAAAGGCAAAACGAGTGTGTGCAGATGTCGCTCTGTTCACCAAGCATAACAAAACCCCAAGGCCTGACCCCCAGAGATGGTTTATCTTATTTATTGGCTATACTTTCTGAAATGAAGCTGTGAGATTAAACATATTTAGTCTGTTTGATAATAACTTGTACTGCTTAAAAAAAAAAAAAAAATCCTATCCTAAGATTGATTTGGTTGTACATGCATGCATTCAGCACTTTTTGCTTGATATTAACAGACACAAAAATCCAAACATTTCGAGAAATGCAACCTATCCCTTTAGACTATCCTCCAAATCAACACTCAAACACACACAGTCACTGGGGATCTTTCTGAACTGGCAAATTAGGTGATTAGGTGACAGTCAAACAGAGACTCAAAACCTGCCTAATGCACTCATAAACACTTTATTAGGAACTCTATATTAATACTGGGTGGGGCCTGGCTTTGCTTACAAAACCGTCTCGATTAATAGTGTTATGGATTCCACAAGATTCCTTTGAGATTCTTGTCAGTGTTGACATCATGCAATTCCTGCAGATTGTCAGGTGCATGTTCATGCTGTTGAATTTCCTTGTTTTGATATGCGGTGACGGTGAATGCCACTGAATAATACTGAACTTCTTGTGATGAAACTAGTTTCAGACAATGTTCCTTCGTTATGATGCTGGAAATAATCATAAAAAAAAATTGATGATTTGTGGCCGTGAAGGGACGTGCATGGTCCACGACAATAAGGTTGTGGCATTCCAGCAACGATCATGATAATGTCTAGGACAATATCCAGAGTGTGCCAGGAAAACATCCCCCATACCATTACACCACCTCCACCACCCTGGACATGGATTCATGTTGATCATACTATCTGTGTGTCTCAGCAGTACTTGAGATTTATCAGAGCAATGCTAGTGCTCGGTGTGTATGCTAGCTGACAGAGGAGGAACCCAACGTGGTCTTCTATTGTTGTAGCTTATCAACATCAAGGTTTTGATGCATCGCACATTCTGAGATGCTTTTCTGCTCATCACAATCGTGACTTTCTGTGAGCTCAAACCAGTCTGTTCATTCTCTGTCGATCTCTCTCATCAATAAACGTTACTTCCACAGAACGCTGTTTACTGAAAGGTTTTTCTTTATTTCACCATGCTGCGTAAACTTCCCATCAAAATCTAGTAGAAATACTCGAACAACCCTGACTGACACCAGCAGTAATGCAATAGTTAAAATCACTTGGATGACATTTTTCCACAATTCTGATGGTTGACGCGAGCGTTACGCACAAGGTGCACTGCTGGCAGACGGTTGCCTGAGTAGATAATTGCAAGAATGATCAGGTGTACAGGTGTTGCTAATAAAGTGTTAAGTGGGTGCATATTTATTTACTGAACCATCAATGCTATTTTTAATACCATAATTGGATATCTATTACAAAACAGTTGAAGCTAGCCTAATTGCTTTGTGTATTTTGTGAATAAAATGTCCAAAGGGGTCTAGGTCATTGTTCATTTTAAAAACACTGGGTTAGGTTAAGTAAAGCTCTCCCAACTGCCTTTTAGAAAGACATGAAAATTAGCAGTGATTTATAATATTTGAATTCCAGTCCAAGTCAAAAGAGACTGTTTGTGTGTGTGTCTGCATCTAGGTAATTCTCTGGGTGTTGAAGAGGTGAATCCAGATGTCCTCGGGTTGCTGTCTCATGCCATGCAGGAAAGACTTCGAGATCTGCTTGAAAAACTCACTGTTGTAGCACATCATCATAATAGCTCTTATAGGGTACATGCACGCTCATTCACTCACTCGCGCACATTCATGGGAAGTCATGGGTTTCTACCAAATGTAGCACTAAAATGATTGAGTCTCCAGTATGCTTTTTGGCAACCTCCAGGTGTGATATCCTAATTTGTTTTTTATAATGTCTTTCGCTTTTACTTTACATAAATACATGTTTCTGGAGTTAGGATGACTGGCGGAACATTCAGACCAGTGACACGCGCTCCCAGCTAAAGTTCCTGGAGCAGCTGGAGAAAGTGGAGAAACAGAGGAGAGAAGAAGAGGAGAGGGAAACCCTGTTGCGCATTGTCAAGGTGAGTGTGTGTGTGTGTATCTGTGTGTGTGTTTATTCTGTAGAGAGTCGTTAAAAGTGATCCGGCCAGTCATTTTGTGTGTTTTTGTTTTATTTCCCTTCAGAGCCGCTCGAGCAGTGAGGACCCTGAGCAGCTTAGGCTCAAACAGAGAGCGAAAGAGGTTTTTTTTTTTTTTTTTTTTTTTTTTTTTGGTGTGTGTTTGGGTGCATATGAGCACCTAATGTATGTGTATACGCTCATTTCCCCTTGTTTTTGCGTTAGATTTGTCACATACCCCAGAAACACAGGACTAGACTGGTTCTTTTTTCTGATTGGAAGCTAATTTTAATTTCAGTTTAACTGGAGCAGAAACCGAAGCCTGAGGCTGTACATGGAGCAAAAGGAAGGATCGTTTAACATGTGTATATGTGTATATATGTGTGTGTGTGTGTGTGTGTGTGTGTGTGTGTTTGTGTGTGTGTGTGTGTGTACATATATTAAGAAATTATTAAAGTTTTTTTTTTACCTTGCTAGAATGTTTCCACTAACATTGTGTGCAATTTTGTCAATAATATAAATTTAAAAAAGCATTTTATTAAAAGTGCATCAGTAGGCATTATCTACTTTTATAAACCTGATTGATGCAATTACTACAGCACTCATTTATCAAACCTACTGTATATAACTGTAACCTCATGGTTAAACTGCTGCCTTTTTAAATCTAATAGAATAGGACTTTGAAAAAATGTGATAAAACTTGGCAGACAGTAGACTTGGAATACAGTACGCTAGTAAAGAATTGATTCCAGCGGGAGACAATAATCAGATTCAGGACGTCTGCGTGTCTGATCAATCTGTCTGCACTATTTTTAGCTCCACTCGTCTTTCCTTGCACTTGGATAAGAACAGTAACCAACAGCACAATAAAGCACAGCGGACGATTATAGATGTATTGCTGAACATATAATTGTGTTCCAATCTAGGTTGCGGTCAGGACGCTGTGCAAGTCACCTGATTTCTTACATTTGTGTTGTAGCAGCAGTTTGTTGAAAGAGCACATATCGGTGGGATGATCAGGTGTCTACATACTTTCCTTCTCTCAACATTGGCCAGCGAAAAGTGATGAGACTGAAAAATAAGGATTACACTTTAGTTTATGGACAGGGCAGAGTTTGACCAGTGCATGCAGTCATGATTCAGTCGTTAAGGTTTTAAGTTAAAATCCAAGCACCATCAAGCCGCAACTGTTGGGTTTTTTACACCCTTGACTGTATCCGGACTCAATTATAAGTTGATTTGAATTAGAGATTAGTCCGAGTGTGTAATTATAGATAAGAGAGTTGAGGGAGCGAGAGAGAAAAAAGGCAAACTGTACAATGCTGTATCTGAAGCATCGTAGATGTAGTATTGTGCATGACTAGTAAATGGAAATGGCTCACTTCAACACATGGCATTTTATTATATCAAGTTCAATTCTCTTGCTCAGATGCAGCAGCTGGAGCTAGCTCAGATGGAGCATAGAGATGCTAACCTGGCAGCACTAGCAGCTCTAGGGCCTCGCAAGAGGAAACCGCTGGACGCTTCTGGATTGGGGACTAACCAGGTATTGACCTCTACACAAGCATGTCCCTGTGAACGTGATAACCAGGTTTGGTTTGTTTAGGATGATTTTCATTAGTCCTTTTTGTTCTTCAAGAGGGAATAATCCATGTACGATGATGGGAAATGTTTTTGAATTGCAGAATCGCAACTAAATTTCCTCAAAGCTGTTTTTATGTGATCATAAGAAATATGCAGCATTTTAAGAGGTACTAGCATGGTGTTGGTGGATCTGATATCCATCTGAACATAAATGAGACGAGACATTTTATGAGACAAAAACAAAGAAGCAAACAACATATTAAAATGTGTAGTTATTAGTGATTGGAATCATTCAAGATTCACGTTTTAAGAATAACTTTCCTTTTTTCAAGGCACAATGAACCTTCTTTCTCAATAAGATTTAACAAGATTTAGCACAAAGTTCACATTCTATATTTTTCCTCTCAGGTGCTGAGTTTACGTGCACATAAAACTGCCCAGAGGGTCCCAACACGTGTGACTTTCAGAGATCTGATCTTCTGCATGGAACAGGACCGAGCACTTAGACACACTCTTACACTTTACAATGCTTTCTTACGGTAGAAATCCTACCATTTACGTCCAAAATCACCTTGTACAGTACATTCATTAAATAAAGGACTAATTATAACCTGCTACTTTAAGGGGCACGATTTTTATATTTAGATAATTTTTGTTTATGATCCAAAATTCTTCTTTTGGGCACTTGTGGGTTGAAATATTTTTGCACTTGATTTGTGTTGTTAATAAATCAGTTCAGCATTGCATTTGTATTGTTTGTGTTGTGTGTGATTACAAGGAATGGTCTTGTTTGTTGTTTGATTTTCCCCAATCAATTAATCTGTCTGTCTGTTTACCTGCCACTGCTCCAGTCTTTGACACTTCATTTCCTTCATCTATGGGGATTAATCAGGCGAGTGGTAGGTGTTGGATGATACATTCAGGACCACAGATGAGAGAAAACTAGAGTTATAATTTATTTAACAACCTCATTAGTTTCCCAAAATAAGACAGTTGCTTATAAAAGTGTACTAATGTTATTTTTAATCATAATGCATTTAGTAAATTAACAAGTTGTTGGAGATGGAGTTTTAGAACAAGCTCGAGGACATCGCCTACAGCCTGTGCAGAACAGGATACTGCCTCAGGAGCTGCCTTCAACCAATCAGTGTAGGGCACTGTTGCAGGCTAAGGGACTAACCAATCAGGGTATGATATAACCTCAGGGGTTAGGGACAGGATGAAAAGGATGTCATTTCAGGCCCCAGAGCTGGCCAACAGCGACTACACATAGCCAAAGGGGCCAAGAGAAACGCAACCAGAGCAATATCACTGGAGCAAAACGCCTCAAAGCTCAGAGACAAACAACATTGTCTAAAACTTAGTGAAGAATATTCAGGGAACACAACTACATTTCAGTCCTACCTGAAACTCATGTAACCTATATCAGGACAATACCTTCTACTACCCTTGTATTATATTGGAATAAAAATGAGTGTGTATTATTACCAGGACATTGAAACCGTTTAATAGAAGTGTCTTGTCTGACCTTGGCTGAAGGAGGTTAAATCATTCCTGAGACCTCAGACCCAGAAGTCTGGTTATTCTATTACCGCTTAATAAGCAGAACTGTCACACTTTGAGCTACATACTGGATCTCCCGGTGTGTCTCTCGATACATACAAATACACTAATAAACAACTGAGCCCACGCCCTTCAGTAGCCCACTCTCTTCACACAAACACATCCCACATGAATGAATGAATGAATGCTTGCTAATTACTCAGCCTGCATGATGGACGACTTCATCCCTCCATTGGCAGGCGGTATTTAACACATCGTACATTTTTTCACAGTCTGTTGCTTGAAAAGTAATCTATTACAACTTCTAGTATGATCTTATTGCTATAATATAAAATGTTGAAAAAGCCCGTCTATATTAGAACAGTACAGCCGTGGCCAAACATTTTAACCACACAAATGTGTGTGTGTGTGTGTATGTTTTTATATATATATATATATATATATATATATATATAAACACTTTTTTTTTACTAAATCTGCTGCTTTATTGTTTTAAAATCTTTTTGTCAGATGTTACTATGGTATACTGAAGTATAATTACAAGCATTTCATAAGTGTCAAAGAATTTTATTGACAATTACATTAGGTTTATGATGAGTGTCAATATTTGCAATGTTGATGCTGCTTTTTCAAGACCTCTGCATTTTCCCCTGGCATGCTGTCAATCAACTTCTGGGCCACATGCTGACTGATGGCAGTCTACTCTTGCCTAATCAATGCCTGGAGTTTGTTAGTATTTGTGGGCTTTTGTTTGTCCACCTGCCTCTTGAAGATTTAACACAAGTTCTCAATGAGATTAGGTCTGGGGAGTTTCCTGGCCTTGGACCCAAAATTTCGATGTCTTGTACAACAAGCCACTTAGTTATTACTTTTGCTTTATGGCAAGGTGCTCCATCATGCTGGAAAAGGCATTGTTCATTACTTAACTGATTTTGGATGGTTGGGGGAAATTGCTCTCAGAGGATGTTTTTGTACCATTCTTTACTCATGGCTGTGTTTTTAGGCAAAATTGTGAGTGAGCGCACTCCCCTAGCTAATAGGCAACCGCATACATGAGTGATCTCAGGATGCTTTCCTGTTGGCATGACAATAGTACGCATACAATTTGTATGATTGGCAAATTACTGTTTTCTTTCCCCATCAGCTTCGTTGTACATTAAAGGCTTTTTCACACCATCATACACAGATAAAGAGTGTACTGGAACATTGTTTTGTGCTATGACCTGATTGATTGGAAGGTGTAGTGATCGTCTCGGTGACAAGAAAATAGCAACCATTTAGCCACAGGATTACTTGGGAATCGGCTGAGAATGACTTAAAGAAGAAAAAAAAAAACATTACAAACACATGCATCATTTAATTTTTCAGGAAACCTAGGGTTAGCTTAACCTAATTTTCTACAAGCTTTCGGATTTTTGTGATTTTGAAATCATGATCAGAATAACAGTTCCTTTCCTTGCAGCAGGGACGCCCGAGTTTTTCATCCTGCCTACTGCGTAAACACCCAGCAATTTTTTCAAAGACGTAAACATCGTTTTGGAGTGGCACTTTTAAAGAGTTACTTATTAATGATAATCTCAGACTGGCTCGAGAGTTCCCTGTCGTCTGCGTCTCGGTTTTATGCAACATCAAAGGCAAGAGAAAAGAGAATGCATTAAGTTTCCAACCCACTTATGAGACATTAAATGCTGGATGACAAAAGCAGCTTTTCTCCTATTAATATTAACAGCGGTGTCCAAAATTTACATGGCAAAATGTAAAATTAATAATATACAAACACAATTCAATGATCAAATCGATCAGATAATACAGAGCACAATACTTTATTTGAGTGTTGATCACATCCTTAGAAAAATCCTCATCTGTAACATGAAGGCGACGGCACAGCGTCAGAGGTAAATGCTTTTATAAACACCTGTCCCTGTATTTGGAAGGTACGGACCTATATTATATTCAATTAAAACGTAGATTTAAATCTGAAACATGTTTTATCTGCACAAGAAGCAAATCATTAAAGATATTTGAAAAAAAAAATCATGTCAAACACTAGTGCTGTAATGAAAGGAGATTTTATTATAAATCTAATACTCCCAGTAAGGTTTTGAGAAATATTGATGGTGCATGAAATGGGACCAGGTTGAGGAAACTGTGGAGCAAGTGCTTGTGCCAGTATAAAAAGAAAAAGAAAAACCTAACAAACAATGGCATACTGAAGTTAGCTTGAGTGTGTCTATGACCTACGAAGACTTCTTCTGCTTCTTCTTCTCAGCTTCCTCCTCTTTCTCCTTCTCAATTTCGGCAACCAGTGTCTCGATCTCTTTGGCCTCTAGGATCTATTGAGAACAGAATCATGTTGACTAAGAATACAGTGTAAAAGTGAAGAACATGTCAAGCAAAAGACCTAGTTACCTAGGAGTGCTTACATGGAAGAAAAAAATATCTTGGTATCTCAGCCGTGTTACAGGCTTACATTAGTGATCAATTTTTAAAAAATCCAAATTTGAATGTGATTAGTTTATTATATATTTTTTTTTGTTTCTCTAAAGCTTTTTTGTGACAACTACCATTAATAAAAGTGCTATATAAATAAAACTGAACTGAATCATCCAGATGAACATACATTGGTTTTATTAGGTTTTGTATGAGCTAAATATAAATCTAAACATTTAGAAATTTTACCACTATCAATGAAAGCTGTTTAACAGCATGTTAAATGGTTAAATACACATTGCAAACAACAATCACTACCATAAAAAAATATAATCAAGAACGTCCTACCTTAAGAGGTTGGTTCCTCCTTATCACAGCCAGCTCAATATTCTTTCCACCAGACTGGACAACCTAAGTCACATAATTTAAATGGCAATAAGGACAAAGAACACATTTCTGAATGTCTGAGGAAATGACCCATGTGTTTAGCTTGTTTATTACCTCCAGTAAGGCTTTAATAGCCAGTTTGATGGCATCGTTGTCACTAGCAATAGCTTCGTCTGTGTAGTTCTTCTCGAGAAACTCACGCACAGTTTTGGCACTGCGTCCAATAGCGTTTGCCTTGAACATAGGGAAAAAAATATTTTAATAACCATTACCAAGTTAAAACCATGAACAAACACCTACAGTCATGTGTTAATGCTAGCATGTCTGGATCAAGCATTGTGAGTGACCCAATGAGATCTGATTCTGATTCTATAGGAACACATTTCGAACTTTTGAGCGCAATTAATTGAAATGGTGGGGATCAATTTAGTTATGAATTGCAAAAAAAATAATAATAATTCTCCCCCTCCAAACTCTGAATGGATTATACTTAAACCCAGTCATTACACACAGCTACACAAGTCTCGAAACACAGCGAGTGCAAATTAGTGAATAATTGCACGCGCAGAAGCCCCACATGTATGCCTTAGAAGCCGCATGCATCTGCATGCTCGCAGCAACGCAGCCCACGCGCTCACCGTCAAGTTACCTTTTGAGACTTGAGGCATATGAGGGGGTAAAACATCACTGTTTCTTTATAATCCTACAGGTCCTATAATCTGCACTTTTAACTACTCAGACATTTTCATTTTGTGCAGTAGGAGTGAATTATAAAATTATAAAAGGTAGGAGTTTGTTTAGAAATAATAATAATAGCGTATGACAGATACACGCTGCTCTGCTCTGTACTAAACTCTTACATTTTAAATTAGATTGTATTGTTTAAATACAGAAATTTTATGCCATAAAGAATGAGCTACTTTTAATTAATCAACAAAATCAGGGAAAAATGTAATATCGAATCAGGACATTTCTAAAATCGTGGTCCTTACAAAATCACAATTTTAACCGAATCAGCACCTAGGTATTGTAATATCATCAGGAGGTGACTGTTGATTCCCATCCCTAGTAATTAACTTCAAAAAAAAAAAAAAAAAAAAAAAAGTAGGATGTTCGCTGGAGTCTCTTTTATTTAAAGTAATTAATTATGCAAACACAAAAATTACTTACAGATGCAACAACTAGAAAAATTTGCATGCAAAATGATAAAACAAATATAAATGCAGGTCATGTAATTTCAATGATTGTTCCCAAAAGCTCTAGTCTAGTTTGTTGACACGGAGGTGGCATCCAACTGTGGCGTCCAACATCTGGAGACTTGGATACCACTTAAATGCTCCAAATGCAAATTTGCACTGAAAGCAAAGCACATCTGCATCTTCTTTCAGGAGGGTTCATTAAAATGTAGTAATTGTGTGTATTTATGTGTGTATTTATTGTGTGTATTTATGTGTATCCCAGTTACCCCAGTAAAACAGGATGACCACTAAAGAGATTTCCTAAACTTGTTAAAGAAAAGTTAAAGAAAATAGTAACACATTCCAGTAACATACAACTCTTCATACATCTTCTAGGGGTGCCAATAATTGTGTGTTTAAAATGTCTCGACCTTATGCCTGGAGGACGCTGTCCTGCCACCAATAGTTGTGCTTTTCCCACTCTTCTACACCCACCTCCAGAAGAAAAGGCTGTTAATTGGACGATTAATTAAATCAGGTGTGCTAAATGTGCAGCACAGTGGTCATCCAAAACCGGAGCTGAGAGCCACTGATGTACAAACACCATGTGGTGTGACACCTACTGTATTTAACTCTTCCTATTAACAGCATACTGAAACACACCACACGTGACTCTCTCCAGTTTATTTACACAGTGCTCACTTTTTTTTTGTCTTACATACTTTACATATTTCTTCCTTTCATTTTATTTTAACAAAAGATAGTAGAATTTATATATTATATTTTTTATTATTTACTATAGGCATTTATGTCTCCTTACTTCCTTTTTTTCTTTTCAAGGTCACAAACAGTCATGTAAGCATTTCACTGCATGTCATACTGTTTATGGTTGCATATGTGACGAACAAAAAATTTTTTTTTATTTGAATTCTTACCTTCCATGCGTGGTATGTTCCTGAAGGGTCGGTCTGATACAGACGTGGAGTCCCATCATAGTCAAAACCCACGATTAGGGCAGAGATGCCGAATGGCCGTCGTCCATTACTCTGGGTGTAGCGCTAGTGAGAAACATAGGAACTGAATTAATATGACCGTGAAATTAAAAGCTCCATGTGGAAATAGTTTGGATTCTATCATATAAACAGTCATTTCCTGTGTTTTATGCACCATCTATAAAATGAACATGATTGTTTGTTCAACCGATGGAAATACATGATTTATTTCATTATAGGAAATATTAAAGGAAAGTGAAACTCTTTTTGTTCAGATGGTTTCTGACCTACATTTTTTCTCTGCGTGATCTTTTCCTACAGCTCCCCGTCAGTCACATGGTAATCATATACAGAACAAGCCAAATATTTGGACAAACCTTTTTGTTTTTCCTATTTATTTCTATGCTGTACAACAATGCTCCGGACATCTAAAATCTTCTTAAAATAGTTGATATTTAGATGTGTTTGTTTGTACTCATGCCCTGTAAAGCCTTCACAACAGCTCTAACCTGAGGTTCTGTTAATTGATGATTTCTGAGGCTGGTAACTCTAAATTAACTTTTGGTCTTGCTTTGCTGGGATGGTCTTCATGAGAGCTTAATTTCAGAGTTTCATCATGGTGCAGGATGGGTTTTACAAATGCACTTGACAATACTGTTCTTGCAAGAACTATTCCAGAACAGCTGACCTTCATGTCTTAAAATATCAAATTACACCTTAATTACATAATTTCATAGCTTCGAAATTTCCAGTAATGTTGTTCTAGAATACATTACTGGAATAAATAATTAAACAAAAACAACATTGAATTAGAGGGTGTGTCCAAACCTTTCACTAGTATTGTATGTGGTCCTGTGTATTTTATTACAAAATGGGCCATGTCTTAGATGTTTATGAAAATTGTTCTAAGCATGTACAAAGCTAGGTTAAATGGGTTAGGTTACAATTGGGGCTGGTATATATAGCATGATATAGTTATTATATGTAATTTTTTTTTACTATATTACCGAGTCACAATCCCATTGATAGTCAAGGACCATCTGTAAAGGTGCTTGAGTACAAAGACAGTAATAGGTGAGTGCAACAGGAGACACGGTGAGATCAGGGCTTATATGTGCTGCTTGTTCAGTAAGCTCATTTCTTTTCTTTTTTTTTTAAATAATTGAATAAATCTTCCTCTTTGCTCTCCTGTGTCACATTTGATGTCTTCACATTAGATTTGTTTGTTAGTTCAGTATGTAAGACTCAGTACCTGTTTAAGCGTAGCAATATAACGTGTGATGTATTCTACAGTAACAGGGTCCTCTACAGTTAGTCTGTGACTCTGGCACTCCACTCTTGCTCTGTTAATGACGATCCTTGCATCAGCTGTGAGACCTGCACAGGAAGAAACCACGCACGTCTGGTTTTCAGATATTACACTCACCCCTTCAAGCTCAACTTCATGTTGATGAAAAAAGGGAACATTCAGCTTCTTTAAACCCAAGTAATAATAGAAATATCTTGTGTAATAATATAACCCACAACAAGCATTATATCAGATTACACACGCTGCCGTGTGCGAACGCCATGCTGAAAAACAAGAAAGCTGGAACCAATAAGCTTACCTGCAAAAGCCATACACACGTGCTCATCCAGGGCACATATCTTTCTAACTGTTCTCTCTTCTTGCAGCTTGGCTACAGACTTCTTCTCTACACCCAGAACAACAATATCTTTACCCCGGATTCCAACCTGTTTGAGGAAGAAAAAACAAAGGGGAAAGGTTCAGGGCAAACTGCATGTATATGAAAAAAGGCAGCAGTGACCACCTGCTTATGTTGACGAAACATAAAACACTGAAGGTGTGTATTATTAGCATATAAGCTCATGTGAGTTCCATAATCTCTCTTACTATCATAAACAATATATAGTCATAAGTCTGCAAACACCTGACCATCACACTCATGCGCTTGTCGAACATTCTAAGATTGAGATTAAATTATTTGTCAAGTAAGCCATAAAGCACAGTGAAATAGTTAGTTAAAACAGAAATGTATGGTGCATTTCTAGTATCCGAGCAATCAGCAGTGCTGTTGTAAAAGTATGTGATTAGTACAGAGTGTCCCAAACATGTCCACAAACACAGGACATAGATTTTGGAGTAATACATGCATATTAATAAATTAAAATAAAGTAATATTCCTGGTAATATGCATGCAAGTGCTGAATCATGTTAATTTCATGTATATGTCCATGTGTTGGCTCATTATTAAAGATTTATTAAGAGATGTGGAAACTTTTCGCTCACTCTACTGTAGCAGGATCAAGGTTATGGTGCTTTGTCTCCCTCTACAGGCGCTTTGTGCATTACACCAGTGCAACACGATGTGTATTGTCTTATCACGAAAAAAGTAACACATTACTAATATTAATAACGCCAAATGCTAGAAATACTATTACATCGAACAAATGTTCGTGTAATTAGATTATAAAACAGGTCTGTTCACAGTCTGTGAATACGGTAAGCTGTGCAGTCTGTAACCAGGAGCTCGGCCTGTGAGAACATGCAAGTCACGGTTAGCTTCTCATTCAATAGCGCTAGCATTAGCCGAGCTAGCTCTGCCGCTAACTACTCTCTATTATTACTTATAGCATTTCTTAGATCTCGTTAAAAAGCTCTGTACCATACGTACATATGTATATATAAAACACCGCGGTTATATTTATTAATTATAAATAGTTATAGAGATTAATCTTTCCTGTTACATGATCTCAGAGCTCGCGCTCACACACTTACAGCCGTGGAGCCCTTCTTCACCGCCTCCTGCGCATATTCCACTTGAAAAAGATGACCATCAGGAGAGAAAACGGTTATAGCGCGATCATACCTCGCTGCCATTTTTCTAAACTAGATAAGTTTGTATATGTCTTTAGCTAAGCAGAGTACAACAACTGCATCCACAGACAGCGGTTGCTTCTTCTTCTTCTTCTTCTTTGAGGTTATTTGGCGGCTGGCTGTCAGTTTATAGGTGCATTACCGCCACCTGTTGGACTGGAGGGTGGAACATAAGCTTAGCAAGCATATACAGTGTCAGCCAAAAAATACATTGTATAAAATACAGTATAAACCTGTATAAATATTTTAATAAAACATTTATTGCTATATTGTTTGTTTGTTTGTTTGTTTTTGTATGGCCAAGGTAGGACCTCCAGTCAACATTCACATACTACAGCCAATTTAGGAACACCAATTATCCTAATTCCTAAGTCTTTGGAATGTGGGAGGAAACCGGAGAACCTGGAGGAAAGCCACTAATGACTGGTTCCAGCACAGGAATGAAACCGAGGACCTGTAGGTGCAAGGCGACAATGCTAACTACTATGCCCCTGTGCCTCCATATAGAGTATATGTCAAGCTGATTATGCCATCTAGGAACCTCTGTTGTCCAACTAGGGAGGCAGATGGTGCTCATTTTATTTATTCCCATTTTTACATGGGAATAAATACAAGGTAGGACCTTCAACATTCACACACTCATTCATATACTACTGGCAATTTGGGAATGACAATTCGACTAATCTGCATGTCTTTTGACTGTGGGAGGAAACAGGAGTACCCAGAGAAAACCCACCAATCACACGGAGAACATGCATATTTCATGCACACAGACCCAAGCCAGGAATCGAACCCTGACCCTGGGTGTGATAGTGCTAATATAGAGGTGGACACTCACTTAAAATGTAAAAAGAAAAGTGGTTTTGTATAAGGTTTTTATATCTTTAATTTGCTTCTATATGTACATATATTGTACATACATTGATCAGATATAAAATTACCACCACCTGCCTAGTATTGAGTAGGTACCCTCTAAGCACTAACTTTTTCATAAATTTAATCTACGCTAGAACTTCTATTGGGTTATGGCCCAGCCTTCACTCTCTATGTGCATCAGTGAGTCTTGGCCACCAATGACCCTGTTGCCAGTTCCCTGGTTTTCCTTCTTTAAATCACTTTGGGTTTTTTCCTGACCACTGCAGACTAGGAACATCCCACACGTAGTTGTAGTTGGTTTGACCCAGTCATCTAACCAACCCATAACAATTTTTTCCTTCTCACAGTAACTCCATTTTTAATATCATGTTACAATTGGGGCTGGTAGTTTGTGGGATATATTAGGCACTGTAAGTTATTATAAAATGATAAGAAGGTTCCTGTGCCCATAAAAGAGCCCTTCATTGTGTTTTCTGATTCCTTATATGGTAACACTTCCTATAACCCGTAACCTGTTGAATATACAACTAAACAGCTTTTGTCCACTAGAACCTTTTTGTTTAACGGTAAATGCAAATGCGTATCCTCTCATCTGCCTGTCTCCCGTCTCTCTTTGACTTACATAATGACTTGTTCTTTTGATGTTGGGCTTGTATGTGTAGCCCAAGCCCTGGGCAAATGCTTAAGTATGCTTTCCATGCTGAGAATAAAGAGATTTTAAGACATTGGGCATATGTGTGTTCGGGCGCCAGCCTGTAAGTATATTTAGTTGTACAAGCAATAATTCTTCTTTTCACTCATCTTAAAACTTAACAATTTGGATACTCTGCTTCTTAAACTTAGACAGCAAGTGAACCTTTTTTGCTGACGTTGATGTGTTGGACGCAGAAAATTGGACAAGCATAAGGATTTGAGTGACTATGAGAAGTTCCGAATTGTGATGACGACAGGACGGGTTAGAGTAACTCCAAAACTGCAGCTCTTGTGGGATGGTCCCAGGATGCAGTGGTCAGAACATACTCAAAGTGATCTAAGGAAGAAAAGCCGATTTCTTGACAGGTGACAGGGTCATACTGATTTACATAGGGTGCGAAGGGCCAATCATTTGGACCATTAGAAGGCTTGCCCAATGGTTAGCACTTGTACTGTATCAAATTGATGAAAAGGTTAATGCTGGCTCCAATAGAAAGGTGTTGGGTATTATGGTTATCACTATTATGGTGGCAAATGCAAAAGGGGGGCAGCTCCTCAATATTAGGAAGGTGGTCATAATGTTATAGCTGATCAGTGCATACTCTGTGTCGCTGTTTTAGTAATCCTGTGAAAAGCTCCTCTCTGCTGGAGCCCCTTACCGTACCATTAGGATTAAACGCGACCGTCCATTAGGAACCATCGGGAACCATTAAATACCATTAGTGCACCATTACAGACCATCAGTGTTAGATTACAGAGCAGCAAATATGCAGGGGTTTTAGTCAGGACACGCTGTAAAGGCTTCAGACTGTGTAAAGAGGGTAGCGGTGGTGGAATAGGGGGTGTTTTTGTATTATTTAGTTGAGAAAGCGTTAGAGGGATGAGTGAGTGAGATGAGGAGAGCAGAGACTCGCTCCTGCTGCTACTACACTATTTAAGGTTCCGTTATCAGACGGAAGAGAGAGAGAGAGAGAGAGCTGGCTTCTTAGCTACACTTTATGATGTCGCGTCGAAAGCAGACAAAGCCGAGTCCTTTGGAAGGTAAGCTCCAGGCTACACACTCGCCTTCGCTATAGTTAAATTCAACAATAAAGCCTAATGCGCTGGGAAAGATTTCGGCTTCCTTGTAATGCTGTGACCAACTTCCGGTCTCCTGACCATCACTGAGCATGGTAGAAATCATTCACATTTGCTTTGCAGGTTTATTGTATTTAATTTTATTTAAGTTTTACCTATGCACATTTTATTTTATCATAGTACAGGTAAACGAAAAAAAAACAAAAACAAAAAAAAATTAAGCAGTTTTTCTGACTTTTACTTTGGAGACAGGTTATTACACAACACCTCTGTGATGGGCATTAAATCATCTACAGGCTCTCAGAGGAAGAAGAAGAATACATACTGTACAGTACATAGGTTTATCATGAAATGGTTATCTTGACCATAGACTAAGCATATCGTCTACTTCTTTTTCTTCTTCTACAGTATGTCCCTGTAGATGATGTAATGGACATCATATGGTGCATTTCTTTTCTTGAAAAGTGTTAGCTGTGTATCTTAACTCCATAATGCACCATAATTTGTTGCCGTTAATATGACTATTATAGTTACTGTATTTCCTTCTTTTCAGATCCTTAGCCATGCTTGCTGACAATTCCCCCCCCAAAATGTCTGATTTTCAAAAATCTTTGCTCAGTCTGAAGGCTGTCGCCTTGCACCACCAGGTTCTGGGTACGATTCCCGCCTTGGGTCTGTGTGCCTTGAGTTTGCATGTTCTCCTAGTGAATGGGTGGGTGGCTTTCCTCTGGGTACTCCGGTCTCCTCCCTCAGTCCAAAAACAAATTGCCCATAGTGTGTGTGTGTGTGTGTGTGTGTGTGTAAAAGCCCTGCAACGGATTGGCACTTTTTGCAGGGTGTACCCTGCCTTGTGCCCTAAGACTCCGGGGATAGCGGATGACCTGGAGTCTAAAGGCTCCAAAGTCTAAAGGCTCCAGGCCCCCGCTGGCGAATCTTGGCCAAATGTAATCTTGGTAAGATGTGTTCATTTTGTTCATGCTCTTAAAGCTGCCAATGGACAAAGTATTGATAAAGTTGTTGTTGGTCTTTTGGCCTCTCCCATCAAGGGGTCACCAGTGCAAACCATCCATTTCGCACACACCTTAGCACAGGTTTTACAGGGGCTGGGGTTTGGGCACTGGATGGGAACTGAACCCGGGCCGTCCACATGGTTGGTGAGAAACCTACCACTGAGCCACCAGTTCCCTAAAGTATTAATAAAGTTATAACTAATCATTTCAATTTTACTTTGTTTTACTTGAGTGTATACTGCCATCATATTAATTTAAATATGTTGACTTTTTTTTTTTTTGGTGGTTGGATTGACTGCCACTTTGTGCTGCCAAGGCAACTCTATTACAATTTGAGTCGAATATGAGATGAATTATTGAAACAGTCAGTACATTCAGGTTATCAATTGACTTCATAATATTATGTTGATGAAGCACAACAGACGTTTGTGCTGAAGCAACCCCAGATTATAACACTGCCTCCAGAGGCATGTACTGTGGCCACTACGCATGATAGGTGCATTGCTCTTCATTTCTGACCCTGACACGGCCATTGCTCTGGAATAGTGCCAGTCTGAACTTGTCAGACCACATGACTTTTTTCTATTGCTCCGAAGTCCAATCTCCATGCTGCCTAACAAATTGAAGCAAACAAGTGGTTTTCTTATGGTCACACAGTTTTAGATTTAGTCCCAGTCCTTGTAACATGTGGAATGAAGGTCAAGTTTGTCACATGTGCAAGTGTCACAATATACAATAGGGAAGGAAATCACCAGGGACCACACAAAACGATAATTATCATGAAACCTAGGTGCCGATTCGATTAGCGCTACAGTTTTTAAGGATCACAATTTTATAAAATCTTTTGCTCCGATATAAAAAAAATTTCACGTTGTTACAATTTCTAAACAAACTTAGAAAATAGTAAGTTCCTACCACATAGGATGCTGTGCTGTCTGCCGATGTGTGACTAGTTTAGAGTGCAGCACCTTCAGGATCATTTTACCGCCTTAAACACAAATGTAGAAATGAAAATTAATGGGAAAAAAATTGGAGTCAGTGTGGCGATAAATTAATTGCCACACAAACGTATTGCGCTTTTTCCCCCATTTCTAATATGCAATGAAATTCTTACTTGCACATTCTTCTAAATCAACATCCCAACATTAAATGCAACCATATATTATCTACATAATTGGCCAGTGAGCAAAGTTGCTCAGTGAATGGTGAGTGCCTCAGTATTATGAGTACTGCACTTAGGCAGAGCAGAGTTCTGTACAGTATTTGGATCTAGTGTTTGGTGTAGCAGCTGGTTAAATGGTTTTAAGTGGCGAGTGTGTTCAAAATTCTTCAAAAATGATACAAAGGTGTTATTAGATGTACCTGTAAATTATTACAGAATGCGATCAGAAGACTAATCAGTGACTCTATATGCTAATTACAGTATTACACCCAGAATTGAAATTACACGTCAGTGCCGAATGTCTTTAATATATTCTTTGTCTGATTTTTGCTCCAAAATCATTATAACAATACATCAAATGCACAGTGCATTAGAAGGCAGGAAAACGTCTAATGGTCTCCATGTCCAGTAAGGCTTTTCGATCATGATGCCCGCTAATGGTTCTTACTGACATCCATTAGATTGTTGCCATTAGGATATCGTTCCATTGTTTTCTAGCACTGCTGATGGTGGTTTCGTCCATTGTTGTCTTCCATTAGTCTTGTTTTCATTAATATAGAAATATAGGATATAGAATAACAACTTAGAGTTTCTCTTATGTATACTGTATCGCCAATCATCATTCAACAGATCTGTCCTGTGAGGTGGCAAAATTTTCCATCATTTTATTAGATTAAACTTAAAAAATAATTATACATTCAGTTTGCAATTACTTAGTTTAGATGATATACATAATTGTTATAAATATATAATTATTTAGACGTTTACCTGTCTTGCTGAGGTTAAATTAAAATAACAATATTTTCAGATAATTTATGGCTTTTTACAGTTGACAGTTCACAATTGTTTTCAGCAATGTGTATAATTTATCTGTGTATGTGTGTCGACATTTATGTGTCTTTTTTTTTTTTTTTTTTAATTATCCCTGTTGGAATTGTTTCTATTTAAGATCATGAAATTGACCTAGAAATTTCAAGAATCCCAGCTCCCTACATGGAAGATGGGGAAGAAGAAAGATTACTGCAGGACGATTGCGAGTATCACAGTGAAACCTCAGAGGTAAAACTTCTGGATGATCATTATAATCATTATAAGTTATTATACATGTGATTTAAATTAACTTTTGCCTTTTACAAATTTGATCCAGGAAAAATCGATTTCGTGAAAAGTGGCTGAATAAGAAATGTTGAGGAAATGTTCCTTCAAAATATATGGAGTTTATTGTTTTCTTGCGTGTCGACAGAGAGAAAAGAAGAGCACAATGGAGTCCCAGAAACTTTCCCTGCTGGAACTCATGAAGAAACAGATCACAGTCAAGAGACAGAGGGATTTCTTGGACAGTGATGAGGAGTCTGTTGTTTCCTATAAACTTTACCAGGAACTCCAGGATAGTTATGTCATGCTAAAAAAACGTCTCAGAGAGAAGGAGGTGATCATTGCAGAGAAGGACGCTGCGATCAGAAAACTGAGCGAAAAGTGCCGAAGGATGACGGTGGAGCTGGACAAAATCAGACAGTTGAATATTTGCCTTCAAGAACAACTCTTTTTAAAAGAAGAAGGTCTGAATGTCGTTTTGATTTCATATTGATCTCTTCTTGTTGCATTATACACTAATCAGCCATGATATTAATACCATATAACATTAACATCAATTATATACCAGCAAACAGGTGACGGGGTCATGGGCACCTATGAGTCACCGGGGACCAAAGGCACCTATGAGTCACGGGGACCAAAGGTCAGGATGTCCGGTCTGATCCTACAGAAATGACAATGCATCACAAATTGTTGAAAAGGTCTATTCTGGCAATGATAGCAAGGCACAAGAACACCCAGTGGATCACAGCCCGTTGACCTGGGGTCTAAACTCCACAGATCCCAGTCTGGTCGAGCACCAATGGGATGTGCCAGACAAAGAATTCCAATCCACAGAGGCCCCATCACGCAACCCACAGCATCGCTGCTAACGTCCTTGTGCCAGACACCACAGCACACCCCTGTGGAGCCATGGCCCTAGAGACCGGTTATGCCCTGGTAACCTAGGTTGTTTTAATGTTTATGTTATGGCTGATCAGTGTATATGCATTCTAATATTTTAGCTAATAACAAGTATGTTTAATATTAGTAAATTATACACATTTTATATATTTCTATATCGTCACAGGAATGCAGACACAACACACAGTTTATACAGAAAGCACAGAATGTATGTATGAGCCCTATGAAAATGTATTGGCTCCTAAAGTGAAGGACCTCAAAGAACCCCCAACTGAGGATCTTGTAGAGAAAGACTTTGGGAGGGTAAGATGTAACTACATTTTTTTTTCAACTACCATCATTTTCTGCACTGGCTATTTTATGTTTTTGGTCACATTTTTAAAAAGGAAATCAGCATTTTATAAAATTTTTAAAGTCAGTAAGATCTCATTTTAATGTTTCATTCTGATGTTATGTTTGATGTGAACATTTTCTGGTGAACAACATCTAAGCTTATGACTGTGACTGTATGATTCACAGAATTTCTTTTTTCCCCCACATCACTATTTTATATGCCAGAAATACGTTTATTAAATTTTTTAAATTTTGTTTTCAGATTATCAACAACAACTGCAAAAAATCATCATTGCATTATTTTATCTGTTCATATACTTTGTTAAAGGTGGATCTGGGACATGGGGTCCATTTGGAGAAACAAAAATGGAAGGCCATCCAGCGAATGGATTCTCATTCTAAGTTCTGTAAGTCGTTGGCCGTTGCCATTTGGGGCCTTGAGACGCTGAAGGAGAGGAGTGTGACCGGCTCGAAATCGAATGCCATTAAGGGGTCTGTAGCGAAGCCTCCGTTATCACCAGAGAAAGTTGGTGTCATCAGAGGTACTAACATGCTAACACATAACATTACGAAGTATCACCTTTCTCTGGATTTATTCAGTTTTTTATTTAGTGTATACGTTACTTAGTGCATGCTCTCTTTTGTGTCAAAGAAAATGTCCATCTTTAGAGCCACCAGTAAGCACTTTATACATGTATAATAAAGAATGTCTAAGGAACTGGAGGACTTAAAGTAAAAACTAAGTAAGTGCATGGTAATTTATCAGTCATATGACGTTAGGCTTTCTCCTGCTGAGGATGAGTATTTGTATTTATTTTCTTGAAATAGAGTGCCTGAAGGAGCGACTACAGCAGCGTGGCTATCAAAAGGAAGAGGTCGATGGACAGCTGCGTTTGGTTCGGCGTTTTCTCTCGGAGAAAATCTGCGACATCAAAAGAAAAGTCAGTATAAATTCAGAGGTGAGATTTGTTCACTGCTGTATTGTGTTGTACTGATCGAAAGATATAAGACCTGACACTGACACTGATCCTGTGCTGAAATGCTCAGAGTAACCGAGCTGATTATCATTCACCTTTATTTGCTTCATCTGTTAGGCAGACATGTTTACAGTACATTATTAAATACATCCGTGGATTGGGTTTAAAAAATTGATTCATTACACATCCAGAGGGTTACACTCTGATATCAGAGTTCAGTTCTCCGTTAGTGCATCCCTAATTCCTCACATATTCCTCAAATATGATGAAACGTCTGTTGTTCTTCTGCTTTATTGGTACAGGGGACCACGCCTTCCACTAGCTCACAAGTTTGCCAGACCTGAAGATTCAACACTCAATTTTATACCGGGTGCTACACTATCTACAACTAAACAGGACTGTGAAAGAGTTTGAAGCCGAAAAAAAAAACAATTTTCCTATAGTTAAACAAAGTTGGTTTGTACCGTCAAGTCATTTCCATAATTTTTTTTTAAGCTGTTTTGTGATGAAAATTAACCAGTGACCATTGTAATATAATGTTAGTACAAATAAAATGTAGTTTAATTTAATTACAAAACAGTTTTTTAAAGTTGTTATCAAATGTGATTTAATGCACATTAAACTATAGTGGTTCTCCCAAATGATTCTTGTATCCCATCCATCTAGGAACTCTGTGGGCCCGTGGATGCCAAAGGTGACCATTGTATTAATTCCCATTTTACAACCATGGTAGGACCTCTGGTTAACATTCACACAATTTTTGGAAACACCAATTAGCCTAATCTGCATGTCTTTGGACTGTTGGACGAAACCGGAGAACCCTTAGGAAACCCACCAAGCACCGAGAGAAAGATTAAAATTTAACAAGATAAGATGTCTAATTGTTGGCCTGCAGAGTAGGCTAACTGATGTTTCCTAATTTGCCAAGTGGATGTATGCTTGTACTCTGCGATGGATTGGCACCCTGTCTATGATGTAACCAGTCTTGTATCTCGAAAACCCCTGGGAGAGGCTTTAGGCTGCCCCAAAGAGTGAATGAAAGAGTGTTGATGTGGTAAAGCTTTCTCTGAGGGAAGATTTATTTTGTCTTTATGGAAGGAGTCTCCCCTGACACAGCTTTTTTACAGCTAGTTTTCTAGCACAGGAAAGTCTTCAGTTTTGTTTCTTTTTTTGATTTCTTAGTACCTTCAAGATAGAAAAAAAAGAGAGACTGAAAAGAAAACAACTGTTTATAGCTGCTATGATTTGCTGCGATAATCAGAGTTTGCCTGCCTCAACTGGTCAATGTCATTAAACATACATTGTACATGCATATAGTGTGATGTGTCTTTGTAAATAAACTCATAAATTGTGGCAAGTTACTGTGGTATAAGGAAATTAAAACTGGTTTTGTGGGAAGATAATCAACGTCAGGGCAGGAATGCATCTGCTGTTAATTACTTTTCTTTAACAACACACCCTGTAATGTTTTATTCCTAGCTTTATTAATATTTATAGGTAAAACTAATTATGTTTATATAGTGCACTCTCTAAATTTGCTCCTTGATGTTATTTTGTTTTTTTAATAGTACCCTTTGTAACTGAGAATAGCAGATTTCATTAAATATTTCAAAACCTGAAAAAAACAGTTACTTGTGTTGTGTGGTCAATTAACAGCTCAGAAGCTCTTCAACATTTAATAAATGTTGTTCTACATTTTTTGTTCTTTAACGGAAGTGCCTCTCTGACCCAGTTCTCTAATCACTTTATATAAGCACTGTATAGGAAATGTTCTATATTAGATGTATAACACATGGACATGTTCCAAATAAAACCCTTTTTGAAGACTGAGATGTTATACAACCCCAAAGTACCCTTTTTTCTAAAAGGATATAAATATCAACTGACTAATATTTATATGCAAAGTAATAAATGTATTATTAAATTCATATTATACTTATACATACATATAATTATACTGTAGATAATTAAATGCATTACTTGTGTGTTTGCTTTCACTGTTTACATTTCTTATTAAAGGCTAAGACAAAATCAAGAAAAATAAGAATGTGGGATTAGAAAAATTCTGAATGCTGGGCTAAAAAGTTGGTAAGCACAAACTGTCAGTGTATCCGCTGTTCATTTTCCAATTAAAAAAAAAAAAAAAAAAAAGATTCATTTAATATCTTAAGTTCAAGGTATGTAAGGTAATACAAATTTACTACCAGTGCTGAAAATACATGTGGAGCTCTAGTAAAACCAGGATGTTTTCATATGAAATTCCTTGTTAATGAAGGCATAAAACCTATTGACATTTACAGATTTCAGGCATAGTATGAGACTCTTGGCCCAGGTACAACATTTGAATGGTGAAATGGTAATCCCAGCCACAGTGGCTCAGAGCCACCCTCAGTTGTTCCCGTGAACATTCAGCAAGTGGAACACCTGATCCTTTAAAATCAATGGATAGCTTGTCATCAACTTGTGGAAGAGACCTATCTAACCCTGGGAGCTATACACAAAATCATTCACTAACACCACTTGCACATCACGGGAACTCAGCTGGGAGTTTTTGCCACATCCCCAGTACAGCCCTGACCTCTTTCCAAGCCCTTTCCACATGTTTGGGCCATTAAAGCAGTTCCTGGGAGGCCAGTGTTTCAGACACGTAGCAGGCAGTCTGATCATGGCTCCAGCATACTGATAAAACTTTCTACCTTGCTGGTGTCCAAGAACTAGTGAAACACTAGAATAAGTGCCTTAGTGTAGCAGGGGAGTGTATGGAGAAATAAAGGGAGATTTTATTCTCAAAACTGTGTTCAGTTATTCCCTGTCCCCTGTACATTGTTACACTTCTTTCCAGTCTCAGTTGATGTAAGTAATTAACTGTGCCAGTAGATGGCACTACAGAGTCTTGATTTACACTAACATATAAATTTTTGTCTCAGCCCACATATTGGACACACCCTCTTCAACACAACAAGAGCTGCTAAACTGTTCAACATCTGACTAATTAACTCTGGTGTATTGAAACAGAAAAACACTTATGTGTGTCGGACAGGGAGGTTCCATAGGACCAGTGTTCCTGAACAATCTTATTCATGTTTCTGAAATGTGACTCACAAAAGATGTTTACGGATTTAAGCTGAAGTAGAAAGATATTCGCATATTTTGAAATATATTAAATATATTTTCTGAATTGTCAACTTACCTGTTACTTGCCATCATTAAAACACAATCTCCTAATGTGATACAAATCATCATGTTATTTATAATGGGAAGGGGGAAAGTCATATAGTCATAAGAAGCTTAGCTTAAGGTTTGTCAGGACTTTTGCTCATTTAAGAAACATATTTCATTGGTCTTCATTTTTATCCTTAAATACATATGTAAAATATTATTATTTTCCAGTACAATTGTTTACACAATCGACACATCAAAGTCCAATAGTAACATGACTTTATAAACTTTCTCTAAATACGTAATTCTCCAAATATTGTATGAAGAGAGTATTATGTAAAGTTAGGTACATAATTAAAAGATACTGGACTGAGAAATGTTAATTTTATATATATATATATATATATATATATATATATATATATATTTCATATGAATTATTAAGATATTTAATGATATGGATACAGTACACTCAGTACACTAAAAACCACTGTAAACAAACATTTTTGTTTGATGTTTTAAATCCTTTAATTCTCCTTTTAAATACTTATTGTCTTCTAATTTACCTCCTCATGCACTCTAAAACTAGAAAAGAATGTTTTAAAATTTGAAAACATTTGAAGGGAAGAAAAAAACAGAAAATCGAAATATCTAAATTATTGATATAAAACAAATTAAATTTAGTTTCAGTAGTAGATCAAATATGCATCACTAAGTTGAGGTTATTTGAATTTAAATAAATTAAATTTTATATGAATTTAAAGACTCTTTTTTTAATTAATCAAACTACAGTAAAAACGTTACTGTATTGTATATATCTGTGAATATACTGTAGATTTCTTATAAATATAATCACAGCATATAAAGCATAATTGCAGTAGTACATTGGCTGAGATATAAAAGTGACTCACCGTTGAATGCAATGTTGAGGACCAAACCCTGGAAGCTTGACAGTGATTTAAACACACATTCTTTTTTTCTGCAATTTAGGCATAATCACTGTATCACCACAACTACCTCAACTGTATAACACGAATTTAATCAGCCTTAGCTCTGACTTTTTTTCTTTTTTTTTTAAACTAATGTTAATTCTAAAGGAGAATTTTTAGAACTACTTTTACCCCTGCATTTGAAGTGCCACTCTGCATTATGCTTTCTGGTATTATCCAGTAATTCATGTAATTTTTCAATTATTAATTACTTTATCAATCACGTAAAACAGTAAAACCGTATTTAGCATTGAAATTAATATTGTAGGATTACAGCAATTTAATGTATGTTTTGAATAATTCTGAATCACTGCAATGAAATGGAGACAATGAAAGACAAACTGCTGAACAAAAGAACCCAATATTTCCTCCAATGCTCAGTGCAATATTCAAGCTTTGGCTCAGTGACAAGATCTGCTTGCTTCCCCACACATGCATCCATTAATAAGGTTTGTTTTGTGACATTGCACACATTAGTTCCCAGACACTGAATTATTGTTCCAGTGAATGCACCTTTGTTGTTTATGTTCTAAATGCAACTATTCATACAAATGTCACATCCTAGTATCCAACAAATCTTTACTTAAAAACCTTATGTTTATGGCACCATTTTATGCTGTGAAATCTTACTTTTGTAAGTTCAGAGCATGTGTTTGATCTGGCATTTGCCAACAGTTTCAAAAGTTGCATTGTGGGAGTTTCTGCTGCAGTCACTGCTGCATGCTGCTTATGGTCTTGGTGGTTTTCCTGACTACCTACACAGGCATCGAACATCACTGAGGTGCTCTCACGGATGTTTCTGAGACTTTTGTAAAGTTTGAGCTTTCAAGAAGCCTTCCAATTGTCTTGTACAGTGTCCAATGTCTACATTGCTACTAATTTATTTGACTCTGATGCTGATGTTCCATGAAGCCAAACAGAAAGGCAAGACAATGGAGTAGACCAAAATTTAAACCCGGCCAAAAAAAATATACGTCCACACTGTACATTCATGGGCAACCTTATTGGAAACAAGTACACATGAACATATTTATCCAATTTGCCAATGTGCACAATACATAAAAAGATGCTTCAATTTTAATTTTCAAAATCAGAATTGTGAAGAAAAAAAATCTGATCTCGTTATTTTGTTTGCTGTTACTGAAAAATGGTAACATTATTTTAAAAAATCACTTCAGTAGAACTTTCAGTGGTCATTATGCATTAAAAAAAAAAACATTTACAGCATTTGGC
The DNA here is from genome assembly GCA_030347435.1 of Clarias fuscus. Taxonomy (NCBI): domain Eukaryota; kingdom Metazoa; phylum Chordata; class Actinopteri; order Siluriformes; family Clariidae; genus Clarias; species Clarias fuscus. The sequence goes on along the minus strand of CM059229.1, from coordinate 17,085,043 downwards.
AGAAACTCTTGTCTATAGCAATTTACATTTTGTCTCATACAATCAGCTGAGGGTTAAGGGTCTTGTTCCAGGGTCCAACAGTGGCAACGTGATGGTATTATCAGTTTACCCTACATCGTTATAGCTTTCCTGAACACTCCAAAATGAAAAGCAAGACAGCTCATATTTCTGATAATCACTGCTCAGTCCATTCTGGTCCCTGGTGTATTAAGAGTTTTTGTGCTCACGTCCTGGCCGGTATCTACGCAGCATTGACAGCATCTACTCCTGAGGCCCATCACACAGCCCTGAAACTCCTTTTTGATGTTATCGCTGGACAGCACGTACAGCACAGGATTAGCAGCACTGTTGATTGTGGACAAGCCCAGTGAGATGATGTAGGGGGTGTAGACGTGCTGTTCAAACTGGCATTCAGCCAGCAGTGATGGGAAGTGGTAAGTAATGGCACGTAAAAGAAGAAGCATGTGGTATGGGCTGAAGCAGATCAGGAAGAGGAGCACTACAGCCACAGCCAAGCGACGCACCTTCTGCTTGTGGTGCGCGGTTATGCTCGTGCTAGCACTCACACTGGCCAAGATGCTATGGTTGGTGAAGATGAGCACAATAAGTGGAGCAAGGAAGCCCACGCTGAAGCGAGCATAGTTGTACCCGGTCACAGTAGCAGAGCTTTGATTTGGCTCGAAGCAGCGGTGCTCTCCTTTGGCACCCCGGACCCCACGCATATTGAAAACAGGGGCATGGCCAAAGCCCACCACACCCCAGATAACAAGAGTCACAAAAGCAGCAAGTCTCTGATGCCGGAGCCCACGTGACTCCAAAGCATAGACCACGGCCACATAGCGATCTATGGAGATACAGCAGAGCAGGAAGATGCTGATGTACATGTTGGTGAAAAAGACGTATCCTGTAACCTGGCACGCCAGAAAACTCCATGGCCAGTGGTGGCTGTTGTGGACGTAAACAGCCCACCCAGGCAGCGTCAATAGGTAGGTGAGGTCACTTAACGACAGACTCAGCAGATAGATGGCCAGAACATTGTTGCAGAGTACCTTGTGGATGGTCAGATAGATGGTCACCATGTTGGCCGGGAGTCCCACAAGAAGCACAGCAATGTAGAGCACCAGGAGTGGAACACGGCCCTCGTCGTAAGGCACCACACAGCTTCCACTTACATTCCCAGGCATGGTAGTCCAGTTCATAGTGTCTTTAGTCAGGAAGATGAGACTGCAATGAGGAGAAGACGCTTAAAACCATGTCATGATTTTAACTTACTCAGTGTATCTGGCAAAGCTTTGTAGTAGAAGATCTGCTTCAGCCATATATTATACAATTATAAAAAATATGAAGAAAACAAAATAGACAATTCCCTGCTTTTCGACCTTTTCCCATTTTTAAATTATCCAGTGCTAAAACTTCTAAGGCAATTAGTTTGTCTACCTATTGTGACCTCACAAAAGAAAATACCCTTCCCCCAGCTTGTTTCACAGCTCTGCAGTTCTCTGGAGGTCTTCATTTAAAATGACATTGAAATGACACATATGGAGGAGTGGAATAAAGGAAGGTTGAGGTATCAAAAACTATATTCAATTATCTAAAGGTGAATTTTCGCTGAGGTATTAACAGACACACCTTGGCGGTGCTCTGAGACCTGTGTTAATTATTAAAGAAATAATAAAATATGGGTTCTTTAATAGCCTTTGATGACGTTACTTGTTAAGTTGACCTCCTTCGCATTTAAAATAAACGACTGTGGCAAACTAGTTTAAATTTAAGCTGGACAGACACTGGGTAGGTTAGGTGTTTGCAGATAAACGAAACATATACTGCACACTCGAGAACTGAAATGTGTGCTAATTAGAAATGTGGCTTGTGTGACCTGACCTGTCGTGAGCAGGAAACACCTACACTTGATGAACTATAAAGAAGAAGAAGATTCCATTACTCTTTCAAATAACCCCAATTCTACTTTTTGTGCACGATTAAGTTACCAAAACCACAAAGATTTTTCCACTTAAAGGTATCTTGTGATTTTGTAGCTCTTTGTAGCACTATGAAAGTACACAGTGGTATAGTGGGTACTGTTGCTGCCTCACAGCTTTGAAATCCCAGGTCTCTCCCAGGAGACTCGGGCATTAGGCAAGATACAAAATCACACACTCACACTACAGGTCATTTGAAAACACCTTTAGACCATTAAAGCTGCTTTGCAAAAATGACAATTGTTAAAAGTGCTATACAAATAAAATGTAATTATCTGCATGTGTCTGGACTGTGCAAGGAAACCATAGAACATGCAAACTCCATGCGCACAGAACTGATGTGAGGGGCGGGGCTTAAACCCTTGACCCTGGAGGTGTGAGGCCACAGTGTTAACCACTACACCATCGTGACGCTCTAAAGTGCATACTGAAGATAAACAACAGTTTTAGCACCTACACAATGATCAAATATGCCCCAATCTAAAGGCTGATCTTTTTCCTTCTGGTATTTGTATTCTAACGTGTAAGGACCTTTGAGGCTTTCTTTTTAACTTGGGTTCTCCTAAGAACCTGTCTTGCATTATATGAATGCAAAATGAATTCTGTTAATAAGATTATCTGACTGACATTTAAAATATTTATCTTCCATATTTTTTATTTATATATTTATTTATGAACTTGTACTGTGTAATATATTTATATCTTTTTTAAAAATGGGTGGGGAGGGATCACACAAGATTTCGCCGCAGGAGTTACAGAAAAACTGTAAAAAAAAAAAAAGTATCTTATATGCCGATCTTTATATTGAGTCTTATTTTTATTTATTGTTGTCTTAAGAGACACATGATAACTTTGGAATTAAAGGGAAAGCAAATCAGCCTTGACAGGGTGTATGCTACTTATACTGTATTTACACCTGATAAAATAAAAGACAAATACATTTATCTTTTTGATGTAGAAAATTTAACCAGACACTTATATCATTATATTTATCATATAAACATCACATAACATAATACTCGCCCAGGATCAAAAAATACACTATAAGTAATATCTCAAAGGCACAGACGCAGAAAGAAAAAAAATATATATATATATCTATTCATTTTAAACATATAATAGACAAATTAAAAATCTTAGCTTGCACTTACCTGTTGACGCAGAACAAAAATGCAGCTGCCTTACTTTACAGTAGCGTTGACCCCGGATAAAATTTGGACATATTAACAAATTTCTATGCTACACATACACATGGAGTGTGTGTGAGTGAGAAGCAGTGTGGTGTCATTGCAGTGAGCACACGGCCTGATCAGAGCTCTGATGAGTCAATCCTGCCCCCTTTTCAGGGGAAACTAACTAATGCATACTCAAAAGCCACTAGATGACATCATAGACCATTGCATAATAGGTAAAGCAGCATGATCATGAACACATTAAATAGGCAGATTTCTAAAGACACATTAGAATAGAGAATCCTCAGAAAAGAATATAGAAAAAGAAAAGAATGATTTGAGAACAATAAAAAATATATTAAATACTAATAATCATAACATGATGTTTTAACTATTTATAATTACATGTAATGCGGTGGAACATCTGAGACAAATTACTGTTACCATTTCCTCATCTACAAAAACTTCTGATCTCAGCAGCCTCTCTTTTTTCCTTTCTCTAGAATAAGAAAAAAAAATTCCACCGGTGGTGAAAAACGCTTACACTGATTAATATCATAAATCTTAAATAAACCTCAATATCACAATACCAGTAATTATAAACATTATTTTAATCTGCTTATTAGTCCATGATTATGCAGATCATCAATTATCCATCAACCCCTTTTATTAATGTTATCATAGAAGCAATACTGTATTTTTTTTTAAAGTACCTTAATACAAAACTATCACTTAAGTTACAGTTGGAGTGAATTAGGAATGGGAATTTAAATGCCACTGTGCTGTCTTTGGTTATGGCATGTACTTACAAATTCAAGTCAAAGCAATAAATTATGGATTTTATTTAGTTGAGAAATGGGAAATTGAAACTAATTTTGTGCTTTAATTTACAAAAAGAACGATTAAGACATGCCTTGCAGCTACAGGGGGCTGTTTTAGATCCTGAGCTTGGGTTACTTTCAGATCAGAGGCAGGGGAAGCTGAGCGGTTAGTTGCTGGACTACTGAATGGAAGGTCCCTGGTTCAAACCCCACCATCACCAAGTTGTCACTGTTGGGCCCTTGAACAAGACCCTTACCCCTCAACTATTCAGATGTACAATGAAATAAAAAGTTACTCTGAATAAGAGCGTAAACAATCAGGCTTATTTATCTTCTCTGAGTTCTCCCACCTTGCATCTGGTGTTAGCAGGATTGGCTCTGGATCCAGCCTGACCCTGAGCAGAATAAGGTGACTACTGTAGGATTATTAAATAGGAACCATCATGAGAGTGTAAAGTAAAGAACAAAAGAAGTGTAAAGGGGAGAAAACAATTATGATCAGTGATACTAATGATTGGTTGTTGGGAACATACAAGTGCACCTCTGTCAAGTCTGGATCTATTTTCTATGAAAAGAACCCTCCAATATATTATTTGTTAGATTTTTAATTAATCTTTTTTTTTTTTTTTTTGCTGCAAAACAATCTTGGGTCTGAATAAAAAGAAAAAATATCTAATTTCATATAAGGAACAATGCCTAAGGATCCAGATGCAGTAGTAACTCAGTGGGTAAATGATCTGAAGGTTGGTGATTCAAGCCCTAGTCCCACCAACTGCCACTGTTGGGCTCTTGAGCAGGGAGCGCTATCTGCTCCAGGGGCGTATCATGGCTGACCCTGCGCTCTCACCTCAGCTGCCTAACATTCTGGAATACGCGAAGACAGGAATTTCACTGTGCTGTAATGTGGGACAAGTAATGGCTCCTTCTTTAGGGGATTTTAATAACAACTCCTTATGAGAATAATTTAAAAAGTAATAATAAAAAAAGTTTTTCCACTTTCCACTGTTTCACCCATATGTAGTGTCTAATGAAGTATTATAAGCTACAAATCTGCCTTTTTTTTTTTAAAACAGAAATGGCCCTTTATGCCATTGCTCTAAAAACAAAAGTAAACCTGAAGAACAAAAACAATGTAAAAACTAAATGGCAGTTTTAAAAGGTTTTTATTAAATTCTTTGTTGATTTTTTTTTTATATACAAAGGTGAATCAAACCACTCTCTGGCTTAAGAACCTTTAAAAACCCAAACACATCATGTCAATACACTTTGTTCATTTTTATGGTCCACTTTGTCCGTCAACAAGTTTTCATATTCCTTCGCCAAAATGTTTCAGGCTGAGCTGTGAGCCACGAATGCACGGCTGTTTTCACATCTTCATCAGAAGTGACTCTTCGTCCTCGTAAGGCTGCTTTCAGGGAACTAAGCAGGTGAAATTCAGACGGATCAAGATCAGAGGTATAGGGAGAATGCTTTAGCACCTGTAAATGAAGAGTGTCGACAGTGTGGGCAGAACACAGTGTGAGGATGTGCATTGCCAAGGAAGATCACAATGCCCTTGAATAGCAGTCCTCTGAGTATAATCTGAAGTTTAGGCTTCAGCTCTTCAATAAGCATGTCACTGTTGATTGTTGAACCTTTTTCCTGATAATGTTCCAATACCAATGCATCAATTTTCCAGCTGATGGTTGACTTTTTAACTTTTTTCTTGGTCTGCGATTCAGGATGTATCCATTACATATTCTGCCGTTTACGCTCAGACTTGTATTGATGAATCCATGTCTCATTACCAGTAATAACTCTCTTTTAGAAACTTTCACATATTGCTCACAAATTCAGATCACAAAAAAAAAAAAAAAAAAAAAATTCACTTGACACTGCTCCTCTTTCGTGCAAATCACAAGCGGGGCATCCGTTTTTGTTCGCACCCCGGTTACAAGTGAACAGATGCAACACATTCACACCTGCCCAGCAATGACTGGGGAGGCAGAGTCCTTAAACGGAAAGTGATGGCTAAGACAGGGTGGCCATGAGAAGTTTTAATATAAATGGAGTACAGACCATTTCTGACTCATCCTATACACATTAAAAAAACCATTAAAATATGACTTATCGACAGATGATAATGTAGATGTACGAATTTTATCTTTGCAGTTTTGTAGATTTGTAAACGTCCAAGTTCAGCTTTTGTTGGTGAAAGGACACATGGCACCTCTACACCCAAAACAGACATGGAAAAATGATAAGGGCAAGGCAAAATGAGGCATGTTGTAGTTGTTATGACCAGGCTGATAGGCTTCATTACGCTAAGGCCTGAACCTGAGGATGCTCTCAGGCATGTCTGTGAACTCAGTACTGTAACAACCTTCCCTGTGAAGCTCCTCTTTGTCAGCTAAATTTCTGACTGTGAGTGTCTTCTCGCCAAATATCAGTTCTTCCATCGCATTTGCTGTTAGGAAGGAGAAGTTATAAAATATTACAAGAATGAACACCAGAAAACACAATAACAAAATGATATTCCAATTTCCTTTTTTTGCTGTTGTTAAATACTGAGATCCCAAAGCACCTACTTCTGTAATTCTTTTTAAAGTATTGCAATATTAGTTTTGTGGGAACTGATCATTTCCCTGTAACCGCATGTCCGATATTTTTATTCTTGTTACTAATAGTTTCTAATGACAAAACATTCATTGCACTCAAGTAAAACCTGATCATTCAAGGACATTCAAGTTATTAGCTGACCTTATTTTATTGCCACTTAGCATTGCTGAACCTAAACCTGACCACTGTAGGCACTAGGCATGATGGGTGCATCACGTCATCCATTCTCTTCTTACCCCGATGAACCCATTACTCTGGAACAGGGTACATTTTGGCTCATCAGACCACATGACCTTTTTCTAATGCTCTATAGTCCATTCTTTCTGCTCCCTAGCAAACTGAAGCCTTTTCCCCCGATCAACCTCATACTCATGATAAGTGGTTTTCTTAAGGCTAGACAGCTGTTTAGTCCCAGCCCCCTGAGTTCTTTTCACATTGTGCATGTGGAAATGCTCTTAATATCATTACTAAACAAAGCTGTTGTTTTGTACAATTTGATTTTGCTAAATGTTTATGTGATCTCCCATTAAGTGATTGTTTTTCTTGCTTGATGATCAGGTCGTGTTGAGTGAGCAGAAACCCAACTTGAGCGAGGAAGAGTGAGGGTTTAAATGAGTGCGAAAATTTTACACTCGGCTTCTGACACAAAAATATTAGCATTCTACAGCAACTCCACCAAGTAAACCAACCGCCTGTCTGTTTAGGCTTGCTTCGTTTGTTACACGTGACATGAAATGTTATCGTTAACCAAAATGCTGAGACAAGAGGAAGCGAGATGAGAGAAGTGATTGAGTGATTGTGACTGGATCACATGCTAAACTCTGCCCTGATTATCGAATGAACATATAATAATGAACATCTAATGCATCATTTGTCAATAATAATGCTTTTTTTGTTTTATACAATTTGATTTAAATGTTTAAGTGATTAGTTTTTTTGTCAATATGACAATAATTTTTGTCACTAATAATGCTTTGTTGTCAAGTAAATAAGTGAACACATGTATAAGACGTGATCTGAACGCAGGGAAATACATGCGTGAATAGACATCATTTAGAAATGAGGTCAAGTGTATACACGATTCTAGATAGATTTTTTCCCCCTTCGTGCAGCCCTATTTACTTTTGATATATTTATGGTTGCATTAAACTTTAGAATTGTCAAAGTGTTGTTCCTTACAAGCTTAATTTCAGCCTCTGTTAAAGTTAATGAAAATAAAAAAACAGCATATTATTGAAGACGCATTCTTGTGTACGTTACAGCTTGGTTATTTTATAGAATAGTAAGGTCTGATGTATTTCTTATTTATTATAAAAAATATACAAAAAAAGGGCAATTCCATGTAAAGGTCAACTTTCCCATGGAAAAATGCAGGCATAATTCACAGGGTTTTTACCAAACCAGACTGATATACTGTATTAAAGATACACTGCTTACACTGACTTGAAACTTTTACTTGTGAATTAAACAGTTAAGTCGAATGCTGATCTACAGAAAGCACAAAAACTGTTAAAACCACAAATAATAATAGACAAAAGGACCTGTTATGTTCCTGTCATGAACTTTATGGTAAAGTTCATGGTTAAAGCATGTTTCTTATATACACAGTTAGAAGAGCCTGATTCAGACACATCACAGTTTAGCCAAAATTATTTATTCCCAAAACATTTTCTAATCTACAATTTTTTGTTCATTCAATTATTCAAGTCTCCTTCATGGGACAAATAGGATGTTTTCTGTACTCTCTCTCAGTTTTTCTGCATGCTCTCTGGTATCGATTTCTCTTACCGTGTTATTAAGGAGCTCCTCAATCTTCCTGTACTCGTGTGAGCCTCGCTCCACTTTACCCTGGTACACAATCAGCTGCTGACGGTCCTTCATGTCTTTGTATGTCTGATTGTAAATAAAACAAGATTACCAAGAACACATCATCAGAATATTTAATAATCAGGACTAGACAAAAATATAGGAACATCACATTGAAAGTCTTCAAGCTTTGTGGTTGCCTGAGAAGGACAAGATGTTTATCGCTTCTATAGTGTAAGTGATAACAGGAGCTCACTAGGTTCACAGACATCAGGAGCCCTTACTGTATGTATAAATAGTGGTACATTCTACATTCATTACACACAAAGTGTAATACTCCAAGCATTTTTGCATTTTTCCCGGTGATTACTGCTTACAGCTCAAGAAAACCAAAAACATCCAGAATCTCAAAATATTACAATATTTCTTAACATTAATAAAACTAATTAAAATACAGAAATGTCCAACCAGGTTGCTTTAATATGGGGTGTTTCTCATCTTCCTCTTGACAACAGTCCATATATTCTCTATGGAGTTCAGGTCAGGGAAGTTGATTGGCCAGCTGTGTTGACTTTGGACTTGATAAAACACAGTGGAACAACACCAACAGATGACATGGAACCCCAAATCACAGACTATGGAAAGTCTATGGACTTCAAGCAACTTTTATTATGTGCTTCTCCGGTCTTCCTGCGGAATTTGCTTACATCTGAAAAGAGGACTTTGGACCACTGAGCAACAGCCCAGTTCTTTTTTCATTAATCCAAGTAAAATGCTACCGACATTGTCTCTGCTCCTGGAGTGTCTTGATATTAGGAATGCAACAGCTGATAAATGGTGGCTCTTAATGTACTGACTCCAGGCTCGTCCGACTCCGTGTGAAGCTCTCACAAGTTCCTAAATCAGCTTTGCTTAAGAACTTTCTTTAGGCTTTTTCATCCCTATTGCTTATGCACCTTTTCAGTCCACTTTCCATGATTGATACAGTAAATCTGAAAAACCAGCCCTGTCAGTAATGACCTTCCCTTGCTTACCCTGCTTGTGGAGGAAGTCGATGATCATCTTCTGAACAACTGTTAAGAACTGTAAGCAGATGTCCCCATGTGTGTGCTGAACTAGATTAAGAGATACATGGTATTTATACTGTACGAGTTATAACTTACGCAAACATTTTAATATTGAGATACTGGATTTTTGTTTTCCATGAGCTGTAAGCTGTAATAACTGAAATTAAACCAAAAAATGCTTGAACTATTCCACTTGACATGTAATGAATCAAGAATGTTTGAGAATTTCACTTTTTGAATTAAATTACAAAAAAATACCACAATATTAGAACTTGTTTAGATGCACTGTATGAGGATTACAATAAATAAAAGTGTGTTAAATCTCTGCCGTTCTTTTGTGGTTTTGTCACAGTTTTTTTTTTATTTTTAAATCTTAAATCAGCTGTGCCTTGAACATGCTTCACACTTTATGGGTGATCAGCCTTCATCAACATGCATGTGAATCTGCAGAATGTCAGCATTAACCACACCTTTGGGAATCTGGTGAATTTTTTAGTTCATTATGGTTTATGAATAAAATTATAGATAACTAAAGATTTATCAATGAGGCTGATTACACCAAACTGTAAACAGGTATGAGGCATTCTTTATAGAATGAGAAACTGTTACAGTTGCTAAATTTCTGTGGTACAGAATGAAATAAAATCCTTTGGGACAAGCTGTTGTATCACCACCCTATCTATAATTACAGTCCTGTAACAATTTTTAGCGATTTATTCCATACTGTTTAGCTACCACTATGTTTTAAATAGAGTTCTGAGCAACCAAAACAGGAAATGTGACAGCACATGAAGCTTTACTTATTCAGTGGGTTACCTAATTAATGAATCACTGGTCTACCCTGGAATAATTTAATGTACAGTTGCACTCACATCGATGACAATGTCATGGCATTTATACTTCTGAGCCAAACTGAGCTTCAGTTCTGAGTCATCGATCAGGGTCACATAATCTTTCAAGACCTAAAAAAAGGGGAGGAGATTAGATACTGAGACACTGATCTTAGAAAAATGTTAGTTTCTTCAAAATGCAAATCAAGACAGAAATGCGATCCCCAAAATAAATATAATAAAAATCAGATTGGCTAATAAGCAGCGGTGGCTTAAACAGTTAAGGCTGGGGGGGGGGGGGGGGGGGGGGGGTATATATATTTACATCAATAGTAAACAGGCTTTACTAATCAGCTCCCCCTGCTGGGAGAAGCTTGTCACTGCAGGAGATGCACCTGAACAGGAGCGCTGTTCTTGTGCAGGATATCCACCACTCGGTGAAAGCCAATGGGAGATCTCTTCTTAGTGTAACCCAGCCAGGTCTTGGTGTTGAATAAACTGTCCACATCAAACCAGTTTTTTAACTTAGCTCGAGCTCCAAGTGCTGTGAGGATGTACTGCTTTTCTGAAATCTACCAAAGAAAAGATTTTATGCACATACATACATACATATAACTTCCATCACAATATCAACACAGCTCTTGACATATTATGTTTGTCCATAAGATACAAATGCCTATACTTATATAATAGGTACGTATGTATTATATAATCACTACGTACATACGTCATTCACCTGTAATATTTGGCCACTTTATCAGATCCACTTTCTTTATACTGTATATATGAATGCATTGTGAAGGTAAACAACTACTGACTGTATCAACCAACACATACTCTACGTGTCATTAAGTGGTGGCCTGATTAATACGTGTTAAAAATGGCTGTCTGCTTCAGTTCTTCGACATCCCAACCATCCAAATTCTCTCCTCAATATTGACTTGTGTGCATCACATGCATGTATACAAATTATTTGTTTATTTAGGTAGCTCATCTTCTAATATAGATTTAATACTTATTTTTTTAAATATACAGTATAGGCACACACATACACACACAGACATATATACATACATACATACATATGTGTGTGTGTGTGTGTGTGTGCCCTGCGATGTATTGGTACCCCGCCTCGTACCCAGTCTCCTGGGATGGGCTTCAGGTCCCCTGTGACCCTGTATACAAGATAAAGTACGATATAGGCGTATAGACGATGAGGGAATGAAAAATAATGCATTATCTGAGGGATATTTCAGCAGGAGCATTAACGCCCACTTTGGTCGAGCTCTGAGGCTTGTGTAAACTCATTAACTAAAAATTATGCAGACAACTAGACAAAAAAAGTATGTGCTTATATTGCACGTCAAGTTTGGCACAGTTGTCTCATTGTTTCTGTGCATCAACAAAAATGTATACAACTAAACATTTATGTTTGATGTGTGATATTATTCAGTCATGTTAGCGGTTTATCTGGACCTTTATAAGTAAGGAATTATCTTGCTAAACTTATGCATGTGTATCAGTTTGTGAGTACTAAATACAAGAAAACACTGCGTCACATGAGATGCCTGTACCTGTACCACACACTAACATGATGGTAAACATTTTTTTGTGTGTAAATGTTACAGAAACAAATAAGTAACATAATTTTCAGGCTCTTGAAAAAATTTGACAGTAAACTGCCAATACCAAATATTAAAATATGTCCATTTTTGCTTATAGCACCTTACACAGTGTGGAGAAGAAAACCATGAAAAACAAAGCCAGGTGACGAGTAGGATATAGGATTTAAAATCTAAAAACATCTAATTTCAATTAGTAATCCGTTAATGTAGCAGTGCGACACAGCTTGAGAAATACGTTATGGGCGGATTTACCCTGAAGGTTTTTCTGATGTTAGCTGGACTGCTGAAAGTTCCCTGAAAAGAAATAAACACACGTCAAAATGTGCACATTAAAAATTACAGTGCTAAGACTGTGCTGGAAATGCTGCTCCATGAATACAATGACTGTGCTCACCTCGGGCTCTCCGTAATGGTAGATGCAGGCGTAGTACAGAGTGGTGATAAGGGGCATGTTTAAGATGGAGGCTTTTCTGGGGAACTTCTTAAAAATCTCTGCTTCACCCTTCTTGTCATTCGCCTAGAAGAAGCACACAAGATAAAATTATAACTAAAATATCAGGATAATACACAATTACTGAACACTTTATTCAGTATTTATTTATTTAGGAATACCTTAAAAACTGGGTGGGGCCTTGATATAGAGTCTACAAGATGTTGGATTAATGTATGGCAGTACATCAAAAATGAAATGAAGAATGACTGCACAAGAATAAATAATTTTAAACAGGTCACTAAAGTGTTAAAATATCTCCTTCATTTTCCTGTAACCTCTGGTTACTGATACTTGCACCAAAATTAACCTAATACACTGTGCTGATTAGATTGCTGAAAGGTACCCAGGGGCACTAATGTCCACCAGGAAATTCTTCCACATACCATCTCGCTACCACTTCCAGGTCTGAACTTTCCACTAATCTTGAATCAATCCTGATGATGTAATTATATACTGTAAATAGAAGCCTGGGTTCAATTTTTCCAGACATCTTGATTTTAGTCTGACATCTGGTGCTCCCGTTTTCCCTGGTTCAGCCGTTTGTTGGCCAAAGTCCTAATGCATAATACATTGTGTAAACTAATCAGACTACGACTGTGGAAGGAAACTGGATAACGTGGAGGAAACCGACAAAGCACAGGAGAAAATGTGAACTCCACACACATTTTTGTCGAGATTTTTGTAGTGGTACAAGAAGACCACTAAACCAGATGTTAAACACCTACCTAAAATGTTTTGCTAAAATACAGAAGATTTAGGGCTTTTTTTAAACTTAAATTGTCATAGTATGCAACTACAGGTGACAAAATAAAAAATCATGATTTTTTTTTACATTTGATTGATATTTGACCAAACTTTCTAGACTCGTACATAAGTTTTTTTCTGGTTATGGCTCATGCTTGCTTCATTCTCACAATCATGCTTTGATCCCTCTAATTCACAAGTTAATTAGAAACAAAATTCCTAATAAACACTTAAAATATTTGATCATGAGGAAAAAAAAAAAAAAGTCTCCTATCATCCAGAGATCGCGAGTTCGATTCCCGGGTGATGCTGTAAGCTCTCACAGCCGGAGGCCTAGAGAGGATCCGATTGGCCGAGCTCTCTCAGAGGGGAGGTATGAGAAGTACTTAGCGCTCCCACATTAATCACGGCTCTACAGCCAATCAGGGGCGTCTGTGAGCTCACGCAAGTGAAAGGAGCGGATAGCGCTGTCCTCCGAGTGTGTTGCACCGCCCCCAACAATGCATGAGTCAACGGTTCGAAAAGATGCGGTCGGCTGGCGTCATGTGCTTCGGAGGAAACATGTGATAGTCTTCGACTCTCCCGACTGAGTGGTAGTAGTAGCCTTAATGTGGGAGCCACCTAGTGACGTGTGAATTGTATACCACTTAATTAGGGAGAAAATCGGGGGGAAAAAAGTCTACAGTTATTAAACCGTCAAATGTTTTGTCTAAACAAAAAGCAATATATAAATCTAGAAATGCTTCCCAGCCTGATTCACAAAACACTGAGACTTAAGAGTTGAGATTTAAGAGTTTAGCTAGTAAACTGGGAACTCGTCATTTCTTTTCTAAAAAGCATATTATTCTCCTTAAGACTTTACACTGAGATGATGCTGTAGCCAGCTCAGGCCTGGAACCAATGAGGGATATGCTCTCTGGATAGAAGGGATATCATGCACTCTTTCTGTCTCCTGTCAATCACAACACTAGCATGAACGTACAGGATGGGAATCACCTGTGATCTTCCGATACGACATTGTCTCGATACATAGGTGCTAATTCGATTTGTAATAGCGATTCTGTAAGGATCACAATTTTATAATTTCTAAACAAACTTAGCAAATCATTTCCTCCTACCACACGGGATGCACTCCACCTGCAGGATTACAGAGGAACTGCAAGATTTGAACACTTGAAATGAAAACGTACATTAATTTACAAAAATCTAGTTTAAAAATCGATTTCGGCGGAAGTGTGTCGATACATGAATCTCCACACAAAAGAATCGGGATACATCACTGAATTGATTTTTTTTCTGCCCCTATCTACTAGCATGTGAGCTCATGCATGCAGAATGGCACTTTTACTACGAGTGTTTTACTCTGCCCTGTCATGCTGCATGTCATGCAGATCAGCCTAATCACCAGCACCGTCACCACAAAAAGGAACAGGGAGAAGAAAAGTAGAAAACCCAGACAAGAGAGAGTGTGGTAAACAAATCCATTTCAGAGATTTCATAATATCGAAGTGAAATCATGCATTAAGTATTATAATATTTTTAACTCTTGTTTGGTTTCTCACCTCTATGATAATTTGTCTCTCCAGGAGGGTGTAGTGGTCTTGCACATGACTGGCATCATCCTGAGAAAAAGGAAGGCTAAAAACAAACAGCAAGATCAGCAACAAACAGCAGGGGCAGTCGACGCCTCTCAGGACAATCATGAAAGATGAGTGTGTTTGTTGCGGTGCCTGTGACTACCTGAGAGATTTTTTGAGGAACTCTCTCCTTTCTCCTGCATCTTTAATATTCAAATGCATCTTGTATTGCATTAACTTCAGGAGTAATAAATAAAAAAAAAACTCCTGTTAGTGCTGCATATCATATGATTGTTCAATTTGAAATAAAGATGTAAAATTTGAAAAATGTAAATATTAATTAAAAATAAACTGATAATGAAATCAGATGCCACCTACCGCCATATCCTCTGACCTGCGAAGTGCCCTATTACATACACACACAGGACATTATAAAAATAGCCTTACATCAGCAACCTAGCTACTGTACTAATCGGTATAAACTGGTCTAAATCATCCACTTACTTCATTAACTCCACCAGAAGCATCTGCTCCCCCATTTCTTTCAGATAATGGATATAATGCCGCAAAGCTATCTCCCTTAGCATTAACTCTCGAAAGAGGATGTCTGTAAATGTATCATAGCAAAAAAAAAAAATTAACACAGAATTAAAAGTAATGACGACTTTTTGAAGCATTACAGAGAACCCAATTATACACGCCTACCTTTACTTAAAGATTTCTTTAAATATATTAAGACCTACAAAAGCAGAAAGCAATTCATATCAGTTAGCAGTGACCACAACATCACACTGCATGCATGTTGTTTATCAGGAATGAATGAGATGGAAAGCAATACGGGATGCTTACTGCAGTGATGACGTTGCCGTCGTGAGCGCTAACCGCCTCATCCAGCAGCAGCAGCTTGTCCTGTAGGGAGCGGAACCTTTCCAGGGAAAACGCCTGCACCGAAATTATATGTATTTAGCAACACAAATAACACTGATCTTATGACTTAAGATCTGATCATAGATTCCAATGAAAGCATCGCTTCTGGAACTTAGGGTATGAGGATTACAATAGAAACATGAGTTTATACAGCTGAGCTTGTGGCTAACATCTCATCAGTCATGCATGAGGTATCCATGTGTCCCTTTGTACAGATTTGGTAAAGGGATTGGGACTAAACAGCTGTGTAGCCTTAAGGAAACCAAAAAAAAGACTTCAATTTGCTGGGAATGTACTGTGGACCATTGGGAAAAAAAAGTAAGGTGGTCTGAGGAGTCTAGATTTACTCTGTTACAGAGTGACAGGTGTATCAGGGTAAGAAAAGAGGCAGACATAGTGATCCACCCATCCACCCAGTGCCTAGTGCCTACAAGGCTGTGGTGACAGTGTTCTAATCTTGGGTTGCTTTAATTGGTCAGGTCTAGGTTCTAGATCTAGGATGTTTGGCATGTGCTGAAGAAGACTTTACACAGCAATCCGTCTCTCCCCATCATCAATACGAGATCTTGGAAGGAAAATAATACGACTCTGGACAGTAATAAAGGTTATGACATTGTATAAGCTCATTGAAATAATGCCAATGTGTGTCATATTAAAAGCAAAAGGGGGTCCAACAAAGTAGAGTGTGTTTTTTGTCCTGGCACTGTAATCTTCTTTGGAAAAAAAAAAAAAAAAACACAACAAAGAGCACCACTCACTCTCACTCACTCATCATCATGTATACCGCTTAGGCCTGGAGCCTATCCCAGGAGACGGGGTACACCCTGGACAGGGCGCCAATCCATCGCACACACACATATACACGCTCACACAGTCATTCACACACTACAGCCAATTTGGGAATGCCAATTAACTTAACCTATATGTTGGGACTGTGGAAGGAATCCGAAGTACCCGGAGGAAACCCACCAAGCACGAGGAGAACATGCAAACTTCATGCACACAGAGACGGGAATCGAACCTGGACCCTGGAGGTGCAAGGCGACAGTGCTAACTACTACACCACTGAAGACCACCATTATATTATTATTATTATTATGAAACAAAATGTGAACAGTAAAAGATTGTACTATGTTATACTCTCTCTCATTCTTTTTTTCACTTTCTTTTTTGCTCATTATCTCTCTCTCTCAAACACACACCACACCCTTTTTATCAATTCAATGTTGTGGAAACAAGTCAGTTCCTGTAATCACTTATATTATAGCAGCTATAAATACTTGTTCCCTTAAAAGCTTATTATGCAGTTTCTGTTTTAGGCATGTAAAAATAAATGGAGCTTAAGCTATGAACAATGTTTTACGTGGGAGGCATATCAACTGGAGCATTAACACACACACTTCGGGGAGCTCTGAGACCTGTGTTAACTTGTCCAAGAAATGGTACCATATTGGACCTTTAAGAACTTTATATTATGTACCTTAAGGAAAATAAACTGTAACTGCAACCTTAAAGGCTCTCACATAAAGGAAAACGTACTGACTATTTGTTAATCATATTTTAATATCCTGTATACCTGTGATTTTAAGTACAGCTGGCACTACGGCTAGAGCTGTTATAGAATATTAATCAACATCTTCTGACCAATCAGACTCCTTACCTTTCCTTTACGCATTCGCCTTATAGTCTCTTCAGGGCTCCAATCACTCACGTAGTCCTGACACTCCGCCTTCGGCCTGCGTAACTCTGGCGCGTACACTTTAACAGACGTGTCAGTGAAAGCTAAGAAGCAAAAACTTACGTCAGCATGCCATGTACGACATTACAAAACTCGCAGTCTTAATAAAGCATGCACGTTTGAACTTACATTCAGAAAACGAAGGCTTGCTCTTTGCTGATGTGAAAGAAACAGAGAATCAGAACCATAATTATTGGGCTGAAAAACAGGTAGGACAGTACATATACACAAAATACACAAACACCCGGTCAATGCAACTTACGGTCAAATATTTACCTCTGAACAAAGAACTTAAGGAGTATCCAGAGCCTTGTTTGGGTAACGAGGGGGCCGTGTTAATTTTGGGGAAGCTCTGATCTCCACCTGAGCGAATGCTGGACGCCGTCTCTTTGACAGACCAGGAAATACCTGAAGTTCAACAGCAAATGGAAATCTAAAGTAAAGACCAAAAGCAGATAGAGTCTGTGGAAGAAGGGCGGCGATTGGGTGTGAGGTTTGTCTTACTTCCAACAGGCTCTCCAGTCCAGCTGACCTTCTCAACATCATCATCTTCATCATCATCGACCAGGATGCTGTTCACTGCACGCTTGGATTCCTTTAGCTAATAAGTCAACACAAGCAATGTGCAAAAAAAGTAAATACATTCAATATTAAATACTATATTAGAAATAAATATATAAAACTCAAAGAACTATTTGGGAAAGTCTGCACAAAATTTTCACACACTTTGACATAAAATTTGACTTTTTGAAATTTATCTTTAAACAATATTCAAGGGAAAAGCACATTTCAGGGATTTTAAATGAATAAAAACTTAAATAACTTTTTCCACCTCAAATGCAAACAGAAAAATTAATATTTAATTTAAAAAAAATTATACTAGATTTTACCCCCCACCCCATCTAACTAATTAATTAGCTAACCCGTCACTGCCACAACAATATAACCATTGTACTAAAGAAATAATTATTACGATAAACATAGCAGTTAAAAGAGATGACTTCTGGTTATGTGTGAATATGAATGGACGCATAATTGCAACAAAACATCCTGCTGAATAGCTTTCTCTTACCACAAGTGCCATTAACAACATAACGATTTAGTCTGCAGTAACATTACCTTTTCGGCCTTGTCTCTATAAATAATACATTTAACTTGTACAATGACCGGCCAAAAAATGTCACACTCTAAGATTCCAATAAGATTTCATTCAATCACCTTTAGCTCTGATTACAGCACGCAATTTGTGAAAATGATTCCTCATGCTCTCAGAACTCTCTTTCACAATTTGAATACTGATTTGAATATTGATGTCATAACCTGGTCATTCAGCACATTCAAGTCATCGGCTGAATGTTGCTGAGCCTAGACCTGACCTGACCAACTGAGGCAACTCCAGATCATAACACTGCCTCCAGAGGCTTGTACAGTGGCCACTATGCATGATGGGTGCATCACTTCATGCACTTCCCTTTTTACCCTAAAATGCCCATCGCTCTGGAATACGGTCAATTTCGACTTACCAGACCACATGACCGCTTCTATTGTTTCATTGTGTCCAGACTTTATGCTCCCTAGCAAACTGAAACTTTTTTTTTATATTAGTCTCACTAAGAAGTGGTTCTCGTATGGCTAAACGGCTGTTTAGTCCCAATCCCATGGGTTCTCACCACATTGTGTGTGGAAATGTTCTTACTTATTTTCATTATTAAACATAACTATGTTTTTGTTTTTGACCATGCAACTTCACCAATTGTTTAAGTGATTCCGATTCATGATTTTTTTTTTCGATCACCTTTCTTCCATAAAGCCGGCACAACACTACCCTTCCACGTTTTGATAGTGTGTTGAAGGGTTCTTAACCCAGTTCCAGTATTGTGTCCATTAAGTTGTTTTCAAATATATACATTTGCATTCCTATTATGTATACCTATATACAGACACATAGTAGTGAGTAGGTCCCCCCTTTTGCCACTATAACAGTGATGATGCACTGTGTGTTCTGACACCTTTAAATCACAAACAGCATTAACCTTTTCATTAATTTGAGCTACTGTACACTAGCACTTCTATTCGATCAGACTACACGGGCCAGCCTTCGCTCCTCATGTGCATCAATGTGCATCAGTGAGCCTTGGCCACTTGGAGTTGCTCTGACCCAGTCCTCTAGCCATCACAATTTGGTCCTTGTGAAAGTCACTCAAATCCTTATGCTTGTCCATGTTTTCTGCTTTCAACACACCAATTTCACAAGACAAGTTTCACTTATATCGCACCCACTTCCAGCCGCCATTGTACTGTAAATCAAACAGCTGTTAGGTTTTACTGAGCAGGCTGGAGAATATGAGTTCTTTTCTCCTTTCTATTTTCATGCAAAACCCAGGAGTCGACATTATTGATTTTTTTTTTCCCCCATCTGAAAACTGGTCTGTCATGTAATATGTCGCTTTGTTTACAAGCGTGCAAATATTCTTATATTCAGTTTTTATTCATTAATTTTTGTGCATCTTTGTAGGGAATGGTCTTGTACATAATAATGCAGACATAATAAACTTATACTACAGATAATATGGCGCCTAAGACTTTTGCACAGTACTGTATATTCATACTTCTGCCCACAGTAGACTGGCCAAAATATTAGGGATGATTGCAGTGGCAATCAACCCTACAACAAGCTTTGCCCAATAGGGTGTGTCCAACATCCCTCCAAGAAATATTTCACACGTGGACAAAATTGTTGGTACCCTTCGGTCAATGAAAGAAAAACTCACAATGGTCACATAAATAACCTTAATCTGACAAAAGTAATAATTTAAAAAAATTATATGACTGTTAACTAATGAAAGTCAGACATTGCTTTTCAACCATGCTTCAACAGAATTATTTAAAAAAATAAACTCATGGAACAGGCCTGGACAAAAATGATGGTACCCCTAGAAAATACTGAAAATAATGTGACCAAAGGGACATGTTAATTCAAGGTGTGTCCACTAATTAGCATCACAGGTGTCTACAATCTTGTAATCAGTCAGTGGGCCTATATATAGGGCTCCAGGTAGTCA
The DNA here is from genome assembly GCA_030347435.1 of Clarias fuscus. Lineage (NCBI taxonomy): Eukaryota > Metazoa > Chordata > Actinopteri > Siluriformes > Clariidae > Clarias > Clarias fuscus. The sequence continues at coordinate 17,064,604 of CM059229.1, read as the reverse complement.
CTGTGTTGTTTGGTGACATGGTATGTACCACACTCAACATGGACCAGAGGAAGCGAAGGAAAGAGTTGTCTCAGGAGATTCGAAAGAAAATTATAGACAAGCAAGTTAAAGGTAAAGGTTATAAGACCATTTCCAAGCAGCTAGATGTTCCTGTGACTACAGTTGCACATATTATTCAGAAATTGAAGATCCATGGGACTGTAGCCAACCTCCTTGGACGTGGCGGCAGGAGGAAAATTGATGACAAATCAAAGAGACGGATAATCCGAATGGTAACAAAAGAGCCCAGAAAGACTTCTAAAGAGATACAAGGTGAATTTCATGCTCAAGGAACATCAGTGTCAGATCGCACCATCCGTCGTTGTTTGAGCCAAAGTGGACTACATGGGAGACGACCAAGGAGGACACCATTGTTGAAAACAAATTTTAAAAAAGCCAGACTGGAATATGCCAAACTACATGTTGACAAGCCACAAAGCTTCTGGGAGAATGTCCTATGGACAGATGAGACAAAAATGGAACTTTTTGCCAAGGCACATCAGCTCTATGTTCATAGATGGAAAAATATCAAGAAAAGAACACTGTCCCTACTGTGAAACATAGAGGAGGCTCTGTTATGTTCTGGGGCTGCTTTGCTGCATCTGGCACAGGGTGTCTTGAATCTGTGCAGGGTACAATGAAATCTCAAGACTATCAAGGGATTCTAGAGAGAAATGTGCTGGCCAGTGTCAGAAAGCTGGGTCTCAGTCGCAGGTCATGGGTCTTGCAACAGGACAATGACCCAAAACACAGCTAAAACCACCCAAGAATGGCTCAGAGGAAAACATTGGACTATTCTAAAGTGGCCTTCTATGAGCCCTGACCTCAATCCTATTGAGCATCTTTGGAAGGAGCTGAAACATGCTGTCTGGAAAAGGCACCCTTCAAACCGGAAACAACTGGAGCAGCTTGCTCATGAGGAGTGGGCCAAAATACCTGCAGAGAGGTGCAGAAGTCTCATTGACAGTTACAGGAATCGTTTGATTGCAGTGATTGCCTCAAAAGGTTGTGCAACAAACTATTAAGTTAGGGGTACCATCATTTTTGTCCAGGCCTGTTCCATGAGTTCTTTTTTTTGATAATTCCATTGAAGCATGGTTGAAAAGCAATGTCTGACTTTCATTGGTTAACATTCATAGAATTCTTATTTATTATTACTTTTGTCAGATTAAAGTTATTTCTGTGACCATTGTGAGTTTTTATTTCATTGACCGAAAGGTACCAACAATTTTGTCCACGTGTGTAAGCAGTCACATATGACCAACAGAGCTACTGCTAGACTGAAAACACACTTTCACTTCCCTGAATGCTGTCCTGGACCAGCCTTCTCAGGCTTTAGCTCACCTTAGTGAATTCATCATCATCGTCCTCGAAGGTGAAAGCTTTAAACTTGGAGCTGTTCCAGTAATCATCATCTTCTGGCTTAGCTCGGCTCATCTACAACCAGTACACTAGAGCTCGTCAGTTTATTTATTTATCATTTATTTATTCTTACTGTTAGTTATAACACATACACACACCTGCAGCAGGCTCTAACAGCTGGCTGTCACCTCATTTACAAACACATTTACATCAATATATAATGCTCAACACAAACCCCGCACCTCAACCCTTTCTACAATAACATCATAAATATATATCTCTTATGGTCTCACGACATGAGAGGAACACAAACAGTAAATCTGAGCTGCATTACCTTTCAGATAACGACACGAAATCAGAGAGAGAAACGTCAGTTTTCTTTTCCTTACTTCCGGGTAGCATGACGTCTGATGTGTGTCAAAATAAAAGTCGTCCTAAAAAAAAAAAATTGGCTGCCTTCCACATTAAAGCTCATTCATCTTCTATACCTTTTATCATGTGCAGTACAAGGAGGCTCAACCCTGTACCAGGAAATTACAGATACAAGGCATGGTGCCAAATCTGCACACATGCACACTCAACCCTGGAGGAGCAAGGCCCCAGTTAACCACTACGCCACCTCATGTTAAAGTATTTTTATATTCATATTTTTAATTTGGGGAATTGCTGGCTCAGTGGTAGTTTTCTCACCTGCCATGCGGAAGACCTGAGTTGTATCTCATAAGACTTATATTAATGTAAAATTCTAACTGCTTTGAAGTTTTTTTTTTTAATTAACATTTTCAAAATATCTGCCATTATCAATACAAGAAAGAGGGATTCCATGTTAAAGTACTGTATGTTTAACACCTGACCATTACACCATATGTGCTTTCTGAATATCTCATTCCTGATTAATTTCAGGTTTTGCTGATTTTGGAGCATGGGACATTTAATTTTAGATTTTAAAGCATGGCTGTAGGAATTTGAGAGTCGTTTTAAAGCCTTTCAAGGGGGTCGAGTTAAGTCAGGACATTGGTGTTTTTCTACAACAATCTTGACAAACCATGGCTTCAAGGAGGTCGGTTTGTGTTTGGGCCTTCTAGATTTTTCCAGTGAAGAGAAAATGCAATGCTAAAAACATACAAATACGTTCTTCAAACTTGTGTGCTTCCAGCTTTTGGGGCAACAGTTTTGGGAAAGAACCGCATATACAGTAAGTGTGACAGTCACACACACAGACACACTCCCTCATTTAACAGGTAGTATTCAGACATTAGAAACTAGCTGATTCATTTTGCCCAGGAAAAGCACCGCTCCACTGCACCTCTATTTCACAATTTCTCCAGGGAATGTATGTCGTTATTATTGTCGCTATGATCATCGCTGCTGCTTTAAGATCCCCTGTAACTTATAGTCACCAACTGTTATGTTTGAGGTATGTAGTTCATAAAATAACAATAAATCAAAATTAAATCTTAACCCGAGAAAGCAATTTGTCCGTTTATTTCTAGACAGGTCAGTACTGTTGTCAGGATGGAGAAAAAGTGGTGATCATCTTTTTTCGTCTGCTCCCATTAGCCAACAGCAGACCTTTTGTCTCCATCTAACTCTGTTTAACACATCTTCCAACCTCTTGCATGTCCTCCCTCACCACATCCATAAACCTCCTATTGAGCCTCCCTCTTGTCCTCAAGCTCTAATATTCTCATCCTTATATACCCCTCATCCCTCCCTAGAGAGGCATCATCTTAATCTGGCCTCCCTAACTTTGTCTCCAAAATGTCCTACCTGAACTGTCCATCTAATATACTCATTCCTAATCTTGTCCATTCGTGTCACTCTGAAAGCAAATGGCAGCAGCAGTGTCAGCTCTGCTTCCTGTCTTTTTGTCAGTGGCAACGTCTCCAAACCGTACAACATTGCTGGTCTCACTAGTGTCCTGTAAACGTTTTCTTTCATTTTGCTTATACCTTTCTGTCACAGATCAGTCCTGCTACTCCTCTCCACCCATTCCACCCTAACTGCACTCTCTTCACTTCTCCACACCCACTCCCCCCCCCCCCCCCCCATTGCATTGCACAGTTGACCCCAAATATATTTAAATTCCTCTACCTCCCTTACCTCTATTGCTTGCAACTGCACCTTTCCCCCACACTCACTCTCATTTAAACACTCCATGACACTCCTACAGATCTTCAAGTCTCTTTTCTCCATTGCATCCCTCCACCTCTTCAGACTCATCTCAACCTGTTCCCTACTTTCACTGCTGATGCACTGATGCTTCCCACAAAAATCATAGTCACTGGGGACTCTTGTCTAACCTCATCCATCAACCTGTCCATCACCACTGCAAACAGGAAGGGGCTAAGAGCCAATCCCTGTTGCAGTCCCACTTCCACGTTAAACCAGTCGGTCATACCTATGGCACATCTCACCGCTGTAAGTCCTTGTAAATATCTTGCACCACCTTCACATACTCCTCGCCCACTCCTCATGGAATACAACAGTTCATCTCTGGGCACCCTGTCATATGCTTTCTCAATCTACAAATATACAATGCAACCCTTTCTGGGCTTCTCTATAATTTTTCAACAGCATTTTAAAAGCAAACATGATGTGGGCCACCATGGTCCGGGTCATCGGTTTTATGCCTCCGTAGTTGCTGAAGCTCTGCACATCTCCCATGTACGTAATAATTTGAACTAAAACACTTCTCCACTTATCAGGTATCCTCTCACTTTATAAGATCTTGTAAGATAATCTAGTAAGTAACTCCACTGCTAACTCTCCTAAACACTATTCCACTGGAATGTCAACTTGACCAACTGCCTTTACACTCTTCACCCCCTTCATAATTGTCCTTACTTTATTATCAATAATTCTCTGAACTACTTGATTCTCTACCTCATGCAACCTTCTTGCATCTTTTATCACGGATTCCCTGTTTGGTCTCAATATAAACCTTTTTCTGCTTCCTTTGAGTTTAGCTTCTCATACAACTCACTATAGGCCTGTTCCGCTATCCCAGGAGAATTAGGGCACGAGGCAGGATACACCCTGGACAGGGTGCCAATCCATCGCAGGGCACACACATACAGCACACTCACTTACACACTCATTCACACACTACGGGCAATTTGGGATGCCAATTAGCCTAATTTGCATATCTTTGGCCTGTGGGAGGAAACCGGAAGAAACCCACCAGGCACAGGGAGAACATACAAACTCCATGCACACAGAGACAGGAATCGAGCCTGGCCGGGAATCGAACCCGGACCCTGGAGGTGCAAGGCGACAGTGCAAATCACTACATCTCATCTCTCTTACGATCCTAATTTTTTTTTTTTTTTTTTTGCAAGCCACCTTCTCTTGACGCTTTCTTGTACTTCCTCATTCCACCACCAAGTCTCTTTCTTTTCCTTTCTCTGTCCTGATGTTATGCCAAATACCATCCTAGCTCTCCTTTACCACTTCTGCAGTACCTGACTCACCTCTTCTCTGAATTTCACATAAAAATCTTCCTTTTTCAACTTCCACCATCTAATACCGTGTTCAGTCCTCACTCTCACTTTCTTTTTTGTATCTCAAAAGTCAACCTGAAGACCACCATCTGATGCCTAGTCTAGTATGTCTAGTTACACTATCCCCTGCAACCACTTTGCAGTCTCTCCCCCTGACTGCATCTCCTACACCAGTGTTTTTCAACCTTTTTTGAGCCAAGGTACATTTTTAATTGAAAAAAAAAAGGCACACCAACAATCGAAACTGTAAAAAATGAAACTCTGTAGCCTATATTAACCATATACAGCCTTACTTATCGAAGTGTCTTGAACAGCAATCAAATAAACACACAGAAAAAAGTATTTTATGATCTTTCATATTTCTTCTTCTTTCAAATAAAAAGTGCAATTAACAATATACAGTCATTCTTATTAAAGTGTCTTGAATAGGAATCAAATAAACTCAGTGAAAACAGACTTTTTGATCTTTCATATTTCAAGTTTTAGACCAATTAGGTGTAATTTAATAATGATGATAATTTAATAGTGATGATTTCTCACGGCACACAAGTGTACCACGGCACAGTGGTTGAAAAACACTGTCCTACACAGCTGATAATCCACCGGAGTACATATTCATCACTGAGATTTCCTTCCTTTTTGCAAAGTTTACTTCTCCTTTACATCACATTCCACCTGTGAAGCATTTGCACTGTTTACATTTATTGTTACCCCTTCAATTCTCCTCACTTCCACTAGACTCATGGCATACTTTTCCCTCAGTATTTGACTTGCACCATTTCGCTTATCTACACCATAGTAAAGCAATTTGAAACCATCTGTTCTTAGCTTTGTTTCCCTTCCAATTGGACTCTCGTAGGCACAGTATATCTACCTTTTTCCATTTCAGTGCTAACCACTGAGCTACCCTTACTTATTTCCCTCTCCTTTTTCTTGGTCTGCAGTAGCCTAATTTCCAACAGTACCCGAGGCAGTTATTTAACCCGGCCTGGACCATTCTGGTATGGAAATCTTTCGAGTTGGCATGGGTTTTATGCCGGACACCTTTTCTGACTCAACTCTCCTTAATTATTCGTGTTGGCTCATCCTCATATATCACAGAAAATTACCAATGTTTACAAAATACTTAATTAAGCAACATCACACGAGAGGCAGTGCTCTCGTTCTGAATATCACCAAGGCAATATCACAAGGGTGCAGCTTGACAACCTATGACTGCATCACAGCCATGCTGATATTCAGCACAACAGCATGACCTGTGACAAAGTGTGATGTTGATTTTATACAACGGTTCCACAAACAACATTTATAACTAAGAGATTATGATTTGTTTCTTCATTCAACCAGTTATGCTCCACCCACACATATCCTTCTGTGACAGATGGAAACTGACAGTTATCGCAATTAACAGGTGTTAGAAACAAGGTATCTTTTTATCCATCTTAGGCGTAAATAAAACACATTCGACTCAGAGGCAATTCGGGATGACTTACAAGCAATTATGTAGATAAAGAGTTGTTGAAGATGACAATGTTGTCAGATGTGTTTTCTTGCTGAAAGTGCTTCTGTTACTGGTTTTGAACGTGTGTTTTGGAAGGCCGCTGCTCTCCCCTTTTTCCAGCATTGCAGCCCATACAGTACAGGCCTACTTTATCCATGCTGGTGATCCAACAATTCATGTAATTAATAATTGAACACCTGTGGCAGAGCTATACGTTTGCCTACGTAGTGCTGTTACCGTCCATTATCACCGCTCATAGAAAGCCTTCCGTCCAATCAGATTGCTCGATCGGAACTAACTGTTGTATAATTATAGGACTAACACTGCTTAAAGTGTTTTTAATGCAGAACACAAAAACGTTTCCCCTTCTATTCAGATTGTACAGAGGAGATCATATTATTCAGATGAGACAACAGCATTCATAAAGATAAAAATTAGCTACTGTATGGAAATAATGAAATTTGAAGATTTTAATTCAGAACTCCGGACCGTCCATTCTTACACACCAGTATGACAACACACGTGCCACAGGTACTCTTTTATTGTTTGTTCAGATTTGAGACTAACAATTCAATAATTACAAAGACTTTGTGATTTCTTTCTTCTGAAGCAAAGGCAGTAGTGTTTTGAGGATAAAGTCATGTTTTTAGAAGTCAGGTGGAAGGGAAGGAGGAGCAAAAAACGAAAAAAACACCACCCCAAAAAAAAAAAAATCTTGGACTCAAACATTTCGTGTGCAAGTTCTATACAGTGTTTTCATGGGAAGAAATAATACAGAATAAAACGATGAACATGTCTTTAAAAAAAAAACTGAAATGATGTAGTGGACAATGGCGGAACTGAAGGCACACGACAGAAAAGGAAAAAAAAAATGTATCGCTGCACCATTAACGTCTATAGCTCATGGTGTCTTAGTCCTCATCCAATTCCAAAATCCACACAATCATGTCGAGACACTCGCACACAATGGCTCGCAGATGGTCCATGATGTGGCAGTTTATAAACCGATAACTGAGCATGGCTATGATGAGAATCTTATCACATATTTATTTCTTTATAAAGCACACAAAAAGCAGCAGCAGTTTCAGAACGACTATTAAAATCCTATGAATAGTGTGGTCCTTTAGCTGTGTGCCATTTCTTTTGTTAAAACACTTATCTATACGTAAAGTCTTGTTTCTGTTCACTTTAGTTTTTCTTCTCATTTATGAGCAGTGTTGTTTATCACCAGCTAAATCTTTTTTTTTTCTTTCTTTCTTGGTTTCTTTTCGTGTCAAACATCTAGGTTAAAACATGAATAATACAAATGCTGGCTGAAAATGCAGAATTGGGGAAAAGAAAAAAAACAAAACAATAAAAGTGCCCACTGGTTTGGCTTAAAATCCCGCAGTATGATAACTAATCCAATCGGATGGGAAGTGTCAGTGATCAATAAACAGCACAAAGGTGACTTTCTTTTTCTGTTACTGGACCAGCTGAAATAAAGGGAGGATGTCTCATTCTTGGTCTCCAGAGCAGTAAAGAGTTCCTTCCTAACATCACACAATGAGTGAACAACGTCCACTGAAATTTTATACAACAATTTTAAAAAAACGGCAAAGCAGTCTCTTTTCCCCCCCTCACATCAGAACCATTCGGAAAATGTTTCACGATCAGAGCAATCACAATTAGTGTTTTTTTGTTGTTGTTTTTTTTAATATGAGCCTCTGATTTTAAACCACATGGCAGATAACCATTTATCTATTTAAAAAAACACAAGAGCATGAGACAAAACTGAGATAAAAAAAAAAAAAAAAAAATCAACATAAGAATTTATATTACACCCTGCCACAAATGCTCCACTAGGGGGCATATTTGACCCACTTCCACTGACCAAACCCAGCAGGAGCTGGGATTTTCATCGAGATAGATGCCCTGATTTTCTGACCCAGTTTCCCAGCTCCGGTCAGGAGATCTTTTCTCTCGCAGCATCCAGGAGGAGGGAGCGTCACGGTGTCCGTCATGTTAGGGCGAGTAATGAGCTAAAGATTATGGATGACGCGTTGAGTCTTGGCACTTTGTAGTGAGTCCTAAGTGAGTGGAAGGGAATGGTAGGAAGAGTATGATAAAGTGAAGAGGTGTTGGTGTGCACGTGAGCTGGTTATCGCGCTCAGCTATCCAGGGAGTGTTCCAAACCGTCCAGAGTGAGCTGGCTGCGGTGTGGGGAGTTGGGACTCGGAGGGCTGCTCGGGTTCGAGCTGTTCGATGGGGTGGAGTGTTTGGTGGAGTCCGAGTCAGGCTGCAGGGAAAGAAACACAACATACAGAACTTGTATGAATTTTATAAAATCGACACAAAAAAAGCGCACATTCTGTAATTGAGCTGGCGCCATTACTGCACAAATGGGAGGGCTGTTACTGACCAGAAACCTCTGTGGTCTATCTCCGCCTGAGGCTGACACAGGATCAAACCTCCGAACAGTAGCAATAATCATGCTTTGAATAGCTTGCCTGCTAATGTCTAGCCCGACTGAAAAAATAAAAAAGGCACTCGTTGTGCAGATTTCACTGTACACACTTTACCTCTCTGTCAAAGTCCTGATCGGGATCCGAGATATTGCGAGATGACCCAGCTCCTATGAATTCACCGCCGCCTTAAACAAATAAACACACAAGAACAGTCGGTATTCAAAAGCAGTCGCTATGACCGACTTGTTTGTCGCATGTCTGGTTGTGACGACAGGAACAGGGTGGGGATTACTAACCTGAGGCGGTGCGTGTGATGTGGGTCTTACTTCTGGTTTGCCTTGAAATACTAGAAAGAGGACGTGGTTTGTCCTTGGTCAAGTCATCCTGTGAGGAAGGCATCACGCTCTGTAGTAGTGAGCACAGTGAGTCAGTCAGCCATAAAACAGGAAGCGATTCAGGCTATACAAATTATAATTGTTTCTAAACATTTTCACATGTAGACTCAGACGGAAATATGTACACTGGGCCTCATTTATCAAGCGGTGGATGAACATGTGCGTTTGTAAATTGTTTCTTGGAGTATTTACGCACACAATTTGACATTCATCAAATTCCTGATAATTTGGGAGGAAAAAAAAAAAATCTAAACTCACGGACGTACAATGCTGTGAAAAAGTATTCTCCACTTCCTGAGGTTTGTTTTTTTTGCATATTTGTCACACTTTAAATATTGAGATCATCAAACAAATTTTTATATTACACAAACATAAACCGAGTAAATGCAAAATGCAGTTTGTAAATGATGATTTACAAAATCTGCCTGGCCCCATGAGAAAATGTAATGAATTAAACCATGGACTCTGAGCGCGACCAGAAAATCATTAAGGAGAATGTCCAGCCATCAGTTCGTCACCTCAAAAAAAAAAAAAAGTTTTAAAGTGGTCTAGTCAAAGTGCGGACATAAATCCGAACCTTAAACAGGCTGTTCATGTTTGAAAACCTGCAGCGTGGCAAAATTAATACAATTCTGCCAAAAAAAAAAGAAAAAAGGGCAAAAATTCCTCCACAGCGATGTGAAAGACTCTGAAAGATACGAATTGACTCTGTTATCACAATCGCTTGATTGCAGTTGTTGCCACCACAAGCGTTTTTTAGGTTTAGGGGCAATTACTTTTTCACAGAGTTTGGACAGCTTTTTCCCCATAATAAATGAAATCATGAGTTAAAAGCTGCATTTTGAATTGATATTGTTATCTGTGCAATATTAAAACTAATTGAGATTATTAAACAAATCAAGTGTGACAAATATGCGAAATGAATAAATAAAAACAGTAAGAGGCAAAAACTTTTTTGACAGCAGTGTAAACCTCAACTAGCAGGCTTTAAACTGTATAATTAGCATTTTGCACTTTTGAGACCGTTTATGGTGTCACCCTTTACACTTCTTATTTATTTTAGCGACACGTGCAAATTTACCAAAAACATTGTGAAATTTGTGTTTCAGTTTAATTAGTTGAAATAAAGCATTCAATAAATCAGCACCAGCTATGGAATTAGGACAAAAGAACTGGCACCCAAAAAAAGACTAAAGGGTTAGTGCGAGACTCTTGTAGCTGATGAACTACAACTGCAGAGTTTAATGGGCGTCACTTCACGTGTCTCAGCTGAGTGTGCTTATTAAAACATTGATAAATGGTGCCTTAAATCTCACTGGTTCATTTTAAACACACCCTGCTTACAAACAAACAAACATGTAGGTAAACATGTGTAGTCAAGCAACCTCTCGGAACGAACCACGGCATTCAGGCGGAAAGCGACAAACAGGGGAGAAGGACAGGAATAAGGACCTGTCCTTATGATATGAGGATAGCAGGAGAGAGAGGAAAGTAAAGTACGGGGTGGGGTGAGCACAGATGGGGAGAGGGAGAGCAGGGTTGCCAGCCTACCCTTCCGAGGGAGGAGGTGGAAGGTGAGGAGGAAGAGGAGGAGAGCTGAGGCAGGCTCTGCTGGGAGGAAGCCTCTTTCTGCAGATAGAGCCCAGCAGAGGCAGGACTCATGTGATAGACGTGCTCAAAGTTGGTTGGAGGGGAGATCAGGGCGTGGTGTCGGGAGGAAGAGGGGGAGGGAGTCTCGCTCGACTGCGTCCACCCCAACCATAGATCACGAGGGGAGAGAGAAAGAGGAGTGAAATTGAGAAAAGGAGGAAAAAATGGGGAGGATGGGAGAGAGAGGATGCAACTACTAAAGAGGAAAACAGAAGACAACGTGAGCAGCAAAGAGGTTGGACATCAGACAGAAAAGGATTCAGCGGAGTGCAGTTGTAAAGGAACAGGAAAAAGAAGGTTAGGGTGATATGAAGTCTTGGAAAAAGAGTGTAAATGCAAAAAAGCAATCCTCAATACGGCTACAGTCACACATTACAGCTCTGATATACACATCTCATCCCAAATGACTACATGGTATGGGTTATATACTCTACAGTATATGGTAGGATTTAAGGTGGCTAATTATTATTTATTTTGACAGCAACATTATCATAGAAGACTCTAAATCATTGTGTGATAGCTGTGAATGCTGCGGTGCTGAGTCTCTAAGTCTTAGCTTTGGGTATAAAGTCATTACCAGAGGCAGATCCATGAGAACTTGCATGCCGTCTCCTGGACCCATATGGGCTACATGGTTGAAATTGGTCGGATTGGAGATCAGCTTGGACCTCATTTCTGGATCCCTCAGCATCTCCCTGTTAGACGACGACACAGTAGGTAATTATAAAACACCTCTATCGGTTAAGATGATGAAAAGGTCATCATGTGACTGGAAGGCCGAGGCCCCTCACCTCCTCTGCTGTAGCCGCTCTTCTTCAGGAACCTTGAAGAGGAACTTTCTCTTGCTGCGCGTTCTCACCATCAGTTTCCTAATGTTGTCGGAGGTCTCGGGTATAGTCAGATCACAACCTTCTGCGGGAAGCCAAGAAAGATGGACAGAGAAAGAGAAAATCAGATACAAGATGAGCATTTATTTTCTTTTACGACCTATACATGAAGTCAGCTCAGTGTGGCAGTGTGTGAAGCAGTCATGGGCTTCTCTGCCTGGCAGCCTGGAGGTGGTGTAATGAATGAGGTCATTTTAGCTTACCAAACAAAAGTACTATTATCAGCAGGACAATCTGCCAGGACTGAAAAGAAATGAACTGAGGGGGGGAAAAAAAAAAACATGGCACGTTGAGCAAGACCCAGCGAACATTTCTGAATCTGAGAAAGGAAATGTGAGACTGACACCGAGTGAACTGTATTTGAACTTTTGACTTCGAGGCAAAATGTCCAAAGTGTACCTGAAGTGGTTCACAGCTAATGCATAATACCTCTTTAAATATCAGATAACCATCAGGCAAAGATAAGGCACAGTAGATTTTAATGTATGAATCCAGAGTGTGCACAGGGGAATGAGCGTACCTGCAGCGTTGTTGCTGAAGTAGATGAGGCGGGGTTGCTCCGACCCCATTAGGTTCAGACTGCCTTCCACATTCAGGGGTTTGATCTGACAAACCACACAGTGCACAGGAAACACATCAGAAGCAAATACATACCGCACTAAATGCAAATATATATATAATATGGATATTATTATAATTTCACCACCTCAAATGCGAACACACAGTATACACAAAGGTCAAAAATTGTCTGCACTTTGGTTGTAAAATTTATTTTAGTTTTCAAAAAGACTAATTCATGCTTTTTCAGCATCATCTTGCTTTCCAATACACCTTTTTTCCACGTGTCAACAAACTTTCACATTACCCAAGTAAAAATGCAAAAAAGTAAGCTGTGAACCACGAATGCACTGCTGTCGTCAAAACGTGTCGACACTGTGGGGCAGTAAAGAAGCGTCCAACACGCGTGAGACCTGCCTTGAACTTCTCTATCGATTTGCACAGACTTCTTTGCGACAAAATACTTTGCCCACAAAATCTTTGATAAAAAACAGCCACAGATACACCCTCAGACCACAAAAAAAATAGAGAAAAAAAAAAAAAAAAAAAACACTGCATGCTGCTTATAGTTTCTGCAAATCGCATGTGGGAATGTAAGACGTTTACACCCGCACAGCAGTGACTGGGGAGACAGCAGCCTCGAACGGAAAGCGCTGATAAGACGGTGCGGCCAACTGAAGTTTTAATACTGTATAACCAGAGCATTGGATAATTTCTGACTCACCCTCATGAATTCAAACTTATTTTAGAGTCAGTGAGACAATATATGAACTCACAAAAGAATCACGATCGATTTTTTTCTCTCTCTAATATATAAAGTGTTTAGTTATTTATCCCCATGCATACCTTCCTTAATGAAATGGTTTGGACCCATTCTGTGGTGTGGACATCAAACACATCCACCCCATAATCGCTGTACACAGTCAGATATGTGGAGTTTGAGCCTGGAGGTGCACAGAAAACACATTCAACCTGCTGCTGTCTGCAAAACTTCAAAGAAAAAAAAAAAGAAAAAATTCCAAACAAGCATACGTACTACATGCAGATGGTGTTGCAGGCCACATGAGCTCCTGGGTGCGTGAACGCCGGCCCTGACCATCCACGTAGATGCCAAGCTGGCTGAAGCAAAGCAGTAGCTCGTTGGCACCCACCTCCATTGCGTGAAGAGCATCCAGTGGCTGCTGGGCTAGGAAGGCAAGTGATGGATCAGCAGGGCTCACCAAGCTCACGGGTGCCACCTCAGACTGCAGCGCCAGCAGAGCAAAGCCTGATGGGTAGCCTACGCAGACTCGCCCACGCACCATGCCCAGCCACTGCACCACGCCCGGAGACTGCACCTCCCACAGGCGCCGAGCGTAAGGCTTGGCTCGCGTGATCTCGTAGCAAAACACCTGGCGCTTCACAGAAGCCATCATGTAGGCGGAGCCACCTGGCCGCAGCGAGGCAACACTGAGAGCCTGACAGCCCTTCGTCTCAGCCAGTTTAATATCGAACGTTGCCTCGGCACCGTCCAGCGCCCCCCACGGGTGCAGGTGCACGGTTCGGTTACGACCGCACAGCAGCACCACCATCTTCTCTTGAGGTACCATCTCAATCTGATGGACTTTCTTGCAGTCAGCAGCACGCACAATGACTGCAGGGACAACAAAATGAAACACTGCGTTCAGGACAGAGCAATCCCAGGTACTTATTCTGTCTTAAATATTTCAAAATGTACATTCAAAGTGGAAACATCTGAGCTGCACTCGTTCTGAGAACTGGATTACGACCGGAATTTATTTCAAGTTAAACTGGAACATAAAGTAACTAAGACTCGTACCATCTCTAGTAACCTCCACTACAAACAGCCCTTCCTCTGTGCCCAATGCTATTCGTTCTCGGTCTAGGAAGGAAAAAACAAAGAAAAAAAACCATCAAAACAGAAACATAGAAAAACACCTGAACGAATTTAAAAGAAATACTGAAACATACTGACCAATAATAGATGCGGAGAGTGTGGATTTAATTGCAGGTAGGTTGCTGTCATAAGCCTCGTGCAGGACGTGCACTATTCGGTTCTTTAGCCGGTTCTTGGCCAAGATACTCTGCAGACCCTCCAGGATGCCCACCCACTTCCTTTTCTCAGCCTCGGTCTCAGCCAAGACCAGCAGAGACACCGCCCGTGCTGGAGAGCCCAGTGTGGACGACGTTACCTAAACAGGGCGAACGTCAAGCATGAAAACGGCATGGAAGAAGTGACGTTTATGTGTGCATCTGATTTATGAACAGTTTGTCTTGGCATACCCTGAATATGCAAGGCACGTCTTTGCGAGTAGCGTGAATCACATCAGATGCCAACACAGAGCTTACAGAAAACTCCTCATCTCTTTGGGAAAAAGAGAGAAAAAACACAAAGGGTGAGGAGGATAATATATATAATTACACGTGCCAAGGATAGTTTACTGTATGTGTATGTATGGAGTTTCAAATAAACAGGAATGGAGTAGTAACTGAAACTCACCTGAGGTCGAGGACCTGGCTGGCCACCACACCAGGCTGAGTCGACTTCCCTTCAGGAACCTCATATAGGAAGAGTTTACAGTCACATACCACAGCATAGGCTCTCTGCCAACCTTTCTTCACACCAGTAGGCTTTGGGATCTGTACAGAATAGTGCAGAGTAAAACACGTCAGGTGTAGATACACGGGTGAAGGCTGAAAAGCATGTTGAGCTTCAGAGAAACCGCACATTAATTCAGGCATAGACAATAATCCTTAAACTTACTACTTTATTGTAGGCACTTACCCTGACAAAGCCTTTGTAGGCTGTGCCGATACCCCTCTGCACATCAATTCCCAGTGGCCTCTTGGCCTGCTCTGGTGGAATTGGGCACACCTGAGGAGCGTTGTCCTTACAGGACACATGACAGATAAAGGAACACACTAAAAAGACAAAAAACACAGGTTTATTCCTGAAACAAACATCTTTGTAATAATCAGTCTTGAATAATCAGTAGTGTCGTATACGGACCCTCGCAGGCATAGCCCTGTCTGATCAGGCCCACCATCAGAGATGTGCAGTGGGTACACTGTGTCGGACTCGAGAAGGTCTTAATGCTCAGCTGGTGAGCTTTAGGCTGAGGACACAAACAGCAGTAGTATCTGATAAGAAGCAATAGAGCTAACAAATATAGCTTTAAAAACACAAACAGTTTGAACAGTGGCACCTAAAATTTTACTCTGAATGAACCAGATAAAGATCGATATGTACCTTTGGTGCTATGAGCATTGATGATGAGTACGCTGGAGATGGGGTAGTGGGAGTGGCTGCTGGGGTCTTCACGGGCTCCTGGACAGGATCAAAGAATACCAAAACTGATATGAAGGCTGAAAGTCTACTCACATGTAGGTGTGTACTGCTATATACACAACTGAGGAAGATAAATTATGATACAAATGCCAACACCTACCATCATGCTAGAGACTATTTAAATTTTGAAAATAGAGAGAGGTGAATATAATTAACACTAACCAACTAATATTAAGAAAAGGATACCTTTGAAACATGTTGAATAATGTACAGAGTATGATTTATTCATTTTATTTTTGCGACTTCATTTTCACAATAAAAATACAGTTTACATAATTTACAGGATTAAAATATAGTTTTCAGTATTAAAGTTTAAAAGAAATCCAATTACAAGTCAAGGCTAATAACTATAAAAACCTCATAACAAAACGTCGCAAAATAACAATAATAAACCAAAACCTGACCCTCTGCCATTGTTCCACAGACCCCTAGAGGTCCCGAGGCACTATTTAATTCCATGCAAAACTTGCTAAATATCCCAGAACTACATGAAAATCTGATTGTGTGCTGGCCAGCTAACACGGACTTTGGTTACCAGGACAGGAAGTGAGCACAAAGCTGGAATGTTAGAGGAAGTACAAGGTGGACACTCACATCCTGCTCTGAAGCTGCTGAGGGTGAGGAAGAGGGAGCGTCTGTTTTCTGAGGCGTGGCTTCAACTTCTGAGCTAGTCTGGAGAGGGGAGAGAGGCACTCGGGTGAACGTTAGTAGTACAGTGTTTCTCTTAGCTGGTGTTTAGGTGCTAAATACTGAATGGGAAAAAAAAATTATTATAGGACACAGACTAATGTAAACAATAAAGTAATAAGAATCATCGTTTCTTAGTCTTAGTTCTTGTGCAATAGTCCTGGATGGGACTCTGGTCTGGGTTTGGGAAACATTTCTGACAAATCTGACTTTTTTTCAATGGGAATGTGCTGAACATGTTTTCTATTAAAATCCACGCTAATAATAATTACCTAATAATAATAATAATAATAATAAAGTCCTAGACTTAGAGCATCCATGGTCTCAAACTAAATTAATGATTGCAATTATTTTTTTAAATATCAAGTAATTTTATCAAGAACAGTTGTAAAAGTTTAGGCTTGATTATAGAAAACTAATTTATTCTACTTAAGTACTAACTACTAGACTTTGACAAGGGCCATAATGTGGAAAGTAAAAATGGTGCCAGTATTACAGTTACCGACCGGTACGACTGCATGGATGTAATGAGTTCAGAACATAGCAGATCCAGGACTGTTCATGGTTCACATAAAGACAGACAAATAAATTAAAAAAGAAAGATTATCTGGAAATTATTCTCATTACTCAGATGTTATGGTGCAGTCTAAATGTCCACATTGTTAAAAATGGGCTTGTTATATTAATTTAACCTAGAATTAGAAATCAATGTTCTTAAAAAAAAAAAAAAACACCCATAATTCAATTCTCTTATATTTCCACTTCTCCATCAGTTAATAAATCATTCCATATTAAACAACCCCCCCCCCCCCCCCCACCCATTGATTGACATGATGACTTGGTATGAATATGCAATCTAGACTAATGAGGTGTCAGGAAGTTAGATAAGATACAAGGTTGTGGTTAATGCAAACTCTATGATGCTAAGCTCTATGCAATGACTTGCTATCCTTCAGCATCTAGAGTTAGCTTGGCAGGGATCTGGGACTGGGAGAATTACAACAAGGAAACATTGTCAGCAGACAAAAAAAAAAAAACCCTTCTAGTCCCTTGGAACCAAATACATCAGCCCCTAGACCCTCACACATGCTTAAATTGTGTATTCCACTATAAATAAAATAATAATAAGCATTTGACATATTAACAAGGGTCTGCAATGTGTTTCTTTATAAGACTCTCGACTTTTTGTCTGCTGACAGTTCCTCTCCGGTGTGGGTTAAAGGTAACGCAGGGGGAGGGGGTCTGAGCAGCCAACTTACTTCATCCCAAAATGCTAGCAGAGAGGATGCAGATGAGGAAGAGACAGAGTCCTTTTTGGGGGAAGGGACAAACATAAAATTATAGATCATACAGCCTTATCCTGAGCTGCTATACCATGGTTTGTGCTATTGATTTAAATGGGTCCTCGAAGAAATGTGCATCAGTGGTAGTTTTAGACCAGTACAGGATTTCCAGATATCCAGGTCTCCAAGACCTTCAAATCATTAGAGCATTTAAAAGTCTTGGCTGAGAGAGAGAGAGAGAGAGGGAAAAAAAAAAACCTTTATTTTATTGTTATGGTCAGCTGTAGGCTCTCTCCTTGCTGTTGTAAGCCTTGTGTAATTGTGTAACGAGATAAGGCTTGCTCATTAGCTACTCCTGCAGGACAGACGTTGCCTGCTGTAGCGCATGGCCGAAAGCGGAAACAGGAGCCCGAGTGCCTCGAGGCGAAAGTGTAAGGCATCTCAAATTTACCCAGCCTGACTTTAAAAATTTAACAGGTTTAATCTGTAATTAACAATCAGAGGGAAAGCTTATTGACGCTGGATAATGCACAAGCAGATGCCACTAGAAACACTCACTCTGAACGTAAGGTCGTGCGCCAGGGGGGAAGTGTTGAAGTATTCAAAGATGTTGTCCTGGAAGTCTGGAAGTTTAAGACCTGCTGTGGTGCAAATGAAGCAATTACCTTAGATTTACATTTCAATATAAACAATACATTGTAAACTATATAAGTAAAGTAAACAGCCAAACTAAGTTGCTTCTAGGAAATGATTAGACTGTTGTTTAACACAAAGCTTATTTTTCACATCGTTCACTACAAGATGATGCGAGTAGCAGCTGTCGGTTTTAAAACAATGGCAGGAACTGTGCGCGATCACCTCGGTCAGAGTTGCGTGTTCGGCTCTCCTCCAGGTCTTTCTTCATGCTTTCCAGCTGCTCCTCCAGCTCCCTGTTCTTCACATCAGCATCTTTCAGTTTGCTACAATAGAAAGACGTATAAAAGCCTGCACAACACTGAAAAAAAAAAAAATCCTGATTTCAAAATAAAAGAAACTGCGTTATGTTTAACTAAAAATGAGCTACATATAGTATGTGATGTCGATGTCCTGAAACATCTCATCAGTGCACCGGATGTAAGGAGTAAGCCACAGAAATCTGCACGGGACTGAAAGCACTGACCTCTCGAAGGAGATGTTGGCGGCTTTGACCTTCCGCAGCTCTTCCTGGACCAGCTGCTTGGCTCTAATTTCAGCATCCAGGGCTGACTGCAGCTCTAAACGGGCAGACATGTCCAGCTTCTGACTGCGACGCACCTTCCACAAGGGGTCCTGCATCGAGGAAGACAACCTTAATCAGCTCTGCAAGGATCGACTTTAAGCAAGCGCTGAGTTTTTCCAATGGTTTTTATCCAGTCAGGCCGATTATTTTAATGGACGTAACTAGAACGAGCGCATTAACTTAAATGTGTGATCAGAAATTATTATATAAACAGTAAAGCGAACCAATCAGATTTGGAAATTTATAAAGGCGCTGGGGTGTATTCCAATGTGTCGAAATGCTTTCACAGTGTTTGATATCTAGCATTTTGTTTGTGCATGCAGGAAGCTGCAACATGCATGTGGAGCATACAAATACATTGCCTGACATTCAAGTCATGCGTAACTGAATTCTAATTAATAATTACTAATAATTGTTAGATATGTGCATAAAAAGAGAGAGAACAATCTCCCTATTGTCTTGTCTCACTAATGTTAGAAGCTGCTTCGAGCATATTTCGCCAGCATGACTCAATAACTAATGAAAAGCAGTGAATGGTCTTAAAGTACAGTCCTTTAAGTCAAACAAAGCTCTCAGATTACAGCAGACAAACAGGGTTTCCCCACATTCCTCAAATTCATGCACTAACAACTAAACTCAATGTACTAATCTCAACGTGTAATTCAATAATATAGGAGGTACGACAAATTTTTCACAGGTCATATCTAAAGTCGAACACTCAAATCACCTGTTCCAATGTGGGTGGAAAAAAAAAAAGTATGTTACTCTTTCCATGCACAAGTGAAGGAGGCCTTGTACTCCCACCACTCGCACTTGTTTTTCTAATAAAACTCTGACCATTGTCAAAATAAATTTTCCAATCGAAAATGCAGCATGTTGGAATCAATATCAATATCACATCGGATCAATGATCTTGTTCAAATACACATTACATTATTACATGGAAAGAGAGTCCTAAGGCTCCTCCATTTAGTAGACAACAATAGCTGGGAATGAGCAGGATCAACACTGATCCCAGTGCATTAGCATTCAGCAGCAGAACATTAAACATTCATCTGCCCCGGCATACGTCTCAAAATAAGTAGATAAATAAATAATTCAGGTGTAATTTGAGGAGTAGTTAAATCTGAAGAGGAAGCATGGACAGATGAATGACAACAGCCATGAAAGCAATCCTCTTTCTCTTCGTTTCACGGTCGATCCTCATCGCCATGATGCTTCATGGCTCCACTCACCCGCTTTGTGCTACGAGGAGCCATCAAAGACTTCTGGGTAGCGGTGCTCAATCCAGACCCTTGCTAGGTTGATAAGTAAGAAAACAGCACTTCACACATCTGTTATCACATTGTCTGGAAAGCTCTATGGGGGAACAACTCCAACCTGGCTTTCTTTAGTGAAGGGACGAATATCACCCTTGAACTGCTATAGAAACTGAAAGTGCACTGTTTTGAATATATATTTGATATGTACATACACTCACTGAGCACTTTATTAAGAACAAGAACAATAAATAACAAAATGCACAGTCTGAATTGCATCACAGATTTGAGTCACGGATCAGATTAGTGTTTAGATCAGCAATAAAAAAAAAAGTGGGGGACAAAGATAATTTTGTCTTTAAAATAAATTTTTAAAATTTATAATTTCCTTTACTTTGTGTTTTTAGAACTTGAACACTTAAAGCAAGGAACTTTCATCTATTTCTAATGTTAACAGCATAACATACATTCAAGATGTCCAATGTTTAAACAAAATCATAAAATAAAATATTCAATACGTAAATTAATTTCCAATACGAGAGAAGATTATTTGAGCCGTGATTTTTTTTTTTAAAGAGGTAGACTATTGTGTGTACATTTTTTAAACTTATAGAAATTTACAGATTTACAAATTTCCACCCCAATTTATTTTTTTTAATTTTATTTTATATTATTTTATATACTTCTAATGCAATTTTCCTTTCATTGTGGGCAAATTTTTCCATTGCAGGTCAAGGACAGTCATATAAGCATTTCTTTGCCTATTATAATGTGTATGGTTGATTCACTTGACAAATTAAATTAGAATTTAAAATAATACTGATGCCATTATTACTGATGCTAAAAAAAAAAAAAAAAAAAAAACCTCTGTGGGTGAGTTTTCAGCCCGGGGATTTTGTTAGTGTGAACTGGCAACCATGACAAGCACAAAAAGAGTACAAGAGAATGTGAGCAAGCGCAAATATAATTTGTATATATTCGTATAAAATCTAATTTATATTCTTTTATAAAAAAAAATGTGTTTTTCATTAAGGTGCTGAAGCTCAGGGAGAGATCCATACAGAACATGGATTATGGACTGTTACACCACTATTTGAAACACTATACTTATACAGTTAATTATCCACTTGTACTAAGTGGTTGGACCTCCTTTTGCTCTCACAACAGCCCAAATCCTTGGCATGGATAAGACAAGATGTTTATTCCTTTGTGATCCTTTCCATGCTGAAGCCACCATTTTATGCAATATCTGAATATTTTTCAGATGCACTTTCATTCTGTGAATCTCTTGCTCTATCACAACTCACGTGTGACGGGGAATGCTGGACTCAATCATGACATGAAACCAACCATTCCTTCATATTCTATACTGCTTATCCCGTACAGGATAAGGGCTCGAGTCACAGGGGTCTGGAGCCTATCCCAGGAGACTGATCCAAGGCACGAGGCGGGATACACCCTGGCACACACGCACATGATTCAGCAATTAACCTAATCTGCACGTCTTCAGGGTTACCAAAGTACCCGGAAGAAACCCACAAAGCACCGGCAGAACACGCAAACTCACATGGACACACGTGCGCGCACACACGGACGTGAGCCGGGAATCGAACCCCGACCCTGAGGGTGCGAGGTTACTGTACTCATCACTAATCCTATACCTGCCTATATGTGCAAAATAGTAGATACTGTATACAGGTGTTCTTAATAAAGTGTTCAGTGAGTGTAACTAAATATGACTAATTACAGCGATTACATTTGGAAAAAAAACAACAGCAGCATGAGGGAGCTATAAAAGTTAGCTAAAGGTCTGTGTAATCCATTGTTAGTGCAGTGCGCTGTATCAAATTTCATGTTATCAGGAACTAGTTGTCCTGTGAAGGTCACACATTTTTATTGTGACAACAGCTGTCAGTTCTCTCTCCCTCTCTCTCTCTCATTTTGTGTCCTTAACCTCATTAATGGAGAAACCCACTTCTAATGTGATCTCTTTCCACACATATAACATCAGCGTCACTTTTGTTAATCCCCTTCCATTAGATTTGCCATTTTTAGGCCCATAGGATATTTAGCCTGCTTTTACTTATATCACTAGTGCACCATTACTGTGTTATGGCTGAGAGGAAAGAGGGAGAGAGAAAGAGCATAAGATTCAAAACAGAAGGCTGAAAAGAATAGGAGGACGTACATGTAGAAGAGCCGGTGTCTGTGCAAATAAACATACTGTAGTACGAGCACTGATTTATGCTGAACAACGCAAGGCTACTAAAATGCAGCAGAAAAGCAGCTGTACCAGATGTCTGGATCCCAGGCTGGAGCTGCGCAATGACTCCAGCTCCTCGGTCATCTTCGAGGCCAGAGCTTGCAGGTAGCCACGTGCATCCTTCTCATCGCTCACCCTGAATTTCAGGGCAAATTTTTACAGGACACATATTCAGGTTTTAGCAGATGTAGATTTAGATACAGATGTACAATTACAAATTTCTAAAAGAAACAACAAGCAAGAAAATGCCCATCTTCCTCACCACTGAATGATCTCAGCGATTTGTGCCTCCCAGTGTGCAACGCTCTCCTTCTTCGAGGCCAAGTCCTGCAGCTCGTCCTCTAGCTGTCTGTTCTGGGTTGTCAGTTTGTCCACAAATGTGCACAGCTGCAGAAAATTGATCCAGAGGTCAAAGGTCAGTGTTGACCAGAAACCTTTTTAAGGCCATTCCTCTTGGATTGAAAAACCTTAATGTCCACCTACCCGGTCTGTTTCTGAGATCAGCTTGCGGTTCTCATCGGTCAGCAGGCTCCGCTCACGCTCGAACTTCTCTTTTAGGGAGCCCAGAGCCTCGTCCATATCTATTTGACTGTCATGATATAGAAAACCGACATGTATGAACCTGTCTGTTTACTGAGTGCAATGTCATGGCATTTAAAGACTCTTTTTTTTTTTAATAGAATGTGTGAGAACAGCTGACTTAAACGTGCAGATCAGAGAGAGTGGGAATTAAAAATATGCAGATCACTGAAGCTTCAGTTTGGCAAGCATAAAGATGTGTGTGTTTTTGGAGAGTTTAGGCAAATAATAAGGGGGATATCTCTACTATACTCTCTACTAAGTTTTACCACGGTAGACATGCCATGGCTGTCTGATGGGACCTGTAACTATGGTATTTTTGGCAGTACCATGGTACTGTTTTTGCTGATACAGAGCATGTACCACACGATGGAAAATGGTTCCTCCAAGGTACATACTTGGGTAAAACATACCATGTACTATAGTACGATATTTGGTTCTACACTGTACCATGGTACCATAATGGTGATACTTGTATAGTAACCTTTGGTGTGCTATTTTACTTTCCATAGCTTAATGCTACCACAGTTTAACAGGCATCTAATATGGTACTACCTGTACCATACCATACCGATAGTATTTGCTGACATATCTAACATTGTACAGTATGTACAAGCATGCACCATACTATGGTGGTATTTTCCAAACTACTACCCTAATACTCACTGAAGTGCCATGGTAATGTCTAAAGTATCATGGTAATACTAGATTATATTATGGTATGTACTATAATAGACTAGAGTACATATCATAGTAATTTTTTTATGGGTAACCAATCCCTTTCCTTTCTACAATACAGAACCTAACATGATTCAAGGAAAAAAAAAAATTCAAAATGATAAGTTGGATGAGTCAACTTCTAAACTACTGATTTCATATTTAAAAGATTCTATACTAGTTAGCCAAAACTAGTGTGTTGACACCTGACCAACACACCCTGTATATTCTCCCATAATATGCCATTCCAAAACCAGGAACATTAAAAATAGATTTGTTCACCAATCCTCAGTAAAGTATTTCCACTAGATTTTGGACCAGTGACTAGGAATTCAGTTCAGCCACAGCATGGTTAGAGAGGTCAGGTACTGAAGTCGGGTCAAGGGAGCCTGGGGTGCAGTCGACATAATTCAATAAGGTTTGGGTTCTGAGCAGACTATGAACCTGTCCACAGGAACTGATGAAATATGTGAATGGGTTACTGTCATGCTGTCCATACAATTGAGTGTATTTTGAGTGTACTTTGTGGCAACAGTTTGAGGAAGGCACATACATTGCTGAGATGGTCAGATATCCAGATTATATTTCGTTCGATAGTGCATTTAAGAAAGTTAAAGAAAGTATGTATCCCCTCAAAATTCACTCAATTGTATGGACAGCATGACAGTAACCCATTCACATATTTCTTTTGCGATAAAACGTAGCTAAGCACAATGAAATATCGGGTTTGGTTGAGAGTGAGCAATCAAAACAAGTTTGAAATATTATCCTAATTTGTTAATTAGAGTGTACTGTTCCACACGCTTACTCCACTGCTCCACACACACAAATCTCTTTTTGTAGGCATAATTCACATCTGCAAAAGTTGTCCATGTCGGCTCTCTCTATTAAAGATTAAGCAGTACTGGTGAACAGGTTTTGGCACTCTTACCGCTCCTTGTTGGCTTTCTCCAGCTTGTCCTTAAGCACAAGCAGCTCCTTCTGCAGGGAGACGTGCTGGCTCTCAGAATCGTGCAGCTCTTTGCGTAGGTTCTTCAGCTCTGTGCCATGGCAGGCATCGCGCTTGACAAGCTCTTCCTCATAGAACAGCATCTTCTTATCCAGATCAGACTTCACCTTAGTCAGCTCCTGCTGCGTCTCAGCACTCGCATTCGATGCTCGACCGGTGCCCTGCTTCACCTGACGGAGAAAATGAGAGGCAGGCCAATTTTTAGAAAAGGTGTAAATCTAGAGATAGGAAACAGGACACACCGCTGTTTGTGAACCACAAAATGATCGCACTCTCAAAAATCCTAAAGATTTGCCAAGCTCATCCAAATGAAGTGTGTGAGAGGAGTGAGATTTAGTGTTGATGTTTGAATCGCAGGAAGAAGCTGCTGTGTCCAATCAGTGTGTAACATCATAAAAATAAAAAAAAAGTAAAAAAAAAAAATAAAAAAAAGAAAGAAATACAAATTTGCTGGTTTAATGTAATGATTTTATTATACTGAAGTAAGAAAATTCAAGTCTCTGCTTCGAGTTATTAGTGGGATGCCTCTATCCGCCATGTTGTTCGGAAAACTGAAATTATTATTTTTTATCATCTTTTAAGGTTTGTAATTTTAATTCTTGCCTACTCTCACGAAAGCTTTAATCAGTTTAATCGGTATGCGCTGTGATGTAAATGTACAACTGCACAACACAAAAGAGAAATTATTCAGATTCATATCTTTACATCTGATGCACTTCCTAGAACTGATCTGTTTTCTGATTTGGGTCTAAACATACATGTACAGGTTTTTCTTTAGTTCCTTTTATTTCTATTATTATTATTAGCAATGTAAAAAGAAGTCACAGCAGACATAGAGGAGAAATAATAAAGTAAGCATGCAACAAAAACAGCACTGGTAAAAATAACCAGGCAGGATATCCCCTGTCTGGAAGACAGTGCAAGGAGAGAGCAGGATGGTGTGGGGAAGGAAATGAGGTAGAAAGACCGAGCCAGCTGAAATAGCCAGCTGAAGGTGAAACAGACCCAGAGGAAAGCAAAGCAGAGGAACAGCTGTGATCAGGTATATGGAATCAGAAAAGGAACTGGGATCGTGATGGGGATGGAGTGGGAGGGATGATGAAAGTGAAAAATGTAAAAACGTTGGGGTGTAGGTTGATCTCTGACCTTTAGTGTCTCCAGTTCACCTTCCAGCTGTTTGGAATAAACTTCACTGTGTTCTCGCAGCTTTCGCTCCTTAGATGCTTCTGCACGAGCGTCTTCCAACTGAGCTTCCAGCTATAACATACCACACACACACACACACACACACACACACACACACACACACACACACACACACACACACACACACACACACACACACACACACACACACACACACACACACACACACACACACACACACACACACTGATTTCACTGACACATAGTCAGTGTGGAATCACTGCTGTAACTGGACATTTCCGGGGAGATTTCATCTGGCATAGTGAATCTGTGAAACCCTGCCTAAAACGGTGCTTTAGCTTTCTCTAGTAGTAGGTGACTAAACCGAGCATCTCATGATACCTTCCAGAGAGTAAAATGTCAGGCTTTGACCAGTTAGACAGCTACATACTACAGCGAAACAAACCTACACTAAGCCTAATTACTTATTTTTACATTCCCTGCTTTTTTTCTTTTTTGTAATGGCTAGTGCTTAGTGATTTCCCCTTTTCTGACATCACATAAGATGATGCTCTTCCCTGGCTTGTTGCTCAGCTCTGCTGTTCTCTGAAGAGAGCGTGGCTCAGCAATGGCTCATTTATATACTGTACATCTATAAACACTGAAACAGTGCATTTGTGTGGAGTGGAATAAAGGGAGTTTGAGGCAGGGAAAGGTATTATCTGAGAGCTATTTTACCTCGAGCATTTATACATAGTATTTGGGGGAGATCTGAGACCTGTGCTAACTTGTCTAAGAAACAGTAAAAAATGGGACCTTTAATTTTCCTAGGCAACCACTAAAACAACTACTTAAAAGAAAGAGAAATTTTAATGTCCAAGCTACTACTTATCGTGAGCGACACTAGTTCAATTAACAGAATTGACTACAATAACAATAAATAATCATTACATTACCCATCCTTAGCCATGCCCAGCGCCGAGCAATGCTATGTACAAGCGTGTGAGACATAAAGCATAAACGCTATTAAGGAAGAAACAGTACGCGAGAGGCACATTGAGCTTAGGGGAGCAAAACTAACTGAGTGCGCTGAGTGTGTTTACTCTGAAGGCTCAGTGAGCAAAGCATGTTCTCTATCCTTCACTTAAGCGAGTCGGTGCTGCCCATCTGGCTCTGGTTACCCATGCAGGTCTACGGAGGGTCAGAGAGGAGGCCTACAGTGAGTGGGGGGAGAGCTGAGACATTCCTGCTGTCGCCCCCGGAGATCTGAGCTTGCTGAGTTTAAGCAAGGCCAGGCCCCATGTTCTCCCTGCGCTTCTGTTGTGTCACTAAGGAACGCCAAAAATGCAGTGCATTCCTGAGTTGTTGTTTGGCAGTGTGCTGCCCCCGAGGGAAAGTGTTACGCCAAGTTATAAATATTGCAAGACGAAACATGGCTAAAACTCCCTGGTGCGGAAAAAAACAAACAAACAAAAAAACAAACAACAACCTGGCATGCACCGTTGACATCAAAACAGATTAAAGACAGTAGTTGGAAATCCAAAAACACACCTCCTTGCGGGCCTTCTCGGTCTTGCGGATGTCCTGGCGCATGCCATCGAGCTTCTGCATGAGCACCTCCATCTCCTCCTCCTTGTCGCGGAGCTGCCGCGAGAGCCGCTGCTTGTGCGAGCGCAGCTCGGCCATGCGCTCGTTTACCTCGGAGAACTCCTGCATGGCCAGCTTCCTCTGCTGGTGAGCGTCTTTCAGCTCTTTCGTCTGAGATTTCAGGCGGTCCAGGGACTCCACCAGTTGCTGGGAATGCAGACACAATATATGATGATGAAGGAGATGAAGAAGGAGAGAGAAGAAATAAAGAAAAGAAAGTAAAAACAGGCTTAGGAAAAGCGTAAAGAAAGAATGACTACAGAGAAACAAGAGATGATATGAAAGTGAGAAAGAATGAGTAAGAGACGAAAGTCGCCCGGGCTGCCTCAGAGAGTTGACTGAAAAGGGGGCTGAGTGAGAAATAGAAATTGTCGAGAGAATTGGGAGCTCGATGATAAAAGAGAAGGACGTGCTGCAGTTAATGAGTACATTATCTTCCTAGAGCAGCTTTGCTCTCAAAGACAAGAGGCAAAAAAAAAAAAAAAGTGATTTCAAGACTCGAGAACATTCATCTATCAAATTGCAGCACCTGATGGTTTAGACTGGGTGCTCAAGCGAGGGAACAGGACAGATCTAATCAGGTAAAAAAGTGACAGTATGGACAAGCCCTGCCCCTGGCTAAGTGAGAGAATCCTGGCATTAACCATGATATAGAGGTCCAGTGTGTATAAATTAACATTACACTGAAAAAAAATACAGGGTCAAGGATCCTGATAAAAGAACAGAACAAAAATAACCAGCCTGAAGTGGCTCAATTCTGATCTGATTTTATTAGATTTGTGTAAACGCACAAATCTGATGTTTTTCAGGTCGGATCGAAGTCAATTTCGCATGTGGTCCTTGACCCGAGATACACGTTCATGCGGCTTGAATGAGAACGTGCAGATCGGAATTGGATACGCTGGATGCTGAAGTCACCGTTCATCAGCGGCAGCACCGGGACTTCATATCAGTCCTAGCAATAGTTGAAAAAACATCTAAAGCGAGGCGTCTTACTTTTTTCCTTCTTCTGGAACTCAACACATACAGCTGACTGACTGCTAGCCATTCTCCAGCGCCAACTCCCACACATTCCTTTTGTTGCTATTCCATTGTTCGGCATTAATGAGCGGCTGCACGGATATGACGAGGTTTAACCCTGATAGCGTGAGCAAATAACGTCTCGATATGAGCATCCATGTCGTTTCAGAGCCCCCGAAAAAAGCAACACCACACAATACCATTGTAGACACCCATGGAGAGGGAGCAACAGAGAAGATGCTTTGTTAGAATATTTGGATTATAGTAGGGAAGGAAGAAATCATTAAATCATTAGCTAGCCTGCAGGCAATGTTGGTCATGTTCTGGTTGCCTGGAAATCTAATTAATTAGGCTAAAAATGGCATCGAAATCCCAAAGTATGACAAGCTGGTTATGTGCATTACCACAGATTCTCCTAAAAAACAATGAGTAAGTACTAAAATTCTTGAAGACAGAATGACTGTGTAGCCAAAGGCCTCACTAAAAGTCATTGCTAAAAGTTTTCCCAAGAGCTCTGGGTTTCTATCTAAGTACATCTAATCCATTCCAAGCCTGTCTGGGGCTTTATTATAGATGACATGTTGTTCGCAGAATAAACAAGCCTCAGGATTTATTCTCTGCAGAAATATTTTATATTCTTATCTTCAACAAACACAGATTTATCGATATGTATATTGATATTCGTGCTCAGAGAGACTGACCCTAGAATGTAGGGCACCCTAAAACTATTTATGTAACGGGACAGGAAAGCAAACAGCAGGCTATGGGTACACTGGTTAGGTACACTGTCAATTAGCCAGAGCTGTCTGAAACGGCAAAAAAGCCTGAACTCAAACAACTCCAAGGTGAGTCAGCCACTCAGTGCTGATTATGAACTGCTTAAACAAATAACACGTACCACAGGAGTATTTATAGCTTATGGCTTATGACCAAATTGTGTTTGCAGAGAATTGTAGATTTAGTTGTTTCCTCAGAGTGCTTTGGTTATGTCATATCCCCTGCCCTGTTTTTCAGGCGTTACCTACAATTTATATCAAAATACAGTATGACATCAGACTGTAAATTCATTCAACAAAGCCATTTGTGTTTAAGTATTTAGAAAAAAAAAAAAAACTTATTTTATGCAATGAAATTGATATACAACTATCAGTATTGAAATTAAAGACCTTTATTCTTTCAAACCGGCGTGTCAAAAAGACGTCTGCGGTACTCTGGTGCCAATCGCTCAATCCACGCCTGCTTGATTGCTTCCTGAAGATCGTGTATTAAAATTTGCCACAGAAGATTGTAATTCACTTGAGAGTTCACTAGTTTTAGCCATTTGTGTGCAGAGGCAGACACCCTGGCTTCAGGAAGTAAAAGTCCTGCCACATATTTGTTCCGTTCATTAACTAAACCGGCCGGTTCCACTTAAGGGAAGCCAGACTCTTTTATTATTTAATATAATCTAATATAATATAACAAAAAAAGGTTGATTTAACCAACTAGTTAAGTTAAATCCGCCTGTTTTGTGAAACTATAAAAATTGCCATTATTACATCATCATGGCTTCTGTTCTTGTATCAGTTAGAAACCATGTCCTTGTTTTTAGCGATCTGACCAAAAATGCCAATCAACAGTGCCAATTTTTTGTCTACGGTTACACACTGGTGATCTGAGCACCGATACCTTATTGAGGTCCTCCTTTTCTTGACGAAGGCTTTTCACTTGCTTGTCCAAAGCTTTGAGCTTGGTGGAGGAGCTCTCGTAGTCCTGCCGCAAAGTCACCGCTTCCTCCAGCTGGTGCTCCAACCTATCGGAGTCTAAGAGGAACAAACACCAAGCATGAGTGAATCATGTCAACCATGTGACTATATTACTATATAGTCTCTACATCACTTACAGACCTCAAATCTAAAAAAAAAAGAAAGAAAAAAAAAGAAGCTATGATTAATTAACTTGGTCACATTGAATTATCCTGACAGGAACAATGATCTCAGAGACCTCCTAAGAATGAACGTTTCCTTGATGAATCAGACAGACTCATTTTTACATCATTACGGATAACCATATATGACCGTGCTTCCTGTGCTTTCTTTATTCACTACTATTTTCACTTCTCACCGGCCAGTTTCTTCTTTAGACGATCTATCTCCTCGTTAAGCTTCTTTATCTCTTTATCGCGGCCTAGTGTGCTTGCGCCACGACCCGAGCCGTGAAGAGACTGCACAGCTTGTGTTGATTCTGGGGGGGGAGAAAACAAGAATTCAACTTATATTTATCTAGAGGAATAAAATGCAGCACGCTTCCTATAGAATGTAATATAGGATATAATGTTTAGGATGCTTCCACATATATGGTGTTCATTATGCTAAAATCTAATCTAGGTGAATATTATTCTCTGCAGGTTGTTTTCTGAACAGATGAGAACACAGCAAGTGCAAAAACTAAAGCCACCTGAGGCAAAGGGCACACCTAAGTATCAATACTGCATTGATTCTGACACACTGCCTAAAAGGAGTGAAAGTGGACCTTAAAATTAACATTATTATATTCAGGCTTGTGTGTGTGTGTGTGTGTGTGTGTGTGTGTGTGTGTGAGTGACCGGGTACCCTGTAGCTTGCGGCTGAGCTCTTGTTTCTCCTGCTCTAGTGAGCGGATCCTCCTCTCGAAGGCCTCAAGCTGCAAGCCACCATCTTTATGGGGCTGCAGATCCTCTCCTGAACCTCCATCAGCCAGAGCTGCCAGCCTGAGGCGACCCCGATCTGAGAAACAGCTTTCAGTGGTGTAGGTGAAACCCACAAAGGGCAAGTGCTGACCAGTAAAGCCAGTGTGGGAAATGGGAGGAGCGATGTCCTGCACAGAAAGAAGCACATGCGTTCAAACTACTACACATTTCCTATTACTCATAGTATAAAAAAATTAAGAGGGGTCATTTGACTGTTTAGGAAATTAAATCAGGCAAAAGTGACGAAGCCTAATGAAGTAGATACATAATAGTGTACCCACAAACTGCAGCTTGGTTTATGTGCATGTGGGTTACAGTGCACTAAATGCTCCTCCTTGCAAAGTAATTCAACAGTTCAAATAGCAGGAATTATTTGGCAAGGTGAGCAACAGGGACAATTACTAACCGGGTTCTTTAGTACATCATCGTCCACGTCAAAGTTGGAAGTGTCGGAAGGAGAGCTGACGTCAGGAATGTAGGGGGCTTCAGTGCTGCGAATGTTCTCCCAGTCAATGGCAGAGAAGAAGGGGTGTTTCTTAAAATCCTCGATGCCGTTCTGGCCCAGCCTGCGCTCCCTACTGCAGATCAGCCTCTGCATCAGGTCCTTGGCATCCTCTGATACGTCAGTGATGTGAGATGGGAACTGGAAGCGTTCCTGGAGAAAAGCAAAAATGGGAGACTATAGAGCTCTTGCGCAGACAGGATGTGAAGCTTAACAGGCCGCTATTTTGTCTAGTAATCCGCCTTTTGTTTTCCAACGCCGGATAGTTGTTGCATGGGAACGGCACAACATACAGGTCAAAAACCAGGAAGACAATTAAAAAAAAAAAAAAAAAGTTTTGTGATTTCCTGGTCTAAGATGAGCTCCTGTTGGTGATCACTGATGCTTGTTGGGTCAATTTATCTCAGCTTGCATCAACATGAACACGTTCACTAAATTCATCAAAATAAATATCCACTAAACATGATGTTACTTGTGTGTCATGTTTTCTTTAGCGTTCTTCCCTTTCTATTCAAGATTGCTACACTTTTTATATAAAGCTGCGGTATCTTTAAATCTTTAATTAGGTAGATTTTATTAAAATTCAATTGTGGCATTTTTGGGCGTCACCCGCAGGCAACACCTAATGCTTTCCATCTGTGTTTTGTTATCTTATTTATTGCTGTTTTTGTGTGTTGGAAGAGAGAGAAGCCCAGAAAGAGAACCGAAGAGAGAAGTTCACTCCCAGCACCACGAATATGTGTGTGTGTGTGTTAAACTATTCTGGATGAAAAATAAATGTTATCTACCGACTGTCTCCATCCTTCTTCTTTAGAGATCTCCTGCCGCACTCATCTTTTAATAGCACCAGTTTATCATATGAACTAAACGGCTAAACACACCTGCGTGACCATACACACAGTGACCTCATTCACCCGTCAGACAGCAGAGTGACAGGTGAATGGCAATTTAGAGAGAAAAATAGGTCAATACCAGAATGTGAACTACACTCACGATGTACTTTATGTAAGTGATGTACCGAATGTAAGTTTTAACTGATTTTACTTATTATATCTTTATTTTTTCAGGAAGTCCCACTGCAATGAGACTTTTTATGAACATGGGGGGGGGGGGGGGGGGGGGGGGGGGAATAAATAAAATAAAAGGCTTTCAAGTCAAACCGGGACTTTTGATTGTGCAGAATAACAGCAAAAACTACCATTATTTCTCCATATTATCCTCTGTAACACTCTGCACTTTTTTTAATTTTATTTTTTTTATTTTTTTTTCCACAATTTTTTTTTTCCATTAATGAAAAAAAAGTAAGGGTTTGACCACCAATGGTGCTCTGTTTTGCAGGACAGTGCAAGGCCTCAAACTGTCCACCACACTGCACCATTTTACACATGGAGTACAGGCCGATTACAGGAACTCGGCTGGAAGTTTTTGCCACATCCTCCATACAGTCCTGACCTTGGTTTGGTTTCACTTGAACACTCCTCATATCATATTTATTAACCCTGCTATTGGCTGAACAAAGCCATCGAAAAACATTTAGCCACAAATCATTTCAGCTTAATATGGATTCCTTCACAATTTTATGAACATTATTACAATTATTATGAATAGACCTGGCTGTACTTGACAGACTGCCATGGGGGTCTGGACCTCATTTTAGACATAAACAACCATGCACCACACCCGGATCTCTATTACTTCAAGAAACTGTTTTTACGCAAAATGTATGTAAATAGTCTTCATGCCCTGGAAATAATTTTAATAACAGCCTTGTGTGCAGTCTACAGGCATCCGTATCATTGAACCAGGTTCAGGATGTATTTTGCATTGCCTTCTAGACTTCAGCGTAGAGAAATAAAGAAGCAGCAGTTGGTTTGTGTGTGCAAGTCCACAGGTTGTAATGGGCTGCAGCACGCAAGCTTGCTTTGTTCCCTTGCAAATTTCACCCAAATCCTGTTTGTCTGTTCTGATACAACAGCTACGCTCGTTTCCCCTCTGTCATGGTTACTGTTTGTAGGGAGCAACCTGAGGGCGTGGTCACAGCAAGCACAAAAGCACTTCCCAAAACATTTAACCTACAATCACAATAACTGGAGGGAAAACGTAAGCTCTGATTGTTGGATATTGTTAACATCATTTAACAAGCTAATATATAAAGCTTTAAATAATAATGCATTATTATTGCTTATATTTTGACTAGTTAAGCCGATGGGAAGAAATCAAGCTTTGCCGGTTAACAATCCGAGCTGCGTTGCTTCTTAGATCCCACCTGACGTGTTAGATCTTGAACAGAACTCACCTCGTGGTTCATGATCTTGCCGTAAGTCTCGACCAGAGACTCCGCGTAGAAAGGCGTCTCGCCATACAGCATCTCGTACATGCACACACCCAGAGACCACCAGTCACACTCGGGCCCATACTTCCCCATGCCGTCCTCCATGGCCTGCAGGATCTCAGGGGAGATGTAGTCTGGGGTTCCTACTGCTACTGATGACTGCACCTGTGTGATGCAAATTGTGGACAAGAGAGACAATTTTAGAAAAGAATCGTTTAAGAAATTGAGAAGAGCCCTAAACTATTTAAAAAAAATACATAGAGACAAAAGCACTAGGGAGAAAATAATATCAAGGCTACTGTTTAAGAGGAGACGAGAGTCCATTAAATGCGTCTACCCCTAGGTTATTTTTTATCAGAAAATCACAAGAAGCTCAGAGATTTAGGAGGAATGAAAACACTGAACTTCGTTAATGTAATAGCACAACGTTTAGCTTAGCAAAAGAATTAAGAATCCATGCTGGATGATTTGTTGATGGTTTTACTCGAGCCAAAATATCAGTGGCTGAGGAGAATTGAGCGTGAACATCACAGTTTCTTAAAGACTATATTATTCATGTTACTTCAACTAATTATTTTAATTACCAAAATAAAATTCCTAGATGACTGTTTAGCAGTGTACAATTCTTATGTGACCAACATCAACCCGTGTGTCACAGGTAAGTGAAAGTACTGAAGTGTTCCACAAGCTATTGCAAGAGGAAAACGCACACTAACAGTACACGCATACAGCAAGAGTAAATGAGGTAGATATGTTGTATGTTTTTGGACACTTTTGTTTTTTTTTTCCAAATCAGTGCATATATCTACTCCAAATGCAAAAACACAATGTTTTGACTTTGTGAAAAATAAAATGTTTTGATGGGGAAAAACATTTATCCAAGTAAAGTTATTCTGATAGTTAAAATATAAAACTTGCTGTATTTTTAAAGTCTGCATAAAAATGAAGTTAAAAAAGAAAGTTGGAAAAAAAAAAAGTACAAATGGACTCGTACAAGTCACGCCTGGTGTCATAAAAGCTGTTGCCACTTGATACAAGAGGTATTTTCTAAGGATCTTTACCGTAATTAACGAGACGAAATAACCGAAAAGCTACGAACGTCTCGTATAACTGGTTTGATGATATGCAGGTGAAAAGTTCATGGAACCGCAACTAATCCATGGATTGGTGCATAATGCCAGATTTCACAACTCACATTAAGACTAATGATAAAGTAAGTAAAAGAAAAGCCACAAGTTAAGCATAAAAACAATAATCAACAAACTGCACTGCAATCATCTCTGTTTGTTTACAGATGCTCCATGATGTACAGCAGGGTTGTGTCCCGATAAATCCATCATGAGTATGGTTAATTTATCTAACCTAACCCACTTTATAACTTACCCAGGCAAACCAGGAGCTGCCTGTTGTCAACTGGCGCTGCCTTGTCAAAATATGCTACCATAGGGTGAACACCGTTTAACCATCATAAGTAAGGGCCCAGCTGTGTACGACCATCTCTGTAAAAGCATTTAGAAAAATCTGAACTCTTTTTCGCCACAATTCTTTATTATTTATTTTATTGTATCCTATCCGTCTATCGATAAACAAATATAAACATTATACAAATAAAACTGAATAGAATTGGTGAGATGAAACAAACTCTTTGGCAGTTTATCATGTTGAATGAAGCTGTGCAGTGATTCACAGACATCATTGATGTACTTGAAATGGATTTATGCACTCGATATATACAAATTAACAAATACTAATTACTCTTGCTGTATATCACACACACGCACACATTTAATCACCTGCTTGTGTTATTGCAAAAAGCTTCAAAACACACACTTATTCAAAAGGTCCCTTTTGTTTTCTCCCAATTTGAATTTGCACTTTTGAGGAAAAACCAATGACGCGACTGCATGCCGCTTGTACAAACTCGCACTGAACGGCTAGCTTGATGAGGTAACGTTGATACAGAATCAAATCAGAACTGTTTATCCCATTCACTGACTGTTTGTGAATCACGTGATAATAGCTAAATGGTCTTCAACTCACAAATCTAATCAACTGGACTGATAAAGAGTACACTGAGAACGCCTGAACCTGATTCAATCACAGCCTGTATCAACAACTGAACCGTGCACAAGGACAGCACTGCTGACATCTCTCTTACTTGGTGTATAATCAGGACTTTACAGAGTTAACCGTGTGGCACTGGAACTGCATTTTACACATTTAATAAAATGCTCTGATTGGATGCGGTGCAACACATCACTCTGCATTTCCTCAGCGGTTTATCAGCTTGGCAGTTTGATGAAAGAAGGAAATTTGAGCCCAAAAAAAACTGGCAAAGCTGTAAACATGCTGATTCTCATTCAAATAAATAAAGAAGTAGTAACAGTAACAGTAGTAACAATGAGGATATGAATTGGATTTGCATTTACAGTGCTAACCTGTTGGTTTGTAATGCATCTGATTTCTGTCACGCTATTATCACAGAGAGGCATTGCCATCGGAGATACATATACTGTATAATATGATTTATATATTGAAATGCTTCTTAAATGAATATCTACATTCTATTTTATTTAGTAGTTTTTGTACATTTGTATATTCCTACCTAAATTTTCAATATTTTCTTGAATTATTATTGGATACTTATCTTTAGTTTCATTTTACTCTCTAGTGGAATTGTTTAATTGTAATGAAATCTTCCTATTCTTAGTTAGAAAACTAGAAATGAATAAAGCCCTGCTCTTGCACTCATTTGAAGTGAAAATGACACCAAAGCTCATGTCTAGCACATCTATCAATATGTAGCACATGGCATTGTGGGTAATTCTGTAAACCACTATGACAAGTGGAGTGTACGTTATATAATGAATATAGCAGCGTGGTCTATAATGGGTCATTATGCTTATACCAAAAGAATTTGGCAGTGATTCATTTATCTGTGACATTCAACAGACAGTTACTTCTCGTTCTCACACACATTTTAACTGCGATAATGAAATCGTTCCCTCTTTAGCCCTTCGATCCCCCAGTGCGTTAATACAACATACTAGTATTTGTGAATTGACATTCAAAAGTTACGTTACTTTTTTCAAATCAGAACGGGCTGGAGGATGAAATCTTTCCCTTAACTGCCAGCTCGGGCTGTTGCTCACTCACCGTGCCGTCTGGCATCATCCGTAGACAGGAACCAAAATCGGCCAGGCGGATGTGGCCGTTCATATCAAGCAGCACATTATCAGGTTTAATATCTCTGGGGGAAAAAAAAAAAAAAGAGAGAGAGAAAGCAGACGTTACGACACAAAAGGTTTCTGTTCCAGCAATTAAAAGGGAAGAATGTCATGGTCTCAGGATTAAATAAAATAAATAAATAAATAAATCATGCATTGTGTAGATATGTAAGACTTGGTCATATTGCTTAGGTGAAGCCCGAGTGTGCATAAAGGTCAGTAAAAGCCTGTTCTTTTTGCATACTTTCAATTCAAGGTTACATTATTGTATCTATTTAAAGGTGAATTCATATTTATATTTATTCCATCTTCAAATAACCATAGAAGAAACGCCTACTAAACACTATACTGATACGGGGTAGGAAATAGGAAAACGGATATAAAGCAACAATACTTAAAACAGTCTGTGGCGTTCACACAAACTCTGAATGGTATTACCACAGACCCAAATTGTGCCAGGAAAACATTCCCCAGAGTATTACACCACCCTCACCAACCTGGACTGTTGACACAAGGCAGGTTGGGTCCATGAACTCATTGTTGGCACCCTCCCCTCTGTGTCTCATTTAGCAGAAATCATGAACCATCAGTAAAGGCTACTTTTTTTTTTTTTAATCTAGTTCTCAACGGTCTAGTTTTGGTGAGCCTGTGCCACCCGCAGCCTCAGGGTTCTCTTTTTGGCCGACAGAAGTGGAACTTGTCATGGTCTTCTGCTGCTGTAGCCTGTCGATTTGGTGTCCATCAAACCTATCCGCTCAACTAAGGCTCGATGCAATGTGTAGTTCATTCAGAGATGCTTTACTGCTTTACTGCATCACACAACGCGTTGCTTTGAACCTTACAAATATAGTGGGCAACAGTAAGTTCTGCAGACTGTTTTAAGGCGACATAAGGTGTACAGTACCCAGGATACACACTTTCAAGAACCTTATGTCACCTTAAAACAGTCTGCCCACTGACAGTTCTTAAGGTGGCATAAGGTGCACTCTGTATACCTTATGCCACCTAAAACTGTCTCCAGAACTCATTGTAAACCACTGGGTCTTTATGATTTACAGAAATACACAAACCAGTCCTTGTGGCACCAACAATACAATGCCACGGTCAGAATGATCACTGACCACATTTTTCCCATGCTTGATGTTTAATGCGAACGTTACACTGAAGCTGCATGCAACAGTTGCATGAATGATACAGAATATGAGTATCAAGACTTTACTAAGAAAGAGCTCATTGAGTGCATACATGATTTGAAAATCAAATGGATTAAGCCCTAAATTTATCAAAGGTGTACTGAGTTACAAAGAAGACCAGTTTGGAAAACTGACTTCTAGTACAGAATTATTAATTGAGAAGTCATTATATATACACATACACACTACACAGGCCAGTGTAGATTGGAGCTTCACAAATATAGATTGTATATTAATAAGAAAAAGCATCTATTTACAGTAAAATAAGATACTAACGTGTGGACTTTCTATGGACTCTACAGTGAATTAGGTAACTACAATGGGTGCTTAAGTTATAGAATAACAAACCATAAACTATAATCGCCTGCTACACTAATCCACTTATCCTAGAGTTTCACTACTGCTTAGACAGCATGAAGGTAACGTTCTCTCTGTATGTCAGAGCCATGTTTAGACTGTGTTTGCATCTGTTCTGCAAGTGGGCGACATGCTATCAGTTGATTTTCGAAGATCAGGCGTTCCACTCGCTGAATGTTCATGGGTACGACCACAGCGTGCCCCGAGACACCTCGGCCGGGATCGTCACTCAAACGTACGGTCTTCTTTAAGCGCTTCCCCATTCGAATGTTTACTGCGGATAAGAGTCTCATCACCGTACTGTTCTTGAAACCTTGTTAACGTTCATCGGTTTTACACCTTCAATCATTAAGACAAACCTGGACTTGAGATGAAGTTTTTAAACGCCGCTCGTTTGTGCAACCATGTTTTTCCCTGATCATTTTGGTGTTTCCATATGACATCCCTGATAACAACACACGCTTAATGAGACCTCCATGACCAG
This sequence comes from Clarias fuscus, assembly GCA_030347435.1. Taxonomy (NCBI): domain Eukaryota; kingdom Metazoa; phylum Chordata; class Actinopteri; order Siluriformes; family Clariidae; genus Clarias; species Clarias fuscus. Next base: position 17,025,243 of record CM059229.1, on the reverse strand, counting down.
TTTTCCTGAAACATGATAGCAGGTAAAGTTCATCTTTCTTTGTTGTCATTGGCGCTGGAAATCGTTTGAGAGCGGTTAACGTTACAGGAAGCTGCACTTAGCAGTCGGGCCCTCGTGGAGGAGGAAGGAAAAGGGGCTCAGCTGGACCGGAAAACAGTCCAGTACAAGCCGTGCTCACCAGTTAACGCAGGAAAAGCCCTCTGAACCTCAATAAACCAGTGCCATCTGTGGCCATTTTATTACTCTGTGGAGTCGAGTGAGCAGCATTTCTGTGTGAGACACAAATTCCTGCATACACAGAAACACACACTCACTCAAACCACTAACTACCTGACTTGCTAAGCCTTTTACTTCAAGAAAACCAGTTTAACAAGCAACTGATCTGTCTCTTTATAGTATGACGTATTTCACCTCTCTCTTTCGCTCGCTCTCAGACGCACACACACACACACTTTATACACACACTTTACACACACACACACACTTTACACACACACACACACTTTACACACACACACACACACACACACACACACACACACACACACACACACACACACACACTTTACACAAATGGTACCTGTGCACATAATGCTGCTGGTGGATGGAGTAAATGGCAAGAACCATCTCGGCCACGTAGAATTTGGACATGTCCTCTGGCAGCCTGTCCTCGAACTTGCTGAGTAGTGTTAGCAGATCCCCACCCACATAGTAGTCCATCACCAGGTACTGAAAAACAGAACATTGTGCCTCGTTTATTATCTGTACGCATTATATGTTTAAAGGTGTGTTCATACTTGACATGTTTGGTTTGATTAAAATGGACTCTGGTGCGGGGGCTCCGCTAGTGAGGTTCACTTGAACAAGTGCGAATGCTGCCATCAGAACCTCTCTGAACATCAAGCAAGCGACCCAAGACTGCTTTTAAACGATGCGATTGAAATGTGAATGCACCACGGACCAAAGATTAAAACAAGAAAAACGAACCAAGTCTGCTTTGCTAGCATTATCTGATGAGCTATGTGTCACGCGGGTTAGTTACCAAGGTACTGGTAGTTTTGAAAATTACGCAATACATTAATAAATTAAACACTGCCAAATGAAATGTTACATTTATCATGCATCTAGGGATATTTGCTTGCGCATATATGGCACAGGAAGGCACGTGATAGCCCAGCGGAGCTGCGTTCAATGACGATAGCACTTGCAAAACGTTCATGAGCAAATCTGCGAACAGTTGAATGGATTAATGAGATGTCGTACGTTTTTCAGTGCTCTTGTTATTGAAAACGGCCCTGCTGTACTCTCATACGACGCAGACAAACACATGAGCAAGGGGAGTCCGTCAAAGGATTGAAGATCACTGCTTGCATTTATTTATTTCATATTTTGCGCCACTGGCAGCCGCATGAGTGAAAGATTAGACATGCTGGCGAGGTTTCATTTTTATTATCTGGAGCCGCGAATGTGTTGTTGTCAATGCATAATGTTGCATTTTTTAAACTCATGTTTTCACACATCTTTTAGTCCGATATTGAAAATGCCAGCAAGGACGCTAACTCAAACCAGGACTTTATACTAGCGAACCAAAACTAACTTTGGTCCGAAGCAAGCCATTTGAACGGCAAGTGTAAACACCCCTTAAGACTGAAACACTCTACACTGCTGTAGAAAATACATGAACATCGTTAACCAGTTTAAGCCGTGGACTACTTGATTGCAAAAAAATAATTAGACTCTCACCAGGTAATTATCATCTTGAAAGGCATAATGCAAGGTTGTGATCCATTTGCAATCTCCGTTCACCAGGACGTCCCTCTCCTCTCTGAAACAGGCGGTCTACAAAACAGCAACAAATACAGATTTCACTTTTTCACTTTCTGCCATTTTGAAATCCCTTTGCATGCTACATGTTAGCATGACTATAACTTGTTCGCCGTGGGTTTCCTGACTAGCCACGCTAACAAAAGCTCTCCTGATATGGAAGCCTGGGGCTGCTGTCAAAGCTCATTGTGCTGAAACTGGGTCAAGGAAAGAAAAAGAGGCAACATCTTCATCTATAGCCAACATGATATAGGTTATATCTCAGGAGCTGCAAGGGACCTTTAAAAAAAAAATAAAGCCTTGGTTGCGAACGTTAACCAGTTTACAAGCAGGTGCCATTTCAAATGGAACTGCTCAAAAGCTAATAAAAGCAAATACTTTACCTCAGCCCTTTTCAGCATCTCCCACTTGTTCAGGATTTTCATGGCGTAAATGCGCTCTGTGTTTTTCATCTTTACCACAGCGACCTGAAGGGCGACAAAAAAACAAACAAACAAAAAAAAAAACAAGGGGGTTGAGGATCATTAGCACACACTTTAAAAAAATTAATTAGAAGGCAGCCCAATTATGGGACTAAGAATAATTTCCGATCACTTATTCATCTTATTTACACTCGCCCTACTTGGGTTAACACCACTTGGGAAAAGTGCCACTTTTAAAAGGGTGTTTTCACCCGTTTCTGCATCTGGTAAGAGGAATGCATGAGCAGACGGTGGGAAGCGCTCAACAAATGATCACCTGTTAAACGCGATGACGCTGTAAAACATGACAATAGGATAATGGCTGCGTGTGAAGGTGAATAAAGACTTCCTCTGCAGGGCTGCGTATCAGTGAAAGAAAGGAAGAGACTGGGAGGAGAGCAGGGTTGTCACCCATGTTGTTGGCTTGGAATGGACAGACACACCCTGTGTGGAGGGAGAGGGATTAAGAATGTGTGTTATGAGCGACGGTGTGGTGATAACGATACGTCAAACAAAACAAACAGCTACAGGTTGCTAGGGACGTGAATGCCAGCAAGAGGGAAGTGTGGGCGATTGATCTCGGCCGCAAACGCTCCGCCCATCACCTACAGTACACATGTGGACAAAATTGTTGGTACCCTTCGGTCAATGAAAGAAAAACTCACAATGGTCACAGAAATAACTTTAATCTGACAAAAGCCATAATAAATAAGAATTCTATGAATGTTAATCAATGAAAGTCAGACATTGCTTTTCAACCATGCTTCAACCTAATTATTAAAAAAAAAATTAACTCATGGAACAGGCCTGGACAAAAATGATGGTACCCCTAACTTAATAGTTTGTTGCACAACCTTTTGAGGCAATCACTGCAATCAAACGATTCCTGTAACTGTCAATGAGACTTCTGCACCTCACTGCAGGTATTTTGGCCCACTCCTCATGAGCAAGCTGCTCCAGTTGTTTCCGGTTTGAAGGGTGCCTTTTCCAGACAGCATGTTTCAGCTCCTTCCAAAGATGCTCAATAGGATTGAGGTCAGGGCTCATAGAAGGCCACTTTAGAATAGTCCAATGTTTTCCTCTTAGCCATTCTTGGGTGTTTTTAGCTGTGTGTTTTGGGTCATTGTCCTGTTGCAAGACCCATGACCTGCGACTAAGACCCAGCTTTCTGACACTGGCCAGCACATTTCTCTCTAGAATCCCTTGATAGTCTTGAGATTTCATTGTACCCTGCACAGATTCAAGACACCCTGTGCCAGATGCAGCAAAGCAGCCCCAGAACATAACAGAGCCTCCTCCATGTCTCACAGTAGGGACAGTGTTCTTTTCTTCATATGCTTCATTTTTCCGTCTGTGAACATAGAGCTGATGTGCCTTGGCAAAAAGTTCCATTTTTGTCTCATCTGTCCATAGGACATTCTCCCAGAAGCTTTGTGGCTTGTCAACATGTAGTTTGGCATATTCCAGTCTGGCTTTTTTATGATTTGTTTTCAACAATGGTGTCCTCCTTGGTCGTCTCCCATGTAGTCCACTTTGGCTAAAACAATGACAGATGGTGTGATCTGACACTGATGTTCCTTGAGCATGAAGTTCACCTTGGATCTCTTTAGAAGTCTTTCTGGGCTCTTTTGTTACCATTCGGATTATCCGTCTCTTTGATTTGTCATCAATTTTCCTCCTGCGGCCACGTCCAGGGAGGTTGGCTACAGTCCCATGGATCTTAAATTTCTGAATAATATGTGCAACTGTAGTCACAGGAACATCTAGCTGCTTGGAAATGGTCTTATAGCCTTTACCTTTAACATGCTTGTCTATAATTTTCTTTCGAATCTCCTGAGACAACTCTGTCCTTCGCTTCCTCTGGTCCATGTTGAGTGTGGTACATACCATGTCACCAAACAACACAGTGACTACCTGGAGCCCTATATATAGGCCCACTGACTGATTACAAGATTCTAGACAACTGTGATGCTAATTAGTGGACACACCTTGAATTAACATGTCCCTTTGGTCACATTATTTTCAGTATTTTCTAGGGGTACCATCATTTTTGTCCAGGCCTGTTCCATGAGTTTATTTTTTGAAGCATGGTTGAAAAGCAATGTCTGACTTTCATTGGTTAACATTCATAGATTTTTTTAAAATTATTACTTTTGTCAGATTAAAGTTATTTATGTGACCATTGTGAGTTTTTCTTTCATTGACCGAAGGGTACCAACAATTTTGTCCACGTGTGTATATTAGCTTGTAGGCTTGGTGCGTGGCAAAGCTTAGGAGATCTTAAAGCCTGTAGTATGATTGGTTAACAACTTTTAGGGAAGAAACATTTGTGGCGAATTTTTTCATTTATACTTCAGTTTGCTGTAGAACTTTAAATTTGAAGAGAAACCAGCTCAGATGTGTTATGTACTGAAGCTACTGTGGATGTATCCATGCTACAGTACTTATTTGATACGTCTGTGCACTTTTAACACTATTTGAAAGTGTAACTTGATAAAATAATTAACGTAATACTTTGTGAATCAAAACTGAAACTGAAGTTTCGAATTACACTAAAACTGAAATCATATATTGTAAAGGTGGCATTTATAATAAAATGCCTCTCTCTACGACAAAGCTCCGGCACCCTGGATACGTCAGTGTTTTCTATTATCATGCTCATTCATTCATTCATTCATTGTACAAAATGCTGCACTTCTAAAGGCGTCGAAAGATTACTGATTCCAATCAAAACGACTCTACTGTCAAAATATGACTAGGAGGAACTACCCAATCTTCCAATATGAATAAACCAAAAACATGGACAAGATCAGGGAAGAAAGCATCAGATGTTTTTAAGGAAGGCTGAACTGGAGAATCTTAAAAGAGACCTGGGAAGATGAGGAAGGAGAACTTGAGTTGGCGGTAATGTAAACTACTGGAATCTGACCACTGTTAAACAAGAAAAAGAAACCAAAAAATATTATTATGTAGTCTAAACGCCATCCTGATGCCGACCTGAGCATGACTAACTGTATCAAGTTTGTAAAAGGTATTGGTGAGAGCACTTCGGTTCTGTAAGCACTGAGCGACAAGACATGGTCGCTTCACATTACTGAGTCCTGAATTTCTTTACATTAAAGAAAACCTTATTTCTTCAAAATTTCACAAAATTCATTTTAGTTGTTATTGGCTGCTCCAGTCGCGGGATTAGCACTGCATCCAGTGATTGGCGTTTGACCATTAGCTGGGAATCGAACCAGGATCTTCAAAATTAACCTTTTTTTTTTTTTTTTTTAGATATACAGACGGATTTCCAAGGTGCGCGCACACAAAAATATAAGAAAAACCAACCCGTGCTTTTTAGCCAATTCGCCTACTGTGACCTCATATAAGAAGACCCCCTCCCCTGGTGGGTCTGTTGCCCAGTCCGGCTGTTGCTCTGGACGGGTGTAAAGACATATACATGTGATTTATGAGACCTTTGATCTAACATTTTAGTATGGCTGCGTAATGTGCACCACAATTCAGGCGAAGCAATACATAATAGCTAAATTGTAAAGGACCTCCAAAGCCATCAACATCTTATTAAAAAAAAGAGTTTTATTAGTGCAGAACCCAGTGTGTCTCCAAACAAACTTGCGCCCATGGAATCCAACAACATTATTCCAGCTGGACAAATAATTAGCCATAACGCGTTCCTGTTCTGGAAATCAATCATGATTACTGGTCTTTGTGCGTAATGTGTCACTGGGGGTTTTAATAAAGACAGTGTGTGTGTGCAGCCATGACTCACTCATTCATTCATTTCATATGTTTACTCTATCATATGTTGGTTGGTATTTACAAATCTAAGATCAACATCAACCATTTCTTATTTTAAGACTGCAGTCGCTTCGTCTCTCCTACCACACAGTATGATGCAGATCAATCCCTGCTATCTGAGATCTCAAATGAGGATGGTTCGCAGTTGAGTCTGGTTCCTCTCAAGGTTTCTTCCTTTTGCCCTCTCAGGGAGTGTTTCCATGCTTGCTCATTAAGTACAATCTGATCACTATAATTTATACAGATTTCCTTATACACATTTCTTAAAAGGTTTTTCCCTATTCTGTGCATGAGCTGCAGCATGTTGGAGTCTTAAGTAAAAAAAAAAAAAAAAAAAATTATATATATATATATATATATATATATATATATATATATATATAAATAAATCATGATTTTGGTGGTTCCTCCCAAATTGTCTGCTTAATTTAGTTCTGGCTGAGTGTCATCCGCTAGACAGCTCTCACCAATCACGTGACAGCTCCTACCCAGTGAGGGCAAAGGCTATCGCTTACTCCCTCTCCCAAGCATGTACAGTCATCCGACCACGACTTTTCCAACTGCTGCTGATGCAACACCAAGTAGGTGATGTAAAACCCGTGAGCTTGCGTCAGCCATGACGGCCATGATTGGGTAGTGGCAAGGGTTAAGATGTTGGACTACGGATTGGAAGGTACCAACAAGTATTGGAAGGTACCAAACACCAACAAGTTGCGTCCTTTAAGTTAGTTAAGTAAGCCTTCATTTGTAACATGTACAATACTGCACAGTGAAATTCTTGTTTCGCATATCCCTGTGTAACTGGGGTCGGAGCGCAGGGTCAGCCATGATAGGGTTGGGGTTGATAGGGTTAAGGGCCTTGCTCAAAGGCCCAACAATGGCAACCTGGTGGAGCTGGGGCTCGAACTGCTGACCTTCCGATCAGTAACTCAGTGCATTAGCCCTCTGAGCTAATGATTTTTCGCATATCCCAGTTAGGAAGCTGGGGTCAGAGCACAAGGTCAGTCAGGATACAGCGCCCCTGGAAGAATGAAATGAGGTTTAACAGTGGACGTCTGGCAGTGCTGGGGTTTGAACCACCAACCTTCCAGTTAGTAACCCAGTAACCCACAGCCTTAACCAATTGAGGCAACAGCTTGTCCTTATTGTGCAAGAGAAACCTTCAACTGCTCAGATGTATAAGGAGATTAAAAAAAGGTAAGTTGCTCTGGATAAGGGTGTCTGCCAAATGGCGGAAACGTAACTTTAAATGCAGTGATTGACAGGGGAGGAAGCACGCTACTCGCCCATACATGTGATCGGCAAACAATGAAGTGAATCACTTTTTGTTGTGCCACTGGGGAGCTTGAGACTGCATGTTAAAGCCACTAAATATTGCGAAAATTTTTTTTTTAAATAGTCATTGGGGTTCTGTAGAAACAAAAAGTACAATTATTAATGAAAACCAGTAGTCTTTAAAAAAAAAAAAAGACAAGATAATGTGGACCAACAATAATGGATGTTGGAACAAGACTTAAAATAAATAAATAAATAAATAAATACAAAGACGGACAGAAACACAGGTTGAAACACAGTGAAGAGACGTCACAGGGTAAGTATGCGAAAGGTGCACGCTGAAAGAGTCTTAAAAAAAAAAAAAAAAAAAACTCAGACACTCTGCATCAGACTGCCTCCTAACCACACCAGATAACTGACCTCATTACAAAAACAAACCAAACCCTATGTGCACACAATCCATTTCGATTTCTCCTCCCCAAGTGTCTCTTGTCCTCTTTATATCTCTCCTTTTTTAGACACAGATTCTGACACAGGCAGTCAGCCTGACCTGATTGGAAAGGTGGGGCGACGCGGTATGTGAAAGGAAGGTGTGTGTGGCCAGAGTTGTGTCACGCCGCTGCATGATTGGACAAGTCACCTAGTGCACTTTATACAAGTCAGAGGTTCATGAGTAGTTAGCGCCCGAGGGAGCAAACGCTTAAAAACAGCTTTGCATTTTGTAACGTTTAGCATTATTAACAAGCAAGAAAAAAATAAATACAGTAGATAAATAAATAAATACTACTCTGGTACTGTAAATCCAGTATTGGAGAAGAAATAGCTTTGGAGATGCAGGTCAGATGCATGTGAAGAGTTATGACAATCACTCTGTGTGCACTGACACTCGCGGCGCCATGCGTGGAGTTGGGTCTCCAACGTACTTTGACCTTATTATCTAGGGCACAAGTGATTCACTGTACAATTCTGAGACGAGATAAACAGTGTGAAATGAATACAGGACTGCACAATGTTTCATTGCTCTGTTTAGAAATGCAACTAAGAGCATTCTTGTAAAAGAAAAAAAAAAATTTTAAATCCCCAAAGTTATTTGCTGCGTTTTATTATGCATATGAAAAGGGGTTTTATTGGAGGAGCGAAAAAAAAACACAGTGGCACTAATTTCACAGTTCATAAACTGCATAAACACTGTGGTTTGTTATCCACTGATAGAAAAATTACGAGTTACAAACACTTTCAGAGTTTTCCCAACATGTTCAGATGTACAGTGAACCACATGCTCGCATTTTTTATTTGATTTTTTAAAATGTATTTATTTGATTCGATTCAACATCAAAAACTGTACAAAAAAAATAGATGCTTGGAAGAAATCAGACAGTGAAGTATTAAAACTAGTAAAGTATCTAAGGAGCACTGACATGCTGTGTAACCTGTGTTATCAGTTGTTTAAATGCCTCGTCTCATACAAAGCAGTCATCTTTTCATCCTGCTGATCATCTGCTCAACAAACATAAAAGTAAGAGACGATCGTGTAACGTGAGAATTTGCAGAAGATGGAGGTGGTTCCTGTTTTCTGTTAAAACTTTAAGAAATTTGTCAATTTTAGATGATTTAACATTTGTAAAGTGTGAATCGATTCTAAATCAACAACTGATCCATTGATTTAATAAAATAAATGGAGCAAAAAATGTAATTATCGTAGAATTGATTGAATTGTGTCTCTGACAGATCATATTTTTCAGCTGCATATTTCCGGGTGAAATTTAAATTATTTTAGCTTAGGACAAAGATCATGATTCTCACTCAATAATTGTTACAGTACTGTACTAGTATATCGATATCACAGCATTCCAAAAATAAGACCAAACAAACAAACAACTGATATCCATTGCACTTTGAACTTTGGGAACACACACTGCATGGGTGACACCCTGATAAGCTAAAAGTGAACCATTTTAAGATTACTGTACACTGGAGACACTGGGGACATGTTCACACCAGTTTATTAAGTTTTTCAAAATATTAGTAAAATAATATTACTAAATTGATCAACATAACACCGTAGAGAAGAGAAACTGATCAAAATTAGATCATTAATAAATGAACCAGTATTTCACAGTGAAACTGTAATGAAAGTCAGGAATCAGTAAACTGTTATCATTAGAGAGGTGTGGTTTAAACTAATGTGTGATAGGGCTGCACGATCTGATTAAAAATACACATTGTGATTATTCTGACACGTACTCCGATTAAACTATTAAAATCCCATGTAGTATTTTAAAACTATTTTAAAACAAACAATGCACTGATGATGGAGGCTTTTTATTGGAGAGATTTAGTGTGTCATCATGTTCATTACACTTCAGGCAAAACTCCACATGAATTACTGACTATGCGTACACTACCTGTAATAAACTACATCTTTTGACGATTTAGACAACTGCATGGGTTCTTGTTGCAACTTCTCTTTCTGTACGTATAATTGTGCAGCACTAATTGTTTAAGCGATTAATTGATTATTTTGTTGAACGACTCAATTAACCGAAACAATGTTAGTTATCGATTCACACTTTGCACTAGTGTTAAATTCTGGAGAATTGATAATTTCCTAAAAGTAGACCACAGTCTCAGGAGAAAATACAAACTGTTTTATTATTATTATGTGTTTAGCTTGAGGATCCTTGAGGCTTCTGTTGCTTCTTTTGCGTTTATGTGGCAGTTGGTGCAATACCACAACCTACTAGACTGGAGTCTGGACAGAAGATCAGCAAGGAAAAAAAAAAAGAAAAACTAAACTAAGAAAAAAATAATCGCTTTGTATGAGCAGCTTTGATTTAAAAAAAAAAGAATAAATAAATCAATGTTACACAGGATTTAAATGCCTATTAGATACTTTTAGGATTTAAATGCTTATACTCTATGCGCGGCGCGCTCCAGCAGTTGTTGAAGAATAAATTACTTTGTGCTATATTGTGATTATTGTACAACATTTTCATTGCGTAAAATTAACTTTTTGTAATATCTTGATTTGTCATTACTTTTTTTTTTTTTTTATTAAACTGAATTGTCAAATTTAACATCTGTTAGTTTATAGCTACTTGAGACAAAGCAGAGGCTAAATATTATTGTATTGTATATTCTATTATATTAAATAAAAAATTACAATGCCCCAAATTGACCCATGATTCACAGCTTTAGCACGTGGCACATGTTAACACCATCATTACATATAAATCCACTGAAAGTCCTTAAATAGTTTTAACGCTATATTCACTGACTGATTTAGCATAAAATCCATTATTTACCTGTACATTCCTAAAACGTGTCACAAAAATGCCTGCTGTGCATACACACCTCTCTATAAATGAAGTACATGCTGTCTGCATTATAAACTCATTTGGCTTAAAAGCTATGAGCGCACTTCAATTTCTCTATTTTATGACATGATTACTCTGTTAGTATTAAACACAACCCTAGTCCAATATTCATACTCTATTAGCGATGACTTATGTCGCTTGTACTGAATTTCTCAGACTGTTTGTCTTGCACTCATTAGCATGTTTTTGTTTTAGTCAGAAATGGTGGCAGCTACAGATGCATTCTAAAGCTAGCAAAATAAATATGATGTGTGTACTACCTTCAGCAGAAAATCTCTGCTATGTTCACCAGAGGCACAGAGGGACTCTGCTGTTTCTGAACTTTTTTTTATTTTTTATAATGTTTGAACAGACACAGCATGACAAAAGGAAACCAGAGTTTTTTGTTCCACTTTGGCACGATTAACCGTAAATGAGAACTGATCCTAGGTGGGAATTAAAGTTATGAAGAGAGAAGTGAAGAAACATCAGGCCACACAAGCCGTGGCATTCAGAGTTCGATGGAGGCTTATTGATGTGTGTGTATATTTTTTTCTTCTTTTCTGTTTATCATTCTGCTTTAACACTTGGGTATTAATAAGTCTCCTTTATCCAATTTTAAGCATTATAACCAACAGGCATATAGTCAAATGTGTTGCTGCTTTATCACTGCTCTGTGTTGTGCATATACATAGAGAGCGAATGCTCACATGTCCTGTTCTGTGTTTTTGAGAATGTATATCTATTTTTTTTACAATATTGGCTAAAATTATGGACACAGTTTATTTTATTTATTTTTTTGGGGGGTTTTTTGGTTCCCCGATTTTCTCCCTAATTTAGTCGTGTCCAATTCCTCCCCGTCACTAGGGGGCTCCCACATTAAGGCTACTACTACCACTCAGCCGGGAAGGCCGAAGACTATCGCGCGTTTCCTCCGAATCACGTGATACGCCAGCCGACCGCATCTTTTCGAAACTGCTCGCTCACACACTGTTGGGGGCAGAGTAACACACTGGGAGGACAGTGCGATCCGCTCCTCTCTCCCCTCTGAGAGAGCTCGGCCAATCAACTCTCTCTACACCTCTAGCTGCGAGAGGTTACAGAATCACCCGGGAATTGAACTATCGATTTATGGATGATGGGGCGAGCGAGCCTTACCACTGCACCACTCGGAGGCCCATGGACACAGTTTATTTTGTCCTTTATTCTTCAAAAACTGTCGGATCGGCCTACACAGAGTTAGAAAGACTTCTGCACTACTCTAGTGTTACTGCTTGTTTGCTTCCTCACATAGATGCGTCGGTTTCTTGATTGCTGCTGCCTTCTTTAGGTCTGGAGACGAACCAGGCCATGTTTCGTGAAGCCAGGAAGGAGTTTCAGTTAATCAGAACAACTCTTCAGCCAGATAGGCTAGAACTACTTGAGGTGTTTTTACACTTGGCACGATTGCTCCCCCGTTCCCACTGGCCAGCGTTCTCGTTATTTTTGTGAGTACACCTGGGTATTCACACTCTTCTTTCGCACTATGCCTAATATTAAAAATTTCAAGAGAAATGCTCTTCAGAGGATGAGATTGGCCTGTGCTACTGTATGTGCACCTTGGCTGTTCAGGTAAGACTGGCTCCCATATCTGACTCTTCAAGCGGACTCTGGCACAGCTCCTGAACATGAAACAATCGTGTTCTCACCGATTGAAATGAACCAAACTTGAGTCAAGTGTTCTTGTAAACGATTCCTAGACATAATATTAAAATACACATCAAGTGCTGTCTTAATACTTTTGGCCACCAGTGTAGGATTAGAAGCCTGTATATGCTCAAAATGCTATAGTTTTAAATTTAAAACTGATGCATAGACATCTCTTAAATCACAGGACTCACAGGATTCATATTCACAAATGAACACTAAAGCTGTACCGACAGTGAACACTAAAGTGCACTAAAGTAGCACTTCTCACATGCATGTCATATGCTGGCCCACTCTGCTCTCCTCTAGTCTATAAAGACGAATTCAAAGCGAGTTTTAGGAGAGGAAGAGGCATTCAGTGGACGGTCGGTTTGGTAGATGTGCCTGGCTCAGAACCTCATGCACTATAAAGACCACTCATGCACAAGTCCTGAACCTCCCTGTTCAGCACTCTTTCAGAACAGGGATGCATCAATCATATCCCGGAAATGCAGGGGCTTCGCTGGAAATGCATCCTGTAGTGTTCAAGAGTGAGGAAACGCCTGGGAGCAGGACCAAGCGAAGCAACACCTCAAAGTGAACAATACGGCACGATGAAAGAGGCGGTAAAATCACTACTTGTTAAAGAATTTCAGGAATTAACCAAATCTGCTGTTGTTTTATTTTGTGGTGATGAACAGGGATAAAACGTGAAACTGAATTAATTAATTCCGTCAAGCTCATTTCGACAGGCTTGATTGGTTTCAAGCTTCGGGGGGTGCTTTTATAGGAAGAAAACAACATTTAAATTGTGCTGCCCGACAATAACAAACATTTCGCTCTTAAATTGTAAAAAGTCCAAAATAGTCTAAACTCTTTTTGATCCTTGAAACGAAATAAACCGCATCATAAACCAAGGTACGGCCACATGGATGAGTAATCCAGTGCACAGGAGACTTCTAAAGAGACTTTAAAGAGTGCGAGTGTGTGCGCGCTTCACAATGTATTATCTGTGAAGGGAAGCGCTATTTTTGTAACAGCCTCTCCTTTGAGACGGTGTTGATTTCCTGAGTCCTTCCTGAAAGCTGCGTTATCCTGCCCTGCTTCCTGTGCTGATGCTGGCACCCGTGCCGGCATTGTACAGCGGGAAAAACCTGGGCTGAAGTGCGCCGAATCGAGGCGACGTCTCCAGTGTTTAACAGCGTCAGTGGTACAGCAGTGTGTGTGTGTGTGTGGCCTGTACTGTACTGTTTTGCCTGTATAAGGAGATTTCATGAGGGAAATATCTGAAAGTGCTTTTAACTCTAAACACTGATAACTCCGCTGCTTGTTGACGTCAAACCGCTCGGTTCGGTTAACAGGCTCTCCACTATTTAATGCGTCATGTAATATGGACGAGAATTAGCTGCGTTCGGTCCGGCATGGCCTTCCTGTCCGATTCCAGACACAGCTTTGACAGGAGAGAGTAACAAACAGGCTGAAGAATATCAGAGGGCGTTTATAAAAGTAAGAAAAGCGACCATGCTGTTCACGTACAGAATGCAAGTTTTTAGCAACACAAACATGTTTCATTAGTTGCGGAGTCCTTCAAAATCTAACTAACTGTCATGTCTGTAACGTCTTGTTTCAGAAGGGTTTTTATCTCAGCACTGTTAAATCTCAAACACACAGTAGTCTGATGTGAAAATCTCTATGATCTGAACGTTTCTTGGACGTTATGGTTTCGTGCCTGCTTAGCCTCAAATTCGGAGTGATCCGGAACAACGCGGAAAGAATTCCAACTGGCAAAGCGAAGGAAAAAAAAAAAAAAAAAGTCGCCGCGTAAAGCCGAGCTTTCCGCCAAGAGAATCTCGTCTGGAAAGAAAACACGAAACTGCAGAGTCGAGGTTTAAGCTGGCGTTGTACTGATCATGTGTTTTGCTATGATTTTTCAAAAGGGTTCGCAGAGAGCAAAGGGAGAAGACGCAGAGGAAAAACAAACCCAAGCTACCCGGTTATCCATCGAGGGAGAAGCGGTGAACGAGAGAGAGAGAGAGTGTGTGTGTGCGCTTCGTGTGGACCCCCGGGCCTGCAGTAAAGGTACTGGAGCGGTACATTCCTCAGTTCAACAAACGATCCGTCTCAAACACCCAGATCTGTCCCGTCCCAAAAACAGCACACTAAGGCCAGGCCAGGGCCCCGGGGAACTGACAGGACGAAAGAGGAAGAGAAACAAGGCGAAGAAGAAGGAGGAGGGGAGGAGGAGGAGAGGAAGGAACAAGGTTGGGGTTGTAGATAAGAGTCTTGCAGGACTGCTAAACAGCCTGCTGTTTCAGTGATAGCTGGGTTTTTCTTGGATATATTAATGCACAATGTAAATAGAAATCGCACACTGCAGGATTCATCAATCTCGTATGATCTCGTACACGCGAGTCTTTCAAGTCAGGCTACGTGGAATGACGGTGCGGGTTGGCTTACCTCTCCGAAGGCGCCCCGGCCTATCACCTTGAGCATCTCGAAGTCGTCCCTGTGGAGACGCATTTCTTTTACGGTGGTGGTGAAAGGTTTGACTGCGGAGACACAGAGAGAAAGATTTTAATTCACATCGTACCCAATCAAATACCATCAATGTCCATTTTTAAAAACATTCTTTATCAATAGTTATTCACACACTAGGAACCTAAAGCATGAAGGTGAGAAGTGCGGTGAAAGACCTGTAAATTAGATATATATATTTTTTGCTTCACATAGTTAAAATTGGTTTTAACGTGGGGGAGAAAAAAAAAAAAAAAAAGATCTATTGCAAAGAGTGCAGTGCGTCGTATATCCTGTACGCTGTGTGGAGTAAACTTGGTGCTGTCTCAAGGCACCAGAACACCACTGATGAGACACACCATTCAATACCGTTCACATGAGACAACGACTAGGTTATTAAATATTATATAACCGTCTGCTGTGATTACAGTTTATCCTCATGATTACAAAACTGGTGAGAGACATGTGACATCACTGTGTGAGTACTACACAAGTGAGCAAAACATTACATACAAGCATTCAACAATAATCTGTCTTTTTAACGAGATTACTCTCGACATGTATTGAAGATCAAACACGCCAAATACGCCAATATTACACGCCAAACACGCCAATACTTCAACTGTGTGAAAGAGGAAGTTTTGATTGTGCAGAATAGCAGAACACAATTATGATTTTTTTCTATTCGTATTTTAATTCTCTCTAACCAATCCCCTGCTACACTAATGCGCTCATCACAGCATTTCACTAGTGCCTGGATCCCATCAAAGTAGAAAGTTCTCTCATATCGATCGGACTGCCTGCCTCACGTCTGAAACACCGGCTTCTCAGGAACTCAAGCATTTGGAAATGTCTTGGAGCGCGGTCAGGATTATATGGAGAACGTGCCGAGTTCCTGTAATGTGAAAGTGGTGTTGGTGAATGATTCCGGCTCCCGCAGACAGATGCATCTTTACCACAACTTGGTGACGATTTTAAGGATCAGGTGTTCCAATTTTTGTTGTTCACGTGAACGACTGCAGCGGGCTCCGAGTCTCCTCAGCTAGATGATGTCCAAGTCTTCATTCATGAGAGATTTCCTTCAACACAAGTCCCGGTTCGACCTGAACGCCCCTCACAGTGTGCGAAACAGAGGGAAAAAAAGAAGAAGAAGAAGAAGAAGAAGGGGGGGGGAAAAAAAAAAAAAAAAACATGCCTGGTCTCTTAGTGTTTGCGTGTACGTGTGTATTATCTGATCTAACTGAAGTTCTGATAAAAGATATTTTAATATCCAGCAAAGTTATTTTAATATCAAGTTTACGTGCTGGTTTGTATCCATGGATTCAAGGTTGTTTTTTTATGCCACAGGACACATTTTATGATGAGTGCTATGCATGTGTATTACGTACTGAAAATCAAGAATATCCACATATATTATTGTGATTTTAATCTTAAAACATAAATCACAATGTAGATTTAACAAAACTCAATCTTAATCAAACTCCAGAGCAGAACTCCAAGAGTTGTACACGACACTACAATTTCACAAAATGTGTAAAACGCTGCTGAAAGCATTCTATATATTATTATTTAAGGAACAATAAGAATGCATCCCACATCCTCATGCGCTCCTCCCTTGTCTTTTACACGGCACGGCAGGGGGTTTGGCAGACGCCCAAGCCTAGGCTAAGCTGGCCTGAAGTGCTCGCCATATGAGGACATGTGCGGCGTCTCGTGCACAAAAGAGGTTTATCACTCCTAAAGCCGCTAACCTTAAACACTGGCTCGCTTTACCCCGCAGACTTGACCCTTTATAGGGGGATGGGGCAGTGTGAAAAGTGCAGCGATTAATGTGGAGATCCGACGCAAGAGCCGAGTTTTAAAAGCAGTAATCTACAGCACTGACCACGCTTCATTGCGAACACACACACACACCTATTTTTTTTTTTTTTAAGAATTACAGTTTAAATTTCTGTATCCCACCTAAAAACACTACCACACCGCATCACTACTTAATCACAAGCTGTTTAACTAGTCATATAAATTGTCAGTTTAATGTTTAAGGACAAATCAATCAATCATCACAATTAAATCAACATTTACATGTAGATGTAGTTTTATGAAGGGATCCACTTCTGTCCAGTGGTAAGGATTTACAAGCAATAAAAGATGATGACGTTGAAATATTCCAGGCATGATGGTGGTCTGAGGTCTGGCACTCGTCTCAAGCATCACCGCATCTTATGTGGATAATGTCCGATAGATTACGTTCTATAGCACAGGGACGAACGCGCAGATAATGTTCTGTCGCTGGGGGTCTAGTAGATGTAATCTGATGATCTGCTCCACATGAATAATGCAGCGTGTCCGTTTCCGGCACGGCTCACAGTTCGTCTCGCTTACGACGTGGCGGCGAAAAGAGTGTGAAATTTGATCGTGGACGCAAAAAATAGGAAATCATCTCCTCCTTGATGGCTGAGAGAGGCCCTGATGGAACCGAGAGGTGACTGCTGTTTCAACAGCTGCTTCAGCATCTCCAAAAACAGGCTCGCTCACACCAAGAGATAACGTAATGCACGCATTCGCGAAATGCAAGTCAGACCCAAAAGACTTTTTTTTTTTTTTTTCAAGGTTGTGAGAGTGTGCACGGTTATGAACTCAGTTATGGTTAGGTTTTCCATTGTGTGCAATGCTGAATCAAAACCAGAAAGAAGGATATCTGCACAGTCATGAGGCACCAGTGGCCTATACATTCATTTATTCATTTAATCTTCCATACCGCTTATCCTGTACGGGGGGGTATCAGGACCTATCCTATCCAGCAAACAGATTTCTGTTATTTCTGTCATGTAATGCATGTTCAACCTGCTCAGGTCTTTATGTAACATATGATTACAACATATTTGTTTTTATATATATATATATATATATATATATACACACATACACATACACACACACACACACACACATACATACATACACACATATATACACACACACACACCCTGTGAAGTGTGGCAATTTATTGCAGAGCACACATGCAAACAACAGGAAATTTGGAAATGCCAATTAGCCTAATCACAGTCCCATACAGACCAGAGACGGGAATCAAACCCGCGACCCTGGAGGTACAAGACCACAGTTCTAACCACTACGCCACTGTGCAATACCAGCAAACAAATATACTGACTTAACAAGCTTAATATGGTTAAACCTCCACCAGGGTGTTTTTACAATAGAGACCCGACATTATTTCCAAGCACACTTGAAGACCGTGTTACATGCTTGGGAACCGTACCGGCGTCCGCTTGAAAAGGTGGACACGTTTCAAATCAGATAGGAAGTCAAATCATGGACCGCCGTTTAAATGCGACGTCGTCAGCACCGTTGGTCTCCTCTAAAATCTCAGTATGTGTACAGCACTCACCAAATATCATCCTCTGACCTATAATACAGCCATAGCCGAGTAGGAAGTAGGAAGGCACACACAGTGCTCTTTTTTTAACCGAAATAATAATACTACTCATAGCACAAAGACCAACATCCTCGCTCTCTTATTCTATTTATGTTTAATGGTGCATACTGCCCCTTGCTGTAACGGAGAGCGAAAATACTCTGTGTACCTGAGTACTGGGAAAAAGTTATAACACTGGCCAGTGGGGAGGGGAGAGCAACCGTTCCTCGGCATGGTCCAATCGATCATGCTTAATGTGCGAAAGTGCCCTTGCAGTACTGACTGTACATATACAAATTAGCAGGATATTAGCAAGCTAAAGTAGCATCCAACTCAGTTAATTAAAAACCTGACAGATTTAAAGTCACCCAAGGTTTTCCTTGCCATACTTCATTATTTCTTCAACAAGTTAACACAGGTCTCAGAGAGTATGTAATGCTCCTCAGACAAATTATACTTTCATCCCTTAAACATCTTTTATTCCACTCCTCCTCCAAACAAGCTGTTTCCGTGTGTATGTAAATGAGCTCCTGCCAAGCCACACCCTACAGAGAACAGCAGAGCTGAACACGCCTCGGGAGAGCATCTTATATGAGCTCACAATAGGGGAGGGAAGTCTTGTTTAAAGCAAGCCAATGAAAGAAGGATGAAAAGCAGTGAATGTTTCTCCTCCTTACAGTTGTATGTTTGTGTGTGCATACTTAAGACCCAGAGTGTCTGACTACAAATTTTGTCCCCTAGTCATGCGACTGATAACTAACCCTAACCCCGGTCATGTGACATGCTCGTGTCTGAAGACGGAGATTTATGTAACACATAATTACAACATATATGTTTTTCAAAATTGCTTTCAGATGAGGGATGAGTCAGAACATGAACAGCATTTTAATGCCTTAAGGTGCTTGACTTCTTTACACACGAGGTAAATTTCCTGATAAAACCCATCACAACATTTCACACCAGCGGACGGAATAACACTCCAGCGGCATTTGTTTTATTAAAAAAAAATATTCCATCCCCCATGGGCAACTTTACCACCTTTTCAGCTGTGACAGGAACGCCTCTGACTAATCACAACTTGTGCGAACGTCACTCTAAAACATTTCAATGGCAGACAGATTAATAAACTTTGCTTCAGGTAATACAGTTCTTTACGATAAAAAGAACAAAAGTTAAAAGAGTGATGTGTGGAGATGAATAGCTAAAGAGCTTCATTATGCCAATGGTGTGTTTATAGCCTACTCATTAGTTTTTACTACATTTATATCGTTCCTAATTCTTTTATTGTTTATACACAAGTAACAGGTTTTTATTTGTGGGTTCTGAGTAGTGTACAAGGGGTGTTCAAGTCAAACCAGGACTTCTCATGAATGGCATAAAACTGACATTTACAAAAACTTGAAGCTTACAAGTCAGTAGCATGATGAGACTCTTTGCTGCAGTAAAACTAAAAAACAAAACAAAAAGGCAATATATATCCAATCATATATCACGAGCAATCATTCACCAGCACCGCTTGCACACTGCAGGAACTCGGCTCGGATTTTAGTATCGTGAATTTTTAGGACCTGTACTCGCTTATTCACATCAAGTTTGATTTTTTGCACCGTTTATCTGCGTCTCTGGTGTGTAAAGACCTTCAATTCCTCGTCATCTACTCTGCGCGTCGTTTTTAGTCACTGATAAATCGAGTGCCTTGCTCCTGATTATAAAATCACAATCGTCTTATGTAACCGTTATTTCCAAGGTCTTGCTCTTTCCTTAATCAAGACTAAATGTCAAAGGAAACGCAGGCAAAATATTTACTTTGCCAGTCATGCTATGAAGCAACCGTTCACCGCGGTGACTGAACACCAGGCTGATCCAAACAAGCCAGGCTCTGAATGAATTCATCTCTTGAAGTGTGGAAATGGTCCAACAACATGTCCCTCTGAAATAAACGTTTCTGTGCAGAGTTGATGTTTGCCTGGGCCCGGAGACGGTCATTCCAGCAGACAGAGTCAGAGTAACCACAGGAGGGAGAACCCACCCCATCCCTAAACACGTACAATACGCAGAAGATTAACAGGTCAGGAAATGAGAAGGCCTTCTTTGTCCACCGCAGGCCAGTGAGAGGACGAAACAGTCGTCAAACATGGACTCTCAAAGTCCACACCGTTTCAGTTTTTGTTTTTTTTACTTCAGCAGCGGTTCAGAATGCCGGACATACACAACACTGGCCATGACTGGAGCTGAAATAATACTTATGATAAAGTTATTTATTTATTTATTCATATTTAAGTTCGTCAGTACAGGACACGTCTCATCTTGGAAGACCTTCTTAGGAAAAAAAAATAAAAAGAATTTTGCCACGCTTTGCGTTTCCAAACTTCAGAGTGTATCGTGATCTAACTTGACTGAAAGGAGCTAAATTTAAACCTGGCAAATTACAGAAGTCTTTTCCCAACTTCAATAATTGCCTGCTTTTACACGCTTCTGGTCATGTTCACGTGACGCTTGATGTGGAACCACAACAAAACTGCAGCTGGTGTTTATATACGGTACAGTGCAGTGTTAAAGTCTTTAGTCACCCCTCATTTCTTCATATTTTGCTTACAAAGAGTCAGACTTTCTTTAATTTTTTTATATATTGTCTTGAGGAAAAGTTCTTCAGGCTTACTGACCAACTCTCATTTTCATTCCAGTCCATGTACCTGAGCAGGTTCAGAGGCATGCTTTTGTTTGTTAGGCCACACAGTGACCTATAGTATGCATCATTCAAGGATAAAAAAAAAATTAAATTAAATAAAAAAATTTTTTTTAAAAACATCTAACTTAAAGCATGAACCAGTGAGAAACAGGTGCAGATGATGAGCGATGATCAGGGGGTGATTATTATACTGTTAATGCTGAATGTTGAGTGGTTGGAAAGGACGAGAAGGGAAATGAGCTTGCGTTACATAAACAACCAACGGCCTATTTTTTTGTATCCTGTCTGAAACTGGGGTTCAAGACAACTGGAATACCAAATAACCCCAAGGCTTCACCAGTAGCATTTTAATTAGTAGTAACAACATCACAACACAATACTCAGCTTTGGTTTAATTTTAGCTTTGAATTGCTCAACAGTAACACAAACAAAGTTTCACAATGGACACAGTAATATTGGACACAGCAAACAGTAGTATTATACACCGCAGATCAGACTCGCAGATGTCGGTTGACAAAAACAGAGACTGTGTGCACCAAAAACAAAAAAATCTATTTTAAAAGAATGGCATTTTGTAAAAAAAAAACAAAAAAAAAATGAAATATATCCAATATTTTTACATGTGCATTAGCACATCTGTTTATCACTATTAGTTGTGTAAATTATAAAAAAAAAATATTCCCCATCAGTAAACTGCACATTAATTCTTCACAATGAAGTTTAAGCCCCCGGTGGAAGTAACAAGACTGTGATTGATAGTTCAGCTCCAGAGCTCCTTAAGTATTTTATGATGTGCTTCACTGGTTTCAATAAAAGTGTGCAACAGAATGAATCATTTAATGTGCAGCGAGAGAAAAACAGTGAACAAAGAACAGAAAGAACAGATCAAATATCTGATTCTCTAAAGGGAACGGTCGTAAAGTGAAGTGAGAAGATTCTTGCATGTTGTAAATGTATCATTTACTTGAACACTATATTTTTAGTTTCTTCGCCGCATAGAGATTTCAAATCGGTCATTTACAACATACATACACTAATTTCATCGTCATAAATTGTATAAACACCCAGCCACACATCAGCTTTATCATAAAGCGTTCCCATATTGGTTCCTCTTTCACACCGGACCATTCCCTCAAACTGAATAAATTCAGCAGAAATTTTAATATTTTTTATGACTCGATGGGGCTCCCCCTCTTAGGAGACTATTAATAAACAAACATAAAAGACCAGGACTACATCCTCCAAAATGAAAACATTTTTTTTTTATTTAAAAAAAAAAAAAAACAATCGAAAACTTAAAGCCTAAACAATAGTAGTCACAAATATCTTTATAAAAAAAATTATAATAATAAAAAAAAATATTTCCCCTTGTCTGAGCAGAAAAACAACACTGTGACCCAGATCTATTTTTACATTAGTACGGAAATTAGATTGGTCGCTCCGTTCAGTAATCTTAAAAAAACAACATAAAAAAAAGGTGATAAAATCATGGACTGTGAGCCAGCCTGATAATGTCCTACACCCACACACCTGCAATCACACATCAATTTTTATTTTATTATTTTATTTTATTTAAATTATTCCTTAATTTCTCACCACCGATTTTGCTGTTTCTAATTGATCAACACCATACGAGAACAAGTAGAAAATTATCCGCACTCCGGTTATATTAACACTTCTGTTGGTCTCGTCAGTGCTTTCTGTTCAAGGCTACTGTCTCCCCAGGCACTGCTGTGCAGGTGTTACATCAGTTCATTAATAACTGAGGTGCACGCAAAAATGGATGCCTTTTTGTAATAGAATTGGGTTTCAAAAGTCAGTGCGAGATGGGTACCGAAACTCACGGAGGAGCATAAACAGAATAGGACATCTTGAATAGGATGAATTTGGACTGATACGCCAAGATGAAAGTTTCTTAAAGGGAATCGTTACTGATGATGAGACACAGATTGATCACTACGAGCCTGAGAGTACACGGCAGAGTAGCCTCAATCACAGACCAAGAAAAAGTTTTTAAAAAAGTTAACCATCTGATGGAAAATTGATGGACAGTTTTCTGAGATTTCTCAAGGGTCAGTATTGGAACATTATCAGGAAAAAGGTTCAGCAATCAACAGTGTTCATTACAGTGAGACACGCAGACGACTGCTATCCAATGCACGTCTGCACTCTTCTACCCACACTGTCGACACTCTGCAAAAAGTGTTAAAGCATCCTCCCTATATGTTCCATCAGACCTTCACCTGTTCGGTCTCCTCAAAGCAGCCCTACAAGGAGAAAGATTCACTTTATGTGAAAACAGCAGTGCATTCGTGGCTCGCAGCTCAGCCTAAAACATTTTTTACTGAGGGAATGTAAAGGTTTGTTGACAGATTGACAAAGTGTATTGAAAAGCGAGGAGATTATGTATTATCTATTTGTATTTTTCTAAAAGTTGACTACAGCCAGAGTGCGGATAATTTTTACAAGCCGGATCTTTCCGACAATTAAAAACTAAATGCGCAGTTAAGAAACCTGGAATTTGGTAGTCTGTAAAAATGAGGGTGGAGACAACACCTTGACAGAGAAAAAACAAGGCCTTCCCTAGTAACCACAGCTGCAAACCAAACCTACCTGTCTGTTATTCTCTGTACACAGTAAACAGAAGTCTGGCGTTTGGGCAAACATATGGATAATGTAAAAAAAAAAAAAAAAAAAAAGGAGTTGTTGCTCACTGTTAACAACCCTAACCGCTTTCTATACTTCCTCATACTAAAACATACCTTGGTGTGTATGAATGTTTTCTAGCTCTACTCTGGGTGTTCAATAAGTGAGCGTGACCTATGGGAGTGGCAATAGGTGTCCTGAGGTGGAGTAGCTAAGCTTGGTGAGCCGCTGCACCTGAGAAACATGCTTTTACGACTGGCACACCCATGTCGAGAACCATGTACGTGTTTTGCAGTTACAAAATAACACAGGCGTGGAATGACTTACACCAGTCTATGAAAAGTAAATATTGCTGATGTCGCCTTTGCTGATAAAACTTACTAACATCATTGTTTGGTGAGAAAATGATGACGGAACTACAGGTGGATCGTTTACGCAAGAATAACTTCATGACTGAAAAGAAGAGCGTGCGGTTCGATCCTGGTAGGGGCTTTAAACATTTATAAGGATATGAGAGAGAGAGAGACAGAGAGTCGAGGCTGGTAGAGGAAAAGAGGTGGGGTGGGGGTAAGGGGGTGGCTTGGCTGGTAACAGGAGGTAAAAGCATCAGGGCTCGTCACAGGGTTAATCTATTATCCAGCACCAGCTGCCACACGCCCAGCCCCCACCAAACCACCCATTTACAGGCAGTGCCCGGGTGACCCTGGTTCTACTGCTACCAAGGTACTAAAGTAGGCTTTACGAAATCCAAAGAGAAAGGACCATGCTTTTTTGTGCGTCTCTCTGAAATCGTTGGCTGTATCGCAAGCCTCAGGCCTGTGGGATTTTCTCCGGGAGTCCCACAGGGGAAACCGGATAACTCTCCTCATGGACCAGCTAAGGAATGAGTCAGTCATCTGAGGGTGAGAGGGTCAGGAGAAGGCTTGCCTTTCAACTCCAGCTCTTGTGTCACGGGACACGAGGCACGAAACCTATCACCACGAATGCCTTTAAAAGGCACAGCTAAGCTGAAAAAAAAGAAAAAAAAGAAAGAAACTAGGACCCAGATCGGCAAAGCGAAGAAAGACGCAGGTGGAGCCTTAGCAAATGGCAGCTACTTACAGGATGCACTATTTGCTCAGCGTTCATGTTAATCTTGACAAAAAATCTTTTACAAAATGGATTACCGCAAGACATTCTGTACTTGCTAAATGTCAGTAACGGCATCTGAGCAAGCTATATGCTGAATGAGAGCTTCTAATGAGGTCCTGTATCAGGACTGGTATCTTATGAAACCTGTGGCACAGAACATGTTACAGAAGTGGAGTTAGGTTTTGCATCCGGGTGTGCTGAATCAGATATGAAACTGGTAGGATTTACTACCACAAGAGCATTTAGGAGCTTGCACAACTATTTGTGATGCATTTACTGCTTTCATTAATACCGTGGGCATGAGCAAACAATAATAAATGCAGGAAGAGGCAGAACCGGTTAAACTTTGTTAGAATGGGCAAAACTGGCTAAGAGTATCACAGTACTGGTCAAGAGCTTGTGGGATTAGACATGAGGTTCGGCAGAAGCTTGCAAGACTGGTCGGGAGTTTAGGCATGATCTTGTGTGGTTTTAGTCAGGAGATTTTAGTTGTGGGATTGGTTAAGAGAGTCTGTAGGAGGTCCCATGCACTTCTTCAATGTACAATCATGCCTTTACATTCCCACGGGTAAAACGAGTTTTAGCTGGTTACAATATTCCTTTAAATGTAGAATTAATAGCCTTAAGTGTCCCCATGCAGATTTCCCAACCACAAACTGAGGTTTTGAATAACACAAATAACTTCCCTTCCTCAAGACATGAACTTCTGCTTCCCCTCTCTGTGGGCTGAAGTAAGCCCCGAAACCACAGCCGTTCACATCTCCTGACCTTAATCGCCAGCTACAGCTAGACAGATTTAGACTACAGATTTTACTACAACAATTATTTATAGCAAACAACTGTATGTGCAATAAAGCAAATTCAGCAAAACAGCAGGTTTTACAGTATAAAGACCCAGAAGGTCTACTGACATCTGGTCAAATTAGAGCGACACTATTTTAACACACTTTTTAAAAAAAAATTTA
Source organism: Clarias fuscus (assembly GCA_030347435.1). Taxonomy (NCBI): domain Eukaryota; kingdom Metazoa; phylum Chordata; class Actinopteri; order Siluriformes; family Clariidae; genus Clarias; species Clarias fuscus. The sequence continues at coordinate 16,999,477 of CM059229.1, read as the reverse complement.
TACAACATTGTCCTTCGGACATTTATAGCATACCTACACATGACAAGTTCGTCCTACTGTCAGTGGGTGGACTGGCTATTGGACTGGTAGAAATAACTGACACAATGTCTGTACTGGAGGAATGATGTTCAGTACTCAAGCACAGTCCCAGAGATATGTAGTGCTCATGGTGACTCGACAACTTACTGAGACACTTGTCTGTTATATTCTAGGCAGTTGTTATACCTTGAATTAGGACTGCATGATTAATCGAGAGAAATCATGATCTCGATTCACGTACACACGAGAGCTCATTTCTGAAAGATGGCGATAATTTACTTGACAACAATCCCAGACTGCCGTATCAGTCACACTCATTGGTCTCACACACACCGCAAAACAATATTAGTCAGAGTTTAGAGAATGATTCAGTCAGACACTCAATCGCTTTTTTCTCATCTCTCTTCCTGATTTACTGCGTTAAAATATTAGCACATATTCAATATCACAACGCTCGCTCGCTCAATTCCAGCCAATCAGAGGGTTAAGGAGGGACAGTACCAGCCAATCGCAATCTGAAGAGGGGGAGGGTACATTCTAACCTGTTTCTGATTGGCTTCTTTTAAACTCTGTGTCCTCAATACACGTGTCAAACCATTACATTTTCTTTTGTTTATTTTTATGGAAGCCAATACATACTTCATCACCACATACGTTGGTGTATATTATTTTTAAAAGAATAAGCCAATCTAACTGAGATCTAGTCTTATTACTAGAGATTACTAGTCTTGTATTAATTAAACCTGACGTGTTGATTCTAGCTGTTATACTCTGAGAAGAGATCGAAACAGAAGTGTTTTCAAATATTGCAATATAGCAATAAAAGCAATGTAAACTATAGCAATAAAACCTGTGACAATACATTCTAAACATGCTGTAAACTATGTACTTAATTTCAAACTGTGTGACATTTACCTTAAGCTGATAAAAACGATAATGTAAACTCGTGCATGCTATGATAAAGTACTGTTGTTGGCAGAATGTTCAAAAAGCGTAGCTGTCATTTTTATTCATTATTAACATAACATTCTATTTGTGTTCAACAGCTTTTAAGCTATTCACTTTAAGGGTTATAAAATAAAGATAAGTGGCTTTTTGCTAGAAGAGTTGAATGCCCTGGTTCAAATTCAGCAAATCTCTCCTCACAGTCGACTAACTGCATGTTCTATGTGTGGGCTGGAAGGGGGAAAAAAAAAATCTGATGTTTGTACAGTGTCCTACCTCTGCAAATGGGAAACAAAATGGTGCAGACCACACGACAACACTATGCCAGCCAATCAGAAACAGGGGCTGTCCATGCTCAGCAGTGTTTTAAATTATATGCCCAGCTGCTGGTGTCGCGGCCTTGGAAATGCACGTCCATGAACTTGACATCGACTAATAACGCCTATAATAGCATATTTAATCATTTTAATCTACTGCAAGCCAATATGTTGTCATATCCAATAACATCTGATGCAGACTCTCAATACACACTTTGCATTGTCTTTAGGAGAAGTACAATAAAAACTTTTTTTTTTACATTATGCACTATACGGTGCATCACATAGACGACGTTCATTTTTACCTTATCGCAGAGGTCATCACAAACCTTGGAGTTTTGGAATGGAGTCACTAAAGATGTCCATTATATGCAAGCAGCAAAGTCATGAATAACTACACACGTGGACAAAATTGTTGGTACCCTTCGGTCAATGAAAGAAAAACTCACAATGGTCACATAAATAACCTTAATCTGACAAAAGTAATAATTTAAAAAAATTCTATGAATGTTAACCAATGAAAGTCAGACATTGCTTTTCAACCATGCTTCAACAGAATTATTTAAAAAAATCTCGTGGAACAGGCCTGGACAAAAATGATGGTACCCCTAGAAAATACTGAAAATAATGTGAACAAAGGGACATGTTAATTCAAGGTGTGTCCACTAATTAGCATCACAGGTGTCTACAATCTTGTAATCAGTCAGTGGGCCTATATATAGGGCTCCAGGTAGTCACTGTGTTGTTTGGTGACATGGTATGTACCACACTCAACATGGACCAGAGGAAGCGAAGGAAAGAGTTGTCTCAGGAGATTCGAAAGAAAATTATAGACAAGCATGTTAAAGGTAAAGGCTATAAGACGATTTCCAAGCCGCTAGATGTTCCTGTGACTACAGTTGCACATATTATTCAGAAATTTAAGATCCATGGGACTGTAGCCAACCTCCCTGGACGTGGCCGCAGGAGGAAAATTGATGACAAATCAAACAGACGGATAACCCGAATGGTAACAAAAGAGCCCAGAAAGACTTCTAAAGAGATCCAAGGTGAACTTCATGCTCAACGAACATCAGTGTCAGATCGCACCATCCGTCGTTGTTTGAGCCAAAGTGGACTACATGGGAGACGACCAAGGAGGACACCATTGTTGAAAAATCATAAAAAAGCCAGACTGGAATATGCCAAACTACATGTTGACAAGCCACAAACCTTCTGGGAGAATGTCCTATGGACAGATGAGCTCTATGTTCACAGACGGAAAAATGAAGCATATCAAGAAAAGAACACTGTCTCTACTGTGAAACATGGAGGAGGCTCTGTTATGTTCTGGGGCTGCTTTGCTGCATCTGGCACAGGGTGTCTTGAATCTGTGCAGGGTACAATGAAATCTCAAGACTATCAAGGGATTCTAGAGAGAAATGTGCTGGCCAGTGTCAGAAAGCTGGGTCTCAGTTGCAGGTCATGGGTCTTGCAACAGGACAATGGTCCAAAACACACAGCTAAAAACACCCAAGAATGGCTAAGAGGAAAACATTGGACTATTCTAAAGTGGCCTTCTATGAGCCCTGACGTCAATCCTATTGAGCATCTTTGGAAGGAGCTGAAACATGCCGTCTGGAAAAGGCACCCTTCAAACCGGAAACAACTGGAGCAGCTTGCTCATGAGGAGTGGGCCAAAATACCGTTAGAGAGGTGCAGGAGTCTCATTGACAGTTACAGGAATCGTTTGATTGCAGTGATTGCCTCAAAAGGTTGTGCAACAAACTATTAAGTTAGGGGTACCATCATTTTTGTCCAGGCCTGTTCCATGAGTTCATTTTTTTAAATAATTTCGTTGAAGCATGGTTGAAAAGCAATGTCTGACTTTCATTGGTTAACATTCAGAGAATTCTTATTTATTATTACTTTTGTCAGATTAAAGTTATTTCTGTTAAAATTAAAGTTTTTCTTTCATTGACCGAAGGGTACCAACAATTTTGTCCACGTAAATATAATTTATTTATTTTTTTAAATATGTGTATTTATTATAGAGGTGTGATTTCAGCAACATTTAATTGGAAAATTCTCAATTCTTTTCACATTATGTATGCTGCGTTAAAGTGAGAAATCAAAATAATTGACGAACCAGTGCATGCGGTTGGCATTTCTTCACTTCCCTACTCACAACTTCACTTCCTACCTCCAGTCAGAAAGTTCCCATTTACAATTTACCAAAAAAATAAATAAATTTTTTTTTACAAAATGTACGGGAAAAAAAACTATATGATGGCAGGAAACCATAGCTCCACCTTATTCTGTCTTATACAACTATGAGACGGGTTTAGGAAAATAAAACTCGAAAGGAAGCTCTCTCTCTCTCTAATATCTGCTGGAATATCCGCGAAATAAAAAATACATTACTGACACTCCATCAAAAATGTCAACAGTATCATCAACTGGACACTTTACAGTCCGACAAACCAGATCATGATTACTCCTTGGTGTCATGTATGTAGTGGCAGTGTGTAGGGAAAAAGGGAGCCCTCACAGAGAGCGCTGGATAACAGCTGCCGTGGCCCACCGCACAGGGACAATGAGAACAATCACCGAAGGCATGAAAGGGTCAATGACATTGCTTGATGGAGAACACAGCCTGGGTCAAGGTCTGGGTCAGCCTCTGCAACTTTCATTACTTAGTCATGCTTATGTCCCTAATGGTGCTTTCAAATGGCAGGGATTTATGGGAGAGGACGTAGAATAGAGCCACACCTAGGCCTTATTTATGAATGAGCTCCCCCCCCCCAAAAAAAAAATAAAAATAAAAATAAAAGGGTACAAACATTTCGAAGTGAACGTCAACACCTTACATTGTGAAATTCTTAAAGGGAGGGCGAAAGTGTACGACAAACCACGCGACAGCCAATCACCTTATAGTGAAGGTCAAAAAAGTGTAAGGATTAGATTCAGCACCTAATTGTGCCTGTTTGGGCACGATGGGTAAAAATGTGCGCTTGTATGAACTTGACGACGCCAAAACACAAGAGGATTTTAAGAAAACTATTCGGTAACGCTACACAGTCAAAGTTTATGTGAAAAACAACTGTGGATTGAGACATGGACTCTGTCCGAGATAGAAGAAATAGAAAAAAAAAAAACAGCAGATCTGTATGAAGGGAGGCTCAGGCCTAGAACCCAGGCTTTAAGAGAAATCTAGGCGTCCTGAGCGGGTAATCTGCGTCATGCCTGTGGCCTTGTGCCTGGAAGCAGGGAAACAGAGCAGGGGAAGCAAGGGGGAAGGGGAGGCCGCCTACACATGCCTTGGGTTGGGGGAGGATATTTACAGGAATGAATGGAATTCCCTTTAGTCGTTCCGTTGCTCCAAGTCAGGTGACTTCAGCCTCTCAGAAACAACAATTTTTTATTGACGTGATTAAAAAAAAAAAAAAGTTTTTTTTGGGAGAAGTAGGAATCCTTTGCTGACTTGTTTCTCACCTGAATGTTTGGAGAGATTTATGCAGGAGTGCGTGCACTACTTGCTTGCAAAGGCATTCCTGACAAGCCTGTTCCTGACTCCCTATTTCCTTTGCTGGTTAGGACAACACGGATGCTTTATTAAAATACTGGCCGATTTTACCCTCCGCATTCCCGAGTTTTCCTTGCAGACGGGAACTTTCCAACCAAAATACAGGAATGTCACAATTTCTCTGTGATATTACTCACATAATGCTGAGTTGCACGGGTGTTCGTGGAAGGCCAAGAGCGTCGAATGTGGTTGAAAGGATTCTCAAAACTAGTGAAACTTACGGGCCATTATTTCTTTGGACACATGCTGAATGAACAAAAACTGGTACGGTACAGCTTCATGGTTTTCAGCGAGTCACAGTACGAGCAACCGATCCTTAGTCAGCTTCACAGTGTCTAATAGTAACACTGACTACTTGTGTACTGTGAACAATTCAACACAATATGCTCGGTATGTGAGCATTTGCAGATGTGCGTATGTTTTATTAGCAGTGAATCATACAGTGTGAACTCCTCTGTGACAAGCAGCAAGAACAGCAAAAAGAAACAGCCGACGAGAGTCAGAGAGGAAATCGTATTTATCTGTTGTCACGCACGGCGGATCCCTGAATCACTCGTCTATTTGCACAAGGACAAAATAGTCACATGACAAGTTACCGAGCCAAATGACAAACACCTCTAGTGTGTAGAATCTAAATTCGAGGATCAGGTGCTTGACAGGTGTTCGACGATGTCGAACGGTGGAGACATCTGTACACGGTACACGCAACCATTCACAAACACAACTTGCACATTACATGGACTCGGCTCAGAGTTATTTCATTTCCACATCCCACGTACAGTCCTGACCTTGCTCCACATATTCGGGCCATTAAAGGAGTTCCTGGGAGGCCAGTGTTTCCGACGTGAAAGCCGGGAGTCTGATCATGGCTCTGGTATACTGAGAAAACTTTCTTGACTAGTGAAGCGCTAGGATAAGTGCATTAGGAGATTGTATAGAGAAATAAAGATAGTTTTTACTTCTATAATTGTCTTCTGTTATTCTGCACAACCAAAAGTCCTGGTTTGACCTGACCGTCCCTCATATGGGTCACAATGGACTTAATTAAGCCGTTTACTTTTTTTTCCCCCAGCACTGCAACTAGTTCCCCAGAACATTACATCCTCAAAGAATGGCTTCACAAGCCACCCTGGCTACAGAACAAAAGCCAGCTGCAAGTCACCATCCCACCCACAATCAAAGTCGATTCCTATGTACAGTTTTGGCCTTTGAAAACCTTCTGCTCGGTTAGTCATGCCACACCACTGATGATGACTTACACCTGCTTCTAAAGCACTGCTCTATATTAACACAGTGCAACACTGATTCAGTCTTGTTTGGCAGGAAAACATATGCTATGCAGCGACTGAGTAGCTGATTTTCTACCAAATTTATTCCTACTCTCAATCGAGCAGAGTGAAGGATATCAAGGGAAAAAATGGGTTTTCCACCAAGGCAGGTCAGACAGCCAGAAGCACCAGCACTCAGAAAAACTGAAAAATTGGTTCGATGGCGGCACCAACACTTTGCTTGGCTAGAACACATGATTGTCATGACCAACAAAAAGTTTGTGACTGGCATCTTTAAACCCGAGTGTTAGATCCACCACACAAGATAAGGAAAATGGACTTAAAATGCAATGGGCAGCAGAAATGCTTTCTAGTAATAATAGTTTGATCCAAAGACTTCCAAAGCCAGGAGAACTGCTCACAAAGTCATGTTGAACCATTAGGAGCTATTGAAGTGGCTCTGAACCCGCACTAACACCAGTCATGAACTAGCACCTGGTTCACTTTGGTGAAAAAGGCGCATCAGATGCTTCCTCTTGAAACATTATGCCAGCCTTCTTTACAATCTACTAATGCTGCGTCATGGGGTTATGTAACATAACACACTCAACTGAGGAAAAGACTTTCCAGCCCCTTCTGCGTGCAAGACCACACATATAATTGTGCGTATACAGCCTCATGTAGAGTAGATCACCCCTCCCACCCTCACAGAGAGCACGGCAAACTGGAATCCTGCCCACGGATAGCTCCGGCATGGGCAAGATTTGAAATCGCAATCTCTGGATGATGAGGCCAACAATTTGTTGCAGAACTTGGGAGCCCAATGTGTATGATAATGTGGTTTGGTTTATATGTCTGTATAATGCTCCTAAATCATGCACACTCATACAAGGAAACAAAAAATTTATGAATCAAAAGTACTGTAGGTCTTATGTTGGACGAGGGATCCAGAAAAGCTGATGGCCACCGTGTTAAAGGTGACCAGACTGAGGTGAAGTTCAGGTTTACTTTTAGATGTCTGATAGAATAATGGAAGTGTAGTTGTACGTTTTATTAATAACAGCATCATTCAACAGTTGTGACCAAGTAATCTGAGAGGCATTCCGTAAGTGCTGATATGAAGTAAATTGGAACGTTTAACTATATTTATTACTCCGCTTCAGAGGTTTTGTTTTTTGGATTTTCCCCCTATTTTAGTCGTGTCCAATTCCTCCCCATCACTAGGGGGCTCCCACATTACGCTACTACTATCACTCAGTCAGGAGGGCCAAAAACCATCACGTGTTTCCTCCGAACCACGTGACGCCAGCCGACTGCATCATTTCAGACTGCTCGCTCACGCACCGTTCCACTCCTCCCGCTTGCGTGAGCTCACAGACGCCCTTGATTGGCTGTAGAGCGGTGATTAATGTGGGAGCTCTAAGTACCTCTCATCCCTCCCCTCTGAGAGAGCTCGGCCAATCAGCTCTCTCTAGAGGTTACAGCATCACTCGGGAAGCGATCTCCGCCGAGCACTTTACCACTGCGCCACTTGGAAGCTTCAGAGGTTTTCTAATAATTGCTAACTCCTGTACAAGGGCACTACTTGGTATGTGGAACAAGGGATTCTACACCCTACATAGTGCACTAGCTTTCCATTTTACACTATCTTGGATTCAACCTTGAAACAGTTAGATAGCCAAGGCTATTCTAAAGTAGAGACACAAAGATAAATCTACAAAATTTGCTGGACTGTCCAACACCTCAACAGTTTATCCTCTTCACCTTTGGCTACATTAAACTTAAAACTACTTTCACCTACCTGATTACACTAACTGTCGGTCATCAGCTTAACGCTAGCTCCGCCAGCCGCGGAAGGATACGCGTTGGCGGAGCAAAATAACTGGGTAGATAAATGAATAGTCAGTAAAACAGCACTCCCTATTGTGCTACATTGCTCAAATATGGCTTTGCTGTAGCTTTGCACTCACACATTTGTTTAGACAAATTTAATTAAATATGGGTTTGTCTGTATACACGAGCATGACAGGATGATCTCTATCAGCATTAACATTTCTCTAGTATCGCCAAAACCAGACTGCACTGTTTTGGATGAAAAACTCAAATTATGTAGCACTCGGCTTACGTAAATCCCGATTATAAAACTGCTTTTCCTGGCATTAAAAATGGCGTGAAGTTGATCATGATTACCAACGACATAATCAGTAGTCTCTAGGTCACTTGGATAATAAAAATGGCAAAAACACGTGTTTAAGTGAGCCACTGAAAACACACTGCAATTTTATAAGAAAAGCAAATTGTCTTTAAAAGTGTGCCTCACTTTCCACTGACACAGAACGAACAGGTGCTGCGTGTTAAAAGGCTTGTACTGCATGCTGATCTGTAATGCAAGAGTCAACATTTTAATCGAAAGTGTCATTTCATTTTCCACTATGATCTGCATATTAAACACGATTAGCTTAATGTAATAAATCGGCAGACCTGCTCGGGCAGATGGGAGATGTCAGCCTGTGAAAAGAAAACTGGTGGATGACATGAGAGAGAGAGATTTGCAGCGTAAGGAGAGACGCAGACTGCGCCGTTCCTCTCTCTCCGTGCATAAGCCGTTGTACTCGGTAACCCCAACGTTGGATTAGTCCGTAATGTTGGAAAGTGTCCACTGACTAGGAGCGTTATGGTGTGACATATTTACAGCATGATAAGCTAGACTAAAAAAAGATCACACTATTAACCTGTTTAAAACCCACAAACCAGTATAACTGTATGGTATATGCTGTGAAATACGGTGTGTTTAGCCAAAAACAGACTTTTTTTTATAGATTTTGTCATGGTCAATGGCTGCGTGCTCTTCTGCACATCTGATCGCCGATGTGACAATTCTGTAATATAATTTACACTGGTCCAGAGAGAGTGGGGTGCAACAGTTTTTAGGCCTCAAAACAGGAGGTGCTTGATCAGTCCTCCACCGCCTCCAAGTCAGCTTGAGATTAATAACCAGAAGAGGTGCATTTCAATCACATAGTTACACTAAGACTAACCCTAAAACTATAATCTTAACACAGACCCCAATATTCCACTAATGATTGGAATGAAACCTGGTATGAAAACGCATCACGTAAACCCTTCAACTGGAACATTCTGACCTGATCTGGCTCGACCTAAATGAACTCTCGGTTGTAATCAGAGGGACGGCGTAACTCTTTGATGATCTGTTCAGTGGGTAAATATTAGCAATGTACGTGCTTGACCCGATCGGATCAATATGTTCTTTCTGCGCAATGTTTTGCCCCACGTTGCGGTAACATCAGGTGACTTGAGTTTCCAGGAGGGAAATTTTGCTTCCATTCCTGATGAGTAAACTCTGAGAACAAACAACTCTCCCCCATCTGTGTTTACTTCCACTCACAGCGCTTCCGTCACAGAAAGTGTCACTGATCTGCTCGCTCTTTCATATGCAGTAAATGATTTAACCAATCGCAGATGAGACTGAATTCTTGTAACCGATCGTAACGCAGAAGGCGGGATTTATCAGAAGACAAACCTAACCTCAAAGTGAGAAAAATACTTGTTATATTTTCAGCTGATTTAACCACGCATGACAAAAAACTCAAATTAAATGCCTTGAACATGTACACACACCTTTCCAGATTAGCGTCCATGTAAACAGTGATACCTTAATCTGTAATCGGAATGATTTCAATCAGATTGGAAAAAAAAAAGGATTGATCTTGCTTATTACTTCGGACAACCCTGGGAATGCATTCTTCTAAACGTGATGCGTTTTTCCTTACTCAACGGCAGCAACCTGTGCGTCATCACACACACTGTAGCCATACAGTATAAGCAGTCTCAATCTCAAAACTACCTCTAAAGTGAAGGCTTGTTTGAATCTAGTGCAATTACATTAACAGCTTCCAGAGAGGTGTAAATCCAGGCTCCACGACACAGCACTTATTTCATCCACCTTAACGTCTGCCAGAATCCAAAAAAAAAAAAAAAAAAAAAAAATCGCCAACAAAAATACGGGATTGTTTATTAGGCTGGGGTGAATTATGCAGCTACGCAGCGTATAACTGACGATCATGCTGCGCTGAGCTGAATTTTTCTGCAAACACTTACGAGGCTTCGATTTACACAGCAGAACGTTCTGTGCAGCAAGTTTTTTTTACAACTCCACGTCTCCCCACGAAATTCGCAGTAATGAGAGCACTATTAGACCTTCATTAAACACCCATCATTCCACAAACGTTTCTACAAAAGGTCCTTAAAATAACTCGGAGTTTATGACGGACACTGTGGATAACAGATAAGAGTCTTGCGAGATAACATTCACATTTATGATCATTGACAAGACAAGACTTACATCACATATCGGGCGTTCTCAGCCTTTTTTGCATGCATTATCCAAATATTATAAATATTATAACACATTATTTAAATATGTACACTATCATTCCTGGTATCTGCTAAAGCCAGAACAGAGCTCTTTTATTCTACTAATGTTATTTATGGCCTTACATGTTGCAGAGTTAGCCTGTATTTAACCCATTTGATTCATGTGACTGGTCGACTAGAAGTACAAACAGTTAGAGGAGCTGTGTCAAAAGCGTGCCATCAACAAATAATTGCGGAAAAACATAACGCAAGTTTTTTTAATGAATTAAAAGAAGCTTTGAGGCAGAAGATTTTGCCTCGATCATTTTTTGTAATCGAATTACTCGATTTACTCGAAAAATCATTTCAGCCCTAGTTAAACATCATGATTCTCTTCTATATCGCCATACTGACTCCCAAAATCAAAAGTTTGTACTCCATGGTTGTTTCTGATTTTTATTTCTTTCTACATTGTAAAATAATGCTGAAGGCGTCCAAAATATGCAATAATCTCCTTTAAACAGTTGATATTAAGATATGTCGGCTACGTGCAAGCCTTGATAACAGCCCTAATCGGAGGTGCTGTTAATTGGCAATTTATGAAGGGTCCTGGAGTTGACTTCCTGGGATGGGCTTCATGGGCCAGTTCCATCATGGTACTTGATGGGTTTTGTAAATGCACTTGACAATACTGTTCTTGGAAGAATTATTCTAGAACAGATGACCTTTGTGTCTTAAAATATCATCTGACTTCAGTTCTTGTTACTTAATTACCTAATACCCAAAACAAAGCTAGGTCTGATGATCGCTCAAGTTCACTGCTGCATCTTTTCTACCATAACAGTGTTGCACTGGATGGCTTAAACACCTTTTTTCTCCTCTTCCTCCTCCTCCTATTGGATAATGCTAATCCCTCTTCCTGCATTGTGTAGCACTACCACATTCACGTCAGGTTAGTTTCAAAGACAGACGGATAAGCCATACCAGGTTATGGTTCAGTGAAGTGGATCCCTAAAATGTGATCAGGTATTTCATTGGCCCTACAGACTCTTGCAAAAATCTAGTGTAACACAAAGTGAAGGGTCCTGGAGTGAAGCATGGTCTAGTTAAAGCATTAGCAGCGGCACAGCATGCTTGACTAGCAAGTGGCTTTGATGTCTGAGACTGGCACAGATTAACAGAGCTGATCCCATGAGGAAATGCCAGGCAGAGCTGCAGCACTGTTTCCTACGCCTTCGACGTCTCCTCCCTTTTCTCTCTCTGGGTCTGCATGAAAGAGGTATAACCTGCTCAGCAACATGCCTCTAGCAAACAGAGCCTGATGCTGTTTACTTGAAGGCACCCGAGGTTCGTTTAAACATGCATCATATACAAAAGTATGCTCAATACTATATATATATATATATATATATACACGTATATAATTACACACCTATATTTAAGTATCCACTCTAGCAAACAAGCTGGTCGATATGTTTTTCCTGCTTTGCAATAAGGCAATAAGCTTAGTGGCTTAAACGCTTAATCGTCTGCAGACCACGCTCTGTCTCGACCACTTATTTCAGGAGCTCTACTGAAATTTCTGATCCTCTTAAATCCTCAGAATGGTGTCAGAGATGGACTAATTCCCGAACGTTAACATCATAACTGGTAAAGCGTGTATTCTGTATAATGCTGGCCTTCATCAGCACAATTTAACAGGCAACTGTTAACAGCAAGAAGTTTTTTTTATTATTATTATTATTATTATTATTTTAATATATATGGATTTTGGGGGGAAATAGCTGCTTAATTGTCTGGATCTTGGAGACTACTGATCAGCTTCCCAAAGATATGACCATTACAGTTTGTGCTGTAAAGCTTGTGAGTAATTAACCAAATAAAAAGAAAGAGATCTCATCTACAACACTTAAACCCAATATAACAAAACTCTACCAGGCTTTATCAATTAAATAGTTGTTCTGAGTGCACAAAAACCAGTGATGACAGAAACTTTCTTAACATCAGGCACCATACTTGCATCCTCTATGCCATGGGTTCCTGGAGAACTGTGTGTTTTAAACATTTTAGTGCTTTGCCCACTCTCTCACACTTAGTTCAACCTAGATAGGGCTGTTAATCTACTGATTAGATCAATCAGAGAGTGTGGAGTGCACAGATGCGTAGGACAATGAGCAGTCCAGAATCCTGTGCACCGAACCTTCAATTTCCTCCTTTGTTTCTTCCACAAACAAGACTCCAGACAGGAAGTGAATGAGCCAGCAGCAGAGTGTAAGTAGGGACACACAGACTGCCTTCCTGCCTTCCTGAACCTAAGCCCGACTCCAAACTCTCCAGAAGCGCCTGGACTGATCAAGACGTGCTCCTGAAGGACACCAGAGCTCTTTTCTGGAGCAGACACACACCGGGCAGTAATCTCATTACTGACGATAATGAAACACTCAGAGCAGAGAATCCTCTCATTGTGCAGCCTGCCCTATTCAGACACGGAGTTGCCCCCGGGTCCGGTCTGAAGTGGACTTTGACAAAGTGTTTAACAAACACGGCAGAGTTCAGAGCAAGCCGCAGTGATCGTGACCAAAAAAAAAAGAGAAAAGAGAAAGGGTGGGGATGTTACTTTTTCACTGAGCTACTATCTATTTATAGGATTATTTACTGTGGGGGGGGGGGGGGGGATTTTGATCAAACAGGAAATGGTTATCCGTGTTGAGTCAGGAACATCTCAGATTTTCCTGAGATTAAGTCACCAGTTTAATAGGAATGTAAGAAAGGCTGAGTGAAGAGCATTAGTAGCATAATGGAGACACAGCTGCGAAGCTAACCTAAAGAATTCGGTTGACGATTAAAAAAAATAAATAAAAAAAAGTGTATATGTATATATATATATATATATATATATATATATATATATATATATATATATATACACACACACACACACACACACACACACACACACACACATTTATCTTCTATACCACTTTCATTTTGAAATGAGCTAACGCTGACGCACACAATGTCCTGATTTGCTTCTCACTAGCCCTCACTGTCCACTGTCCATAGATGTTCATGTTGTACGTGAACTTGTGTTTTCAGACATCTACCATTTTCAAGCATGGCTACACCAAAATGTTCAGTATAACCTACAACAGAATTTCTTAAAACCTAAATTCTAATCAATCCAAAAGTGTATTAATCTTTCCTTCATCTTCCATACTGCTTATCCTGTACATGGTCACGAGGGCCTGGAGCCTATCCCAGGAGACTTATGGCATGAGGCGGGGTATATTCATCCTGTACAGGGTGCCAAACCGTTGCAGGACACACACACATCAAGGACAATTTGAGAACACTAATTAGCCTAATCTACATGTCTTTGGACTAAAAACTCTATGCAGAGAGATCCAGAGGCGGAAATCGAATCCGGAGCCTGCAGATGCGAGGGCACAGATCTATCCACCTCTAAAGACATACATATATATATATATATATATATATATATACACACACACACTCACACACCAAAAAAAGGAGGGGGGGGGGGGGGGAGGAAGTGGAGAACGATTTAAAGACTGGAAGCTGTAACATGACAGATGAAGCATCCTGACAGCTCCCAGTAGTGAATATCAGTTTGAGTGCTCAGTGATCATCAGATGGCTTTGCAATCACTTACCCCATTCTAAAAACTCGGTCACGTGTTTCTCCCGTTTCAGGGGCGAGCTGCTGCATTCGTTGTATAAACACACGAGAATATCCAGGAGGGTCTCGACACTCAGGGAGCTCGGGCTCTTCTGATGGCCATCCAGCAGCAACTGCTCCAACTTCTTCAGACGCACCTTTGCCGACATTTTTCTACCAGCGGCCTGAGCTCCTCTCCTTTCCTACCGCAGGACAAAAAAAAAACCCTAACTCTATATGCAGTGTGTGTGGTAGCGCTTGTAATAAAACGGGATTACCGGCGACTAGGGCGCGGAGCAAATCCTGCGCGAGAGAATAAAAAGCTACGAGAATAACGCCTGAATCAGTGCAGGGCCGAGGTGGAGCTCTGAACAAGTCCCAGACTCCAACTTGCTAGCTAGCCATCCAGCTAGCTAGCTAGCAAAACAAGCCCAACATTCTGCTCAGCTCGATAAACGACGCTTGTTTGTGTCTCCCGAGCCGTCAGTTCCCCGCACCAGGCCCTGCCGCTGCCATTTCCGCCCTCTCTCTCTCCTGCCTAGCGCTGCGTTCCCGACACTTTTCACTCTGAAAGGAACAAGGATGGGAGGCTTTTCTATCCCGTCGAATAATATATCAGCTTGCCCGGACGTCCATATTCTCTCCCGTGAAAATCCAAACAAATAAAAAAAAAATAATAATAACGAGTTGCTGTGATTAAAATAAATCTCCACGCGCGTTTAGGAATGGCCGTTTGTTTGTCTGAGTGTGTATTTCTCCCGGTGAGGTCGGTGTGTGAAGCCGAATATGGCTGCACATCCGCGTCCAGCCTCGTCTCTCTCTCTATATCTCTCCCAGTAAAGAGTCCAGACCCGGGACACCGGAGCTCCACCCACCCCCATACCGGAAAAGCCAAGCAGATGTGACGTCATTATTTGAGTGACACATACTGGGAGCCGGCTAGCACTGACCTCATCGCCGGTGAGCTCCAGATACAGTATTCTGTCAGCTATTCAGACATCATGCGGGATTTGTTGTCCCTAAAAATCATAAATCTTTTTTTTTTTTTTTAAGTATAAAGTATGATCCTTATCTATTCATTCATCTTTTATACCACTTATCCTGTATACAGGGTCAGGTGGTCCCGGATCCTATCCCACGAGGCACAGGGTGGGGTACACTCTGGACAGGGTGCCAATCCATCGCAGGACACAGACACACCAATTAACCTAATCTTGAAATATAGACAGCATGGTGGCTTAGTGCTTAGCACTGTGGCCTCGCATCTCCAGAGTCAAGGGTCCGATTCCTGTCTCAGGTCTGCATGCGCGGCGTTTGCATGTGCTTAGTGGGTTCCAAGCATGGGAGAATGCACAAAAATCTCAGGTGGGAATCAAACCCTCAACCCTAGGTGACTATAAGGTGACAATGCTAACCACTACCCCATATTGCTGTCTATATTTATACCTTAGCGAATAAATGAGGATATGTTTTTGGACTTTCGGCTGCTCCCCCATCGAGGGGTCGCCACAGCGGATCCTCAGAACAACTTGGCACAGGATTTATGCCGGATGCCCTTCCTGACACAACCCTCCCATTTTATCCAGGCTTGAGACCGACGCTGCATCCAGTGGCTGGTTTTTGGCTGTTGGCTGGGAATCGAACCAGGGACTTCCACATGATGAACAAGAGATGGAAGGCAGGATATACCTTATAGACAGGTTATGAATGAATGAATGAATGAATGAATGAATGAATAAATAAGTATATGTCATGTTTATTTATTCATTAATGCATTAATTTATCCACTGTCTATACTGTATATCCTGCCTCCAGGGCCTGGTGCCTATCCCAGGGAAATCAGGGCATAAAGCAGGGTACACCTTGACTTTGAAGTGAAATTCAAACCCCTTAACTTGGAGAAGCAAAGCAACCATGAGCCGCCATATAGCATATAAATAGTATACAGCCATAACATTAGTGTAAATACATTTAGGACTATCCCTAGGACAAAATATAGTTTCTATCAGCATTACATGCAGGGTGTCCCACAAGTCCTTACACAGGGAACCTTAACAAGTTTTTTTTAAGCTTACTTAGTTTATATGAAATATATATTTTCCGTATAGATTTTAGGAATGCCTTTAACAAAAGATTAACCTGTTGAAATCATTCTCATGGCTGGATTGGGAAGCAGTCACATGCAGAAAACATTTGAGGTGCAATAATATACATACTGTAACACCAGATGTGTTAGCACAAGTTCGTCATGATTACGAAGAATGACTCAAGGTGTGTTTACAAAGAAATGGCAATTAACTTCCCTTATTTAATATGTTAGACAGGGGCGGAGCTAAGGGTACCCCCGGGTGGTCATTAACCCAAGAACATAAAAGGCTCTTTTTATATTAGACATTTGAGAAACAAGGGTTTATTCAGTCATGACAGTGATCATGTGATCCCCAGCAACATTTGGATTTTGCAAACCAAATAGTGCTGGTATAAAGCATGTATGAATTTTTACAGAATATGACATCTTTATTTGTTACATATAGATTGCATACCAGAATAGTAAAATTATTTTCTTTGCATGTCAAAGTTATTAGAAAAGTTGGCGTCACAGCGCAGGGTTAGCCCTGATAAAGCACCCCTGGAGCAGAGAGAGGGTTAAGGCCCCTGCTCAAGGACTCTCAACATTGGCAGCTTGGCCGTGCTGGGATGTGAACCCATGACCTTCTAACCAGTAACCCAAAGATCTGTCCAGTTAGCTTCTTATTTACCTTATTATATAAGTTAACTAGCTGAGTGTCTCATATACGTTTTTTATCTATATTTTCCTGTCTTATAGTCTGTCTCATATTTTATACATTTAAATTTTGAAACAATCTGTTTAGATTATTGACAAAATACCAAAGCATAAAACATGTGTTGTGGGATGAGGCTTGCCTACATGTATATATGTGTATATCCACTATAATAAGAATTTGTCTGAGATTCTTGTACAGTACAGTGTTCAATATATTAGTAATCCATGGATACTCCCCACCCTGGAGATCTAGCTGTCATTTCTGTGGCAGTCACTTAAGGGGGCGAGTTGCCAGCTCGACACCTGATTGTCACTCACACACTATGGGCAATTTGGGAACCACAATTAGCCTAATCTGCATGTTTGGGCTGTGGGAGGAATCCAGAATACCTGGTGGAAACCAACCAAGCACAGGGAGAACATGCAAACTCCGACCCCGTGGCGGGTATTGAACCCGGATCCTGGAGTTGCAAGGCAATAGTGCTAAAACACTATGCCACCATACCACCTGCTTTGCTCATGGGGGTTCCATATTGGCACAATATTGAGTATCACTGATGTAAAAAAGGTTTGACTATTATTATTTACATTTACATTTACATCATTTGGCAGACACCTTTATCCATAGAAACATTAATAAAAAAATTATACAACTGAACAGTTGATGGTTAAGGGCCTTGCTTGAGGACACACAGATAGCTGAGCAAGAAAATATCAAGATAATTAAAGAATAAAAACTAATTGCATCCCATTCCAAATCTTGTATCTGCAGTTTCTTTATGTATCAAAATAAAACGTTTGAGAATGCTGCCCTCTAGTTGTAAAAAATTGGAGTTGCTACTGTACTTTACCATAATTTCATAATATTTCGACATCCTCGCTTTCAATATCCTCAAACTCACCTGTTTATATCCAAACATTATATTTTAAATATAATTTATATTCATGGTTGCTAGCACTGTTGCCTTGGATCTCCAGTGTTGGGGTTCGAGTCCCGCTTCAGGTCTGTGTGCATGGAGTTTACATGTTATCCCAAGTGCTTGGTGGTTTTCTTCTGGGTACTCTGGTTTCCTCCCACAGACCAAAGACATGCAGATTAGGTTAATAGGCATTCCCAAATTGCTCGTAGGGTTTGAATGACAATCAGGCGTCAAGCTGACAACTCGACCACCTGAATAACTGCCACAGAAACGACGGACATATCTCCAGGATGGGGAATACACATTGCCCGATGAAATATGGAAAGACCTATACCATATACCAAACTGCGTGCTAATGATATGATAATGATATAACGTTTCATCAAATATCTCACCTCACCAGTAGCACGCATCATCCAATAAACTCAAACCTAAGCCATCTCTCTGTTCCTAATTTATAAGGATTTAACAAGGGGAGTCAGTGAACGCTCACTGTGATAATGTACGTGTTTGAGACACAGCAGCATTGTACAGTTTTTAAGCACCCATTAGAAGTTCAAATTACATGCAGTCTTTAAAATGTCTGGCACCAGAGGGAGCACTAGACCTGTGCAGACAGGTTTAATCCCAGACTACAGTAGTCATTCCAGTTTAATTATAATTGGCTGGGGAGAAAATTCAGATGAGGCTCATAGTCAGTATTTAGTCATTCATATTAGAAGCATTTGGGTAAGTCCTGCATTTGACTGAAATCATGCTGCGGATTTAAAGGGCAAAATCACATCTGTAGACTGAGGCACACTAACAGTCCGTGTGTGTGTGTGCGCACGCGTGTGTGTTTTTCCAAGCACGTAGAGGGATGACCTTTTTGTCAGCATTTGAATTCTGCTCTAGACTCTGATTAACCAAATCTTCATAAAAGCATTTTTTCTTTGCTTGACTCATTTTTCAAACCTGTAATCAGCTTAATATCATAATAATAGTGTCACATAAGATTGTATCTCTCTTGTCGTTACTACTCTACTGAATACCCACATGTAAAAATACAGTGGTATAAAAAAAAAAAAGTAAAAATGGTGACAAAAACTAGTTGTCATTTCAGAAGGGTGAAATTACTGGTCTGAATCAAGCAAAGAAAACAACTAAGGAGATTTGAAATAACTAGAAAACCTGGAAGCATAGTGCTGAACTGTCAGAACTATAGAATAAATGTGGTCGGAACAAGAGAATAGAGTTCACTTGTGGAAGTTGCATGGTAAAAAAAAAAAAATCAACATTTCCATATGCACACAATGTCATGAAAACTAATTAAGACTAAACAGCTATGTGCAGTGTTGTGATCTGGGGTTGCTTCAGTTGCAGCAGTAAAATGTGGCAGTAAAAGTCAGCTGATAACCTGAATGTACTGAATGACCAGGTTATCACATCCATGGAGTTTTTCTGTCCTGGTGGCACACACATATTCCAGCGGTTGTGAAAGAATGGTTCTGGGAGCATGGGAAATCATTTCCACACATGACTTGGAAAGCAACTTGCACGTAATCAAATCTAAAGTTATTGAATTAAATCTTTGAGTGTGTGACTTTTATTTGGGCAGGCAGTGTACAGATATGTGTAAAAATTAGAGCACCCTCTTTTTTTCTTTTTTCTCTTTTCAATTTATAATAAAAAAAATCATCTGATCATAGTGTTTAACAAAAATGAAGCCGAAAAGGAAAAAACATGTGGGCAATGCTAATGCACCTGCTTTAAATTTAAATCCACAGGATTTAAGGGAGTACGTTGCAGCCAGGTGCTGCAAAACATCAGCCCTTGATTCAATTATCATCAGGAGGTGTGCAGACATCTTTAAAACCAGACATTTTTGGCAGTTTGCTTGTCTGGAGCATTCGCTTATAAAACCATTTTCAAGCAATTTGCAGTTCAACATTCTACATTAAGCAAGATGATTAAGTGGATAGCATTCAAAACGGTTACCAATCTTCCCATGAGTGGACGAAAAATACAGAAAAATACAAAAAACACAAGAGCTACATCTACAGGCCTCATTAAGCATGTTAAATGTGAGACATTTGATAAAGTGTACTTGATGTTCCGTTTGGTAGCAGAGAGGTTAGACGATCACCATGACTGGATAGGAATGGAAGCGTCTCCTTTCCATGGTTAGCGTCTCTTTACAACATCACGGTTGAATCAGTGGGAACCTGAGCTGCTCACGGCACGACACTGACCCTGACATTTCACCTCTTGCCCTGGTTTTGACTGTGCGTGATCTTAGTGTGTAATGTGAGCAGGACTGCAGTATATGTGTGTGAGAGAGACAGCATGATGTCAGCTTGATATGTATGAGGGTACCTGAGTTCACATGACCAACAGGTAAGTTCAAAGGAACTGTCAGACTTCACCTGTCCTGAGCTCTCATGAGGGTTCACACTAATCTGTGTTTGATGCAATACTTACCCTAAACCTAGGATGTACCAGTTTAGTCTACATTTACACAGTGGCCCTTTTTCCATCAGAACAGCAATATCATATCTACCCTCACATAGTGTATACTGTACGTGATCATCCTGTTGGATCGAAGAAATTCACTGCACTTAATAAAATAGTAATCAGCACTTTTACAGTCCTACCTGCCAACCAGGCAGTCTAATCCAGTAACATGATCAATAATAGTTGATTAAGAATTTATATCCCATTTAATTAAAAATACATGAATGAGAATAAATCGTCCTTGCAGAGCAAAATCCTCAGTATTGAATTAACTCTTCAGATATTCAAGTATGTCAGGTGAACTTAAATGAATACTCAGCACTGCCAATCAAGATACTTTGTACTTTAAATGAGTATCTTGCGGCTGACACTGATATTTTATTCAAAATCTTCACAGTTGCAACAAGTGCCCCATAAAGCTAATTGCACTGTTAACCTAATGGATAAATTCATGAATAAATGAATGTTTGATATTTTTCAAATGAACAATTTAGAATTATAACTTGTATGCACTCAATCACCCAATACAGACAATTTGGTAATGCAAAACAGCCTGCACCACCTGTCTTTGGAAGTGCGGGGCATGGACCAGAGCACCTGGAGGAAACCCACCAAGCACAGGAGAATATGCAAACACGATAAAAAACCGCAGGTAAGACGTGAACCCGCAACCCTGGAGGTACGAGACAACAATTTTAACCAATAAGCTACAACGTTGGTTCAGTTGAAGCAAACATACAGTTTTAATTTTTAGGCTTTTAATGCTTTTTGCTGACCTCACCAAGGAACATTAAGCATACAGTGCTTAAAAGCAACAATACTGTATAGAGCTTGAAAGTCACTGTTTATCCAAACAGATTAATCAGTTCTTGATTAATTGCATGTGGCCAATTTCTTAATTGCAACAAAAATTAATTAATGTGTTTAAATATAAATTCAGGTGCTGGGTAAATTCAACAGAAAATTCAATTGTTTAATAATTTCCTACTCCTGTTGATGGATGGCCAAAAAAGTGCACATCCAATTATGGTAATATTTACAATATTCTAATTCTGCACATCCTCAGAACATACTGAGTACTGTTTGAGTTTTTGGTATACATCTACAGTATAGAAGAGTAATGGTTTATACTCCTTTCACTATCCTCATTGAACAAAATTGTAATTAAACGTTGTTCATAATTGTTTATATGTATTTCAGAAGGGTGAAATTATTGTGCTGCATCAAGCAAAGAAAGCATCTAAGGAGATAATTTTATATAACTAAATTATATTTAATATTTATATAAATATTATATTTAAATAATGTTATTGGACCTGGGTTAAGAACCCATTATACCCAATAGAACATTATTAAAACCTGGAAGGATAGTGTTGAACTTTCCATTTTGAGAAGAAATGTGTTCAGAAAAAAAATCACACCTAGAGATGACTTAAACACTAGGTAAAGTTGCATGGTAAAGCAATCAACAGTAAAAGCATAGCCATGTTTAGTAGTGAAAGTAACAGCATTTTCATACACTCACAATGTGATGGAACACATAAATATTGGGACTAAACAGCCGTGTGTCCATAAGCGTGTTCATTTGTTAGTGAGACTAATCAGGGGAAAAATGATTTAATTTGCTAAAGAACATAAAGGTTGGACTTGGGAGCAATGGAAAAAGGTCATGTGGTCTGATAAGTTTAGAATGACCCTATTCCAGAGCCATGGATGGGTGAGGGTAGAAGCGATGCACCCATTATGTATAGTGCCCACTGAAAAGCCTCTGGACTTGCTTCAGTTGCTCAGTTCTAGTCTCAGCCAAGTTATGTGGCAATAAAATGAAGACAGCCTGATGACCTTAATGTACTGAATGACAGGTTATCACATCTACGCTGTTTTTATTCCCTGATGGCACAGGCATATTCCAGAACTCAAATAATGAAGGGGTGTTTTTGGGAACATGAGGAATCATTTTCACACATGAACTGGCGACCACATTGTGCACCGTAATCAAAGCTGAAGGTGACTTAATGAAATCTTTTTTTCCCTTCCATTCTTTCATGCTTATATTGTGAATTCCAAACATTAATAAATTGTAAACTGGGCTTGTGACCAGGAAAGCTGATTTGCCTTTGGTGACGCCCAAAAATTCCATAAAAGGCAATGCTCACAGATACTAAATGAATTGACAAGTAAACAACAAAATAACGAACATACCATACTATATATAATTTTGCACATACAATGTCGGGAAAAAAAACCCCCCAGAAAGCTAAAAAGTTCAATTAATCCCTATTACATCCTGCTTCCTTGTGATGACATTTATTGTTAAAAGGCAATGCAACTCCAATGAAATTGAATTATCTTAATTTTCCATAATAGTTAAATAGCAACTGCACATTAAGAGAGAGGGAGAGGGAGAGAGAGAGAGGAAACCCTGATCGACAAGTCTCCCAGCCAAATTTAATTTCCCTCCCCTTTACTCTACACACACGCTCCCACACCACACCACACACACATGCACACACACACACACGCGCGCCTCCTGTCATTCTGTAATCGCAGACGCTCTTGGACGCTCAGGATCTCTGCGCCCCTGTGTGAAGTTTACACACACAACCGGAGAGAAGAAGCAAAAAAAAAAAAAAAAAAACCCTTCTCCTTCATCTCCTTGAGGCGATTAACATCAGTCTGCTGAGCAGGCTGGGAGAAAAGAGATCACTTTTACAGGTTTTCAGCAGCACACAGGTAAGTCATTTCTACCACGAGATACAGACTAGAATACTTGCTTTATTATGCTCAGGAATACACACTTGCGCATTCAATATACACAATATTTTTCATTGTTTCATTGAAATATGTAGAATAATACCTACAAATGTACAATGACACGGGCAGCTTTCTACATTTCTTGCATTTTATCAGACATGATACTGAGAGTGATAAGGAGTAGGAATGGGGGGGGGGGGGGGGGGGGGGAATCCAGTATATAATAAACACCCCAAGCCCTAATAATAACACTAAGAATTAAAGAATAACTGATTTGCTGTCTTATTGTAGTCATGTCCAGCTGTCTATGCTTGTTGCTTGTTATTAAGAGTACCTTTTAAGAGTAGTGATGAATTTATCACTTCAGTCTAAAATAATCCAGTAATCCTTTTTAATAAATATTTTTTAGAGTGCCATATGCGACATTTCTACTTCGACCTTTTTGTAAAACCGCTTGACTAGGTTTCAAGTTAAATATGGATTTCACTGTATTATTAGTCTGATTACATGGTTATAGATTATATGATTATAGACTCTGATCTTGCATTATTTAAGGCAGCCATGCTTTCAAATGATTGTGTGTCTTTTAAATGTATAATGCTTAAAGCATAGTGATCACAGGTCACCTTTCTGCCTTTAAAACGAGATTTCTTTTGAACGATCATTTTCACATCGAAACGTATTCTCAGTCACTTGCTCAATTTCCAACGCCTTCAAAAAACCACCTCTGTCGTTCCCCCCACTCACTTAACACATTATGCTTGTCGCTATTTGACCTGCCTCGCACTTTGCTCGGAATCCGTGCTGACTTATCATGCCATCCCTATATTCCTATATACTTTACATTGTTCTGTTTGCTTTAAGTTGCCCCGTTTATTTATTTTTTTCTATTATCACCTGGGACGGGCAAAGCTAATGTTACCTGTAAGACACCATGTCCACATTACTCATTGGTTGATGACAACAGCAAAGCAAGTCAGGCCAGTATCCATCATTTGCCTGCATTTGAATAAGATTTTCCATACAGCTGGGAGGGGGGGTGAACTCTGTCCTTGCACCCAGTGACGTTAAATTATTCAGGAACCATCTCTATTTTTTGCCTACCAACCACCGAGCCCTGCACAGCAACACCTCAGGGCACCATTAATTGAAAGAAAACTAGCCTGTTTGTGAAAATCAGTCATTTCCCCTCCATTGTCCGAGTGTTGCCTTCCACCAGTAGAAGCTTCCAATATTAAGACTTTAGGAATCAGTTCTACTGGATTCATCACCAAGAAGCGAATTGATTTAGACAGTCTCACGCACACACTTGTACACATTGATTTTATCATCTCTGGACAAACTCCACAGTGTAATTAGGGGTGACTGTCTGAAAATATTTTGATGACCAAATAGAGGCTTTGTGTGGCAGTGCACAGATGCAGGCTTTGACTGTTTCTTTGTCCTGCTATAAATGGCACCAAACACACGCATGAAGCTTTGATCCCTCACTCAAGCCCTCTTTGTCTCTGCCGATCAAATTTACCAATGAAAAGGCTCAGATGATAACAAGGGTGCCCACAGACAGCGCAGCATTTGTAAGTGCTGTGTTGGCCAGTGTGATCATAGTAACAGGCATGAATAATCAGTCCTTTCTCAAACAACTTCAGAGCTAGAGAGAGAGAGAGAGAGCGAGATTGTTCTACTGTTTAGAATGTACAGCAAAGGTATAAGAGATTTGGCTGCTGGGTTGCAGGAGGCATGTTGTCCTGGGAAACAGTATTAAAAACAGGCATTTAAATGCTCACCTGTGTTAAACCATTGGTCACAAAAACAAAGAAACCAACTGCAATACAACATAAACCGATCGTTTAACGGAACACAACTGCACTAATCAGCCAAACCATCAACACCACACAAAATTCTAAAATTAACAGTGATTATTAATTTTATACCAGCAAGCTGGTGATGGAATCATGGGCACCCAAGACTCACCCATACCTGTGAGGACCAAAGGTCGGCTTGTCCAGGCTGATCCCAAAGAAAAAGTCAAAGCAGCATAAATTGCTAAAAGAAAGGAAATGCTGGCCATGATAGAAAGGCACAAGAACACTCAGTGCACCACAGCCCACTATGCCAAAGAGAGCCCAAGGCCATCATCCCGGGTCCCAATCCGATCAAGCATCCATGGGATGCACCAGACAAACAAGTCCAATCCACTGAGAGCCCGCCACGCATCCTAGAGCACCCAAAGGATCCGCTGCCAATGTCCTGGTGCCAGACACCACAGCACACCCCGAGAGGTCCTATGGAGTCATGCCCCAAGCAGCCAGAACCACATCAATGGCACAACGGGAACATAGAAAATACTGGACATAATGTTTTGTGGTGTTACAATTATCGCAATTATCAGCGTCTAGGCTTCTTTTCTTTGACAATCCAAACATACTTTTCCTCAGTGTTTCTTCAGTAATATCTTTATTTATACAATATGTACATCTATACAGTACGCTGTTTGTTTTTGTTTTTCATTGTGAAGTAAAAATTAGCACACACTTTCATGCTAGCTCACGTTGCTTGATATTCAACATGTACAAGCACGTTGGGTGTAAATGGACATACATTGACTCGACAAAAAAAAGGGTTTTTTTGGCTTACTTTGGCTTAAAAAAGAGTTTTTAATTACATCTTAATTATTTCAATTTACTGTATCTATCTCTCCTGCCTTCCAACGGTTAAAATCTTGTTTCCTCAATTATAGACTAATCTCTTCCATGATCGACCAATCTAAATCCAGCTTCTTCTGACAACCGACAACTTCAAAAACTCTGCTAAAAGTAATCTAATTTTGTTTGATTTCTAACGTGGTTCCATACATTTCTATTCCTGGATCTGTTTATATACTCATCCTTTACCTCTCAATAAATTTCCACAAAATACCATATTATTGAACTATGCCTTTGATTGGGCATCCTAGCCGGCAAGTTAAACATCCATCTTGACCTATAGGCTCTTACTCTTCAGAATGCAAATCAAAATGTTGTGGAACGAAATACCCAGTATTACTTGTTCTCATTGTTGCAACGAAAACATTAAACACTCGAGATCTGCTCCGGGAACGCAATAACCGTGGTCATGTTACAGGTGTATTCTAAATTTGGCCCCTGTTGCAGTCAGTTGCACTAACAGGACCCTACATACAAAATTATAAATTAACATAGTAGATAGAACAACCTCTTTCACTACGTGCTATGTTCCAGCTTTATTCCATGGAAATACCCTGACCACTTTAAGGTCATGGGCAGCGTTTTTTTCTTGTCCTTTAATCTTGTTTGCTTTATATTACTGCTCTTTTACTCTTCTCTTTCATCTGCCCACACACTGCAACCCCCCCATTACATTTCCCCCCCAATATCACTTTGAGTAAACTGCGATACACTGACACCTGTATCACAGAAGATAAGCTGCAATGCTGCAGTTAGGATAAGAGTTTCTCAAAAGACAATCTGCTCAAGTGGAACTTAGCTCTTACGGTACTGTTGTTTCACCTGTCACCTGTAAAACTTAAGAGCTTGTGAGCTTAGAACATCAAAGCCCATGACACGTAGCTTTAGCCTTCTTGTCCCTTTATCTCACTTCAGGAAAAAACGCAACAGAGCGATGTTATCCGTGATCAGGCAGATTAGCATGAGGCCATTCGCTTAGAACAGAGATTAAGCCTTAATAGTCATGATGCTTCCAAATGTGCGTTATGTAATGAATAAATCATGACAAAGCATGCTCGGATAGGAAAATAATCCATGACGTCATCCATGGCGTGATGTGACTTGGTGTGAATTATACAACAGTTATTTCTTATTGAGTAATCAGATTGAAATGAGAGGCATTCCACCAGTGCTGATATAGAGCCATAACAACACTGGGAAGTTTAACTATATGTATTACTCAACATCACAGGTGTTCTAACAATCATTAATTACACTAATTGTCAGTCGCCAGCAGGGGTGAACTTGCACTTTGATCAAGAAAACACATCTGATAATGTTATGTCATCTTAAACAACACTTTGTCTCTTTAGTAACTGCTGAAACCCAAACCCCTCTCTAACCCAGGATCAAGGGCACTATTGTTATGTGGAACAAGGGACTGTACACCCTACACAGTGCACTAACTTTCCATTTAATGCTATTTGCAATTCAACCACCGAAACCCTGGAAGGTACCTGCTATTCTAAAGCACAGTAAGTGGAAATCTGAACTAAATCTCATGAGTTTCTCAGGACTGCCCACTATAGTACCTCCATGGTGTATTCTGGTCACCTTTTGGCTACATTAAAACTACTTTCACCCCTTTAAAGTAGTACAGCAGTATTAGTTCTGCCAGTCGCAAAAGGATAGCAAAATAACTAGTTAAATGAACAAATTTTCCATAAGAGTAGTATTTTATTCCTCTTATACAATAGTGATTCGTCAAAGAGTAATGAAAAACACAACATGCTATTCATTCAACTATTTATAATTTAATGTTATGGAATGTCTGCAAAAAACAGTTTGTTCCTGTCGTTACATAAACAGCTGTTCCCACAACAGCCTCTTTTTATGTCTTGTCATGTTGCTGAAAAACCGAAACGCACACATTTCTCTGTCCTGAAGATTTTCCTGTGGTGGAAAACTTTTGAATGTCACAAAGCTTTGACAACTGAGATCCTTTCATAAACAACAACTAAGCATCTCTTATCATCACCAGCTAAGCATCACCATACAAGCCCTCGTAAATGAGCTGTTACTATAGAAACAATAAGCTATTGGAACTAGGGCATTAATTTAAACCAATCTTCTGAATTCTAACAATTTTTGTCAAAGCTGCTGGTGATGAGCTTTTGACTAATCATGAGAAATGAATGTTATAAATGTTATAGTTATAGAAATATCATAATTTCTAAAATATCTCTGTTGTTTTCCATGCGATGGATTGGCACCGTGTCCAGGGTGTACCCCGCCTTGTGCCCCAAGTCTCCTGGGATACGCTCCAGGCCCCCGTGACCCGGAATACGGGATTAAGTGGTATAGATGATTGAGTGAGTGAGCGAGTGAGTGAGATCTATGTTGTTTGATGCAAATCATCACAAATGTATATATATTTTATTTGTATCAATGGCTAAAAGTAAACATTATAGCCTATCTTTTTTCTTTTTTCTTTGGAAATCAACAGGCTTTGACCTGTCTTACATGGAATAAGGTCTCAGACAGACAGAAAATCACCATGATGCGATTTGCATATTAAATATGGTACAGTACATACAATTACATACAATCACTGGTATGGTGTAGTGCGGCCATATGATTGTATGTACAGTAATATTAAGACTTTCAACATACACTATGGTATTTAGTTAATTTTACAGACATACTGTACAGTGATTCCATACTGAATAAATGTTCTAAAAGTATGCTACATGAATACATGCATAACATATTTTCTTGATAGTATCCTGTGTTTCATAGTACTACAGTACATTGTTGAACTACATACCATACTAGAGTATATGTATCAAATACCAAGATATGTACCAGGTAGTACCATAGTGTCATTAGGTAAAATTTGCTACATTGACAGTATTTTGACAGTACTGCCAAAAGTACCATGGAACCAGTACCATCAGATTTCAATGGCTCCTACTGTATAACATACTGTAGTAAAATGTCACATCACTATTAAACATCGCATCATTGTGTTTCTCTTGTACTGTAGCCAGTTTTAATATTCACACACCTCAGTATTGTTGTAAAGGATTATACAGTTAGGCATTTTATTTAAATAGACTTTCAATTAGGAGGAATACATCTGAGATCAGCCTTAACAGAATCATAATGCATTACAAACTAGGAGATGATTTGGAGACATAAACTGGAATTGAATTCATTATAGAAAAAAAAGAGAGGTCTAACCTCCAGGATCAAGGGTTCGATTCAAGCCTTTGGTGTGTGTGTGTGTGTGTGTGTGTGTGTGTGTGTGTGTGTGTGTGTGTGTGTGTGTGTGTGTGTGTGTTGTTTTTTTTTTTTTTTGGGGGGGGGGGGGGGTGGGGGGGAGGGTTGCATTTCCTTCCCATGCTTGGTGTGTTTCCTCCTGGTTCCTCTCACATTCCAAAGACATGAAAATTAGGTTAAATGTGCCCTGGGATGGATTGGCACCCTTTCCAGGGTTTACCACGCCTCGTGCCCTAAGTGTGGATACAGGATAAGCAGTATAGAATAATGAAAAAATAGGAATATTAGGAGTAATGAAAGGCACAGAGTTCTTAATAGCTCATTTTTTTCTCACCAGACTCATATTAAATCCAACCAAATTACTTTGACAGTTTTTAGCATCGGGTTGGAATAGGCACATTAAAGAATTACATTAAATACATTGCAGTTCCTAGAGCTTGCTTTTACCTTAAACTGCACTTCTCTAATTACTTTGCTAAACGATTTTGTGTGAACTAGCTACAGTATAAGTGCTAACAAGTAATAGCTAATAGTGCTAGCTATTAAGTGCGACTACAACAAAAATCTTTAAATTCCAGCCTAAGGATTTATATACTGTAAATATATAGATCACTGCAAAGACAACCCACTTAGGTAAAACCATTCCAGGTGTAAGTCCACCCAAATGCAACATCTGGAATATATTCCACCGTTAGGAAGACGTTCTAAGATTAGTTGTGATGCAGTTGTTGGTTATGAAAAGAAATGAATGTCAGAGAACCATTAAGAACATATTTCTTTATTTCACTGTACCGACAGTGCATGAGTCATCAGTTGAAATAGAGAGATGCTCAGGCCATAAAATAAACAGCCTTAATGAAAAGCTTTTAAGAATGCTTTAGTATGTGTTTTTCAGCTCGTGTTAGTGCTACCTGTGAAAGCTGCACTAACAAATTTTAACAGTAACTCAAGCTAATTCTGCGCCATCATGTCTTTTCAGTGTGTGTGTTTGTGTGTGTGTGTACAGGACAGGCTAAAACAGACAATCTTTTCACAGACTATGTGGGTCAGGGACGGAATTGAGGAACCTATGACATGTACAATCCATTATATACACTTCCCATATCCAATGCAGCATGTCTCAATCATAATCATACAACAAGCATAAACATCATGTGATATGATCAAATCTTGGGATGTGGTTCTTGATGATGTGTCAACATTATATTGCTTATATTTGCATGGAATATTTTGGAATGGTTTGGGGTCTGTGCCAGATGATGACTTTTACAAGGTATACAGAGGTACCCAAAAATGCATACACAGTTCAACATCACGGTCGCATGATAGCATCAACGATGATGCAACTAGTGAGATTTTTAGAGGATAATACTACACATTGCCACCATAATGTAATTCGAGTTTTAAAATATGACAAAAACGGTGTATACAAGTGTGTATTGGACCCCTCAGGACTTACATTAGTAGCAATGCAGTAATGTGCAAGAATTGAATAATCTGACTGTGTGTTATGTAGTACATTGGTTGTTAGCATAAGCCTGAATTTTTACTACTACACCTACAATACACTTAGGGAGTCTTTTTTAACTTATAAAAAAGTTTAAGATGATATTCTGTGTTGCAATATGGACTAAAGAAAGCAGACCAACCTAGTTATTTTTAAGGGGCTGTTTTTCAAAAAGAGATCTGAAATAAAGTCCATAAGTCAACCTGACCTCATTATTTGTTCTGATTTCTCATGCTGAGAAATGCGTTGCTGGTTTGGTTTATTTTGACTATAACTACTATTTGAAATGTTTTTTCCCCCAAGCAATTCTGTACCAATCAGCAGCTCCTTGTTAACACCCGAATGTAATTTCAGTCGCATTTGATTGATATGCTGATTTGAACCAACAGCAGCCAAATGAGGTCCGTGCCAAAACCCCGGTTTGGTTTAAAGGCAGATCCTTTAGGCTTGGAGCAGTACATTTAGAATGGAGACAAGAGCTCAGCTGTTGTCAGTACAGGTGGATTGTCTGAACCTGGCTCTACCTCATTCATAGGCAAATGAGAGCATGGGTGCAAGACAGTAATGGCTGACACGCAAACAGTAATGGCTTTGTGGTGCTCACTTCCTTGTCGCTTCTTATTTTAGGTTTGAGCTGCAGGACATTATGACAGAAGTAATGAACACCTGTGAATCGACTGTCGGGGAGTACGGTGCATCTGGAGACCAGAAGATCAGTTTTCAGGTGGGCTACGGTGTTCCAAGGAACTCAGAACACTGCACATTTTGTTACACACACACGGAATGCACAAAGGCACGTTGCTCAAGACGTTAATTAGAGCTGATCATCACCATCATCATATACATAATAGATTACCATCTCTAAACTGTAAATCTAGAGGTTTATTCACTGAAAAAACAAGTCACAAAAATTGGACGTTATATTATGCAATCACGAATGCACAGAGTGTTCTGTGCAATTTCACCACTGCTGCTTTGCTCTTCTCATCTTTGGCTCCCCAGCAGCCCTGAGGATGGCTGGCTCGTGTAAATGTCCCTCCATCGCTCTCTGTCATCAAGATCTATTTCTGAATGCCACTCCATCACTTCAGCCTGATTGCTGTCCCTTTCATTTTGTTCTCATTGCTCCCAAAGCCAATCCGATGTCTGTTCGCTCATAAAGACCAGATGAATTCAGATTGCTCCCAGTGAGCTCGGGCAGAGACTTGAAAGGTCACAATCTTTTCAGGAAATTATCATTACCTTTTTTGTGTGCATGTGCGTGGATGAACACTGCCAACACATGTAGGCTGGATGTCTCTCATTCTTTCTGTGCTGGCAGCCGGCAGTGAGAATTCACAGTTCTGTTCCCATTCCTTTTATTCATCTAGATCTCAGATCTCTTCAACCTTCTTCCATGTCTTTTTGTTCCCTCGTCGTTCCAATTTCATCAAAAATAATCAATGCATCCAAAACTGGTTGGTATTCAACGGGGGATATGATGATTAGAGTTCATTTCATAGCTAGTATTCCTGATTAATCTGAATTAAAAGCTGAATATAGACTGTGATGGCTGTTGATTTACTTATGGTGATTTTAGTAGAGAATGCTATAATGACAACTCGGTGCTCTAATGGAAATCATTAATAATTTACAGCAAGTGGATATTTTGGGTATGACTTCACCAATGAAAAAACTGACTCAAATAACTCCTGTGCTCCAGGGTTTTCCGGAATCACACGAGCGATACCCCAAGCTGTCCAAGCGACTGCCGTCCATCGTGGTGGAGCCCACTGAGACTGGAGAAGTGGAGAGTGGGGAGCTGCGATGGCCTCCGGATGACTTGAGCCCTACAGATGAAACCAGAGACCCTCCAGCCCAGAAAGCAGGTTAGAGCCTTTAGTGAATCTAAATTTTCTACTATTTATATTAGAGAAATAATCTATCAGAGCACCAATCAGCCTTAACATTGTGACCATATGCCTAATATTTGATAGGTCCCCCTTTTACCACCTAAAATAGTGATGCACTGTGTGTTCTGACACCTTTATATTGGAAACAGCATTAACCTTTTCAGCAATTTGAGCTACAGTAGAACCTCTACTAGATCTGACTACATGGGCCAGCCTTTGCTCCCCACAGACTTGCTCCTTTCTTGGACCACTTTTTTTGGTAGGTCCTGACCACTTAAGAACATCCTACTGCTTCCAACACATCAACTTTAGGAAAAAGGTTTACTTGCTGCTTAATATATCCCACTCAGTTCGAAGTGGCTTTGTAACAGGACATTGTAACTATAGCTACTGTAATGGGGGGCAAATCCTGATGACTCGATGATGACTAGGTCATAACAAAACTGCAGGTCTTGTGGGATGTTGCCAAAGAAGGAAATCCAGAGACAGGGACATGGGTGACCAAGGCTCATTGATCCAATAGAAGCACTACTGTATCTCAAATTATTGAAAAGGTTAATGCAGGTAAACAGTGTTAAAACAGTAACACACTGTCAGTACACACAGTGTGTTACTGTTTTGATGGAAAAAAGGCGGGGGCTACGCAATTTTAGGCGGGCGGCTGATCAGGGTGTGTGTTTGTGTATTTTTAGGTGAGGATCCGACAGCAGAGTTGGAGGAGGCTGGTGGTGTCGCAGCGAACTGATGCGCATTGACTGGCATCAATCCAATATATAACTATGAATGTCTTAATGATGGACAAGAATGAGCAGGAGGCTCCTACAGTTAGGTCTGACTACAGTATCACCCGCAATAGAGCCACCCACCTGTTGATAGACCTTCCAATCCAGTAGGGGGAGCTGAAGCCTGAGAGACTTTACCGAAATAACTTGCGTGCCAAACTCTAGTGGTAGCCAGCTACTGTGATTGAGTTGTACCTTCTTTCCTATAACATTACGAGTCATCAATAATTCTAGCACAAATCTGTTCATCTGTACCCGTTTTTAAATGATTTATTGGGATTGTGTATATACATATGCTTTGGACCAAAGTTAAATATTAAATTTAACTTTAATATTTGACACCCCTATGTGCTGATCTACCACACACACACACACACACACGAAGCTTCTAATTTCAAACGATCTAGATGTATAGTTAATCTGCAGTAGAGGTTCTTAATAAATATAAATGACCTTTGAAATGTACAGTACAGTAGATGATATTTTATAGTGTGTTCTCATATACTCAGTTGAATTTAAAGCAGCTATTTATTAAAGTAGTGCTCCATTCGGAAAGCAGCTGCCTTAGTAACTGTATCCTCACTTGGCTGTGTTTTAACCAGAAAGGAAACTTGGCAGACATATGGTTCAGAAAGTCATTCAGTATCATAATACATAATTAGTGTTCTCTAGATTACATCTCGCTGGCTAGCCTAGCTAGTAATAAGTTAGTGGCATATTTTAGCTAGCTAGGTCATTTTAATAGGAATAAAAAGGACGACTTCTGAAATGCTCTGAGCACAAATGACTGTTATATCTGTGAAGCAAAACCGTGAATAAACGTTAACTATCTACGAATCAACCGTTCCCCCAATGTCTGTAAATATATTTCGGTATCGGATTGACCGGATTGATCGGATTGGATTATCGTCCTTTTTGTCCGTCGTGTCTTCTGAACAATGATGGGCTTCTAAAAAAAAATGCCTGGCATTAAGGCAGTGGGTAGGGAGTGGATGCGGGTGGGGGGGGGGGGGGGGGGGGGGGACGAGCATGCTACATGGGCTTCAAAACTACCCAAAATAAGTCGGCTGCCATAGGATAGTCTTTATAGAGTGCATGCAGATTGTGTCCGAAATTATTATGTATATCGAGGAAGCAGCTTTCTTTTTGGAACACACTTTTCCAAAAATTCATTGTTTTCTGTATTTTTTTCTTTCTATTATTAACACACTTAGCTCTATCTAGATGGTTTCCTCTTCTGTTTCCGCTTGTGTTTCAGGTTTGGTATTTGAGTTACCATCAACATGCACAAAAATGTTTTCCATATGTTGTACCATATTCTGTGTGTATCAGTTTATCTTTATTATTTTACATTTATAACCCATCCACACACACATAATATATATATATATATAAAATGAAGTGTAAATACATTTTACACTCGAGTTTGCAGACTTGAGCTGTTTTTAATCAGACGCTAACTTGCTTGGTCATACATATTAAAAGTAATTACGTTAAGATCAGAAATGGCAGCACCTTGCTTAGGACAGATGTCAGGTGTGATATGATGGGGGTATCGGATTGAGATAGTGGTGACACAAGCAGTGAGCCTGGTGGTGCACACACACACCTCGCAGCTGCTGTGTTCGAAGCCTGCCAGCTGTCCACTTCTCAGTCAAAATGGCCGTCGTTGCCACTGTAATCTTACCCTAAATTAATCCCACTGAGAATGTATAATAAAGATAAAGGGTGCTTTCCACATTCCTTAAAGCGTGTCTCTAGAATCTGGTCTAAAGTTGGTCTAAGCCCGGTTCAAATTTAAAGCACTACCTCCTTAGAGTCACCTTCCTTTCTTCTCTCACACTAGAAAGGTACTATAGAGGCTTGTCACTTGAATTTATTCCTCATGGATGGAGACTCTTCGGCAACAGAACCCTAAAAGCGCACAGGTGACTCCTGGGAAATAAGGCAGCAGTAAGTTGAGTCACATAGTGCCCGAGATGATTTTCACTTCTTCTCCAGAAGAGAACTTTCCCATCAGTGTGACCTTTTTTGATAGAGCAGGTACTGAAAATAAACATGATGCTCCCGTAGGGAACAGGAGTCAGAAGCCTCGCCTGTGGAGAAGCACTGCTCTTCTCCTGTCACTGGCTCGACCAGGCTGCTCACAAGAGTCGGGCTCTGATTTCTGAGTGCTCCTACACATGCTTGCTCCCCCCCCATTCACCCGACGACCACACACGCAAACACACAAACACACAAACACACACACACTTAAACGCCCACATATAGTATATGCACACCTACATGAAGACATTCACAATACTTTACTCAGAACCCCCCCCCCCCCCCTCCCTCCACATCATATACGCACCCACACACTGCATACAGCCACACGTCTCTGTACAGACAGTCAGTCCCACACACACTCAAGTTCTATTCCAGGTTTGATAATGTAAAAAAAGTAGGCGGACACTTCAGTTTGTTTTCTCTGTCATTGGCATATTGTACGGAGGACTTCCAAGGCCGCGTGAAGGTATAAATACTCCCAATTCTTTGTAGTGATTTGTCAGCCCCCATCAGTTCTTAAATTAGCCCAGCATTTCAGGCTCCCTAGGTCTGTCTTTCACTTCAGCACAACCCTTTTGATGGCATACAAACAAGGATTTTCAAACCCACGCCCGGGCGAGACGCGGAGCTCTGTTTCCTATTGTGCCAGGCAGGTCTGGCAGCAGGAAGTACATTCCTAGCTCTCGCTAAAGAGCATACTACCTGGCCTTTCTACTCTCCCACATTAACCACCTCTCCATTTTCATCTCTTCATTAAGACTCATACTGTAGCTCTCTCTCTTTCTGACTCCCGCAAAGTCGAGCAGGAACTCTCTCTCTCTTTCGCCCTCTCTCTCTCTCTCTCTCTCTCTCTCATGTTCACACACTCACTTTTGTCCACTGGAGAGCCCTTCTAATGCACTCGTCTCCTGGCGTCACTTTGTGTTGCCACAGCAACCGAATTGTCATCCGAGCATCGGCGTGTCTCGACTACTGGCAGCTCTCTGCAGAGCACTTAGCCTGCCTGCTCTTCTTAGATTCCGACTCTTATTAAAACAGAACCCATGTGTCTTGTCACATTAGCAGTGCTATTATTCACAAGTGAGAGAGAGAAAAAAAAGGACAAAATGACTCTTTGATTGTAGTGTTAGTCTCAGAAGTCCCCCTCACCTTTAAAAAAAATTTTTTTTTTTTACACCACTGAAATCGGAGTATTTAGTCAGAGAGAGACAATCTCTGTCGAAATGTCTGCACTTAATTCTTGCTGCTGTGGAAGCGGTGTTTTCTGCTGCGAGGAAATACTGAGGACGTGAGCACTTCCATACTCTACTGTCTACTGCTTTGCCTGCTGCTTTCCCTTAACCACACACAGCTAGTAAGAGTTGTCTTTTGCCTGTCTCCTGCTACTCTTATGTAACAGTTGAAAATTCGCATCTACTGTATCTGTACCAAGAAATGAGACGAATAAAAATGTTTAAAAAATAAATAAAAAAGACAGCCATTAAGTATTGTCTATATTAGGAGGATATTGTCAATAAAATCTACAATTTCTTCTTATGACATTATTACATAACAAATTAAACGCAATATGTACAAAAGTACAACATTTTCAGTCTTGAAATGAGTATAAAATGGCAGTGATTCCCACACCTGGTCCTGGTCCCCTCTATCCCGTCATGGATGGGGTGCCAATCCAGGGCACAAGCACAGTCATACAGTATGGGCAAACACCACTTAGCCTAATCTACATGTCTCTGGAAGGGAAGACCCGGCAGAAACCCACCAAGCACAGGGAGATTACGCAAACATATACATATATACCAAAAATGGGAATTAAACCCTCGACCCTGGAAGTGTGAGACCACAGTGCTAACCACGACACTACTGTGCTGCCTCGAAAGGAAGCACCTGCCGTGTATATTTTAGCACTTTCTTGACACCTGATTTAACTAATTATCTATATAAAAAACAAAATATTTATTTTAGATGGCATGGCAGTGTAGTAAGTAGCACTGTGGCCTTGCAACTCTAGGGTCAAAGGGTTCAAATTCCACCTTGGGTCTGTCTGTGTGTGGTTGTGGGTGTGTGGAGTGCTTGTTGGGTTTCCTCCAGGTACTCCAGTTTTCTCCCACAGTCTAAATACATGCAAATTAGATTAATTGGTGCTCACAAATTGGCTACTGTGTGTGTGTGTGTGTGTGTGTATGTGCATTGTACAATAGATTGGCACCCTGTCAAGTGTATACCACATGTACTGTACCTCGTGCCCTAAATGCTCTCGTGCCCTAAATGCTCCAGGCCACAGAGATCCTTTATTATTACACAGGATAAAGAGGTAT
The DNA here is from genome assembly GCA_030347435.1 of Clarias fuscus. Taxonomy (NCBI): domain Eukaryota; kingdom Metazoa; phylum Chordata; class Actinopteri; order Siluriformes; family Clariidae; genus Clarias; species Clarias fuscus. The sequence continues at coordinate 16,961,825 of CM059229.1, read as the reverse complement.
AGAATATATATATATATATATATATATATATATATATATATATATATATATATTATATTTATATATTTATTTAATACATTATGTTTTGGAGCGGTGGTACGGTGGTGTAGTGGTAGTTCGTTTCACAGCCATGTTCAATTCCCTTCTCTGTCCGCATGGAGTTTGCATGTTCTCCCCATGCTTGGTGGTTTCCTCCCACAGTCCAAAGACATGTAGGTTGGGTTAATTGGCGTTCCCAAATTGAGTATGTGTGTGTGACCTGTAATGGATTGACACCCTGTCCAGGGTGTACCCCGCCTTGTGCCCTAAGTCTTCAGGGATAGGCTCCAGGCCCCCCGTGACCCTGAATACAGGATTAAGAGTTATAGAAGATGATGATGTTTTGGAGTGAAATTATCAAGGTTTAAATCCATCCTGAATTTATTCATGATGATTGATCTTTATATCTGAAAAAAAAAAAAAATCTGCCCCAAATCCATCACATTTAAATAGGCACCATTCAATTCTCTAAATGAATCTGAAAATCTATTTCGGAGATATTTACCGTGCAGCATATCAATCCTTCTTTGCCGACTCATCCGTGAGCAGTCTGAATAGTGACTGTGAATACTGACTGTGCTCCCTGTGGCCCTGATTGGGACAGTTTACCTGCAGAGACTTCACAGCTGGTAATTAGATGACTCCTACTTATGACACTTAAGAAGAAATTTCAAAGAATAATTTACCACATCTTAGATATGTGTGTGTGTGTGTGTGTGTGTGTGTGTGTGTGTGTGTGTGTGTGTGTGTGTGTGTGTGTGTATGAGAGTGTTTGTGTTTGTGCGTGCGTGTGAGTGTGTGTGTGTGTGTGTGTGAGAGAGAGAGAGAGAGAGAGAGAGAGAGAGAGAGTTACGAAGAAAGAGAGAGACTAGGTGGGTGGAACAGAGTTTGCTGCAAGAAAGTTCAAGAACTGCTTGTGAAATTGATGCCATTCTTTGTTCTGTTTCTAAAGAGGAAGAAATAAATAACTCAAGGAAAGGTCAGGGTTTAAAATGATTTCACCAGTTTTTGCATGAAGAAGCATACTGTTTGATCTGATATTGTAAGGTTAACTGCTTTCTATTGTACAGTGTGTCTTTATTCTCCTTACTGATGGGTGGGAAAAAAGAGAATAATGTACAGTATATACAGTATACAGTACTGTGTAAAAGTCTTGAGCTACCACTCATTTTCTTTCAAATATAATTTGCTTCCAAAGAGCCAGGCTTTTTAAAAAATATATATTTTAGATTCGTGGGAATAGTTCTCCAGGCACCCATTTTGGCTCTCATTTTTGGCAAGTTTTTGGCCCTTGTTTTCAGTCCAGTCCCTGCATCTGTCTAGTTTCAGAGGAATGTTTTTTGCAATCGGTCAAGCATAAAACAACTTATGCTAACCTAAGACATGAACCAGTGAGAAACAGGTGCAGATGACCAATAGATGATTAGTGTACTGGTGATGCTGAATGCTGAGTGTTTGGAACAGACGAGAGGGGAAAGGAGGTTGCTGCTGAGGTTATTACATAAACAACCAATTTTATCAGTCAAATGTAGGTGAAAACAAAGGAGCTCCTGTCCCACTTACATGTGACTGAACTATCGTGTGTTGATAATAAATAACCTGCAACATTAAATTTAAATAAATAAAATAAACAACCATTTAGGTTGCCTATATCTTTAGGCACTTTGCAGCCTCTTGCAGTAAAAGTGTTTGTTCCCATTTCATTAATGAATTTAATAATTTAATTTACTTTAATATGAAGACCCAATGATGTCAAAAGATTTTCACACAACACTGTATATACACCAATCAGCCATAACATTAAAAACACTGACAGGTGACGTGAATAACATTATTCTCATATTAATATCTCCTTATATTGTATTATATAATATACTGTATTAGGCAGCAAGTTAACAGTCAGTTCTCAAAATTGATTTGTTAGAAGCAAGCATGGGCAAGCACAATTTTAGAGATATGAAAAACAATGGGTCTTCTAGAGTGTTCCAGGTATGCAGTGGTTCATACCAATATCAATCCAAGAATGGAAAACCGGTGAACTGATGACAAAGTCCTGGAGGTCATCCAAGGTTCATTAATCCGCATGAGAAGAAATGGTCCACTGGGAAGTTTCCAATCCAGCGGAAGTGGATTGGTCCAAGTGCTCCAATCCAACACAAGGACTAATGTAGCACAATTAGCTGAAAAGGCTATTTCCAGCTATGACAGTGAGGTGTCAGTACCCACAGTGCATCACAGTTTGATGTGTTTGTTGCTGCATAGCCATCGACTGGTTAGAACGCACACGCTGACCCCTGTCCACTGCTGAAATCTCCTACAATGGACATGTGAATGTCAGAACTGGACCATGGAGCAATGAAAGAAGGTGCCCTGGTATGATGGTTTACGTTTTCTTTTACATCATGTGGATGGCTGGGTTTGTGTGCTCCTCAATTACAGTACTTGGGTAACAGATGGGTACAGGATGCACTATGAGAAGATTTGAGGCTTTGGTTACTTTGACACTTATCACCTACTAAAAATGTTGCAGAGCATGTATTCCCTGATGGCCGTGGCCTCTTTAAGCAAGATAATGCATTCTGTTGTTATGCAAAAAACATTTAGGAATGGTTCGAGGTACATAGTGACACACGTGAGACTGTGATATTAATGTTGGCTAATCAGTGTAAATATACATGCGTCTGTGTGTATATAAACCAAAAATATGAACTATTCTACTACTGTATTCAACCCCCATACATAACCATAACACTTTGTAGCGCAGTTATGTACAGAGACTTTTAAAGAAGCAAACGCTGGAAGTTTAAAAAGGGACACATGGATCAAAATTTTAAAACAACAGTATCACGTGGTGAACTACAACTATCAAGCACAACAAAAAGGCATTTAGGTTTTTGCAATGCAACTTCCCCTTTCTGACTATAGATACAACAGTGCACAATGGGACACTAAAGTAAGGACAACCTTACTTTAAGGTCTCTCATGTAGTGCCTAATTATGGTCACAGTCACCTCTGTGTCATTTGTGATTAACTGGTGTAAAACTGGAGCTTCTAACACTTTCAATACTTATGCAAGCAGCATGTTTTAGTTTTTTTATTTTTAGTTAAATGTACATGAAAATATTTTGTTTATGTAAATGTAATCTTAGTGCATAAGAATTCCTATTATAACTACTGAGCTGGGGAAAATATATTTATAGATCTTGTATGCAGAATAATATGCCATGTGAAAGGTGCGGGTTCGATTCCCAGCCAGTGCCCAAACCCCAGCCACTGGATGCAGTGCCAGGTCCAAGCCCAGATAAAACTGGAGGGTTGTGTCAGGAAGGACATCCGGCGTAAAACCTGTGCCAAGCTTTTATGTGCGCTGTGGTGACCCTTTACTGGGAGCAGCTGAAAGAACAACAACACTCCATACCTATCTGTCAATTTACATAATTTGGCATATTCCCTTATCCAGACTGACTTACATTTATCTCATTACAAATATGAGCAGTATCTATCCATCTATCGTTCTATAATCCAAAATAAAAGTAAACCTACCTGACTAATATTGTGTACAATAGGCTTTGGCATCAAAACAGTTCTAAGATCTCTGTGTGTGCTGTGGTATCTGGCACCAAGACGTTATCAGCAGATTAAGGCATCTACTGTAAGTTGTGTATTTATCCAGCACATCCCAAAGATGCTCAACTGGATTGAGATTGGGATATCCGAACACTGTGAACTTATTAATATGTTCTGCAAACAAAACATTTCTGAATAATGTTTGCAGTGTGGCAGGACACAAATCAATGTTATTCACTGCACCTGTCAGGGGTTGTATATACACTGCCTGGCCTGAGAAAATATTACATTCAATCAGCTTAAGCTTTGATTACAGCACACAATGCGGTGGCCAGATCATGTATGAAAATGATTTGTTTTGCTCATAGAACCACTCTTTAACAATTTCAGACCTATAAAATATGCCTGTGCCATTAAAGAAGAAGAAATCTATAGACATGATACATTCAGTACATTAAGGTCATCAGCTGATTTTATTGGCACATAACTTTGCTGAGCCTAGACCTGACCAACTGAAATAAACCCAGATCATAATACCTTACCTCCAGAGGCTTGTATTGTACAGTGGCCACTATGAACAATGGGTGCACTTCCTTTCGTACCCTGATACAACACCAGACCTGACAAATGACTTTTTTCCATTGTTCCAAAGTCCAAGCTTTATTTCCCATAGCAAACTAAAGACATTTTCCTGATTAGTCTTATTAACAAGTAGTTTTCCTATCCTGTGAGTTCTAGGTGCACTGTGTTCAAGTGGAAATGCTCTTACTTTCACTATTAAATATAGCTATGTTTTTTGCTATTGATTTTTTTAACATGTAGCTTTGCCAGGTGTGTAATTGATCTCCAAACATGATTTTTTTTTCTAACCACATTTTTCACCTGATTTTTCACCTGAGTTCCAATAACTTCAAATTTCCTTAGTTGTTTTCTTTGCTTGATACAGCTCAATAATTTGATCCTTCTGAAATTGCAACTTTTTTTCTGGCCAGACAGTGCATATAAAACCCTTGGCAGTTGCAGTAAATAACATTGATTATTTTATTTGCAATAGCAATAAGTGGATTATATATGGGCAATTCCATGCAGAGGTTACCTTACTATGGGAAGCATACATAAAAAAAACTAGGCAAGGATAAATATGAAGTATATAGGGTGTTTGTATTAGATAAAATTTTGTGAACATAAAAACATATTCAAAATATATATCATCAATGGTTATATATATAATGTATATACATAATGTGGTAGTATGGGCTGGACGCACACATACAGTACATATAAATAAAGCAAAATCTGGTCATGAAAAGTATTAGAATTGTGCGTATCAGGGTGGTTCTTTATTTTCTAGCAACTGTAAAGGTGTGTGGTGCACTGCCCCACAGAGATCAGAGCTCACATACTGAGTCAAAGTTCACCCTGCCTCCCTGCTTGCAGCCCAGCTGCCATACTAAAATAACAGTTGATATTTGCGGTGGAAATGTCAAACCCAGTTGTTTCTTCCAGCTGAGATGAGCCCCAACTGGGTCTCATGTGCCCGCGAAAACACGCACACACACAGACACAAATATGCATACACACTCCCTCATGAAAAAAAAGAAAACTGCTGAGAGGCATTATGTAATGGCTGTCTGGGCATGTTGCAATGTTCTGCAACTTTCACCGGGGTCCGTCCCAATACAAATGTAGCCTGCCATGGTGATTATATAGCTGTAAAATTATGGGTGCACTTTTTGTTCAGGAAATGAGGTCGCAATATTTTATTGTCCTGAGTGGGAGCAACATATTGTTTCTATATCATTTCATGCGACATGGAATTCAATATATAAAACCAAAGGTATGTTGAAATTTACTATGTAGGAATGATAAAAAAAAAATTCAAATAAAACTTTAAAGATTATTTGTATTGAAATAATATATTTCATTTTACAGTTTCATCTGTTCTCACACTTCACAAATGAATCTTTCACACCTCAGTGGTTGTTTTTTACTAAGCAGTAACACTGTGGCAGTCATATTAAACTAACCATAACCCAATAACAAAAGCATTGTGGTTTGGTGTAGAACAATTTGTATGTTTAACATGGACTTTCAATTACCAATAATCTATACGACTCGCATCATCATTGTCTATCTTTAATAAATAAATAAATAAAAACTATGTTTAGCGCATATGTTAATATTCATATGTACTGGTAAATTTGTATAATATTTTAATGTCAGGTTGAATCCTGTGATCTTACTGCTCACTCTAGAAACCCTAGTTAGCATTCTGAATAGTGCTAGACTGTTACAAATACACAGCTACCTAGTCTTAAAACACAGTCATGTCTGGGATTATTGGCACACTGAATATGAAAAAAAAAAAAAATCACATGCAGCAAAGTGCTAATTTTGGCCAAAATTGTTTTTTTTTTGTTGTTTTTTTTCCTAGACAATAAAATATAATAAGTTTCACAGACAATAAAAGCATTTTCTAAGAACATTTTCCCCCAAAGATGCAATTTATTTTGGTTTTATTTATAGTATGTTTCAAGGATTCCAATAATTTTGCCATAAATCTCTGTCAGGGATAACCCCTAGAGGGGGTAAAGCGCCCAAAGACTTTTGTTTGTAGTTCTGTTTGGTTCAACTTCAGTTCCAGCTATGCATCTCGGTCAGGTGACGTGGGCGCTCACCTGAACCGAGTTGATCATTAGTTTTATTATAAATAGCTTGTTTCAGTTCTGTTTTGCGTCTTGCATTAGTTACGTTAATTCTAAGAGTATGTGGTTTTGTCTGTTGATAAGTGTTTTGGTTTATTTCATATCCAAGTCTTATGTTTGTTTAATTCCCTGGTTTTTGGTTTAAAATAAAAAAAACAACTGCTGAACATCCGTCTCTGCACTTATGCCTCGCCTCTGCACTTATGCCTCGCCTCGTTCATCCGTACTCCGTTGTGACAATCCCCCCCTAAAAAGATAAAACAACATTTCTACAGGAATTATTTAAATTTTAATTAAGGTATTCTACAATTCTACAAACATTAGAGTTGGCATCATAACTTTTATTATGTTGATTATATTAATGTCTTAATATAACATTATATTAAGACATTATTTTTATGAACAACTGTGAAAAATATTACAGTACAATAATAACCTTAATAGTAATTGGATTCAATTACATTTTCAATTCAATTTTATTTTGTGTAACGCTTTTAACAATGGTCATTGTCGCAAACCAGCTTAGCTTTACAGAATCAAAAGAAAGTTAGGGAACTGTGTATGAAATTTGAATCAAAATGGTTAGATTATCTCTGATGAGCAAGCCGAAGGAGACGGTGGGAAGGAAAAACTCGCTTAGATCACAATAATGGGAAGAAACCTTGAGAGGAACCAGACTGAACAGAGAACTCATCCTCATTTGGGTGATAACAGCTAGCAGGAATTGTTTTGCAGTCATACAGCTGTGTCAGGCAGCTGGAAGTTCAATATAATAATGGATAGTCGATGTCTTTAAAATAATGTGGAGTCGAGTTCGTTATTGGAGGCTCAGATAGACTTTAGGAAATTCCAGTCCTGAACTGCAGGAGTAACAGCATTCACAAGTCCTCAGAGAGCAGCTGTCTGCATCAGCCGAGGCCAGAACCAAGTTGAACTGTCCCCAGCAGAGGTTGGTAGAGTAGGCAAAAAATTTAAAGAGAGAAGAGAAGCTGTACTTCAAAATAATATTACTCAAGTAGAAGTAAAAAGTAGTCATCCAAAATATTGCTCAAGTAAGAGTAAAAAAGTATTCTGTGAAAAGACTACTCAAGTACTGAGTAACTGTTTCAATCGCAATGTCTGATTCCTTTTTTTCAGAAATTATATTATATGTAATTATAATTATATATTAGTGTATATATATTATATATATGCTGAAGTGTGTGTCTGTTTATTCTCCATGCAGATAGAGAAGACACCGCAGTATGAAGCTGTTCTTTTGCAAGAGAAACATGCTTTGTATATGATGCCAGGGACACATCATATTTTTTGGGATGCATAAAAATGTACAACACGTGTGTTGTCTATTAATTCTGTACTGAAATATACTTATATATTCATAGACTGTTAAAGTAATTGTACATTATATAGTAGCAGCATGGATTTACGGGCGTTCCGCAAAATTAGAGGAAAATGCGGGAGCATGTAGGACGGATTTACAGGTAGGATGAATTTATAGAACACCGACTAAAGTTTTTTTCCCCCACTATGCCGCCTGACCTGATTGGTCAAATGGAGTCATGTGATTATTGTTGCTGCGTCTGATTGGTGAAACAGTCATGCGGTAGATCTACCGGCTGCACGTGTACAATAAATGGTTAGAAAAGTAACGAGGCGAGTGTAGCAGAATTTAGCGGAGTAAGAGTAGCATTTCTTCTTCACAAATCTACTCAAGTAAAAGAAAAAAGTATGGTGCAATAAAACTACTCATAGAAGTAATTTTTTTTCTTCCAAAAAGGTACTCAAGTAAATGTAGTGGAGCAAATGTAACTCGTTACTACCCACCTCTGGTTCACAGACAGCACACGCATCCCAGGTGGACCACAAGTAGTGTACAGTACACGTATGTGTACATAATAAAAGAGTCAAAAATATAACAATTTAATAATTAAATAATATTTATAGGTTTATTGTGGTGACACATGGCTTAATGGTTAACACTGTTGCCTTGGGTTTGGGTTGGTTTCCCTCCTCGTGTGTGTGCTTGGTGGGTTTCCTCTGAGTGCTTCCACCCACAGTCAAAAGACATGTAGATTAGGCTAATTGGCATTCCCAAATTGCCCATAGTTTTTGTGTGGCCTGCGACGGATTAGCACCCATATATATATATATATATATATATACACTAATGTTTACAATTACAAGTCACAGGTATTTTATATACAGTATATAAAATACCTGTGACTTGTAATTGTAATTAGTGTCTGTGCATAAATTGTTAGGGAGTTTCTCAGCTCTAAGGCGATGCACTAGCTGGATACTGCACCATGGGGAAGACAAATTAACTGCCAATGGACCTGCGTAATAAGGTAGTTGAACTTTATGAAGCAAGAAAAGGATATAAAAAGATATCTCAACACTTGAAAATGCCAGTCAGTACTGTTCAAACTCTGATAAAGAGGTGGAAAATAAGAGGTTCAGTCGATACTGAGACATGGACAGGCAGAGCTAAAAAGATTTCACCCACTGCTGCCAGAAGAATTGTGGTGGTGGTGTTTCAAGGAGCACAATAAGGAGGTACTTATACACAAATGACCTGCATGTTCGTGTTGCCAGGAGAAAACTGTTACTATGCCCATGCATCAAAAAAGGCCCGCTTGCAGTACTCCAGACAGCACCTAGACAAACCTCACAGCTTCATTTGGAGTGATGAGACCAAAATATAACTTTATACTCACAACCATACAGTAAATGCTATGTTTATTATGAAAGTACACCATCTCCACTGTAAAGCATGGTGGTCGTTCTGTAATGTTTGGAGCTGTGTGAGCTCCAGTGGAACAGGGAAGTCAAAATTGATAGCAAGAGGAATGCAGCCTGGTGTCAGAAAATTCTGGCACACAATTTGCATTCTATACGAATGCTGCGCATGAGATGCTTTCGGATGTTCCAACATGACAATAATACACAAGGCCAGTTTTACCATCTGATGGCTACGACAGAAAAAGGTGGAGGTTCTGGAGTGACCATCACAGTCTCCTGACCTCAATATCATTGAGCCACTTTGGGGAGATCTCAAACGTGCAGTTCTTGTAAGACAACCAAATCATTTACAGGAACTGGAGGCATTTTGCCAAGAACCATGGGCAGGTATGCAACCTGAGAGAATTAAGGACCTCACGCACAATTATTACAAAAGAGTGCATGTCATCATTGATGCTATAGGGGGAAATACACTATGAATACATCACGGAATAATGGTATGCAAATTTTTTAACAGAGATTATTTTCTTATTTTCTTTATTGTCATGTTTTGTTTGATGATAGTGCCATTCTGTTATGCCCTAAATATGAACCTGAGTCCTAGAAGCAATACAATAAATTTGTATTGCCTTCTTGCTTGTTTTCTTTAAAAAAATGATTACACGTCTTGCAAATTCTTCCAAGGTATGCAAACTTTTGAGCACAACTGTATATACAAACACCTCTACAAATATATTTGGTGAAGCCTCCCTTGGAGACTAAGACTAAGATAATATATCATAAGTAATATAACATAAACAAATATAATATATAATAATAAATAATACATCTTATAAGAGTAAGACTCCTAAGACCACGTTCTGTAATTCAGGCTGAGAAGGACGAGATGTTCTTTGAAAAGCATTGATTTTCTGCCCATACAACCATCTCTGGTATTATCTTTTTGAAAAATAGATTAAAGAAAAAAAAAAAAAAGCTTTACGAAATATGGTGATTATATTCCGCAGAATTCATGATATTATTTAGCTTTAGTGAATACGCTCATTCTTGACTTCTTGACCAATCATTTGGCGCTTCTTGTTTTTTTTTTTTATTATTATTATTATGAATCATTAATCATATCATAAATCAATGATAATTAATTTAATATTTTATAATCCATTACCTGACTTGTCCCCACTACATTGTATTGAAAGCTGTTTCGGCTTGTGCATGGTAATAACTAAGTGATTTAAAATGTGGAAAATATTTCACAAACTCAAATTGTTGTATAATCTATTACCTGACTTGTTATGGATAACAATCCACTGTTTTGTATTGAAAGCTGTTTTGGATTATGCATGGTAATAGCTAAGTGATTTAAAATGTGGAAAATATTTGACACACTCAATTAAAGAATTTCAGGATAACAACAACATTTAAAAAATATAAGCAAACATATTTGCATTCATTTTTTTTTTAATTCTTCAAGATTGTCAGTACTTTTTATATCATAGTACTATTTTGAAAAGAGTTCACTCTTTATGTATCAACTACTGTAAATACAAGTGTGTTCACTAAAATGAAACTCTCTCTTTGGGAAACAAGAAAGGTCATTTATTTCTGAGTTCCTTGCGATGTGTTTAAATCAACTGGTTACTGGTAGAATACAGTATCTAAGTTATATCACAGATATCTTTAGACATCATTAGTTCTGTGGCAGGATTCTGTAGAAGATAGATGAGGGAGCTTGGTTAAATATTCAGGTCTCTCGCTCAGGAAGTCTGTCTCTTCTCATGGCTTTATTCAGAAAGTGTGTGAGCCATGAAAAGAAGAAAATGGATAGGCTGGCCTCAATTAGTGCATGTCTGCAGATATCATCTGTGATGACCATATAGAAAAAGAAGAGCATACATGAGCATATGTACAGCTAACAGACAGAGAGACAGAGGACAACAGATACAAAGAGTACTGTAGGACAACAGATCGTCACGATGCCCACCATGCCATGACAGACTGGCCATTCAGTATGTGTAGCTACTAAACACACTATTGACTCATATCATCTGTACAGTACTTTACCCAGAAAATGATTACTGCAAGTTATTTTTATTATTCAGATTAGCTTTGTAACTTTATTTATTTATTCAGCCTTTAAAATAGCAAACAGACATTCTTTCATACAAATCCAAGGGGATCTCATTACCAAGAATACACCAATGGCCTTCATCTGCACCTGCCAAATACTAGTGCTTAGTGTATCTCTACTCTCAGAACTTGCATGTCAGTGATTCAAAAATAATAACCATATTCTACTAAAGTTAAAATAGATTTTAGTAAGATTATATAAATTTGAAAGAACTTTGACAAAAGTATGAAGGTATCATGCAGACTACTTGATGTTAAAGGTTAAATGAAAAGTAATGTTTTATTTAAAGTGTACTAACATTGCACCTTTACAACACAAGAATCATGTGAATCTTTTTAAAAGGACACTTTATTTAAAGGGTGATTACTTTTGGGCCTCATCACTCACTGATATATACTATATGCAATACATTTTAATTAGGCTATACAGTGGTGTCCAAAAGTGCATATGCCATGAAATTTCACTAATTGGTTCTAGCCTAATTGGCCTAATTGGTTCTAGCCTATTTAACTGAAAAACTATGTGGCTATGTGACAATGATATTCAGCTTCTGGAGCCATAGCCAGGGTCATAAAAACTGTATACAATAAAAATAACTGTCGGACAATGGTGAAGAAGGCAGTAGGAGTCAAGAAACTGTCTACTGCACATGATCTTCAGGATGCAGACATGGATTGAACAAGTGACACCAGAGTGCTGCAGACATACTTTTCACTCTATGCCCAGCACCAATCGGCTGTTTTTGAAGACAAAAAACAACTTAATACTACTGTAAATACTGATTGTTGCATAGCAATTTCATTGCATAAGTGCTGCATAAATTATCATTATTTTGAAATTTTGAGAATGTCATCAAAACATCGCATTTCACTTTGGTCACCGCTATATTGGAGGATTTATTAAACCTCAAAATTTGCCAAGTGATTTGCCAAGGTTTTATGAAGCATTGCTTTGTCTTTAAATGTACAGAGAGGAAACCTTTATTGTCATTATTGGTAAACTGATTGAGATAGTTGTTTTTGTAAAATTATAATTATAAAATTAAAATTAATTTAATTATATGCTCTCCAGCTGAACTTGTATTCGCATTGCAAATTAGTGTGGTTTAAAGCATGTTCCCGTAAAACTGGAAAAGCGTGCTATGCATTTCGAGATGCTTTTCTGTTGGTGATGATTGTAAACAGTGCCTATTGAAGTTACCGAATCTTCTTGTCTTCTTATCTATACCACCTGCCAAATGGCTGCATATTGGATTTTTTTGTCACTATTTTCTGTAATCTCTAGAGAGAGTTGTTCATGGAATGAAAAATAGCACTTTTAACATGAAATACTCAAACCAACCCATCTGGCACAAACATCTAAGCCACAATCACATCACAGAGTTTTATTATTTTTATTTTTAGAACATGTTCTTTTCTCATTCTGATTTCTGTTTAAACATTAACTAAAGCTCTTGAAATGTGTCTGCATGATTGTATGCATTGTGCTGCTGTCACATGATTGGCTGATTCTATAAACTTAAACTACAGGTTTTCCTTTTAAGGAGGCTGGTCAGTATGTGTGCTTCAATAAAACAGTTTGCCATTTAAAACATCTTCAGTGGCATTTACTATATACTATTTTTAAAACCTCCAGAGAAAACAAAGTCTATGAATTTATATTATCAAATTTGCATTAAAAAAAAAACTATTGTAGGAAAAGAGGATAAGAAATGTCCCTGTACATTGCAATGTAAAGCATAATGTCTAGAAGGTGGCAAAAACCATAATGTAGCAAATATGCTTGGAACAGATTTGCAGTATAGTAATCACCGATATTTGTGCCAGTAGGGCTGAGACTTGCTTCCGGGTTTTAGTCAAGTTGGCACTAGTAATGGGTGTGAAGAAATTCTCTCCTACTGCATAAGAGCTACAATGCCCACTTGCATCCTCCTCGTTATTAGACTCTCAAGGCCTCAGGTATATGCTGCTGCATTTTTAGCTCTGTGCATGTTGATAACTTGTAATGAGGTATTTAAAGAGCAAGAACGTATTCAGCAAACACTTAGGGTCATGTATGAGAAGCACTTCAGTATATACAGAATGCACTGACAGACACACTCTCATCACAGAAGGAGTAGACGCAACACACTGTGGCCATCCAACTTGTGTCATATTCAAATCAGTTCTTGTCTCTGCATCATCATAACCCATGTGCTCCGACAGTCTGAGTGAGAAAAAGATATAGATAAAGGAATAAGATAGGAAAGAGATAAGGAAGAAGAAAGCAAGATGTAGGACAAAGAAGAAAGAGCTTGTGTGCGAGCAAGATTAAAATTCATACATCCTAATCAGCCACTAAATTTAACCATGTCAGGCATACCCACATGCTGTCACCACTTAACCCAACCCACTACCCCCCCAATCTCACACACCTACTAACAGTAGCATTGAATCAGAGAGGGAATGTGACATCAAAATCAAGCCATTTCACCACAACACACTAATCTATTCCATGTGAAGGAATACTTTAAAAACATTTGCTTTTATGCTCTAGGCCAAATGTTAAGCCTAATTAGGCTCATATACCCCCCCCCCCCACCCCCCTCCAAAAAATATATATATAGAGAGAGAGTAGTATAAAACACCAGCATACAAGTCTAAAATCTCAATTTAAACATTCATGCACTTGGCAAACGCAACATAGCCTTCTCCCCCTGGAACTAAGTCTACATCTTAGGGATTATCATGAAAAGTGATGTAGAAATGGAAAATTTACATATTGATTACTTATTCTGTTTGATGCGCTAACATTTGGGCAATGGGCTCCTTGAAATCAGTGTTGCACTGCATTTGCATTTTGAAATTGTGCTGCTCTTACTTTTCCAGCAGTGAGACGGCAACTCCTTTAGGTTTCTCTAACTATATTCCTTTATACAGTATATTAATATATATACAGTATGTGTATGAGTTAGAGATAGTTTTTTTTTCTTACCTTTATAGTTGGATGTATGAAGCACATACATACTCAAGTACACAGTGCAGTTTGAAGCTTTTATCCAGGCTTGCTTAGACAGGGTTTTGAAAGTATTCTTACAGATCTATTGAACGTTCTGACAGACACCGCATTTAAATACAGCCATTGTGGGAGTATAAGAACCAGAAAAGCAGAAGCAGTGCTCAGAAGAAAGTGGAAGTGTTTGCGCAATTAAGCAATTAGAAAAGAGACCAATTTTTGTGCAGAATTTTGTCTGCCTCTAAAACCAGGAGTAAATTAGCTGCAACTTAGCTTGCCTTATTTTCTCTAGTCTGAAATGAAAATCTGTACTTATTTATATAATTATTTATTTTTTGGTCCATTTGCTTGGTGGGTTTCCTCCAGGTACTCCGGTTTCCTCCCACTGTCTAAACACATGCAGTTTAGGCTAATTGGTATTTCCAAATTGCCATAGTGTGTGAACGAATGTGTGAGCGTGTGTATGCGTGTGCCCTGCAATGGATTGGTACCCTGTCCAAGGTGTACCCCGCCTCATGCTCAAGTTTCCTGGGATAGGCTCCAGGCCCCCCACGACTCTCTGTACAGGATTAAGGAGTATAAACAATGAGTGAGTGATTGAGAGTTAATAATAATAATAATAATAATAATAATAATAATAATAATAGTAATAATAATAACAATAACAACAATAATAATAATTTGCATATAATATTCATTGCTGAACATGCATCAAGTTTCATTTCTGTTCTGCCTCTTGGCATGTGTTCATAGCTCCCAGTGTGGTTAAATTTTAGCTCTATTCATTACATGATCAAAGGTGCTTACACTTATGAAAATCCCTACTTTTATCCCAATCATTATTTCTATTATAAAGAAAGAAATAAAGTGTCTCCTCATACCTCAAGGCTAATTCTCCTATAAGTCCTTTGTAAATATCTCTCTCGTTCTTCATAATGCATTTTAAACAGATTGTAATTAGATTGGTCACATGATAAACCCTGTAATCTCCATTGCATTTTAAAATCTCTCTCCCACATACTCTCTCCCAAATACTTCACTAAGCAGCCAAACCCACTACGAATATCATTCACCACAATGGATGCACAAATCACGGATCAGAGTACAGCTATTCTAAACACACAGACCTCTAATAGGGAAGAAATTAAACTTAATTTGTTACTAACATTGTCATGCTGTTTGGACAGGGAGAGAATGGAGCTCAGGTCCTTCAGATGGGTGTGTGATAATGAGCACATTTGCATTCGGTCTCAGCCGACTTGCAGATGAGCCGAGGGGTGGCTGATTAGGGCCTGCCCCTGGTTACCAAGGCGATTATCATCGTTATGGAGCAAGCAAGCCAGAAGAGGGATTTCCAAACACGGCTTTGTGCAGGCTGTGTGAGTCTAGCTGGAAAAGCACAAGGCAATCTGGGACACATATAATTTTCCAAAACTATCACTAACAGGGGACGCTTCTACCCTTTTCTCAGTTGCAGTAAAAAAAAAAAAAAAAAAACGGAGTTTAAGAAGCAACTTTAGTAATACCAATATTTACATTACAATACTAGCACATCTTTTGTGCAGTCTTTACAATAGGCAAGAACATACATATGCAAAGTGAATCTCCAATGCATAGAATATAGATTATGCAATACCTGTATATGAAATAAGGCATAATTACAAAATGTTCAGTCACACACTCTAATGTTTTGTTAAACTGCATTTTGCACATATTGGCGGTGGAATCATTTCGTTATCCTTATGCAATATTAATTTCTCACCAAGATCTTGCATTGATTATGGGAGAGTCAAGTCACTGCCATAAAGCCTTCTCTAGCACATACCAAAGATTCTCAAAGGTCCGGAATCTGTGTTGGCCAATCCAAATGATGTCTCATGCTCCCTTGCACCACTCTTTCACAATTTCCAGTCACTTATTCCTGGCATTGATATTTTGGATTATGTTCATCCTGTCAAGGCAGAAAAAAATCTGAGATGAAAAAAACCTGGTCATTCAGTATTTTCAGGTAGTCAGCTGACCTAATTTTTACTGAGCCTAGAGCTGACCAACACCAGCAACTGCAGATCATAACACTGCCTCCAACTTCATTCACCTCTCTTCTTGATGCGCCTATCACTCTGGAACAGGGTAAATCTGGACTCATCAGACTACAGGACCTTTTTCGAATGCTCCCCAGTTCACTTTTTATGCTCCCTAGCATACTGAAGCCTTTTTTTCCCCCCAATTTGCGCCCCTGGTAAGTGGTTTTCTTACGGCTACACAGCTGTTTAGTCCCAATCCCTTGAGGCCTCTTTGCATTGTGTGTGTAAAACATAGCCATGAGTTCTTTGAAAGTTCATAGCCATGAGTGTTTTTTTTTTTCTTCTAATTTGATTAGACTAAATGTTTATGTGACCTCTGTTCACAGTCATTCCAAAAAAAAATAAAAAATCCAACCACATTTTTTCCTCGAAGATGAATTTAATGCATTGGGCAGTTCATAACTCTGCCACAGAGGGTTGAACAGTGGCCACTATGGTTGATTTTTGTACCGCCTCATGAGTTTGCCTTCTGACCCTGACACACCCATAGCTCTGGAATAGGGTTAATCTAGACTTATCATTATCTATCCAATATCTATGCTCCCAAGCAAATTAAACTTCTAAACAAGAGTGGTTTTCTTAAACTCAGCTGTTTAGTCCCAGTCATGTGAGTTCTTAATAATCCGTAAAAGCAACTTTTTTCTTTTTCTTTTTTCATCATCGCCAGGGGCGGCGTATCAATATCAGGATTTGATTTTGGCATTTGATCGAAACTCCTTCATTTGTCACTAAAAATGTCTCAAGTTTCCAGGAATTCAACAACAACAACAACAACAACAACACTTGCATGTCCCACAATGTTTCTGAGACACTATTCCATAAATTGATTAAATAAAATGTTATCATTTTGACAATAATGCTCAATGCTATCCCTCCGAGGTTTGGAGACCTTGCACATTTCGAGTTTTTTAGGGCTTATTAATCACGTACTGTATGTCTTGTTTCTTGTGGATGACATATACTGTAGTAAAAATGTATTTTTCAGATCAGAACCGCTTCTGTGCAACCCTCTATATGTACTGTATATCAAATCATCAAATGCTACAGTAAATGTCTTACGCTGAAATGAGTCGTATTTTATCTGCAGGGCAAATTTTTACTACAGCCCCTGTGAATCATTTCTGCTTTAATCCCTCTTCAGCAACACTCAGCTGTCGCTGCCATGCTGTTCTGCCAGAAAAAAAGGGGGGGGGGGGGGGGCGCCCATTGTGTGCAGATACTGTCATTAATCTATGCAAAATCAGGGCAGCTTGGCCTAACTGCTTATGTAATCAGGACTTTCAATGACTAATAGACAACTGTAACCAATTCCTACTCATGTGAGCTGAATATATTGACATCCCTGGGAAAACCGACTCTTGACATCATCTTGTGACTCCTTTTATACTTTAAGAGAGCACCAATTTATAATACTCACGTTAAAATTGTATTGCTTTTCCTTCTTAAACGAGCACACTCGTGTCTTCCTGGATTTCAGGGCTCAGTGCTGATGGTACTATCAGGCACCATGACAGGATGAGCTATTGTAGTGAATGAGAATGAGCAGATGATGTTGTCATACTAGGTGTTATGATGGCAAGCTGAGAAGCTGAACAACAGGCTAGCTTTAAGATGGGTGTGGAATTGCCATACATCTGCGCAAATTCATTATTACAGGGAATTTTGACATCCTCTACATGAAATCTGGATTAATTATTCAGTAAAATGATATACCATTCCAAGTGATCATGATTAACTAGCATCTAAGATTTCATATCATTCTGAATCCTTTGCCTTTTCCCAATTCTCAGTTTTTGGCTTTTTCGCAGTAGGGAAAAGTAGACCAGAGAGACAGCAAAGACAATGTGAAGATTATTTTAAAAAGCATTCTGCAGGCATACCACTTCTGTGGACACTCCAGTGGTAGAGAGAGAGAGAGAGAGAGAGAGAGAGAGCTGTCGTGACTGTGAAACCCAGCAAGCCTCTTTCACATTCAATGCTCACAGAATTTAATCTCCCCACTTTGCAGGGATCTCCCTCCTTTTCTCTGTCACTCTGTCTGAGCTGAATCGGTAATGAAAGCACATGAAGGTTTTCCCTTACAGAGACATCTAGCAGAAGCTGAACCCTAATGTCAATTTTTATTCATTGATTTCAATTCATAATTTCAGTCAGAGATTCAGCACACAGTTGCCGTTTTAATTATATTAATCCATGTTTTATTTTATTAGTGCGATTCTTCGTACAGTCATGTACTTACATCCAGATGGTGATATAAATGAATGAATATGAGTTCAGAATAGAGATTAGGTGCTACTGCAAACAGCCTATGAACTATAATTCAAACCAGTTCTAATAAAAGACCTACAGCTCCCTCTGTTGATAAAAGTGATAACTACAGCATGGTGCATCTGATGCTGACTACAAACACACTATTCATAGAGCTAAGTGAGTTACACAAATGAATAAAATGAGGTGCACAAATATGTGTCAAAGAAATATTTGTTTCGTACTTGCTGTGTCATTCATTTATGAGCAGCCTGTGTTCATTTCTAAAATATATCTCACCAACTTGGAGTGTTTAATGCACATATATGTTATGTTAATTCAACTATTTAAGAAAATAGGGAAATAACTTTTCTGTCGATCTTGAGTGCCAAATTCATGTCTCTAAGCAGATTTTTTTCTGAGGACATTCAGAGATCCTAAAGCCATTTAACTACAGTATTGTCCATATCCTTTTAATCATTGTTGTGCTTAAACCTGAACTGTTGCCCCAGTATGAGTGTATTTGACTAACTGCATTCATCATTCCCTCAATATAGTCTCTCTATCCTTACCACTGAGAAGCAACCCTATAGCATGATGCTACAACCACCATGTTTCGCTGCAGGGATAATATCAGCCAATTCATGAGCAGCACCTGCTTTTCATGATATATTGGGCGTGGAGTTCAGCACTAATTTAATCTTCTGCCTCAGACTAGAGTGTATTTTTCCTCTTGCTCTCTGAGAGATTAAGAACCAAATTCCGTATGCATTTTGGATGGATGTCCTTTCAGTATGTTCACCTAGCTCTGTGGAGGACTTCTGAAACTGTGTTATAGTAGCCATTATGGTCTTGATCCCCAGTTCATATTAACTTAAATTAAATGATGTAGGTAAAGAAATGGTAACAAATGTTCTACTATGAGCGCCTTCAATGCACCTAATGACATAATTTAATATTTGGTTGTTCATGTAACAACCTCAGCAGCAACCTACTGTAATTTCCCCTCTTGTCTGTTCCAACCACTCAGTATTCAGCATCACCAGTATACTAATCACTGGTCTAATTATCTGTAATTATCATCTGCACCTGTTTTTCACTGGGTCATGCCTTATGTTAGATATGTTTTATGCTTGAATGATTCGTAAGTCATTGTGTGGCTTAACAAACCAAACATGTTCCTCTAAAACTGCTCAGGTACAGGAACTGGACTGATAATAAGAGCCAAAAAAAATAAATAAATGCCATACAGCTAGGCTGGAGAACTATTTCTCAAGACTGCATTAAACATACAAGAAAGTCTGACTCTTTGGAAGCAAAATATAAAGAAATGAGGGGTGGCTCAGGACTTTTATACAGCACTACATTTAACAATGATGTAGTCTACTGCACTCTAGGGAACCAAAAAAACATTAAAAATGGTTTGATACCCTTAACCAAGTTCATGTCTTAACAATTATAGAGGTCTGTACCTTTCTAAATCATGTCCGGTCATTAGAATTTTCCACAAGCACAGTAATAGCAGATTTTGGACTTCCTTAACTAAAATTATGAATCCTTATTGAAATGAAAGATATCAATTTACATAATAAAAATATCCTTTAAATACATGTTTTTGCTTCTCCCAGTGTATTCATGCATTTCTGCCCTGTGACGGACTGGCCTCCCTTTGGGGATCAATTCGTCCACGTCGTTTTCTTTGTTGATACGAACTGGCTCACGATCCAGCATAACCCTGCAAGCATAAACAGTTACAGAAGAATCATATAAATAAAAAAAAGAAAAAGAAACTGAGTCAAGCACTTAAAATGTAAAAAACTCAGATGTGAGTCAACAACCACTGGGAAAGTGTTTGTTTCAATCACACGCTGTCAAAACACATTTCTGTACTCATTTATCTGACACAAACAGACTCATCAGTCTGAGACTTGTGAGAGAACACTTTCTATTACAGTACAGTCCAGCAGTCCAATTAATCACAGGACTGCAGTTGACTTTCAGGATGCAACATACTGCTAAAAATTATACCAGAAATATACCAGGTTTGCTCCCATAGTAAAAGAGAGGTATGCTGTACAGGTATTAATGCTGTATGACAAGGTCTTTCCAACTTTACTTCATAGTGTATGAACATGTAATAAATGAAAATGCTGCAGCACCTCTTTTATCAGAGCTGTGTAACTAATGCTGCAAATCAATCAATCCATCAATCAAATATATTATGGCCATTTGTGATTGATGCATCTTCACACTGAAATTTTATGTGCAGAGCCTGCAGGTAAAGTCTTAACAAATCACAATTTGAATGCAGTTCCAGCGTTGTAGATGTAACTTTCATTCATTCTCTATACTGCTTATCCTGTACAGGGTTGCAGGACGGCTGGAGCCTGGACTGGGATACACCTTAGATGGGGTACCAGTCAGTTGCAGGGCACACACACACACACTACGGGTAATTTGTATGTGCCAGTTATTTACTCTGCGATATCTTTGGACTGTGGGAAGAAACCAGAATACCTGGAGTAAACCCATGGGAATCAATCGGTCAGCACTGGATGTGCATTATTTATAGAAATAAGTGAGATGCACAAATTAATTAAATAAGGTGCAGAAATATGTGTCAAAGAAATATTTGCTTCACACTTGCCCCATCATTTATATTTGAGCAGACCTTGTTTATTACACAAATATATCTCATCAACTGCTTAATGTGCTTAATGAAAATACACGTTATGTGCATTAAACTAGCCAATCAGGTAAGGAAAGAACTAGTCTTTAGTGCTGACGTTACTCCGAATAATCACAGAGGATATAGAGTAGTTTAACAAATTAAAAAATAGAATTCCCAAAAATGATTAAAAATCAAAAACTAGGTTAGGAAAAAAAAAAAAAAAAAAACTTGGTTAGATAGGCATTCACACCCTTTGTAACAAAGGCGGACTGACACAGAAGGGTAAGTTTCCAAAATGAGAAACGTTTATTGAAATCAGTAGAGAGCAAGTCAGATTCACGCTGATGCAGGGAAATACTGATTGAATGTGAAACTATACTGTCGCTGGAGCAGCGGCGCCGACAGAGTTCTTTCCGGTGTTGCCTGGGGAATAAAATGGAGGAGAGGAGAGTTGAGTCTGGAGTCACTGGAGAATCGGCGAGGGAAGGCACACACCCACACACACACCCACACACACACGCAGCCACGGAGATGCCGATAATGAAGCTTCACGGGAATCACTTCTATGAAGCACAATGAAATTAGGTAAGTAGCAATAGTCATATAATTCTTGTCTTACTTGGAGTAGCTTTTCGGTCCACTTTCGTGCATACGAGCCCGGACGTTGACTGCTGTGTGGTGTGCGCTTTTGTGGGTTTATCCTGATTGCTATCAGGTGGTGCTAATCAGTATTCTGGAGATGGGGGGCGTGGCGTTTGCCTTGATTCAGAGCCTGGCCCGATTGTGACACCCTTTACACGGTACACTGTAAAAGAAAATAAATCTTCTTGAGGAAGTCTCTATCAGCATTGTGCTTCTGGATTTAAAAAGCTTCACTTGTTGATCTTGAATGCCAAATTCATGTCTCTAAGCAGATGTTTTATGAGAATATACAAAGGAGTGGTCCTAAAGCCATTTATCTATTGTCTATATTCTTTGGGTTTAGTTAATATGAGCAGATGTAGTTGCGTAGTATTTTTAGTTTATCAGTATGGTTTGATAAGAAAACAACGAATTAAGCCTTATACTGCCCATACAGTCGCACATACAGATATACTGTACATATAGATATACAAAATCTTTGTTGTTGTCACTTCACCGGGGCCAATGAGATTAAGTAATAGTCCCAATGGTGCTTAAGAATTTAGTAAAATAAAAACTATAATACAAAAAAAAGTATTAACAATACTTTTAATGTTAAACAACATTATATGTACTGTTAATACAATACGTATTGTATTAACAATACATACACACAGAACTACAACATGCACATAACTACAATATAGAAATATAAAATAAGCAGTATAAATAAAATATTGCAGTAGCCCTATGTACAGTTAGAAATACATATGCACTAAAGTGCAGTTGTAATTTTGTGTTGTACAGATGGTTTCTAACAATTATTGTCAGAGAATCCTGTATTTGAGAAAAAGTAAAGATTGTTTAGGGCATATATTACTCAAGTAAAATCTAAAGTGCTTAATTTACTTGTGTAATTGAAAAAGTGCAGAACTACAGTAAAAGTACAGAAGTACTCACCTTCAATACTACTTAGGTTCAAACGTAAAGGGGCTTATATTACAGGACCTCACAGTAGCCTTTAAATATTCAAAAAATCTCTTGCTCTCTCTCTTTCTCTCTCTCTCTCTCTATTTATCTCTGCTTTCCAATTGTGAACATCCTGTTAAGTACAGTAACGAAGTACATGTACTCAGTTACCTCACACCTCTGGTCATTGTATGGTAGCGTTCGGTTGCTGTATAGCTCTGGGGTTGAAGCTGTTCTTTACTTTCTGTGATATGATTGACCTGAAGCATCTGGCAGTGGGCAGCAGGTCAAACAGATGGTAATGGGTCTTTCAGTATAAATTGGTTGCACAGATGCAGCAGCATGAGCTGAATAACATGAGCCAGGGAGGGTCGTGACCAGTCGATTATTTTTTTGGAAGGTGGTGATGACTATCCCTGGAGTCATCACCATGAGGGCTTCCCTGTCCAATACTGAGCGGCTGGTGTACCACGCAGAAATACAATATGTTAGAAAGCTCCCAACGAAGCAGCAGCAGTAGGACACAAGAAACAACTTTTGCAAGTTGTTTTCCCTAAAATTCCTAAAGAAACAGAAACAAAAAAACTGCTGTTCCTTCTTGACTAATGCTGTATAGAGGGTATAGAAGGGGGCTCAACACCCAGGCCTGTGGGTTGCCAGTGTTAAGGTGAAAGGCTGGAGGAAAAGTGAGGACCTAGTCTATGAGTCTGATAGTGATTTGTCAGGACGTCCTTAATCCAGTGACAGAAGGGTTGGGAAAGTAAATTTACTTGATGAGTAAATCTGGTGACAGTCTACCCCGAATAACATTGTAGTAGGAAAAGCTGCAGACTATAAAGAGTTTCCTCACATAGTTCCTCTGGTGTTCAAGGTGGGTCAGTGGAGTTTGAAGAACAGCATCTGCATCTTCTGTAGACCTATCTGATCTGTAGACAAACTGGTATGGATCGGAAATGGGTAGGAGACTGATTTTTGATGTGCTGAATGACCAGCCTCTTAAAGCACTTCATTATAGCTGGAGTAAATATGACCGGATGCTATTCGTTGTGGACACTTTTGGGGGCAGGGAAATGATTCTGGCAGACTTCAGGGAAGATGGCATACTGGGTGTGGACTATTTCACTGAATCCTATATTAGAAAGGTCTATTGTGTTGCATTTATTAAGTTCCTCATCCATATTGTAAAACAACAGTTCCAGTTCAGCCTCTGGAGGGCGACAGACCTAAACAGATTTTCATTTCCCTTCCCTTGCACATGAGATTCAACCATTTTGTCTGGAAAGTATCAGAAAGGTTTAAACAGCTTGAGATAGAATGCTACTTTCCACAATTGCCCTGGCATCCAGTTTGGAATCTCTGATGTAACACATAAAGAATGACACAATCCACATAATTAAAATATACAGATTAAATACTGTATAATACACACAATAGGGTAATTAATATAAAATAAGGTATACATTTATTTGTGGATATTTCCATGATAAAGCAGCAAAGAAAAATGTCCAAAGATAAAACAGGTGCAGAACAGTTTCTCCCTAATTTAGTCGTGTCCAATTCCTCCCCGTCACTAGGGGGCTCCCACATTAAGGCTACTACTACCACTCAGCCGTGAGGGCCGAAGACTATCACGTGTTTCCTCCGAACCACGTGGCTGTCCCTCTTTATCAGATTGTCCAGTCTCTTCCTGTCTGCAGTAGAAATGCTGGTGCACCCACAAAATCAACATAGTCAAAATACGTCTTCAGTAGTGCATCCTGCATCTGTGTTGTCTGTTCAGTCCAGTTTGCTGTTCAGATGAACGCCCAGGTATTTATAAGAGTCCACCCTCTATGTCCTTTCCCTGAATGTTCACTGGTGATAATGGTATGTGTTTGTGCCTTCGGAAATCCACCAGTTCTTTGGGCTTCCCAGCTTTTCTGTGGAGGCAGCTCCATTGGCACCAGTCCACAAAGTTCTGAATCAGTCCTCTGTACTCCTGTGACATCATCCTCTGCATCATCAGAGAACTTCCCCCCGTCATCAGAGAATTTCTTGAAGTTCAGGTTTTTACAGCAAAAAGATACATTTTGAGTTTTCCAGCGGTATTACAATGAATTAGTTGTCCTAAATTCAGACAGGATTTTTTTTTGTTTTATTATATCTATAACTGTGATATCTTGACTTCATCCCTTTTTTCCCCCCTTATACCTACGCACAGAATATGTTTGTTGGATGTATATCAAAAGTGTACAATTTATTTTTATTTTGTACATAAACGGTCATGTTTTGTTTGTATCCATAATTAACAAATGGTGCCCATGGTTGGTTGTGAAATAAATCACAGCTTGTGGTTGGAAATTTGTAATGACTAAACAAAGTCATTTGATAAAACTAAAAAAGACTACTTTGTTACATAATTATTGGAAAAAATTACTGAGAACAGCAAAAAAAAAAAAAAAAAAAAAAGGTAATGGTGCAATATGGATTGTCCGCCGTCTAGTTCTCTGAGTCCCCTGGGTTAGGCTCCGAGCCTCAACTGACCCTGTACAGGATAAGTGGTATAAAGAATGAGTAAGTGAAAGGGTGGGAGGACAAAGTGTTATGGAAAGCCCTTCATAAGATCTTACAAAGAACAACCTATTCAATACTGCCATAATTATAATATACTGTAGTACACTGTATAATTGGGTTATAATATTAAAACCCAATATTAAATCCACTTCGGATTTAGGTTCCCCATTGTGCCACCAAAACAGCTCTGACCTCTGAATGTGTGCTGTAGTGTCTGCTATCGGGATGTTAGCAAAAGATATTTAATTGCTGTAATTTGCAAGATGGGGCCTCCATGGATCAGAATTGTTTGTCCAGAATCCTCCATAAGATTCAGATCTGGGGGATTTCCAGGCTGGATCAACAGCTCTTGGCCAGCATTAAAGTTTTCAGCAATTTGTGCTACACTGGCTTTTCTGTGAGATCACATCGGACAGGCTGGCCTTACTTTTACATTTACATTTAGGGGTTTGGCAGAAGTTCTTATCCAGAGTGACTTACGAAAGTGCATTGAAGTTTCTGTCATTGGATAGATCCTTACGCTGGTTACTAGAGACCTCGGTCCACATTGTCATAAATGAGTCTTGTGTGCGCATAATCCTGTCACATTTTACTGGTATATAATTGATATTCAATTTTATTTACCTGGCAGTGATGTTAATATTATAGCTGATTGGTGTATAACACTACCAGCATAAAAAACAAAAATTTTATTTAATAAATACAGTACATTTCTTGCATTACACCCTGCTTCACATGTATTTATTAAATTTTAGCCAATAGCATTGCTATACATTTTAGCTATACATTCAGCAATGTTCAGTGTAATGAATCAGATCCAGCCCGTCTTGTTGTCTTTTTTGTCCTGTTTATGCATTTAATAATATCAATGCATAAAGGGCTTACACTGACGAATGAGTAGCTTCCCAACAAGTTGACCTAATTTTACCCCCACTGAGAGAGCAGCATGTTTCAACTTGGAGAGGATTAAAATGTAGGGTGTCAGTGAGGGAGAGAAGTCACATGCTTTCCGGGAAGCGGAGCAGTATTTAGAACAGGCAGAGTGCCTTATGCATACAGAAAGGGGTCGCTGGCTTCTTCTTTATCTTTGTCTTTTCTGGTTCTCTTTCAATATCCACACAATTGCACCCTAAATTTAAAAGTCAACATGCAGAGTCTGTAAGAAATAGCAGCCAAAAGAGGCGTAGGAGATGTATAATGATATTTGAGCCATCCTTAGGAAACTGGATCAAGTTATGAATGACGTAAGCCTATTTTATAAGGCTGTGTCATCCATTGCATGCAGACTGATTACAGTTTAACTCAGACTGCACTTATATTGAAGAAGTTATATTTCCAAGAGGTGTTATATTCTACACAGAAGTATTGCAGCCTGGTAGAGTGTTTTCTTATAATCTCAGACTAAGTTCTATGCATATTCAGAGCAGCTGGAAAGCATTCTATTGAACATTCCCAGAGCCATGGGGAATAGATGAATGCTTTGATAACTGTCCATCTTGTCCTTGTGTGGTCCATATTTGTTCTTGCTAATATGCACAGATTACATTAAAGTGTTCAGTACCAAACCATGCGACTGCAGCCAGTTCTCATTTCTAAATCATGCTTTGTAACTAAAGCTGAAGCTGATTAATTCTGGGAACTGCCTTTCTTATCAAGGTCTTTCTTCTGACTTGAACAGCATAATGGATAGCTCAGTTTCCAAAGCATTGGAAACATTGTCCTATGAGCAATGCCTTCCTGTTGAAGCCACTTTACTCCTTCTATATTCATACATGCACTAATGGATGCTCCGATAAAACATGAGAACAAGCTGTGAAACAGATCATGGTGTTAAACCTGTTCTTATATGTTTCACAATAAACAAAAACATATAGATATATAGGAAAAAGCAAATTAACAGTTACTTTGATCATTATTATTTCCTCGTTATGATTAGTAATGATTAGTGAGAAAACATTGTTACGTCCCAGTCTAGGGTTGGGGCATTCAGCAAAAGAGTGGAAAACGGTGGTATAGTGGTACAGTACATTGCACCACCCTGAGGAAATCCTCCAGAATAAATGCAAACATGTTGGCAGAGACTAATCAAGATGGAGTAGTAAATCAATTTAAGTGTCAGGTTCCTTCCTTGACAGAGTCAAAGCACTTAAGACAATCTGTATACACGACTGAATAATAAACACATATTGTGGCAAATGTAGAACAGGTCTGTGTATGAACTGTAGTTTTGATAAATGTAACAATGACTTGCAAAAATCCAAATAACTGTCAGGTCAGCTGTCAAATAATTATCAAAAGGCGTGGATAGGACAGATAGGTCTGGAGAAAACAGGATGCAAGCAATATAATATGTAGCATTTACGTATAGCAAAAGTGGAACAGAAGCAGAAGAAGGTACTGAAAACATGTTGAGAAATTTACTGAACCATTAGCTGTTTCATAAACTAGATCTGAGACTGGAAATGGAAAGTTTTATGAATTACGTAACTTATAATAGAAATCCCCCAGCTATTACTTGCATATAAACATCCACTTAACAAGATTTTATCTTGATTGTATTCTTTGCCTCTAGTGAACTGGCCTGAGAATATGATTTATATATCTGTATTATGTACGTATATTTATCTATTTGTATTTGAAGTATATATACTTCTCAGGCACTTATATTGAAGTTATATTTCCAAGAACTGTTTATATTATACACAGAAGTATTGAAGCCTGGTAGAGTTATACAGTGTGTTTTCCTATAATCTCAGACTAGGTTCTATACATACTTACAGTAGAGCAGATGAAAAGCAAGCTTAGAACATTACCAGAGCCTTGGGGAATAGATGAATGATTTGATGACTGTCCATCTTGTCCTTGTGTGGTCCATATTTTTTCTTGCTGATATGCTCAAATTATATTAAAGTGTTCGGTACCAAGCCATGCGACTGCAGCCAGTTTTCATTTCTAAATCATGTTTTGTATGTAACTAAAGCTGAGGCTGATTAGTATGAATGCAGATCAAGTCCTGCTTTCTGTTTCACCCAAATGAGAATGGGTTCCCTGTTGAGTCCGGTTCCTCACAAGGTTTCTTCCTACTGCCATCTCAGGGAGTTTTTCCTTGCCACTGTCGCCCTCGGCGACATCAGGGACAATCTGACCATTTTTTGATTCATACATATTCACATTTCATACAAACTTAAATAATTCTTTTGATTGTGTAAAGCTGCTTTGCGATGATTACAATTGTTAAAATTGAATTGAATTGAATTAATTCTGGGAACTGCCTCTCTTATCAAGAATACAATTAAGCTAAGGGATATAGGGATATATATCTACAGGGATTTATAATGAGCAGAATCATTATAAAATTATTCTGATCATTTAACAATTTTAAAATTACACAAAGATAACCAAAGTACATACAAAATGCAGTTTTTAAATGATGATTTCATTTATTAAGTGATAATGCTCTATGTGAAAAAGTAATTGTCCCTTAAACCTTATTACTGGTTGTGCCACTATTAATGGCAACCACCCTGAGGAAAGGGTGGTTGTAATCATGAGTCTTTCACATTGCTGTTCACATTTTCACATAGGGCCAGGTAGGTTTGCACAGCGCTTTTCCTATAAGAAATGACATCATCATTCAAAAACTTTTGTATTCACTAAGGCTACCTTTGTGTAACAATAACATTTCTTTGATGTGAGAGAAATGTGCAAAAGGAAAATACATTGGAAAATATCAATATATTTACTGGAAATGTTAAGTGCTGGCTCTTAGGTTGAAGCCAGCCAGTGAGTAAGCTATATGGACAGACAAGGAAAGTAAATTCTATAACTTGCGAGCCTGGACAAATATCTTGAGACTTGGTCGGTCTAGTAGGGGCATGGCTTTTTGAACCTCGAAGACGGCATTGTGTAAAGCATGTCGTGGGTAGTAGGTGGGCCTTGGTCTATTTGTGGACACTTAGGGAAGTAACTGCTTCATTCCTGTAGACAGCTACAGGAATGAAGCAATGAAGTGAGGCAGGAAGATAAAAACAAGTAAGGACCTGAATTTGAGTGGTCTCTGTGGTATTGTAAAGGAGAAAGCTGTGTGACTAGTCAGGCTAGTAAATTGAAGAGAGAAGTAAAGTTGTTTGTTCAGAACAACCCCAAGGTTACAGTACATGCAGTGACAGGTGTGATCCAAAGAGCACAAAGTCTTGATGTTGATCTCCAGGGATATAGAGCACTCACTCTTGCTGAGATTAGAAACCGCCACGCTACAGTACTCATGCAGGACGATCACTAGTTATTTGGGTATAAGAGCTCTGAAGAACATGTGCTGCTATTCATACAGACTCAGTTCCTGCATCATATACTTTAGGTGAGCCATGTCACCAACCAAATCAGCAATTTTAACAGTTCATTTTAACAATAAAGGTGATAATTATATGGGAACCTAATGATAAACTAGCATAGTTACATACTGTAACTAATTAGGTCCTTTACTGTAGCTCTCACAGTCTACTCATCATCATTTTAGCTCAATCAGCCAAGGGCTACTGCATCTTTGTTTCGTTTTAGCAATATAATTAATATCTATGGACTCAAGTCACTGTAAAAAAATGTAAGAAACATCATTCCACACAGGACAATTCCTAATACAATGCAAATCACTGATTTTCAGCAAGTGTTGCCTTATAGGAGTTTAGTTCATTCATATGCCTGTCTGGACATGACCGAGACACATTTATGTATTACTAGCTGAAGTATCTTATAGAAATAGTTAAAAGGATAAATATTAAAATAGGCTAATCAGCTTTAATGTAATCATTGATATTATTATTTCAGGTTGAAGCCTACGTATATGTATGTTTGTCTTTCTGGACTGAACAACTCACTGCCTAACTTATTAATACAAAGAAAAAAAAAATTGTAAGGTTGAGTATGCCTTGTTTAAGTCTTTCATCATCAGCCAAACACACTCCCTGTACGGTAATCAGACAGTGAATCACAGATGAGAAATCACAAAAGTAGTTCAGATAAAGATGAATTTTGTCTTAAAATGAATCCAATGCATTAAAATTCACTTACTGTATACCACAGTGACAATATTATCCCAGGAAAAATATTCAGTTTAGCTTTTCTAATTAATATCTATTGAGTAAGGTGTTTTGTTTACATTGAGCATGTAGCTTATTATTATCTTATTTTAAAGTGGACTGTTAAATCTGGCACATATCTGTTCATATCAACTGCATAGTCAACTATTCAAGTTCCGTGCTGCTCGTTGGCATTCTTGGCCGTACTTCTATTCCCTTTAACTTTTCCTTCTAATAGTTTTATTTTGAAGTTTCCATGTCTTGATTTATGTCCAAAACAAATCTGTTTTTCCTTTTCATAATGGTTACAAGGGATTTTTTCTTTCCTGATATTAGTAGTATTTCATCATGTGTTTTTCTTTCTTTCCGTGACATTTTTAGGATGTTTTGTAAAGCACCACTTTTCAAAGGCATCAAATTTCTCAATAGCATTTTTACCCAATGTCCAAGTTTCACTTCCATATAATAGGGTAGATATAACATAACAGTTATATATATATATATATATATATTATTATTATTATTATTTTTTTTTTTTTTTTTTTGGTAGTGTGATTTTCTTAGATGTTAGAACAGATTTTATGTTATTAAAGGCATCTTTAGGGATCTTTGCAATTCCTATTCTTCTAGTTACTTCTTTGGCACATGCATCATTAATGGTATTTAACTGATCTACAGTATATATACGAATTCTGTGACTTGGTCTGTGTTCATCATCTATTTTTATATTCAAGGTGGGAAGTTGTATTTCTTGTTTTGGTATACAGTATGCATGACTTAGATCTTAGCATTCATTCTCCTTCCAAAGGTCTTTTCAGCATTCTTGACGGTATCTAGTAGCTTTGTAAGTCATTCTCATTCTCAGCTAGTAAATCAGTGTCGTTAGCATATCTTAAATTATTTATGTTTTCCCCAGCAATTGTTCTTTCTTTTAGATGTTACATTTCTTTGAATATCTCTTCCTTGATGATGTAATGATCTATTCATAGATTTCAATTAATTTTAAGTTTGACCTGATCAAATGCTTTCTCATTATGCGTACAGTACATGCAGACAGAAAAATTTTTGAGACTGTCCTTTCAATATTTCGGGTCCTCCAATGTATGAAACATAAAGATATCACTGAAAGAGTGAGTTATTTTATTTACATAGATCACAAAAAAAAATCTGTTCAAATAACACAAATCCATTGTACAGTATTCATTTGCAATAGTAGAGAATTATACATTTACAGTAGCCCAGTATATTATAGACAGTACAGTACATGCAGCAATAAAACTGCATTTACTATATATGTATAAACAAGCATGACAATAACATTTCCATAGGTTATTAACAAATTTAGGCTAATTTCTATATCTACATTTGTAACCAAACATCAACACTCTTACAGTAAGACAAGTGTATTGATGATCTTCATCATACACCTGGATAAAGTTAAACGTTAATAAGTGATTGCATTCATTTTAACATTCTCATACTGTATATATACAAATGGGACAAGTTTAATGTGTTTTGGTCCAAGACTTGTTATATATAGACAAGGGATTTTAAAGGATTTTAAATGACCTTTTAGACCAACTGTTTAAAAATATTTAAGCTTAAATATAAGAAGTTGTGGAATTGGATCGAGTTATTTTATGCCTCTAGAAATCATCTTATCATTTGTCATGT
This sequence comes from Clarias fuscus, assembly GCA_030347435.1. Lineage (NCBI taxonomy): Eukaryota > Metazoa > Chordata > Actinopteri > Siluriformes > Clariidae > Clarias > Clarias fuscus. The sequence continues at coordinate 16,929,755 of CM059229.1, read as the reverse complement.
AAACCTAAAACACTAGTGCAGATTATTTCTGTGTTTGTTTACTATGTATTGTTGCCATGGCAGTGGTCACGCGCACCATGCTGTGCTTTCTAGAACCTGCAGTGACTGTTCATTTACAACATTCTTGGCAAGCTATAACATTTAAATAGTGCAAGGCCAAATTAGTTTGAATGGTTTGGTTTACCACAGAAAACAAGGAATTTAGATTTAGTTTAACGATCTTTTAGGCTTCTGTAACATCTTCGATGTTATGCTACTACAAAGGATTGGAATTGGACAATTATTCTTTTTTGTACTTAGTGCTCTCTCATTAATCACGGCTCTATAGACTATCAGGGGCATCTGTGAGCTCATGCAAGTGGAAGGAGCTGATAGCGCTGTCTTCCGAGTGTGTTATGCCGCCCCCAACGGTGCGTGAGCGAGCAGTTCAAAAAGATGCTGTCGGTTAGAAGGGAACATGTGATTGTCTTCGGCACTCCTGACTGAGTGGTAGTAGTAGCCTTAAAGTGGCGCGCCCTAGTGACGGGGAGGAATTTAATTCAGAAAAAAACAAACAAACAAAAGAGTCACCCGCCTCAGAAACCACCAATTACCAGCACCACAATTGTGTTTTACCGAGCATAAGTAGCAGACATTAACATCAATTGTTCAAAGAATATTACTGTATTTTGGATGCCTTGGCATTGTTTTACAATGTAGAAAGACATAAAAATCAGGAAGGATCATTGAACTAGATGGTCTGTTAAATTTTTTTTAACAGTTAAATTTTTTTTTAAGTGCGGTAAGTTTGTACCGCAGATCTTTTAGTTATTATTTGTTTTGGAGGGGTTCTTTGTTTAGTCTCAACTTGAGGAAGTGAAATGAGTCAGCTGGCAGACTTTGCCAGTCTTAGAAGGTCTGCTGCCAGACTTTGCCAATCAAAAACCTGCCAGGGTCATTTTCTTGCTGCATGATGGGCGGTGGCATTTCTTTGTAAAGTAACACACACAATGTTCCTGTAGACATTCTACTACTACATGTACCATCATGAGTTACATTATTAATAAAGATTTGTGAGCTTGGAGCCGCCATGCAATGACATCATCTCCATCCTGATTACTTTATGAGTTTTGTATATTTGAGATCATTACCCGATATTTCTTTCTGCACACTTTGGTCTTTCCATCACTTTGGTTGATGTAATCTTGGTTGCAGAACATTTGTGTCTCATCTCAGTATTTCTTTGTGAATTCCCATTTTTTTCCTTCTGATTAATAACACTAATAAGTCGTTTGGATCTTGTGGTGTGGCCTCAACATTTCTGCTCTCAATGTCTTCTTCCAATGGTGAATTATGAGAAATCCACCCCTGCCCTGTGGAATTGGGCGTTGATGTCACTGACTGTTATCTTCACAGCTCATACAATGATTATCTTATTAACAGCTGATATTTTTGATTATGCCAATTCTCTGGTCTTCATGTTGGTTTATTCTTTTCAGAATCATAATTATATTTCCAAGTATGTTGACACACACAAGGAATTTGATTTAAACAAATGAATTGTTTAAAGAGTCAACCTAACATAAGATAAGAATAAAATTGATAAGAATCATCTTCTATCTCATCTTGTGTTGTGGGTGGGGAGGGGGGTACATTCTAAATTGTTTAGTGTGTCTAGATGTATATAATCAGTAATATCAGTAAATGTAATATCAGTAAATGAAACCTGAAATTCTGCTACATTAACTCATCATATTAATCTTTTGAACTCAAAATCAAATGTAGTGTGGAGCAAATGCAAACCAATTGTATTTCCAGAAAAATACATATGGAATGAAATTTTTATTTTTTTTTGGTTTACTTTATTTATGTAGCACTTAACTGTCAAAAACAATGAAAAACATATATAACTCAGTAAAGAAAATTTCCCTGAGAAGACATGAGAAAAAACTATACATGATAATATATATATATAATTATAATTAGGAACCATTACTCTTCCACAACTGTATATTATGAGTTAAACATTGTTAAGGAGTAAGTGTGTTAAAAGGGTCATGTTCATATTGTCACATTATTTTAGGCTATGTAGTAGAACCAATAGATCATTTCAAAATACTGTTTTTTCCACATACCACATACTGTATATTCAGTAGCATATTACATAAGGTTGTTTATCTGTTTATCATGATCCAGTGGCAGTGGGCGGACTCGGATTCTAGTTTTCGCCATTTGGCTGACTTTTTAAAACATTTTAAACAAAAAGCTTGGACAGATCTTTTAATTCTATGGTCTTTCCTGATTTTGAATTCTTTCTAAATTGTAAAACAATGCTGAATGCATCCAAAATAAGCAATAATCTCCTCAGTTGATGTTGAGATGCGTCTGCTACTTACTGTAAATGCTTTTAAGCCTTCATAACAGCTCTATTCTGAGAAATGAGTACATGGTCTACATGAGAGCCAGTTTAATCATGGTGCTTAATGGGTCTTGTAACTGCACTCGACAATACTGTTCTTACAAGAACAATTCAAGAACACCTAACCTTTGTGTCACTTTGAAATCCCCATATAGACAATACTCCCATGTAGACAATGAATCACAAACTAAAACCTCTCTGAAATAGAACATGTGTCCAAACTTTACTGTATTGACTGGTACTGTATATATTTTATATAATATTACAAAAGAAAAAACATGCAAAATTGTAATGCATACAGAGCTTGTTTTCTTGTTAGTTATTGCAGGGGTTTTTTAGTGCAGGGGCAGGGAGATCCACACAAAAACTGACTGAAGCCAGTTCAGAGCAAGACTGAATAACCACTGGCTTCGAATGACTAATGTGGAAGGAAAATTTATGGAAACAGAAATTGAAAGTAGTTTCTGTCGCCTTCGTTGGGAATATCCAGAGCACCCTCCCCTCCCTGATTAAATGAGGGGGCTGTGGCTGTATAAAGCATCGCAGCCAGAGACAGACCCACACAGCAAAGAGACACAACTGCACTGTCTCATACTGCAGAAGCCATTTTTCGGGAGAAAAGAACCTGCCTTAATCATGATGAAGCCCAAGAACTTCAGTCTACCCCTTCGGAGAAAAAGTAAAGGTCAGTAAAATCTTTATTTGAGCAGCAGCAAGTATTTATATTTACATAGCTGGGAAACTAGGATCAGAATGTAGAAAAACAGCCATGCTATTTGAATACGTTCAGAAACGTTCTGAGCATTGGGATAGTTAAATACTGAATTACTGAACTGAACAAAGGCTGAAACCATTGATGCTTGAGTTATTATTATTGTTTTTAAATACAACAACAACAATAATAATAAAATTGTTGTAAGTATTATTACTATGCAAACAGCCTAAATAATAATCTAAATGTCTGAACGTCATTATCCTACCTTTCCTTGCGTCCTTCCTTCCATCAGCAGCTATATGGAAAGAAAGCTGTATGCGAAAAGTGTAGAAAATGCGTTACATAACATATGTATAAAATATTGATTTTTTTAACTCTTGCTCTGAAGTACTCCAGTATTCCGTTTACATCTAGACAAGAGATGCTGTTGATGCAATGAATGCATTTTTTCGGCATAGTGGCGGTTCTCTCCTCGAATTCGAAAACAAACGTCCTCGCTATGACGATACGAATGCATTTTTGTTCAGCTAAATAAACTTACAAATGAAATATATTCGCTCCACTTCGCTATGAAAAGCATAACCAAGCATAACAAGGACACGTTTCAGGGACGAGGACTCGTCTTACATTACAGACTCATGAATAAGCTCTAGCCAATGCAAGCCAACGAAAACGCCCCGTGAACTTGAAATCCCTATTAGCTCCGAGTTCTCTTCCCAACTATCAGCTCCATCCCACATTTGCCGAGTGACGTCACGACAAACATGGCGGCTAAGCGCATCGTATATGACGTTGCACTTTAAATGGTTTACACTGAATATACAGTACACTCAACACAAAGACTGACCATACAGCAGACCGCGGTTTAAAGAGAAAATATACAGCATTTAATCTGTAGCTAATCTATTTGTCACTGTTTACCACAGTACGAGAGACATTAGAATAAATACTGAGCTACTCATAACCTTAAATTCATGTATACACAGCAGTCCTCAATCCTGTCTGCAGCAGTGTGTGTGTGCATGCGTGGGCGCGCGCACAAGTTTTAATTCCCCCCAAACTGCAGCTGCACCTGATTATATGTTTAGTCGGTTTTAATGGTTTATCGGGTATGGCTGTGGTGCTTGGCTGGGATGAACTACACCCAGTAATATCAGTCTTGGAAACTAGTATCCTAAAATGCACAATATGAAACTAGAAATAGGAGGACAAAAAGACTGCTTTAAATAATAATATGCTTAATTTATATTTTTATAAAGACTGATTTCCTCCAAGGCTAGGTTTAATGTACCAGTTTTTGGAGTTTTATAGTTAGCATACTGTATTTAACTAGACTGTTTTTATATATGGGTCGGTGTGGATCAGTGTGTTAAGGCTCTGAGTTACTGATCAAAGGTCGTAAGTTTGAGTCTGAACCAATTAAAAAATGTTATCTAGTTAATCATAGACATAGACAAACTTAACCGAATGCCTGCAGTTATGCTAAACTAAAGTTGCATGTACGTCTGGGAGCGTCAGTGGAAAGCCAAGCAAAGTGAGTTTATGAAGGTTTGCATTTTGAGCAATACTTAGTGAAGCGCATAGCCCAATTGGTCCCAAGAAGGCTAGCAATCATGAAGAAAAGGGAGCCACTTTCAGTTTCACTATAAAAGCAGTCGGTACCAAGAAGAAACAAAGTTTGTGTGTCTATTTATTTCATTTACATGTCTTTTCTAGTTTTCATTGTTTTTATAGGCAAATCTATGAGTATAGTGTTGGAAATTGGTAATATTGGTAAAAAATATTATTTGCATTTATATTATTTCCTATGGAAAAATGCATCTTGCAATACGAATTTTCATCTTAAGTACTCGTCTCCAGAACTGATTCAATTCGTATGCCGAGGTTCCATTGTACTCAGCTTTGCTTGTATTATAAGCATGCAATATTGAAATAGGGAAATCCATGACAAACTGGTTCAGATAAAATCTCTCGAATGGTAAACTCCTTGCAGCAGCAATTATATTGTCAGCCCTGTCTGTTCCTGCAGTGGTGACCATTTTCGTTATCTCTTTTTTTATAACTTGGCTAGTGCAATTGGCTAGTGCATGCTAAATATCTTTTTCTTTTTTTTCTTTTTAACACTTAATGAGTGCAGTTGACATTTGTCAACAATTAAATTATCTGTTACACTGAGGTAGCTACAGTATGGTTATTTACTGATGTCCAGTGGTCTCCAATAAGTGCAATAACAGTAGCTTCTGCCAACTGCTTCGTTTTCATAGTTTTTTTCAGTGGCATACATTTAATGTATTATTGTAAAAATAGTTGCCCTTGAAAGTAGCCTAAGTGTGGCCAAATTCAGGAATTACAGCCACTGTCTATCACACACACCCATCTTAGGGGTTCAAAAATAATGGACAAATTTACATAATTACATACATAAGGACTGATTTAAAACTCTCAAAATCCTTTACAGTCCATTGGCAGCCATATATGCATATGCCATAACATTGCCACCATGTTTGACAGATGACGGATATGCTTTGGATTTTGAGCTGTTCCTTTCTATCTCCATAATTTTCTCTTCCCATTGTTCTGGTACAAGTTAATTTTGATTTCATCAGTCCAAAGAATCTGGCAAAGTTTTCTGGCAAATGTTAATCTGGCTTCGAATGACTTTGAAGAGAACAGCCTTTTGTTCTTGAGTGTTACCAGTGGTTTGCACCTTGATGTCAAATATTTGCATTTACTTCATAGTTAGACATCTGTTTGGGCCTCTGGTAACGAATTTGAATAAACACCTACCAAATGCAAATATAACACTTAGAACCACCTCTAGGCCTTTTATCCTATTTCATTAATCATGAAGTATTTGTTCCATTATTTAAAAGCCACCCAAAATAGGTGTGTGTGTGTGTGTTGTTTGCATGAAAGTGGCTGTAATGGTTAATGATATACTTTTCAAACCCATTTGAAGCTGAAAGTCTGAATGTTTCATTTCAAATTATGTGGTGGTGTACAGAGGCCAATTGCCAAAAAGTATCTTTGTTCGAAGATCTATGCACCTGAATTTAATATAAGGTAAAACGTATGTCTACATTAGCAAAGCCATATGTGTTTGCTAGAGCATATGAAGACATACTAGAAAGTTCTTTGCTTCCTATTTGTGAAAAAAATTTGGGGAAGAACCTCAGAAAAGATTAGATGGTGTCCACAAACCTTTAGGTTTATAGTGTACATACACAGATGCAATTAAAACTTTTGATAGTTATGACACACAAAAAAAATAATAACAAATTAATTTTTATATGAAAGTTACCTAATGTACTGCAAGCATATCGAAATATGATGACAGAGATATGCAGCAAATTTACTGCCTCCATTTTACTGCCAGGGATTTTATCGTAATATAGAAGATCAGTTGAAATTTTGAATAAATCATGGTCTCACACCCGTAGGTTCGAGGTCCTGTCGCAGGTCTGTGTACATGGAGCTTGCTTGTTCTGCATGTGCTTGATGGGTTTCCTCCCACAGTTCAAAGACATGCAGATTAGGCACATAGTGTGTGAGTGTGTTTGTGTGCCCTATGACAGACTGGCACCCCATCCAGTCTTGTCCCTTTGAGTCCTTTGATAGGTTCCACGCCTCCCGCGACCCACAACCCAGTTTTTCCTGCATTTTCACTCTGTTTAACCACTCACATAAACAAAATCTCTCCAGAAAGTCTCTCCCCAATTAGTCATACACATCTGGAATCTGTAAACAGGAAAATGGAGGTTAAAGGCTTTTTTTTAGGATTACGTTACAAGATAAACAAGATAAACAAAATTACAGTATCACATATTTTTTTAAACTGATATTTGAATTGGTTTATCAATAATTAATTAATAATTAAGTATTCTTGGTGAAAAGATGCACTTTTTCTTCTAGTGTCACAATCCTTACCAATGTTTTTTTTTTTTTAATTTTGCTTTCTGTGCTTCAGCTCCATTTACGGCCTCCTCAAATTGTCATCACTGTTTTGATCTACTACTTCACCTGAAAATGTATACACACTTCAGAAAAAGAAAAACTTGCATAATTTTTTAAATACTAAATGTATTGCTATATGTTATATAGTGAAATATATAGGAATATATTGATAATAATATGATAATGTTATTACTATTATATGAATATAATATACTTCATACTATTTTTCTTTTCCTGAAGTGTCTATAAATTTTTTGCCTGACTCTGTATATAAAACAAATACAATGGTGTAATGGACCATACTTGAACCATGGATTAATTGCAAAATAGTTTTTCTGCTGCTGTATGCCATTATATTTGGCCTTCATTACTGAGCAGGTTATCTGTAGGAACACAAATTATATTTTAATTTGCCCTGTGTGGTAAGAATACAGTGGACAATATTACACACCACCTAAAATGCAAGTTTGTGCTTGTAATGTATGTTAGATATGTGAGCTACAAAGCATATTATGCCAAACAAACAATCAGTTAAAAACATTTTAATCAGTAAAATTCTCAACAGTAGTAGTTTGTTTCATGATAAATCATTAACATATCCAGTTGCAAGCAATTTTTTCAAGGCATTTTAAAGCTGAAAACTATATTGATTTTGTGGTTAATTTGTTTTTATTTTACTAAAACATGCTACTTTTTAAAAGCTAATCTCACTGTCTGTTGCTTCATGAATTATATTTTTGCAGGTGAAGAAGTACCTCAAGACAGTGTCTCCACAAACGGCACCGTGGGTGAACAACCATCTCCGGAGACTGCTCATGGAGCTGAAGCACAGGAGAAAGTCAAACATAAGCGTTGGATTTCAGGCATATCAAAAAAGAAGAGTAGTAAAAAAAAACAAAAAGAAGACAGTCCAGGTACATCTAATATATGTTTTTCACTAATTATATTTGGTGATTTACTAGTATCATAAATATGCTAGAAATAATGTTCATTTGGAAAGTCATTTTAATATAGGTTATGCTGTATCATTATACCATTCTCACATTCTTTCAGATGTCCCAGTAGTTTTTGATTTCAACCAGAATGTTGAACAGAATCATTTGGCAGAAGCAAGCCAGCAACTTTTAGAACAAGAAAAGCACCTCTTCGGCCCACAGTTATCAGCCGAGGAAGTAAGTTGTACAGACGACCAAAAGGACAGTTTGCATAAGGACTATGAAACTTTGTTGCTTCACCTATGGATGGCTGTCAATGATTCCTTTAACAAGGAGAATCAAGAGAAATTGAGAAGTGCTGTACAGGCCATTGGTGAGCAGGAAGAACAAGATAGGCACTGGAAGGAAGCTGATGAAGATAAACGTCCATGCTGGAGGCCATTGAAATGCAGAGAGATTCATGACACCATGCTCAAGAAAATAGTAGAGGGACGGCTACAGCAGGCGAACGAAGAAAATGGCACAGACAAGCTGTCCACCTCACTGAAGAGAGAGGTGTGTCGGATGGGCAAGCGCATTCGAAAGGACCTGCTCCACGTTGTCGAAGACGTGCGGCAATGTTACACGCCAGAGTTTGGCATTTGCAACATGTATGTTCAGCTCTATCATCAAGCATTTTCTACAAAACTGATGGAGATTACTCGGACCAACATTGAATTACAAGATATCGCCTACATACTATTCTGGATTCATGATTATTATCCAAAGTAAGTGGCAAATGATAAAAGTACTAATACAAGTACAAAACCTTATTTCATTTGCACACTCACATTTAAGTGGAGAATGTCTTTACAGTTTTGCAAATTTTACATCTATTATTTTTCAGTGATATTTTGCAACAGAATGAACTGAAGCCACACATCAACACTGAATCGTTAGGAGCTTTGTTTCCTGGGGAGGACCTTAAGTCACTGGAGAAACAGTACCTGTCACTCAAAGAGGTGATGCCAATGGATAGAACCGTATAAATATTGCATTTATAAGTCTGGACACACTGAATTATACACAATATATTTCATTTTGTCGCAAAAACATTTTTGCCAAAAGATTAGAGTTGATATTTTCTTTTTAAGACAAACAGGGATGCTAATGTCCATGTATTAATATATTTTTTCAAGCAAATGAGTAAATGTCTCAGAGATGACACTAGTCTGCAATTTTGTATGGGCATAAGGTTAAGGGCTTTGCCCAAGGCTCGAACATGGGCAACCCGGCAGTGACAGGGCTCAAATCCCTCACACCTAGCATGTCCAATGTAGAAGAAAGCAGCAATTTAAGGATATGATTTTTTTCCCCCTAGAAAAGTACTTGTGTCCACGTAAAGTAAACAATGATTCTGTAACAAAGAATAGTATACATCCTCATCCTGTATTTGAGTAAAAACATAGACATATATCCTGTAATCAAGTAAAAGATCCTCTTTCTGTAAAGGCCAACATTTATGATCATATAAATACTAATTCAAAAACATATGGAAACAAATTAGATAACGAAAACCTTTAACATATCAAAAAGAAGTGTGTATATAAATTTTCGGAATGCTTATAACATATTAATGTGATCCTACATATCTTGTTTACAGGTGGAAGTTGGCACATGGTTGACCAATGCTCTTAAAAAAGAAGAGGAAATTTGGCAGAAGAGTGACAAACTTGAGCTCCTTGAAGGATGCTTCTTCTCCAACCTTGCTGTGGATGTTATACCGGTATGAAAAATCTTGGGTTTTTCTTTAAGATCTATTTTATAGGACTCATGTTTGTGGCATTTATAAACTGATGCAATTCTTTGGTTTTTGATGATATCTTGGCAAGTGACAATATATTGAGTATAGAACTGGGGGGGGGGGTAATATATATACCCCCCCCAACCCCCCCCCCCCCCCTTCCCCAACCACCACCATTTTTTTTTTTTTTTAAAGAGAGAATTAAGCTTATTTTATTTTTATGCACATACAAATTATAAACGTGTCTTTTTTATTGTGGCAGATCATTTTGTTTCTTTCTAGAAATACACACTTAACATTAGCCATCAGACAATTTTAACATTAAGGTTGTCATTTAATTAGCAGAAATACAATTACTTTTGCCCAAACCATGTGTCATATACTGTAAATCAGTTAACCTCTTGTTTCAGATTATTGATGGAGCCATGAAAGAGGCCATGGATATCCTGAGTAACAGAAACGATGCTCAGATGATTCTACTTCCGCTGAAGAGCTTCCTACTGAGGTACTAGAAATAATACTGACGTTTTTAAAGATCTATGTTAACAAGTCTAGATTATGATGAGTGCTTTTAATCCCAGCCCCATCTGTTTGCCTTTCACTATATGTAGATAATCTATATAAATCAAAGTCTCTTTTAATTATATCTTTTTTAATGATGATATGTTTCATACATTGGAGGACCAGAAACCAGACTGAAAAATTCTGTCTGTATATCTGTATCTCCGTCTGTATGTCTGTATATATGTATATCTGTATGTTTGTATCTCTGTATGTCTGTTTGTCTTTCTGTATGTCTGTATATCTGGATGTCTGTTCAGCCAATTTTGTCACAGCATCACACAAAACTGACAGCTGTGTATATAATTAAAAGAAAGGGTTTGTCTGCACATTGGTCAGAACTCGCTCTTTAAATTATATCTTTTAGCTTTTATTCATTGGAGGAACAGACACCAGTGTCAGAAAAATGTCTGTATGTCTGTCTGAATATTTGTTTCCATCTATGTATGTATATCTGTATTTTTGAATGTCTGTCCAGTTACTAGGTGCTAGTTAATGCAGTGATATGGAATGCCACTATGAGATAAAACATGGGTCGTTAGAGCAAACATATCCGCAGCAGTCCGAGGTGAGGACGTGAAAAATATCCGAACTGAGAGTGTTAGCCGATCATATCAAAGTGTAAAAGTGCAGTCATGTGCCTGATGTAATAATCTGCTTTGAACAGGAAGTCCATTTGGCTGACAACAAAAGTCTTACTGTATGTGGGCTACAAACTAAAATAATAATATCACTGATTATACTCAAGCTGATCAGCTTATGTTTAGCTTTAACCTTTTAACTATTTTTAAAAACTCCTTACCTGTAAATGATGGTTACTTACTCTTACTCTAAGTACTTTTTCTGGCATACTGAGAAAACCCAAGCATACCGAGAAAATGCATGCATTGGTAAAATGCTGGGATAAATGCATTCAAACCATCATATAAGGAAATAAAGGTAGTTTTTAATCTAGTAACTGTGTTCTGTTATTCTGCACAATTAAAATTCCTGGTTTTACTTGAACACGACTTGTATTTTACATATATTGAGCCAGGACTTTCAAATGGTGTGGGCTATATGTGGAAAATAAATGTTTAAATCCCAATATTTTTTTCTTTACAGCTACAAGAAATCCATAACTGAACTTATAAAAGGAAAGAACACAAATATCACAGACAACCTGAAGGGCAGCCTGGTTAGCATCAAGCAGCTACGGTAAGATTGTGACACATTATAATAAATAATTGCGAGAATTTAAATACAGCACATTTATGTTTTATGTGTACTTTTATCCTAGTATATACATCCTGAATGACCATGTTTTTAAAAAAAATTTGGAACATGAAAGCTACTATCTAGTTGTAATACATTATTACTGTATCTACAGGGAGTACATAGAGAAACACGACAATCTCTCAGATGAAGTGAAAGAAACATTGCTGTCCATTCTGTCTGAGATGAAAAAATCCTGTGACTGTCATTTTCTCAGCCCCATACACAAGGATCTCAAGGTATCTACAATTAAGTGTGTATATAACACAATATAGGCCAGGTATTATTGATAGAAATTTCTCAGTAAGAGATGACATTAGTTAACATATTATGCTAGGAACATAGTGTAAGGTCCTAAAAGTTTGGACAGTGACACAATTGTCATACAGTGATGTGAAAAAGTATTTGCCCCCTTCCTGATTTATTTATTTTAGGTAGACTTAAAGGTAGACTTAAAGTTACCGAAGCATTCGGGTCCTCACATCCAGACTAGGTAAACAGCTTCTTTCCACGAGCTATCTGTCTCCAATTTTTTTTTTTAAAAAAGGACTGAACTGACACACACACACACTCACTTACTCAGATAAACTCAAAAAAACACACCTCAAAATAAATGGGACTTAACTGATAAACACACACATGCAAACACACTGATCAACAACTATCCAGAAATCTCACATACAACTTGACATTGCTTTTTGCACATTATTTATTACCTGCTATTTGCACAAGGACTTTTTTTTTTATATCCTTGCTTCTAATTACAAGAAATGTTTAGCTATCCCACTACCTCAACTCATTACCACAGTATTGGATTGTGTTATGTTGTTTGTCCTGTTGTTGCTCTTGTTTGCACATTATGTTGCACTTTATGTTGTCTTTTTGTATAGTACTTAGTTTTTTGTAAATGTATAGTGTTAATCTGTTTTTTCTCATCTAGTCAGTTAATTAGGTGTCGTGGTTAGCTAGTTAGCTTTTGTTAATTCATGTTGTAGATTTATGTTGTTTATATGTAGCACCTTGGTCCAGAAGGAATACTGTTTTCTAGGAATCTTAATTTTAATATTACACAAGATAATCTGAGCGAATGCAAAATTCAGTTTTTAAATAATGACTTAATTTACTAAGAGAAAAGTCCACACTAGCAAGTCCACCGCTGACTAGCTCAAAATATACAAAATTAAGCTTTTGGAATGGATAAGTCGTAGTCCGGAATTAAATGAACAGTCGTTTATGCTCGAGAACCCTCCAATGTGGCTAAATTAAAATAATTCTGAAAAGTAGATTGGGACAAAATTCCTCCACAGTGATATGAAAGACTTATTGCCAAATCATCGCAAAGGCTTGATTGCAGATATTTCCCCCAAGTGTGGCACAACAAGGGGCAATTACTACTACTGCTTACTTTGGACAGCTTTTTTCCCTTAATAAATGAAATCATCATTTAAAAACTACATTTTGCATTTACTTGGCTTATTGTGTGTATTGTTAAAATTTGTCTGACGATCTGAATCATTTTAAGTGTGACAAATACTTTATGAAAAAAATAAACACCCAGAATAAATAATTTTTCACACCACTGTATATATCCTTGTTTTTGCACATCACAGCAATGGGTTTAAAAAGAAGCAATCAAGATCTGGTTAAAGTTAGTTTTAGGTCAGGTTTAAAAAAAAATGTCTTAATAGCATAGGAATTACAGCCATTATTACACAGTCCATCAATTTTTCAAGCATTAAATGAATTGAATAGCAGACCAGTTTGATTACAGACCAGTTTCATGAACAGTTGGGGTCTGTTTTTTAATTATTTCCTGACAAACGAAGGACAAAGGTCTTGAAATGATTTGATGCCAATTAAATAGCATGCATGCTGTAAGAATGGTTCAAACAACAATGACAGTAATTAGATGTATATTCAGATGCATTTGAATAAGTGCAAAGTACTTTTTTTTTTTTTTAAACACCTGCATGTTTCTTCGCAGGAGCATTATCGTAAGCTGTGGACTCCAGGCTGGTTGGCCGAAAGTCATACGATTATTAAAGATCTACTAAGCATTCTACAGGATATGGTCCAGGAATTTAGAGACATCCGGCCTGACTGCAAGAAGGTCAGTCAGAAAGATGACATCAAAAACATCTAATAACAATTTTGCTTAACTTTTATAAAGGTTATTTCTGTGGCAGAATGCGTGCTATGAAATAAAATCTGAATGTGTGTGTAGGAGCTGTTGGGACAGCTGCATTCTGAAGTGATGACTAAATATGTCAGAAGGATGTTAAAAGGCAAACTGAAACTAAAAGACAAGGATGACCAGGAGGCAGCTGCACGCTTTCTGTGTGAGGACAGCGCTATTATCAACACAACATTTATCCAGATGGTAAGTATCTATCTATCTATCTATCTATCTATCTATATCTATATATATATATATATTGTCACAAAGCAACCGGAGGATGATCAGAAGACTAGCAGTTAGCCCGTGTAGCGTGGATGGTAAACCCAAACGCGGAAGTAGCGCGAGCAGGCAGGATAACCACGCAATTTATTATTAGATTTATTATAAATCTAATGTATTATTACTTTTATGCTTCCTGAAATGCGACCGTATTACTTCCAGGTCCTAGTGCCGGTCGTGTTACGAGTGTGCATGACATATATATATATATATATATATATATAGAGAGAGAGAGAGAGAGAGAGAGAGACAAACCCCACACACACATAGCACTGTTCCAAAGCATAGAGCAAAACAATTGGGAAGCATCAAATATTTTACTGTGACACGCTGCAAATTGCTTAGAGAGAAACAACCTTGTAACAACCTTAGCATCAACAACCTTAGCAAACTCCTCCAGGAGGCCTGGATAACTATTTCTCATTCCTGCATTAAAAAATGCAAGAAAGTCTGGCTCTTTGTAAAGAATAAATGGCTGATTTCATGGCTCAAGACTTTTTGCAGTTATTAGTCAAAGGTGTACCCCTCTAACATTTTTAATTTAGTCTGCCTTTTCACAACATCAAAATCTTCTTTTCTGATCCCATTTTTTTTTTCTCCAAGCCACAAAGATTTAGGGAAAGCTTACAATAGCAAGCTCTGTCTCTCTCTGTCTCTCTGTCTCTCTCTCTCCACACACACTCACACACATTTTTTGCATGCCACTCTGTTTTCCAACCACATAAACAAAATGGAAAGTGTCTGTTTTCCATTACGGTCTGCACATCTGGGGAAATTATGTCAAAAGCAAAATAGTTTTTAGGGTATTATAGGGGGGTTCGTCCAAAGGGCACATAGCAGCACTGTGTTGATGTGCTGAAAGCAGTTTTTCTAATGCAACTTATAACTGAAATCATCTACATTCGCCCTCTTAAAAAGCATAGTGTGCAGATTCAAAACTGAGCTACCCATTCTAGGACATTCAAATGTTGACATTTTCTTGCCATTCAAATATTTTTTTGACCAAATAAAAAGCATAGGCAAATAGTTCACACGTACTAACACACACCCCTCCATCTCTCCGCCATTTAAGTAAATAAAGCCATCCTCATTTTCCCTCAGAGTCGGTTCTCACAACCCCCAAGGTCAACTCGTCTGTAAGATGCAAAAGTGAAACAGAAAGTAATTTGGGGGGGATTTTTTCCCCAGCCAACACACATATAATACACACAAAAATGCTATAGACATTAATAACTAATGCACATGACAGATGTTCAAAACTGACCTATAATTTTTTTCCAAACACATTTTGCTGTTCAAAAGGAAGAGACGATACAGTCACCAGTTTGTCATTGTGCAAATTACAAACTAAAACTCTTTCATCTAAAGACATTGTTTGGCACATTAACAGCATTTGTACAGAAATAGAATACCAGCTAAATAAGCCCGTTTAAAATTACATCTTGGCTGATTTCCACCCATTCACTATTTCTGACCAACCATACAACAAACACCAACAGAGGAATATGAAACCTTCCTCTTAGACTAATGAGGCCAGGAAACCCGAAAGAGAAAAGCATTGGTCATCTTCTTTCACATTCATGAGCTCATCACAGATGTTTCAAAAAGTTAAAAAGTTTTTGGACCTTGCTTGTTTTTTCGTCTGAGATTTGCTTGGGCTCTCATTGTAAAAGGCTGGTTTTTAGCTATACAAAGAACCTTCTTTTTTTCTGGAATTCAGTCATAGTGTCAATATAGTGTCAGAAAACAACAGAAGTAAATTTATTTGATATTACTTAATAATTTAGTTTACATCATAAAGCATTTCAAAGCTAAAATATAAAGAGAGACAAAAGATCCTGCATATTCTTGGATGACATTTAGCAAACATTTTTGGGAAACACTAAATCAATTATGCACAAATGAATAACTATGTGAATAGACTGTTGTTCTGTTCTTACAGGGATCAGAAGAGAAATGGCTTTCCAGCATTTTACCCAAGCTATCAGAAGTGGTGAGGCTGCAGGACCCAGGAGCACTTCAACTTGAGATAGTTACTCTGGCCAGAGCTTACCCTGACATCAGGTGAGTGTAAATGCTTCTCTGAGTTTAATATCAATCGATAAACTGGCACGTAAATCCTAACTGGTGTTGTATGAAGTAACAGGTTCATGGAACTGATTTTCCGTCTAGTAAAACGCAGTTCTAAGTCCTTTCTAAACAATATTGTAGTTAAACATTGAGTGGAGGGGATATGTGCCAGAAATGCAACATTAGTCAATGACAGATTAAAAAAACAACTCCTTCTCTGGATGTCCTGCTGGTGTGTGTCAGCGAGGGAGCTTTCAGATTTCAAACTGTGTGTTTGGGTTCACATTTTTGTACATTTTGGCATAGGGCATTTCTCATAAAACAGTAATTCCATTTTAAGTATTATTTTAATTCACATTAGGTTTTCAATTATTTTATGAATAATTTATATAATAATTGATATATCCTGGTATGAATAGTTTTTCCAATAATTGCAAATTACAAGGTGACTTTTGCTTTTATAAGCAATTTATTTGCCTCGATTTGGCAAATGTTTCAATTGTTCAATTTTTGAAGAACAACAAATTTACAATAAAATCCATTTACTCACTCACGTATCATCTACTGTATATCACTTTATCCTGTGTACAGGGTTGTGGGGCCTAATATTAAAGCTCACTGTCTTGAAGACTGTCTTGAGTCAGAAAACATGTGACTACATACTTTGTTTGTTACAAAGTAGTAACAACTAACCCCAAAGTTTCTCCCCACAAAAAAAGTTTTCTTTCCCCCAAAGATTTGCTCTTATAGACAATAATTCAAAACCAATATTCAGCATATTCTGAAAAAAAAAAAAAAATAGTATCAGCAGCACTATGGGACAAATTATTACAAATTCAAAAAGCAGTTGGGATGCATTTCCAGTGTAAGGTAAATCTTATTGTATGTGCCAGAGAATTTAAGGCACAAGCTGTGGTTGATTACCTTGGATGGATCGCAGTCCATCGCAAGGCCAATCACCCACACACACCTAATCATTCATTATGGGCAAGCTGTAAAATGCATACAACTCTTTGGAATGTGAGAGGAAACTGGAGTACCCAGAATAAACCCAAATTGCATGGGGAGAATATGCAAACTCCACACACGTAGAGTGGAGGCAAGATTTGAACCACTGACGTTTGAGGCAACAATGCTAACCACTCAGCCGCGGTGCCACTATACTTAGCAGCGTTATATGTTTTAACATCATTCTTCATATCTGCATACTTGGCTATTTTCTGTGTCTCACATGTTCTCTAAAATATTAAAGTTCTTCACACATAGTTTAATATTTGTCAGGTGCTTGGGTGTTTAAACCACTTTCTTTGTGAAAAAGAAGCTTTGTATATACTGTATATATTTTGCAGTTCTGTATTAAACCATACCACAGGCATTATACTTGCTTTTCCACCCCACTGAGGAACAACTGTTTAAACTTTCATTTGCATCAGGATTCAATAAACTGGGTTTCAGTTTGTATTTCGAATAAAATTCAAACGATAACAATAGGACTGATAAATGCCGTTAATCAAAAAAATTGGCAGCAAAAAAATATTTTGCATTGATGAATTGTATGAAATATATTGAAACCATCCACAATAACCGCATGTTTCTATGTTTTCTTTTAACAGTGAAAGCCAAGTCCTTGCACTCCTGACCTTGAAAACAAACCTCTCCAAAGAGAACATGCGCAGCATTAAAAAGAGCCTGAATGAGCACAGGGATTCACTGAGTACTGAGCCAACGCCAGCCTTCTTCTCTAAAGTCGGTTTGAAAAAAAAGCTAACTTTCACATTATCATCTAATCGCTTACCTGTAGTTGAAAGAGCTAGTGTAAAGTAGTGTTCATTAATTACCAACTATTAAACCTGCTATGATGTAATATAGGGGGTTTAATATTCATGTACAGTATTCCAGTCTCACTAACCTACAGTATTCATTGATTACTTACTGCAAGATAATCATTTTTGGGGACAGGAAAATGTAATCATTTCATATTTGCTGTTACCTAAGAAATAATAGGCAGTGACTATTCCATTTTTCACTACTTATGATACTTAGTGTATTTTTAAGTGTTTATAATAGAATCTGTGAGGAATTTACATGATTCTGTGACTTATGCCTAAATGTGTGTTATCGGGACATAGAGCTGACTGGGTTGGGGGCCAAAGTATTACTAAAGTATTATTCTGACCTTTAGCCTATCATATAGGTCTCCTGAGACTCATTAAATTGTAATATAATAGAATAACCCTATGGGCAACCTTTATTCGCTTATTTTTATGCGTTTGGTGTATTTTCTGTAATGTTTTAGGTGGCCACACACGTTTACATTGTTATTTGCAAATTTCCAATATTGTTTGTTTGTGGATGACCAGTCAGATGACATGTACATGTATTATGCTTGATAAGTTGCTTTATTTTAAGTAATTGAAATGGGCATTTCTTAGATGTATGCTTTGTGCTGTAAATAAATTTTAAATCCTATGTATCTTGTCTTTTAATATATTGTTTATTTAATATATTGTTTGTCTTTCATTGTTTGTTCCCTTGTGTCATGGGTCTAGCTGGTGGTACTGGCTTGACTGGCTGATGTTGCCGTGGGCATATAGGCATGAAGGCAGAGGGGTGTGCAAACAGAAATAGTCCTTTTATTAACAAACTAAAAACAGACACAAACAAACAAAGGAACCAAAACAACAAACGTAAACTAAAACTAGGGCTCAGGAAAAACACAGGGAACGGTGCGCTAACACAGGGACAAGAACTGAACACGGGGAACCAGGAGCTGACACAGAGAACTGGGGATGAGGAAACATGGAGCTGGAGCTAACTAAAGACACATAGGGGAACTAGAGACTGGAGAGACAGGGCTGGAGACTAGAGACAGGACCAGATGGGTTAGTGGTTAGTAAGGTTAGTAGCTACATGGAATGCTGGGGACACTGGATGCTGACCTAACCAGGTTAGTATCTAATGGGGTTAGTGGCTAACCGGGTTAGTACTGACCTAATAGGGGGGAACTGAACATAAAAGGCAGGGCACACATGAGGCTATACCAAACTAGCGGCTAACCTACTAGCAACCAGAACCACTAGCAGTCAATCCCACTAGAGGCTAGCCTACTGGAGGCTAACCCTACTAGCAATCAAGGCCTACTAGCAGCTAACCCTGCTAGCGGCTAGGCCCTCATGTGGCTACACAAAACTAAACAGACAAAGAACTAAACCAGAAGACAAACACTGGGAAAACACAGAACAGTACTTACACTGTACACAGGAGGAGACACAGCCTAACTAAACAAGAAACAGGACAGCTCCATGAATCCATTAACACAAGGAACATAAGGAAAACTAAACTAAGAGCCCTCTAGAAAAGCAAAGCTGAAACAAGATTACTAAAATATAAACTCAAAGAAACAAGAACAAACAAAAAGGAATGCCCACATGACGGTACTTACAAACAAACATACCAAACAAATAGACAGACAAACAATGCTCGACCCAGTTTCCCAGAACAAACTGCTATTTATAGAAGCTTTAATGAGGCACCTCAGGTCAGGTGAGCACTCATCACCTGACTGAGGTGCCTTCTGCGAAACTGAGTCAACCAACAAGAACTACACAAGACATGAACCATGACCTCTGGTGGAGGTTCCTAACACCTTGTTACAGGGTAATATATTTATGCCATGGTCATCGTTAATGTGTCTTGTCATTGATTAATTAAGGATCAATCAGCATGTCATTTAGTGGAAAGATTTGGCAGAAGAATTAGCATTACACATGTTCTTCCTTTTCATGTCTGTGTGTGTTTGTGTGTGCGCCATGTGCTAAAGTATACTGGTGATGCTGCATTGATCCTTATATACGATAGTCTGAATCCACCTAGCTAGAATAATTCAGTTAGTAAATTAACAAAAATAAGATTTCATAGCACTTATTCTACTGTACATAAAATACTGTGCAAAAGTCTTGAACCACCCATCGTTTCTTCATATTAAATTTAATATCATATTAAATTTCATTCCTAAAGAAAGAAATGAGAGCAAATGTTTTATTGTGACTGGTGCCTAAAGATATGACAGTTTTAGAATGAGTAGTTTCTGTAATAACCTTAGCTGCACCTGTTTCTCACCAGTTCCTTCCTTAAGTTTAATATTTTCTAGTGCTTGAACGATTTGTAGGACACTGTGGGGCTTAAAAAGTGGGGTTTTTTTTTAACTGACTGAAACTGGTCAGGTACAATGACTGGACTGAAAATGAGAGCTAGAAACTTGCCAAAAATTATAGCATAAAAGTTTTTCCGGAAGCCTGAAGAACTATTCCTCAATACTAAATAATAACAAAACAAAAAAAACCAAGAAGGTTTATCTTTTAAAAAGGAAAATATGAAGAAATAAAAAATTAAAAGGTTGAATTGCTGTTGTGGCACCCTTTAGCATAATCACCTTTTACCTCTTTCTTTCTTCAAGACTTTCTAACCTTCAATCCTCCATCTTGTGCAACATAATAGACAGCAGGAGTGGAATGTTTCCTATGGCCCTGCCAGACTGAAATAAATAGTTGACTCGGTGAGGAGATAACTGGCCAAGAAGTAGAAAAGCAGAAAACAACTGCTTTAATTCTGACATAATTATATAGGTTATCTTTACATTTAAGTCTGTTTTAACAATCCTTAACATTCAGTTCCAACAGTCAGTCTTGCATTTATAGGGTTTTATGACCAGCTTGGTTAAGTCAAACTGCCATGGTAAAAACAGATTTTTAGAAAAAAGCCCTTGGTCACTACAGCATTTTTTACTGTTGCCTTGATACACACTTCTCTTTTTGTTTCTGTGCAGGATAGGTCTGAGAGTTATTATATATAATTAACATTAGTTACTTAGCATATAATTCATTAGTATTTTCCATTTTTGCTTATACTTTATCACTGACAGTTTAGCACTGTTTTTGGTATATACAGTATATGAGAATCAAGTATAAACTGGTTATTATTGCAAAAAAAAAAAAAGTAATAATGAAATTTAAATGAACGTTCAACCAATCCTCCATCTAAGGCAACACACTTCTCCATATGATGGATGAGCTGGTAGAGACCGACTGGTGGATCACCTCGTTGTCTTCAAATGTCTGCCACAAAATGGTTCCTTCAAGTGATGAAAGAGGAAAAAGTCACTGAGTGCGAGGTCGGGGGAGTAGGGGGGCTGAGGCAGAATTTCGGACCCGTGAGCTGAATGGGCTGGCGCACTTAAATCTCTTCAACCAGGTGCACCTTGTTGGTTTTGACTCTCTAGAGGCATCATGCAGAATTATGTGGTATGTATAATGTGGCTTCAGGGACAATCTTATCATTTTGATTCATACACATTGCATACTATCTTACTTCTTTTGATTGTGTAAAGCTGCTTTGCGTCAATGTCAATTGTTAAAAGCGCTATATAAATAAAATTGGCTTGACTTGACTTGACTTTAAAAACAAGAAGAAATGTTTATGAACTTACTAATTTCCCAAGACATATTCTGACCAGTTTTTTCCTATTTTTTTTTTCATATGATAATAATACGTATTTTATGACCGTCCCTCATATATCTATCTGTACTACAAAAATAGTGATGCCTTTCGCAGGCTATACAATCTATTACAGATGAACAGGAAGCTGTGGCTTAGAAAAGTGAGAAACTGTGTTTTCTCTGACATGTTTAAGCTAAAAAATAAAAAAAATTCTATAGATCTTACTATATAAAGCAGATGACAAAAAGCAGCACAACAGCACAAAGCATTGCAAGCTATGTATTATGTAATATGAGTCTCTCTCTCTCTCTCTCTCTCTCTCTCTATATATATATATATATATATATATATATATATATATATATATATATATATATGTATATATATATATAACATTTTTATGGTGTAAGTAAATAGACTGGTGAAGGACAGAAGGACAGAAAAAAAGACTGAGGCAATTTGTAGCAGCCTCACACAAGTGAAACTGAAATATTTTCCTCGTCCTGCAGCACAATGACATAAGCAAAATCAGATCTCTTCAGCATCCTCAAGCAACCACACCTAGGCTGAGAAAAAGAGGTAAGCAATGCCTTTTTATCTATTAATTGTCCTGTGTGTAGTTCACAGACTGGGGAGATTTGTTATATAATAGTGACAGGGTATTGCACGTGTGAATATACATACCGAATGTGAATTTGGTTATTGATGTATTGCTGCACTCTGTCTAGCTGGTACAATAATGTCTTATATGTGCATATATACATGTATGTATAGTATGTGTGGGAAATGAGAAAACAGGGCTGCAGAATTGTTCCTTGAAGCTAAATCTTTGCAACTTGTATAATCTAGCTGCTTAAATGGTAATAAAAAAAAACATGATTAATCTGGTCACTAACAGAGCCTTGTTAACCTGCTTCTTAAATCTGTTTAAATTAAATGAAAATTATGAACTGAGATCAGGAAAATGATGAAGCACAAAATTTCCTATGGTATCACAGCAAAAAGATAAATGTTTAATATACTCTAGAAAGAAAGAACTAGATGAGACAAGACAGATTGACCAGAACGAAGCTGCTTCCCTTTGATCCAGGGTGCATAGAGCCTCCCTGGAGCAATATGGGACTCATAACTGAGTAATTTTATTACAAATCCTGGCAAAGTGAAAACATTACCCAAAAGCTAGGACTGATCAAAACACAAATTGTACAAATATGACTGTTCTGAAAGTGATGCAAAAATGGGCATACCTTTTTATTAACTG
This sequence comes from Clarias fuscus, assembly GCA_030347435.1. Lineage (NCBI taxonomy): Eukaryota > Metazoa > Chordata > Actinopteri > Siluriformes > Clariidae > Clarias > Clarias fuscus. Next base: position 16,906,870 of record CM059229.1, on the reverse strand, counting down.
ATACAGGTTGTTCAAATAAGACAGGTTGGTAGAGTACCTTTTCTACTATACAAAGGTTCCTCAATATATTCTCCATCACAAGTTATGCATTTGCACTATTGTTGAACCCAACTTTTGGATCCTACTTGAAAATCCCCTTTGTTGCAGTAGATGGCTTCCCATGCACAGATAATGTAGATGAAAAAGTTTAAAGAAGGAGAAACCAGCATTGAAGACAAACCAAGAAGCGGGAAACCAACAACAAAGGAGATTTTCAAAGGGGATCTTTGTTGGGTTCAGTGATGACTCAAATGCATCGCTTGTGATGAAGACTATGTGGTATACCTTTATATAGAAGTAGACTTACAATTTATTGACATAATTATCAAAGCAAATATCAAAGCAAAGGTTATAGAACAAAGGCTCAGAACACAAGATAACATACAGACAGCACAATGTGAGTAGGAAGTAGGCCTGGTAGGAAGATTTAATCATTAAATCAGCTCAGAGGTTTAAAAAAAAAAAAAGAATAAAGACCATGATACACAAAACAAAGCTTTCATTAAATGATCAAGTTGTCCTCTCGTCCCTCTTTAATCAGTTTATTCAGTTTCTTAGCAATTCTAATTTAGTCCAGAATGTCTTTCTAAAACAAAAGGCATCTGAACATGACTTACTTTATAAAATACCTTGGCTCTAAATGTCTTACCCAACAGGTTGTGTCGTTCTTGTTTATAACCTGAGGCAACAAAAGAACATTTCTGTGCAAGGGGGAAATTGTGCTTAGGAGACTGTGTTACTAAAGGTCAAGACTATTTGGGACTGTTCCCCTGAACATGACATAGCAGTGTCTAGGGTGGCAGTGAGAGGGATACAACAATGTCTCCCTGCAGATTCTGAGCCAGGAGTTTCCTCCTGGTTGCTGAGTCTTTCTGGAGGCCAGGAGAGCGGCCCTTGCTCCAGGCTGACTGGTGTGGGGGTTTGCCCAGGAGGCTGTTAAGCTTAAACCCTCACCTCAGTGGTGACTTGTGACTGATCAAAAAGACCCTCTGCAGATTCTGGTTTATCCAAATACAGTAGATGCCCTTGTCTCTGTGTCATCACCATGTTATCCATTACTCTGCAGAGAGAGAGAGAGAGAGAGAAAGAGCTGCACCATACGACATGCGCAGAATTTAGTTTGTCTGACCTAGTTGAGCAAATAAGCCAAGTTTTGCAAGCACACAGGTGGTGCCAGCTTGATTGTGAAATGTTTTTTTGAGCTGAGCAGGGAAACCTGTAGTGTTTGAATGGGAGGATAGTGAGCCCAGATATCTTATGTTTGTGTGAGGGTGCCGGTGGCTGGTTAACTAGTCCCACTTTTTCAGCTCCGTCCAATACCAAATACTATCCAAGGCCAAGCGCTGCGTTGGCGATTGAGAGGTTTTAATTGTTGTCGATTCTGAAGCGAGAAAATACCCAGAGAACTTTAAAGGCTTTGTGCTGGCAGTTCCTCAACAGTACAGACAGAAGAAGCCGAAGAAGCCACCAACTTGAGCTAGAAAGCTAATGAAAAAATCTATTCAAATTTGTCATTCCGTGAATACGTGACTCACATTCCCTGAATACGTGACTGTTGACCCTGGACTTTCTGACCAGAAGACCTCAGTCAGAGTGCTCAGTCCCCTGCTGTTCACACTGCTGACTCACGATTGTGTAGCGACACATTGATCCAACCACATCATCAAGCTTGGTGGGTCTCATCAGCAAGAACGACGAGTCAGCATACAGAGAGGATGTGCAGAGGCTAACGGACTGGTGTAAAGACATCTTGTCTCTGAAGGTTGCTAAAACAAAAGAGATGTTGGCTTCAGGTGGACATGGAGTGACCACTCTCTGCTCTAAGAAGATCCTCTGGGTGTCCATCTGAAGGAGAATCTCACCTTGTCCCTCAACACCGGCTCCTTGCACAAGAAAGCCCAACGACCCGGGAAGGCTGAGGAAGGCCCAGTTTCCACCACAGATCCTCACCACTTTCTACAGAGGGACTATCGAGACCATCTTGAGCAGGTGCATCACTGTCTGGTTTGGGAATTGTGCCATCTCAGACCGCAAGACCCTCCAGAGGATAGTGAAAACAGCCGAAAAGATCATCGGGGTTTCTATTCCCTCTATCGAAGACATCTACACCACACGCTGTATTCGCAAAGCCACCTGTGGCTGGTCGTACACACCCATCGCACTCACTCTTCACCCTCCTGCTATCTGGAAAAAGGTCCAGAAAAATTTGGGCACTCACATCCAAACTGTACAACAGCTTCTTTCCACAAGCCATCTGTCTCCTCAACAAAAAGGGAGTGGACTGATAAACACACAACCACACATGTATACACACACACACATACGATCACTCAGACAAACTCAACAACCTCATAACATTGGGACTGAACTAATAAACACACGCGCAAACACACTGATCAACAACCATCGAACAAATTGTTAGCTAGTTAGTTTTGTTGTATGTATGCAGCACCTTGGTCCTGGAGGAACATTGTTTCGTTTCACTGTGTACTGAACTGTATATGGTTGAAATGGCAATGAAAGCCTACAGTACTTGACTTGACTTGACTTAACACCAACTAGAACAGTTAAACTGATTACTGTAACTTAATGGCCTGTTTTCAGCCAGGACATGAGAGGACGTGATATTTCATAAAGTGACTCGACAAAAAAGGAATGACAGAACATGAATAAAAAAAGAGTAAATGAGAGTATATAAGGAGAGGAAAAAGTTTTTTTTTTATATAATTATTATTATTTATACAACCCCATGCTACAGTTAGTGTAGACTTCCCGAAAACAGGTGCGTCTCTTCACACATGTTGGCAACACGTTATTTGTTGATATTTAAATATCAGGCGTAACACTCACTGAACGTTCACAGGAACAACTGCAGTAGACGTCGGGCCATCTCGGCCAGGATCGTTATTCACAGATGTACGGCTTTCTTACGGCAGGAACAAATGTGATGAGCACAACTGCTACCATCTACGAGACATATTTACAAAGACAGCTCACCCATTAACCGCTACCAACTGGAACAACTGATCAAATGCAAGTAGTAAATTTGATGGTGAGCTTCCAACCTGCTGTGTACTGTATGTGGTAATATCCTTAGGTTCTCACTCACTCATCATCTATACCGCTTAATACCGTATACAGGGGTGCCTGGAGCCTATCCCAGAAAACTTAGGGCACGAGATGGATTATACCCTGAACAGGGTGCCAATCCATTGCAGGTCAATCACATACACACACTCACATTAGCCTAATCTGCATGTCTTTGAACTGTGGGAGGAAACCGGAGTACCTGGGGAAAACCCACCAAGCATGTGGAGAACATGCAAACTCCATGCACACAGAGGAGAAAATCAAACCTGGCTGGAAATCAAACTGGACCCTGGAGGTGCAAGGCGACAGTGCTAACCACTAAGCCAGTGTTGTCCCCTTCTATCATAAGTTTTACTTTATGTTATCATGTTTTTTTAGTAAAGCAAATTAATGCCAAATCTTGTACCAGGCTGCCATTACCTCACTTCCTGATCCCAGCAAGGATGCCATCAGTCTAACTGCTGATACCAGTGCTTTACCTCCTGACTCTGCCAAGGACCCCACCTGCTGACCTCGGACAGGATGCCTTCACACATGCTGCCATCTTGCCTCCTAATGACTTCTTGACCCCAGAAACAGCACCACCACTAGTGATGGGTCATTCATGAACGATTCGTTCTTTTTGAATGAGTCTTTAACGTGACTCAGAAGAACGAGTAGTCTCAGAGAGTGATTCGTTCATTTTCTACTCGGCGTGCATGCACAAAGCATCACAAAACCTCCGTATGTTACAGTATGTACAGAAACAGAAATGAGTAGTTACTTTGGTCCGAATCATTCGTTCTTTTGTCACCTGACTCCCATAGACGCTATGCAGTGCAATAGGTTCAAAAGAATGAACAATTCGGACTAGAAGATATGACTGCATCGTATATTGCAGTTGCAATATTATAATAGCTGCATTGTAATATTTTCATTACTGGAACTAGAGCCAAAATTTGTATATGTAGACTTGTAACATTTTATTTTTATTTCTGATCAAAGAAACGAAATGAACTAAATGACTAAAAAAAATTTTATTTTGATGCACGAGATTCAAAGAACTGAGTCACTAAAATGATTCAAACTTCCCTTCACTAACCATCGCCTGCCGACTTTAGGGAGTTCTGGCATGCTCTTTTTTTCAAATTGTTCTGATTTGTTTACTAAAGTAAAATATAATTTATGAAGAAGTTACGATTAAAAAGTTAGACTCTAATAAAAAACTTTATTAAAAACAAAATTTAGCCATGAGTGGGTAAACCATAACTTGTAAGTCAACAGGACCACAAGCTATAGCCCATTTTTGTCTATAGGTTCTTAAATTAAAATGTGCACTATCATCCAGAGATCACAACTTAGAATCATGTGTGAAGCTACAGCTGTCTGTAGCCAGGAACCTAGAGAACAAATTGCCCATGCTCAGAGGGAGGATAGCTTACTGTCACGGCGTGCGCCTGTGATGGGCGTGCGCCCAAATCTATTATCGCCCCTCGCTCACTTCGTAGGCTCCCTAAGTAGGCGGCACCGCTTCTGCAGGTGTGCAAAGGGACGGGGCCGCCTACGCGGGCCGGCTGGCAGTGATTAACGTTAATAGGATCTCGGGCTTGCTCCGCATTATAAAAGCAAGGCGCGGAGTTTAGTCCCGGGGTCCGAGAAGAGCGTAACGTGGTGGAGCTCGAGAGTGGCATGGGAGTGGGGAAAATGGAACGTGCCCCAGAGACCTTCGTTCCCGCGTCGAGCCCGCCTTCGCGTCCTCGCCGCCGAAGAGGAAAAGGCCGCCGATCCCAGCCGGGAAAGCCGCCCAGCCGAAGGACGTCCGAGCGAGACTCCCGCCTGAGGCCGCGCCCACAGAGAGCTGGGAGGGGCCAGGCCGGCCATCGACAGCGGGGAGGTACCGAGAGGGAGCGTGCAGGAGCGCTGCCTCGCGTGCTCCGTTCGGCCACTCCGCCCACCGCCGCCAGCCGCGTGCCCGCATCCCAGCTGGGCACTGCCTTGGACCCTGCACGTGCACACATCATCCCTTCCCTTTCTTTCCGTCCTCCCTCCTTTTACCCTTTCCTTCCCTTCTTTATTCCTAATAAATAACCCTTTTCCTCTAAGATCTCGCCTCGTGTCTGTGTTTCATGGTGCCGCCCGTGCAACTTTGGGTCGAACCCGTTACACTTACTTACTTACTTACTTCTGTGAACTCATGCAAGCAGAAGAGGATGATAATACTTTCCTCTGTGTTTTGTTGCCGATATACACAGGAAAAAGATAACTGTACAAAAGATACAGAGTCTGAGGTTTCACATGCCTAAGAGGAAGAATATGTTAGCTTTGCGTGCTGATTGGGAAGTTCACTGCTAAGATGGATGGAAATTGTATTAATTGTGGAGAAGAATTAGTAGAAAAAATATATATATATAAGGATGAAAGGTATGTGAAAAATTTATAATTTTTTAATCAATAAGCATAGCTTATATAGATGTACTGTAATTCAGACAAAACCACTTTCTCTGTTCCTTTATTTTTTCCAGTTGATGACATCTAGATCAGCCAGACAGCACAGATGTACATTAAGTCATCTACTTGTTAGCTAAGAATGCATTTCTATAATGTGTGGAAAATGAAAAAATAAAGCAAATATGAAGTTAGAGCATGGCTAAAAAGAAAAGAGAATTGTTGAAGCACTGACTGATATACAGATAATTTTGACTTTTAAAAATCCAATAGATATTAGTGAAGAATCAAGTTCTGTGACTAACGAAGATCAATAGCATGGATACTATCAAGCCGCTTGCTGATACCAACACCAACAATGGTAACACTGCTTGCAGCAAAGGTGAGTTAGAGAACCCCAGCTACCTATTAATAACTAGCTAGTGCCTTTCTCGTCTTCCTACATGCTTCTTCCAGAATATTTCCATTTAACTTCACTTTCAAGCATGCTGTTACAATGTAAAAAAAAAAAAAAATCAAGATATTAAGGCAAGTAAATACTGAGTTATGCCTCTGCATCTAGTCTACCCCATAATACCCTATTCAGTAGACTATGGCGTAGTCCAGGATGCACCTCCCCAGAAGTGTAGCTCCACAGACCGCAACAACTCAGATAGGTCCATTCTCAGAAAACATTCAATTTTTGCATTAAGTTGAAAGTTGTACTGACCATTTCTTACATCATCTTTTCTAATGTTAACAGTAATTTCAGTAGAAGTAAGTGTAGTTCAACATCTATTAGCTCCATCTCCACCAAGATCTGCTCAATTTCATTCGCAACTGTTTGTACAGTAGTACACCAAAAAGTGGCGAAAAGATTCAGCACAGTTGTGTATAAACCCCACTGCCAACTAGTGGTTCACCTGTGTAATTGCAGACTACTTTGGCCAAGACGTGTGAAACTAAATAACAGAAACAAAAACAAAATAGCTAATTAAAAAACAAAATGACAAAACCGAAAACAAAATAACAAAACCAAAATAACATATTCAAAACAAAATAACAAAGCCGAAATCAACATATTCCAGGACACACAACGACATGTCTAAAAACAAAATACAGAATGAGAAAACACAATAATTCAGACAAACTGGAAAAGGTAGATATAGTTTGCAAATAAAATTCTTATCGCTGATTGAAAGAGACATCTGTCACTCAAGACATACAAGAAGAACTGTCAAGTTACATTTATTTTTAAAGCACATTTAACACGACTTGGTTGACCAAAGTGCTGTACAATCCTAAAATACTGAAATGAATCCTTAAATGAAAATATATTTAAATGTCTGTAAGGTTGCAGTACTTCCTGTATATTTTGGATGACAGATGTCTTGTCCAATCAGCGATAAGAATCATCAAAGTGACAAAGGTAGGTGTGGTACTGTACCTACTGCACAGTTAACATTTTTATTCAGCCAGCGGATGAGACATCTGCCACTCAAGATCAGTAGTAAGAATTTCATTCGCAAACCTCACATAAGCGTGTTGATTCTTACTGCTGATTGGACGAGACATCTGTCACCCAAAATAGTTTGTTTTGTTTTTAAATTTATTTTGTTTTTCATTTTGGACTCTTACAATCAGCGATTTCATTCGCAAACTATTGTATACCTACTGTACCTTTTCCGTTTCGACTAAATTGCTGTTGTGTTTCCTAATTTGGTATTTTCTATCAGGGTATGCCATTGTGTTTTCTGATTTGTTATATTTTTCCAGTTTTGTATATTGTTTTTGAATTAGTTATTATTATTATTATTATTATTATTATTATTATTATTATTTTGTTAGTTTTTTTTCCATATTTTCAATTAGTTTTTTGTTTTTAAATTTGTTATTTTTTTTTTGACTTTATTTATTTATTTATTTGTATATTTATTTGCACTTCTACGCCACCGCACAGACACATCAGGGCACGTAAATGGTCATAATGTAGTGTACAATGTAGGTACTGTGTAGATTTGATGCAAACGCATATATTAAGTTTTATTGAACTATATTCTAAAGTTTGGAGGCCAAACTTTTTTTTTTTGTTTAGGTGATTATTCAACACTTTTCCCACTCTAATTTCAATACTTGTTTGATTATCATATTTAAAATGCTTTTGGTTGTGTTGTTATGTTTAAGATTTCCCTTTCCTCTTTTTTCTTAGAGCATAATGGAACCAATGGTGACTCTATTTCTGTAGTGATAGTTAAAGAAACGAAAAAATCCTCAGCTGGTTCCACAAAAGTCCTGAATCACTTGTTCAAGACAAACAAGTTTGGCAAAAAGCATTCCTCAAAATGTAATCCAGGTAGGTGTGAATAAATTGATTTCTGATTTCAGGTCGTCTTTAAAATTTGTACCTTTGTATATGGAGTTTCACAGCTGTTTTACGGTTAGCTACTAATATTTTTAAGTTTAAATACAAGACGAGAAGAGGAAACGCACAGACAGCCATTGACAGTAGTATTTTATGAAGAAAAAAAAGTGGAACAGTGTTAGAAACCATACACCAACATAATGACATAATTTTCAGCATAGCCTGTTGAATTATAGTGACTCACGATCCTCTTTCATCCAGCTGTTCTCTCTCTCTCTCTCTCTCTCTCTCTCGTGGTTTTCTGTTCTACAATTCTGTTAGCCAGGGCATTTCACAAAAAGCCATTGTGTAATGATAACTGATTGATGGCAGCCAGGTGGCTTCGTTGAGAGCAAAATTATTTTTGACTGGTAAATGTTCTTGATTAGGGCCACAGGTAGGGCTGTACATAAAAAAAAATTAAAAACAAAATAAAATTAAAAACACAGATATAAGGACATTTTGGAAATCAAGGGACAAAGAGGCAGGTGGTTCAGTACACTTAGTCAACCTCCCACTTCCTTGCATGTGCGTGCCACACTGCATTGCTTAGGAGAAACTAAATGGAAATAAGACACTCCAATTAACACTGTAAGACTTTTATAACTGTATAGTATATTATTACAACATAAACACTTATGTTATTGTTACTAACAAAATTACTGATTAAGTACATTTGGATGTATTCACTACTAACTAAGTCTTACATTTCTCCTGATACTATATCTATTAGCTATCTATCTGTTACAATAACTTGTGATCAACATTATTTATTTATTCATATCTTATTATTTCTCCTGTAAACGAAATGTCTGTGTATAGGTGATTTTAACCTTCAGTCTTGAAATCTTCAGACTTTTTTTTTTCTAATTTTGGGTTATCACTTGGAAAATGAACAGATGTTTGGAATGTTTTTATTTGTGCATTTTTCCTCTTTGTTGATGCACTTTTTTTCCTTAGAGCATAATGGAGCTGTAGGTGCCTCCACAGAGTTGGTTAAACTAACTTCAAAATCCGAAAGCAGTTCTGCAGGACATTTACTGACGTTGATGTTGAAGACAAAAAAATCAGGAAAAAAATCCTCAAAATCTAGTCCAAGTAAGTTAGACTAAAATGACTTGTGCTTTTTGTTCAGCAGGTGCTTAAAAATAAAAAATTTAATGATTATATAAGGCTATTTTTTTTACAAAAGTATCTCATTATTTCAGACCTCTTGGAATTCAGTCAGAATCTGGAAAAGGGATATCTGGCAGAAGCTAGCCAGCAACTTTTAGAAAAGGAGAAGGGCCTCTTCATCTTACAGTCATCAGCTAAGGATGAAAGTTCCACTGAAGATAAAATAAAAGCTTTGAGAGAGGACTATGAGATTCTGATGGAACATCTGAAGATGGCTGTCCACAATTCTTTTACCATGGACAGTCAGGAAGTGCTTAGAAGTGCCATAATAGCTATAGTTCAGCAAGAAGATCAAGACAGGCTCTGGGAAGAGGCAGCAGAGGAGCCCCCAAGTTGGCGACCCATGAGATGCCTACAGATCCATGAGACGATACTTAAGGAGGTAGTGGAGATACGGCTAAAGCAAGTGAATGAAGAAGAAATTGAAGAAGGAGAAATGCTTAAAAGAGAAGTGTTACAGATAGGCAGTGTCATTCAGAGTGACCTACTTCAGGTTGTTAATCATGTGCAGGGATGTTACTCATCAGATTTCAATGTGTGTAACATATATGCTCAGCTCTACCATCAAGCTTTCTCAACAAAACTCAGAAAGCTTTTACAGTTCAGTGTTACTTTGGAGGATTACAGATTTATACTTCAACAAATAAACTGTTATTCAAAGTAGGTAAAACCTATAAGGAAACATGGTTTCATGCTATAACAAACTAAATAAACTGGTCTACCTTATCAACCCACTGTTACATATTTAATGTTTATTTTCAGGAATATTTTGCAACAGGATGAACTGAAGCCACACATCAAAGCTGATTCATTAGGACCTTTGTTATCTGAGGAGGATCATAATTCACTGGAGGAGCAGTACCTGGCACACAAAGAGGTGATGCCAAATCTTATACACTCATTGGGCACTTAAAGATGACCACTTTGGCTCTGCTTATGTACGCAGTTATCTGAGATAATTATGTGGCAGCAGTGCATAAAATCCTGCAGATAAAAGTCGAGAGCTTCAGTTAAACCTTAAAATTGGGGGATCTTGAAGAGATCTTAAGGAATATGATGCTTTTGATGATGATATGATGATGGTGTGAGTTTTGTTGCCAGATAGGCTGGTGTTGCAAAACCTCCTGATTTCCTATTCAGTGAGTGGCAGTTCAATGGTTAGAAAGGGTTAATAATTTTACAACAAACTATTTCCTGGTCTCATTCCAATTTTTACATACTTCAGATCCATCTTCATGATTGCCAGAGTTTCTGGCACAGCAGCCTAGTTAGCATTGTGGTTAAGGGTTCGATTCCCACCTTGGATCTGGGGACGTGGAGTTTGTATGTCCTCACCTCACTTGGTGGGCTTCCAAAGTCCAAAGACATGTCGATTAGGCTAATCGCCATTTGCAAATTCCCCCTAGTTCATGTGCTTGTATGCCCAGCAGTGGATTGGTATGCCGTCCTGGTTGTGTACCTCGCCTCGTGCCTCAAATGCCCTTTAATACTGTATGTTCCAGGCTCCTTGTGACCCTATACATTATAATGAACAATGAGCGTGAGTGAGCAAGATTGTCAGAGCGAAACCTGATGTGGTTTCTGCTGTTTTCGCCTACTTGCTCAAGGTTCAGTTGTGCATTGTGAGAGACTTTTGTGTTCACCAAAGTTGTAAAGGATGTGTAACACGCACGGGAAGACCTTCTGTTCTGAACAGTGCAGATTATTTTTATGCGGTTCTGCCCCTCACAAGAAGCCCTGCGTAAGGGCTCTCATAAATATTAAGTAAAGCCTTATTACATCCCATGGTAACAGGATGGTTATTTGAACCACTATTTTTTTTGTTTGTTTGTTATTTACAAAAAACACACCATCTGTGTAAACTCAGCAATTTTCCACACCACTTTTATCATAATTGAGAACACTTTCCCCCTTCTGATGTACTGTATGATGTGAACTTCCAAGAAGCTCTTGACCTATATCTGTATTATTATGTCATGAATGCTGAAATGGCTGATTGGATAATTACATGAATGAACAGAAGTACCGGACATCCTAATAAAGTTTACATAGTGTCATTTTAAGTGTCAATAGCTCTTTAAGTATATGCAATTTTTTTTTTTAGAAAATGCAAATTTTCTTATGTTTCTTTTTTTTCTTACAGAAAGAAGTCAATACTAGGTTGTCCACCGCTCTAAAGTTAAAGGAGGCAGACTGGCAGGCTAATAAAAAACCTGAACTTGATGAATATTATTTTTGCAATCTGGCTTTTGATGTTATAGGGGTATGGGCATTTGGATTTGTCTAATCGTATGGTTTAAGATAACTATGTGTTAGCATGCTATGTAATTAACCATTTGTTTTCTCTGGACTTGTGTGAACATATCAATTACAATTACAGGTTATTGATGGAGCCATAAAAGAGATTGCATTCCTTCTGGGCAATGAAAAAGGACAGACACTTGTGTTGCAGTTGGACAGCTTCCTATTGGGGTATTATTGCATTCAGCTAATCAAACTATTATCAAACTATTATCTTTATTCCTAAGAGATAAGAGAAGTAATAATAATAATAATAATAATAATAATAATAATAAACAATAGTCAAATGATCCTATACCTCTAGTCTAGGCAGAAATGAGACTGGACTGGAATCTTGTTTGTAAAATTGATTCCTTTTTTCATGTATGAAGCTTTGATGTTGAATACATTTTAACTTTTTGCCAAAATGAATAGCTTTAAATGGTCATGGAAGTATGTTAGTTTAAAAAAAAGAAAAAAGTTTTATTTGTATGTGGCAGCAAACTTATAATAAAGATATTTACTCGCTTTTGACAGTTATAAGAACTCCATGGCAGAATATCTTAAAGCCCAGCAGCTGAACATAAATGAAACCTTAAAAGCTGAGCTGTTTAATATCAGCAGGATAAGGTGAGTAATTATCAATAATCATTACTGATTGAAGTATTTTCTCAATAAAGAACTGTTATGGGATAATTTTATCATTAATTACTATTTTTATATTATTAAGTTCTTTTCTTGTAATAAAAAATATTTTACCCATCAAAGTATTGGAAGTGCGAATTAAAATATTTAAGACAAATGTTGAAATGAGGAACCTCTCAGATTGGAGGCTGTAATGTCAAATGACTGTAATTACAGGGAGTATATAGAGAAACAAGAGAATCTTCCAGATGCAGTGAAAGTAGCCTGGCTGGCAAGCATGTCTGAGCTAAGAGATGACTGTCACAGTTACTTCCTCCTGGCCATACACAAAGAACTCAAGGTATCTATAAATAATGCACTTAGACCACTCTCAAACCCAGGCTTCCAACCGGGTTATTTAATATCCCATTACATGTTTGGAAAGGCTGCGTAAAATGAGTAACATTACATTTAGTGACCATTCCTGGCAAGCCTCTCTTACTCTACTGTAGCGCAGGCTGACTCTGTGTTTAAGTCTAGTCTTCTTTGCATCATTTTGTGTGTGGAGATTTACTACTCCAGTTCCCTCTACTGTACTACTCATCCACTCGAGTCACTTGAGACTTACTGAACCAGGAACTTGAACTTATACATACTGTACTTCAAATCACCCAAAATGTGACTTAATACCTGAGTCACATGTCTTCAATGAATATCCAAAAATAAATATTCAGCCATTTCATTCCAATACATTCAGAATGTCAGGCAGTACACATGTGCAAATAGAAATATAAAGCTTAAAACCTATAAGAAATTTTTATTTGCTATTACTAAAGTGTACTACGATAGACTATAGTATATATAATGATATAGTATTACCAGGGTAGGTACTTCGGCACTTCAGTACCATGGTGTATACCACAATACTTTGGTGAATACCATGGTATTTATTGGGTTCTGCAATTTCGTATTGTATTACGTATTATGGTATGCATATACACACGTGGACAAAATTGTTGGTACCCTTCGGTCAATGAAAGAAAAACTCACAATAGTCACAGAAATAACTTTAATCTGACAAAAGTAATAATTAAAAAAAATTCTATGAATGTTAACCAATGAAAGTCAGACATTGCTTTTCAACCATGCTTCAACGGAATTATTAAAAAAAATAAACTCATGGAACAGGCCTGGACAAAAATGATGGTACCCTAAGATAATACTGAAAATAATGTGACCAAAGGGACATGTTAATTCAAGGTGTGTCCACTAATTAGCATCACAGGTGTCTACAATCTTGTAATCAGTCAGTGGGCCTATATATAGGGCTCCAGGTAGTCACTGTGTGGTTTGGTGACAACACACTGTGTGGTTTGGTGTACCACACTCAACATGGACCAGAGGAAGCGAAGAAGAGTTGTCTCAGGAGATTCGAAAGAAAATTATAGACAAGCATGTTAAAGGTAAAGGCTATAAGACCATTTCCAAGCAGCTAGATGTTCCTGTGACTACAGTTGCACATATTATTCAGAAATTTAAGATCCATGGGACTGTAGCCAACCTCCCTGGACGTGGCCGCAGGAAGAAAATTGATGACAAATCAAAGAGACGGATAATCTGAATGGTAACAAAAGAGCCCAGAAAGACTTCTAAAGAGATCCAAGGTGAACTTCATGCTCAAGGAACATGAGTGTCAGATCGCACCATCCGTCGTTGTTTGAGCCAAAGTGGACTACATGGGAGACGACCAAGGAGGACACCATTATTGAAAACATATCATAAAAGAAGCCAGACTGGAGTATGCCAAACTACATGTTGACAAGCCACAAAGCTTCTGGGAGAATGTCCTATGGACAGATGAGACAAAAATGGAACTTTTTGCCAAGGCAAATTTTGCTAATTATACTTCAAGCATATCAAGAAAAGAACACTGTCCCTATTGTGAAACATGGAGGAGGCTCTGTTATGTTCTGGGGCTGCTTTGCTGCATCTGGCACAGGGTGTCTTGAATCTGTGCAGGGTACAATGAAATCTCAAGACTATCAAGGGATTCTAGAGAGAAATGTGCTGGCCAGTGTCAGAAAGCTGGGTCTCAGTCGCAGGTCATGGGTCTTGCAACAGGACAATGACCCAAAACACAGCTAAAAACACCCAAGAATGGCTAAGAGGAAAACATTGGACTATTCTAAAGTGGCCTTCTATGAGCCCTGACCTCAATCCTAGTGAGCATCTTTGGAAGGAGCTGAAACATGCTGTCTGGAAAAGGCACCCTTCAAACCAGAAACAGCTGGAGCAGCTTGCTCATGAGGAGTGGGCCAAAATACCTGCAGTGAGGTGCAGAAGTCTCATTGACAGTTACAGGAATCGTTTGATTGCAGTGATTACCTCTAAAGGTTGTGCAACAAACTATTAAGTTAGGGGTACCATCATTTTTGTCCAGGCCTGTTCCATGAGTTCTTTTTTTTTATAATTCTGTTGAAGCATGGTTGAAAAGCAATGTCTGACTTTCATTGGTTAACATTTGTAGAATTCTTATTTATTATTAATTTTGTCAGATTAAAGTTATTTCTGTGACCATTGTGAGTTTTTCTTTCATTGACCGAAGGGTACCAACAATTTTGTCCACGTGTTGTACATACTTTACCATATTAGATTTGTTTGTCCACAAAGCCAGTGTCAGCTTACACTATGGTAGTTCATTATTGTTACATACTGTACATTACTATATAAATATTTATCATAAATAGTACCATCATGGTATATAAACATGTATAATATTTGCACAATATTCTACTATATGTTCCATAGTACCATACTACTGTACATGGTAAAACCATGTACCATACTATAGTACATGTACCATTGTGCTAAAGTATGTACCATGTACCATTGTACCATAGTGATTTGTAAAAATGCAGAAATGTTTCATTAAACAAACGTGTAAATCTCATGTACACATGCAGCATATTAAATTATATATTCACTCTATGTAATGTATAGATTCTGTATATATGTACTGTATATACTGTATCTTTTTCTCTGTGGTATTTACACAGGTGGTTTACTGTAAATTGTGGACTCCAGCCTGGTTTTCAGAGCATGAAAAGATTATTGAACAACTAGAAGATACTTTGATGGAGAAAATAAATTCTTTGAAGGGGTTACACGGTGACTGTCAAAAGGTCAGCATCACCATCACCATACGATTCAGGAGTGTTTTTTATGTAAAAAATAATACAAATCAGTTGATTGCAGCTGCTCTCTGTATTATGCAAATATAACCTCAGACAAACCAAAGTGCCACTATTAATAAAAAAAAACAGGTGGGAAATACTAAGTACCCCATGATTTAGTCCACCTTTAGCAGCATTAACATAAAGGACTGGTTTTGGCGTATTTGCTTATGCACAGCTCTCTTAAGGTCCTACCACAGCATTTCAGCTAGGTTGTGGTATGAAGGTTATCTAGTCCCATTCCAAAACCTTGATTCTTTTATTTTTCTTAGCCCTTCTGATCTAGATTTACCTGCGTGCTTCAGATCATTGTCCTATTGTATGACCCAATCTTGACCAGTCTTTACTTGTTGAACAAATGGCCTTCACATTTAACTCTAGAATACTTTGGAGTTTATGCTCAGCTCAGTGACTGCAAGTTATCCAGGTCCTATGACTGCAAAACAATCCCAAATCATCACCTCTACACCAAGTTCAAGGTGTACGAAGGGTAGGAGGTGTTTCTGCTGAAATGCTGTTTGGTTTTGGTCAAACATGGAGCTGGGCATTAACGCCAAACAGCTCCATTCTGGTCTCATTTGTCTATAAGTCATTGTTCCTGAAGTTTTTTGGTTGTGGTTTGTTCAGTTGCAGTTTCGTGAACCTCAGGCATGCTTTTAGGGTTTTTCTTTTAGACAGAAGAGGTTTCTCCTGCCAATCCTTCCAATCAAACTGTACTTGCTCAGTATTCTTCTAACTGTGCTTTCATATAGTGGGGTGTGTGAGGTCAGAGATATAGCACTTGTTTTTTTTTGTTTGTTTGTTTGTTGAGCATTGCATGGTCTGACCTTGGGGTATATGTCCTTGCCGGGACATCCACTTCTAGAAGATTGCAACTGTCTTGAATGCTTCTCACGTTTAAATAACCAAATTGTTTTGAAATGGTTTTATAACCCTTTTCAGACTGATGTGCAGCAACAATTCCTTCTTTAAGATCACTGTTTGTGTCTTTTCCTCTTGTCATGTTGTTAACAAAACACCTAAATACTCCAAACCAGCAAATTGCCCAAACTTCGGCTTTTATAGAGGCCTGCACACACGATGATGATCAATTAATCAAGGGCTGATGATTTGAAGCAACTGGCTGCAACTTAAACTCTTCAATCCTATGGCAACAGTGAAAGGGTACTGTACTTAGTATTGGCCACATGTTTTTTTTATTATTATTATTATTTTAACTTCATTTTTGTTAAATAAATAAAGGCATAGTGAAAAAAAGTTTGCGTCTGAGGTTGTATTTGCGTAATACTGTGATTCACTACAATTGAATGGAATAAGATGAATTTTATTGTTCTTGCACCAAAAAAATATTGAATTAAAAGAGAGAGTACTAAAATTCGAAAATGACTACATCTGCACACAATCTCTCTCTGTCTGTTTTTCTCTTTGTCTCTCTAACTTCTATAACTGTGTGTAGGAGCTGTTGACTCAGCTTCATTTTGAGGTGATGATTGAATACGTGAGGAGGATGTTAAAGAGGAAATTAAAACTTAAAAACAAGCATGACCAGGAGGCAGCTGCACACTTTCTCTGTGAGGACAGCAACAGAATCAACACACTGTTTGACAGAAATGTTAGTAGGCCTCTTGCACACATACAGACTGCCCAACAAAGCCCAAGTCATTGCAATTACGTAATGTCAGATGTTGTAATATTTGTTGCATATTTTCTTGACTACATGTGTTGATTGCATGGCTTCATAAAAATCTTCGATTCCTGACATTTATTTTGGACCTGTGAAACTGCTTTATACATATTACAATACAATTTCAATCTAATTACATTGCCTAGATTTTGAACTCTTTTATCCAGGTCATATACCACCTAATCTGCTTAGCATCCATCATCTATGTAATATGTTTTAAATGTTTTATCTGTTATGCATGTTATTACCCCAATGTACAGTATTTTAGATTAGAGTATATCCCAATTATTGCTGAGGGTCTCCTAAGTACCAATACATGTTTTTAAGTGTTTTTGTTGTTGTTGATTATGATGCTTTTTAAGAAATAATAATATTAATTATTATTGAATTGAATATTTCAATTAAATATTTCAATGTTTAACATTATTTCAATAATCAGTTTATTCCAACAATAATCAATTTATTCCAGCAGCGATCAGAGAAGGAATGGCTGTCTGAAATTTTACCCAGAGTTTCTGAGGTAATAAAGGAGCAAGATCCAGAAAGCCTTGAACTGGAAATCTGTGTACTCTTAAAACACCACCCTGACCTCAGGTGGGTATGGGCACACAGCATTTTTTTTTTAATATTATGACTTTTTTCATAGTTATGTATTTATAGTAATGGTACAAATGTCCACAAAAAATTGTACGTGTACAATAATGGACTGACAATAATGGATTAGTTAGAAGGAAAAGGAGGAAGTGCCAGTCCCAGTCCCAACGACATCCGGCCTAAAACCTGTGCCAAGTCAAATGTGCAAATTGGAGTATTTGCTGCAGAAACATCTTAACAGGAGTAGCCGTAACAACAACAAAAAAAAAACATACTGCGGGTCTGGCAGATGTTTCCTATGGCTCCTCTGATCAGCCTGAACAACTCATCCTGGCAGCTCATTTGCAAATTAAAAATTATGATCAGAAAGACTAATCTGCAGTACATTGCGGCAGTCCCGGTCAAATTGATTATCTTTCTTGTCTCATACCACAACTGTCTGTCATGCAAGTTTTTTTTTCTATTGGAGGTTCCAGCTTTTTCTTTTTATATCAGTAATTCAGGCGTTTTGTTCAGCCCCACTGTCATATCAGGACTGGATTACTGCAACTTACTTCTTGCCGGTCTGTCCTGTGGCCCCGTGAAACTCTCACTCACATTCAGGATTCAGCTGTATAACTTGTTTATTTTGGCTACAAGTTTTACTTCACCACCCCATTGCTATATTCCCTCCATTGGCTTCCTGTTCCTGACTATATATATATATTAAAATGCTCATGCTTCCCTAAAAGGCCCAAACTGGGTCAGTGTTTGGATACCTTAAAGCACTTAGCACAAGCCACGTCGCATCATGCTCACTTCAGACTCAGTACCATCATCTCACCATTGCTCAAGATATAAGAAAGATGTGCAAGCAATTTTGTCTGTGGTTTTACCCTCACCGTCTTCAATCAAAGGCTAAAGAAATACATCTTTCCCAAGCATTTAACATACCATTTTATTCGGCTATTTTTGCCTTTTATTTTTATACTTTACCCAGAATATAACCTAATGATACTCATAGTATCTAGTTTACTACACCCCGAATTCTGAATAAATTTCAATAAAATAGACTTTCAAATGACATGAGCCAATATTTTATTCACAGTAGAACATAGAGACTATAGCAAATGTTTAAACTGAGAAGTTTTACAATTTTATGCACAAAATGATGCCTGCTACAGGTCAAAAAAAAATTGGGACAGTGGCATGTTTGCCATGGTGTAGCATCTCCTCTTTGTTTCAAAACTGTTTGAAGACATCTGGTTATTGAGGTTACGAATTTGTTCCCATTCTTCACTATCTTGACCTTTGCCTATCTTTACTTCTGAGTGACTCTGCTCTTTTATAGCTAATCATTTTACAGACCTGATGCTAGATGTTCTAACTCAACATGTGAGTTACCCTGATAATTCCTTAGTCTGATCTGTGCTATTGGGGTCTGCTCGGATTTGTTGGGAAGTTTATACTTACAGTATTTATCATACAATAATCAGCAATAACATACAGTAAACACAACACAATATTAACACACTAACTCTGATGATCAATTACAGTATATACCAGTAAACTGGTGACAGGATCAAGGGCACCCAAGGTTCATTTATGCCTGTGGGGAGCAAAGGCAAGCCTGTCTGGTCTGATCCCACAGAAAAGCCAATCCACCACACCAAGCTAAATAGCCAGTGCCGGCCATGATAGAAAGGTATCAAAACGCCCACAACAGAAGTGCACATGAGGTTCAGCAGCCAAAGAGTCCAAGGACACCTACCCAGCTTTCAAACTTCCCAGATCCCAATGGTACCCATAGGATGCGTTAGACAAAAAAATCTGATCCACAGAGGCTACCCCCACATCCCACAGCTACCAAAGTATACACTGCCAACATCCTAGTGCCAGCACATCCCAAGAAGGAGATAGCAGAGCAACTTATATAATACTGGGCTTTTAATGTTTTCTGTTGTAGTGTTATGGTTAATCGGTGTATGCCAGCTCAAATATGTGAGCCATCACCATGCCCAAACTCCAGTCACATGGTGACAAAACAATGGTTGCTGATTAACAGGTGACTTCATGTGTTTCCTTCAGTCTTAAGGAAATGAATCCCCTTAATTCATCCAGCATCCATTGAGCGTAACGAGCAGAACAACTTTTAACCAGAGCTTACAATTTAACTAGACAGCCAACGCTATGGTGGAAGTTCATTCTGTATGCTGTTGTCATGATGATCACAGTTAACAATGCTGCACTGGCGATCATTTTGGAGCTGCAGAAACAGATTCAGGCAGTCACTGTGCAAGCTATCTGTCTCACATGCTAAAAGACGTTTCAGCCTATTTTATTTGCGATATGAGCTTTTCATTTATCGTTCTTCTTTTTTTTTTATGTCCCCTTCCTGCCGTCTAACAATATTGTATATTGTTTCTCCTTCACAGTGAGCGACAGATCTGTCAGCTTTTGCAGCTGAAAAGTAGATGTCCAGATGTGCACATGATAAGAGAGTGTTACCAACAGACTATAAGCAATGTGGAAAAACCAGAGCTGACTCAAACTTTCTTCTCCCATGTGCCTAGAAGTCTCTCATTGAGCTTCTCTTCTTGCCTCCCCTACTGTTGTTTTACTGTAGTGCTCCCATGTAGGAAATGATACCAACTATCCTGTCATATTGATCTCAATATAACAAAATCAGGTGACATAGATACAAGTCACCTTGACAAAATTAAATACAGTTAAACCTTGGATTGTGAGCATAATTCATTCTGGAAATGTGCTTGTAATCCAAATCACTCATATGTCAAAGCGAATTTCCCCATAAGAAATAATGGACACAAAATAATTTTTAAAAAATCATAAATTATTTTTAAATGCCTCATGTGCACACAGCACGCGAAAAGGAAGTATCATTGGCTCAGTTGTGATCATGTGACACTCAGCAGACAAAGCTTATACGTACTGATCGTAGTGCAAAACCTCGCTCATTTATCAAGTTCAAATTTATTAAAGATTTTTGCTTGTCTTGCAAAACACTTGCAGACTATGTTACTCACAATCCAAGGTTTTACTGTACACAAAATATTGTTATTTGTGGATCGTTATTGTGAATTAATATAATGGTACCTTTTGGTAGAATTCTTGATGCGAGTCAAGTAACTGAGCTTTTTTTCCTAGCACAGCAGTTAGTTGAAGGAAAATGTGCATGGCAGTTGCGAGACAAAAGAATCCTATGCATGGTTCACTACTGTGACATTCCATCTGACAGTTTTTGCTGGCATCAGCTATTAAAATCATTCTCCTCTTCCATGCTGCTCATGTATATAGTAATGTATAGGTTTTGTTTGAGTTGCTGTATATAAACTATATTGCCAAAAATCTCACTTACACTGTATTGGCAAAAGAATTAGTTTGCCTGCCTTCACGTGCATATGCACTTCAATAACATCCAATTCGTAATCCTTAGGGTTTCATATGATGTTGGCCCACCCAGTGCAGCTGTAACAGCTTCAACTCTTCTGGAAAGGCTATACACAAGATTTAGGAGTGTCTTTATGAGAACTTTTGACCATGCTCCCAGAAGCGCATTGTGACATCTGACCTGGATGCCGTTCACTCAGTGTGAGCCACTCACTCACTCATCCATGTCTTTATGGACATTGCTTTGAGCACTGGTGCGTAGTCATGATAGAATTGGTGTGGGGTAGTTTATCAGGAGTTGGGGACAGCCCCTTATTTCCAGTGAAAGGAACTCTTAATGCTTCAGAATACCAAGACTTTTTGGACAGTTTCAGGCTCCCAACATTGGGGACAGCCCCTTCCTGTTCCAACACGAGTTCTCGAGGGCAAAAAAGCAAGGTCTATAAAGACATGGATGAGCGAGTTTGGTGTGGAAAAATTTGACTGGCCTGCACATAATAGAACACCTTTGGAATGAATTAGAGCGGTGACAGCAAGCCAGGCCTTCTCATCCTACATCAGTGTCAATGCGCTTCTGGGAGCATGGTCAAAAGTTCTCATAAAGACACTCCTAAACCTTGTGGAAAGCCTTTCCAGAAGAGTTGAAACTGTTACAGCTGCAAAGGGTGGGCCAACATCATATTAAACCCTTTGGATTAAGAATTGGATGTTACTCCATCCACTCAAGTTTATATGCACGTGAAGGCAGGCGAACTAAAATATACTGTATGCAAGCAATTTGAAATACACTAGAGTTTTCTTGTGTGCCTGTAGCTGTGTTCATGGGGACACCTGATAAAAACTAGACACCTTTCAGCCAACATCAGCATTTCTATAATAATGCTCCACACAATGTAAATATTGTAATGGTAGGTGGTGGCGGGGGCTGGGGCTGGAGCATATCCTAGGGAGTTCAGGACATGACACTAGGTAGGGTATATCCTGGGTGGTGTGCCAACCGAACACAGGCCACATATACAGTATCCATGCACACACAAAACCAAACAAACTCACACACTCAGTTACAGTATAAGCCTATATCATATGCCTTTAGACTGTGGGTGGAAACTAGGGTACTGGCATAAAGCACGGAGAACACAGACTCCACAAACATAGACTCCACAAACATAGACAAACATGCCAACAAGCATAATGAAAATTTGAGTATGCAGTACAAAAACATCTTCAGGAAAAATGAGCTTGTGATTTGGAGTGAAGTTTCTCTCTGAAGAGAAAAAAAGGGAGAGGATGATGAGGCAGTGACTGTTTATAGCTGCTACAGTGTAAGTGATGGCAGGAGCTTCTCAATTCATGAACGTTCCACAACATGTTGAAAGATTAATATGCTTTATGATTTTATTTTATAAATGTATTTATTTTGTTGTTGAAAACAGCCTTGATATAAGAGGGAAAAAAACATTTTGCGACAGACTGTTCATTATCTGGAACCCAGATAAACACAGACACACACAAAAATCAGTACAGGAGATTTAAGGAACCACTGATGTGTGCTGATACCTTTTTAAGTTTTTTAATAAGCCGCATAACATCATTTAACAGTAAATCATGGTCAGTGAACAGTTAATTTCATTTTACATTCGCTTCCTCTAGTTAGGGGGAATACGTTAATGTATTAATTGACCGTGACATTTTGTGAGTCACCAGGCATGTCATGGGTTTTACAGTCTTGCATAACTTACGGGTCAGGTGTTTTTATTTCACTACATGGGGAAGGAAAAATATTCAATGTCACTGTGAATGTGTGTCTAAATAACTGAATTTGTAAACTGTCTGTTTACTTGGTGGTTTTAGTAGTCCATTTAAGTAGCATCTTTCATCCCAATCATCTCACATCCCTGTTTTAAACTGAAACTATTATATGCATGATTGTTATATTATATTGTATTATTATATTGTATATGACATCAAATAAAAACAACTGGAAGTTGTTTTAATTAAAGTTTACACTTGTTTTAAGACATGCCATTCATGCATAGACTAACAAAAAATATATAAAACAGTTAAACAATAGAAATCAACATAGACATACAGTACAATACATGGGGGGAAAAATACTAGAGGGGATGCATGGAGGATCTACAATTGCATAAGTAGAGGACAGGTATAAAAACAGTGTCAGTCTATTTTTATCAGGCCCCAATGTAAAGGAGTTTATGTTTCCTTTGACAGACAAAAGGGCAATAAAGTGCATCAGCGAACACTTTATTAGAAACACTTTAGTTATACTGGGTAGTGCCTGCCTTTGCATTGCCACCAGGGACAATCATTTATGATGTGGATTTCACACAATGTTGACAACATTTCTTCGATATTCTGAGCCAAGTCGGCGTGACTGCCACGCAATCCCTGCAGAACACTGAACTCATTGTCATGTCATGAAAGCAGTTTGAGGCAACTTTTGCTCATCATGTTGGAAGTAGTCACAAGGATAAGTTTAAATGATCTAAATTACAGCACAAAAGCATCTTCAGGACAAATGAAAAAAAAAATAGAGTTTGATGAAGGAGTGACTGTTGTACTGTAGCTGCCAAGAGCGGGCACGAGCTAACTCATTTCATGAACGTTTCACAACACTCAACTGTTAAAAGAATAATGGCCTTTAATACATTTCAAAATAATCGCTGGCAAAGTGCTTTGGTATTAGAGGAAGAAAACACTTTGCGACACAGTGTTAGTGGAAAATTATTCACACTGTTTTCTTTATTATTGGCAACAGCTTCCAATAATAAAGTTAATGGTTGTTTTAGTGTTCTCTCTCTCTCTCTCTCACACACACACACACACGAAATCAGTGCATGAGAAAAATATTACATATTAAACTATATGTGTTTCTTGCATAATGGATGTATTGTAATGTAATGGATCTTAATTTATACTTAATTTATAATTTATACGACTCTGCTTAAACATTTGAGACTTTAAAATTGGAAGTTGAACACAAGGTTTGACATATTGTGTATCTGAGATGATTTTTTGCTAACCACATTTATACAGAGTGGTTATGTAAGGTACTGAAGCTCTTGTCATTTCAAACCAGTCTGGCCATTCTCTACTGGTCTCTCCCATGAATAAAATGTTTCCATCTGCAGAACTGCCACTCAAGAAAAAAGTTATTTATTTATTTATTTATTTATTGCACCATTCTGAGTAAACGTTAAATACTGATGTGTGTGAAGTATAGAAATACTCAAACCATACATGTAGCTAATGTGAACAATACTTCATTTATTTTAGTTTACAGAAATATATTCCACTTTTAATATAATATTATAAATGTGCAGAATGATGTCACTGTAGAAAATGGAAAATGGAAATGTATAAATGAAAGGACTGTCACCCTGTTCTGGTTAATTTAGGTCACATAACGTTATACTTTACTCTGTTTACATGCTCTGCTGCCCCCTAGTGTGCATTAAATTTAATTTCTATACAATAGTATTATTACTTTTATGTTATCTTTCTACCAATGTAGGGTACTCTCACAGTTTGGTCAGGCCGCTGCACTGTAAATTATTATACTATACTATACTATACCGTATGACCTTGAGTTTCTGGACACCTGACCCTCACATCGATATGTGCTTGTTGAGCATTTTATTTCAATCTCCCCAGCTGTTATAATAATTCCCCTCTCCAGGGAAGGCTTTTAACTAGATTTTGGAGCATGGCTGTGGGGATCTGTTCTCATTTAGCCACAAGAATGTTAAACCATGCTCTACACAGACCGTTCTTGGTGCACAGTCCCCTTCGGCTTTTTAGTGAAAGGAAATCTTAAATCGAAATCATACAAAGACCCAGTATCATTGCAAGATAAGAATTTCTGAGCAGATTTTGGACTTCCTCTGCAATATGAAACATGAGTGAACAATGGGCATTGCATACATACCACTGCCCGGTATGAAAAGCATTCATGTTAAAGACAAAGAGCCTTTTTTAACACCCACGACTCCACGACACTGGTGATTGGATATTTTGGATGGGGAGAGATGCAGGCTATAATGCTACATGTGCTAGCTTAAAGGAGTGCAGCAGCAGTCTTAAGCTTTTATACCAGGCCTTATGCCAGTTGCTAGGCAATTCCCTCCTGCTGGCGATCATTGTAAATAAATACATGACACATGGTCGCGCACCTGTATAAACCTGGGCTTGTGCGGGTATCATTTTCATTGTACTTGCTAAGAGAAGTCACATGTTGCTTGTGTGTAGAAGTATATGTTGTGCAAAGGCTTAGCTGAGAGTTAAAATTATGTGGTTCAGTATTTTTACCTTCAGGAAAAATTTTATTGAAGCGTAGTGTTATTTTGTTTTGATTCTCTCTCAGCTCTCGTGTTCTGTCAGAGAGAAACAGAGAGTGAGAGAGAGAGAGAAGGGAGGACCACTTCGTCTCTCCGTCTTGCACACTTCCTGTATTATTCAGCACCTTTGTTTGTAATCTCATGTTGGTTGCATTAACACAGGATTGGTCTGAGAAAACCATCCTGTATGCGCAAGTTGTTATATGGGTCATTCTAGAATTGCGGATACATTTTGCGTCTCCCAGATAAACCTCCTGTTGTTTTTTAAAAACAAAAAAGATTTTTTATAAGTTTTAAATAATAACACAAATTATATTAAGCTATCACTAAAGATAATGCTTTTATGAATATTTAGGGACATTTTGACCTGAAAATATTAGCTTAAAGACTCCCACTACACCCATTATTGACTGTCTTTGTGTTACGGTTACTGCTTGCCGGACGAAAGAGAGGCATAGTAACAGAGGTGAAGTGAACAGAAATCTTTATTGAAAACAAAACAGGGAACAAACGGAACAGAACATGAACTTAAACACAGAATAAACTAAACATGGAGCTACACAGACTAGACATTACAAACAGACTGAGAGACAGACAGGCTAGGAGACAGACAAACCAGGAGAACACAGAGCTTGGGAGAACACAGAGCGGAACAACATACCAAGACAAACAGTAACCCTAGACGAACAGATGCAAGACACAGACTTCACAGAACTCAGGAACATTTATAACAAAAACTAATGAGCAACCTCAGTTCAGGTGAGCGCCACATCACCTGACCGAGGTGCATTCTGGGGATTTGAGTCCACCAAAACTACAAATGAAAACAAAAGACAAAATGGAGTCTGTGGGCGCTTTGGTGCCCTCTGGTGGTATCCCCTGACACTTTGTTTCCTGATTCATACTTTTAACTTGAATTATCATGAAATAGTAAGGTCTAACTTTAATCTTTTTTTTTGTGTTTACTCTATTATGTTTCATAAACAATTGGATCAAATATCTATTTTGTGTATCATATGTACTTTCAGTAATAAAAAAATAGATTTTGTGTCCGTCTCTATGTTCTGGTCAACTCTTTTATCTTTGTTATAAAAATGCATAAAAATCTTTAAAGCATTCATAGAAAAAGCATGTAATGCACCTAGTGATGTCACTTCCTCTGGCGGAAAGTTCTGGAAGGCATTGAGGTATGTCATTATGCTTCGCTCACTAATTTGTACAAAATGTTTAGGATACGCCAATAGTATATTAATTATTTGTCAAATCTGTTATTGTGATATTGTAGTGAATCTCTAATTCACTTTTTTAAAACAATAATATCATGAAAATTCATAAAATTCTGTTTTTAATCATGCTATGTGGTATCTGGTTTGAGGTTAGCATATTGAGCTAAAGCACAAAATGGTGGAAATTGTCAACTCTGTTATTGTCAACTCTGTTAGTGGTTTAAAATGTCTAATGATAAAATAGTTGACAATGTGTAACAGAGTTAAATATTCACATTTAAGCATTTTACATCTTTTTTTTATAGATTCTGGGTCATTTTAATGTAAATTATTAATGTATATCATTAGGAAGGAAGAAATTGTAATGATAAGTAAATGATGCTGTCAGCAGCAGAAAGACAAGGGCAATACAGGGTGTATTGCAATACAAGATGCAGACCCTGTAAAGAAGGCAGAAAATTTGAGAAAAGAGAGATGGCACAAAGGTAAAAATGCAGGGCAGACAAGCAGAGTAGCTGATTTGGGTGAAAGGGAGCAAAGGTACAAGCGCAGGTATTGGAGAGAGGCACAGCAGAGGTGCAGAGCAAAAAGGCAACAATACCGTATGTAGAGATGACACCACAAAGTTCTAAACCAGACCCTAAACCACAGCTATCCAGGTAACAAGAGGTATAATTGTACTGTATGTGTGGTAAGACATAGGGAAATTGAGGAAAGTTAAGTTCTTTGTTAGGATTGTCAACATTATAGCAAGTGAAGGCTGGAGCAACTCTGGAACTGTATAGACATTAGGGGAAATGTGCGGTTTTTGTTCTCGTCCCACCATTACTCAAAATACAAGACTTTTTTGCTCTAATGTTTATAAATACAAAAGTAAACATATGACTTCAAAGTAAATCTAAAATTATAGCATACTGCCATTCTTTGAATTAAAAGCTCTGTGTTTTATATGCCCATAAAAACTTGCATAGTGCACATTTAAATAATAAATACTGATATATATATATATATTTTTTTAGGAAAGAAAAGATATACATTTAAATATGAATAAATGATAAAATAATAAATAAATGAATAATTTAAAATTAACTTAAACTGATTTTTTTTTTATTGTTTCAGACAAAGGATGAAGAAATATGGGAAAACAGAGAAATTGAAAAAAGATTTTGCTAAAAAAGGAAACAACCACTGTCCGAAAATAGCAAAAACGCCCCTTAGAGACAGACTTGTGTGTCTGCTTTCGTGTTTTTGATCGAGGGGAATCAGATAGGAAGATATAAAGTCTGGTCTTTTAAAGTTGGTCTTTTAACTACGGGTGGTCAACTCTGTTATTATCAATGTCAACTCTGTCTGTTTAAGGTTTTGCTTTAAAAAAATCGTTATGTGTGTTTTATTGTTAGCAAATTGGTTAGATGCTGACTAGTACTGTTACTACGTGAAAAATTACATAATTTCATACATTTTTAAAGCTTTTCTTAGAGAAAATGCGAACGAGCGTGGCAACTTTTCAGTTAATTGTGTTGATACTTTTACTCCCAAACAAAACGTTTATAACTTATTAGGCCTAAAGTTGAATTAATGGATGAAAAGACAGATGTTCTCTTACGGAAGACCGGGTTTTAAATTGTGTCACATTTGTTAACTGTACATTTTTGGCCCATTTTGTCTGTAACAGAGTTGACAGATTCTTTTGTTAGTACATTGACTTTTAGAATAAATATTTTAAACTTTACAAGTTTAAGCTTAGCAAATATAGAAAATGTTAAATTTGAAGGGTGTTCTATGAAAATAAAAAAGTTTAACAAAAATAAAATCCTATTTTTTTTTATTTTTTCTCTAGTTGAAATGAACGCGCAATTCTAGAATGACCATATACACACGTGGACAAAATTGTTGGTACCCTTCGGTCAAGGAAGGAAGGAACACACGCAGGAGGAAAATTGATGACAAATCAAAGAGACGGATAATCCGAATGGTAACAAAAGAGCCCAGAAAGACTTCTAAAGAGATCCAAGGTGAACTTCATGCTCAAGGAACATCAGTGTCAGATCTCACCATCCATCGTTGTTTGAGCCAAAGTGGACTACATGGGAGACGACCAAGGAGGACACCATTGTTGAAAACAAATCATAAAAAAGCCAGACTGGAATATGCCAAACTACATGTTGACAAGCCACAAAGCTTCTGGGAGAATGTCCTATGGACAGATGAGACAAAAATGGAACTTTTTGCCAAGGCACATCAGCTCTATGTTCACAGACGGAAAAATTAAGCATATGAAGAAAAGAACACTGTCCCTACTGTGGAACATGGAGGAGACTCTGTTATGTTCTGGGGCTGCTTTGCTGCATCTGGCACAGGGTGTCTTGAATCTGTGCAGGGTACAATGAAATCTCAAGACTATCAAGGGATTCTAGAGAGAAATGTGCTGGCCAGTGTCAGAAAGCTGGGTCTCAGTCGCAGGTCATGAGTCTTGCAACTGGACAATGACCCAAAACACAGCTAAAACCACCCAAGAATGGCTAAGAGGAAAACATTGGACTATTGTAAAGTGGCCTTCTATGAGCCCTGACCTCAATCCTATTGAGCATCTTTGGAAGGAGCTGAAACATGCTGTCTGGAAAAGGCACCCTTCAAACCGGAAACAACTGGAGCAGCTTGCTCATGAGGAGTGGGCCAAAATACCTGCAGAGAGGTGCAGAAGTCTCATTCACAGTTACAGGAATCGTTTGATTGCAGTGATTGCCTCAAAAGGTTGTGCAACAAACTATTAAGTTAGGGGTACCATCATTTTTGTTCAGGCCTGTTCCATGAGTTCATTTTTTTTTATAATTCCGTTGAAGCGTGGTTGAAAAGCAATGTCTGACTTTCATTGGTTAACATTCATAGAATTCTTATTTATTATTACTTTTGTCAGATTAAAGTTATTTCTGTGACCATTGTGAGTTTTTCTTTCATTGACCGAAGAGTACCAACAATTTTGTCAACGTGTGTATAGTTTCACTTAACCTTCATACAGCTTTTCATATAGATTTTTTTCTTTTAAAGCACATACAGTATTTGTATAGAGAGCCTTCCCAAGACATTGATCACCTTCATGCTTTCTGTATTTCTAATAAGCAAGTGTAACCAAATTTCTGATTGGCATGGTAGTTAAAGTCAAAATACCTATTTTAGTCCTTTTGACTGGGAGAAGAAAAGGATTCAAAGGGCAGGAAGTATTCGTAAAACAGTTAGAGCTGGTAGTTGAAAAAAGTAATTTTTTGTCACTATAAATTCAGTTCTTCTACATTCATGTGTGTGTGTGTTACAGACAAATGCAATAAAAACTATGCATGTTAATAGGCTAACAATAAATTAGTGCCTACACATCTGACCACATCCAGACTAGACTAGATCAGTGTCATGAACTGGGTGGTATTCTGGCTGATGTTGCCGTGGGCTGAAGGTTGAGGCATAGACGCAGAGGGTTTTTCAATAATTAGAGTCGTGTGACACAGGCTCTTTAGCGTGTCAAAGAAACATGGAGCTGAAGCTAAACAAAGACTAGACAAACTAGGAACAAGACAAACTAGAGACGAGCCGAACCAGGGACGAGACCAGGCAAGAGAGACCAGAGACAGGTGAGAATAGGAACAAGACGAGACTAAGAGGGGAGAGACTAATGACTGAGCGTGTTAGTAGTTAATCAGGTTAGTATCTAATCAGGTTAGTATCTAATCTGGTTCTTGTCAAAATGGATGATGATCTAAACGGGTTAGTATCTAAATGTGTTAGTATCTAAATAGGTTAGTACCCGAACCTACAAGGGGGACGATCCCACACATGGCTAAGCACACAAGAGGCTAATCCATAATAGCGGCTGAACCTACTAGAGACTAAAGCCACTAGCGGCCAATCCTACTAGAGGCTAAACCTACTGTTGGCTAAACCTACTACCGGCTAAGTACTTAAGTGGTTACACATACAAGGAGCTAAACATACAATGTACTAAAAAAAACCTGGAGACACACAGAACAGGGGTTATTCCAGAAAGCTGGGTTAACTTACCATTTGGTAAATCTTAACCTCCGGGTTGATTTACCCCAAACCCATACCATCATACCATGAGTATGTCGGTTCCAAAACACCTGAGAAGAGTAAGTTTAATCAACCTCCTATTGGTTACCCAGAGTTAATGCGCATGCACAGAGCATACATAAAGACGTTTTCAATGGAGCGCCGATTTCACGAGTCAAAATGGAAAATCAAAGTGAAAAAAGAGAGCGTCATACTTCACAGAGGCGGAGTTGAAGGTTTTGATGTACGCATATGAGGAATTCAATGCAATAATAATGAAGAAAAGCAATACGGCGGCATCGGCTAAAGAAAGAGAGTTGGCTTGGCAAAAAATAACAGACAGATACTGATATATTAAATTGCAAATTTGACATCGGCTCCCTTTTTATTATACACTGTAAACCCTAATGCTCAAAGTAATTAAACACATTGAGTACTGTTGACTTAAATAATTGCAATTAGGTTAAATTAATAGACCTTTTTGAGTATTCAGAACTGTTTGGTATTTATGAGTTTGTAGAAATGACACTTTTCAAGTTAGCTGAACAAATTTGATATTTTAAGTAATCGTAAGTAACAGTAACCTTAAAATTCCACCAACTTTTAATCTATATATCACAGGTGGCTCAGTGGTAAGTGTTTTGTCTGCCGTGCGAAAGGTCAGGGTTCAATTCCCAACAACTGCAGCAGCAATTTATTTGATTTGCAACAAGTTCAACAAACTTAAAAATGTATAGTTCCATTTACTTAAAATTGGAAACATCATTACTTTAAAAAATTGATGTAACTGATTACCTCAAATATTTTGAGTTTTGCCAACTTAATCGGGTTTACAGTGTAATGCAAAATAATTAAAAACCCTTTCCGCATCCTTTTGACTGTTAAATCACTATGAAAGCATTTACTTTTCCTGCCATTCATTTCTTTAGGATAAAACACCAATGTATATTGACTAGGAAAATATGGTTTCTTATTTAATAAGGTGTAGTCCTTCTGGAGCCAGAATAACTTCGAGCCAAGTCAAATTGAAACAAAAACATTCTTCAAAAAGTTAGTATTTGATTACATGATCACTGAACTATTTATTAAACACGATTTAGTATATTCTTTCTGTCATGTAGCTAATAGAAAGAAGGCTGAAGCCCGTCCCTTAATAAAGGGCGACCAGTGGTTGCTGGCATTCCAAGGGGCGCTTCATCACACACCACCATGCACAAGTAACATGGTGAAATGTAAGTTTACCGCCAATATGTTTTCATTATATGACTTAATAAAATCTCTGGCACTTAGGCTTTTTGAACATGCTTAAACGTTTTTATGGAGGCTTACTTTATTTAACTCCATATGATGTATAGGCTACTGTGATCTTGGTTGTATTACTTTGACATTTTTTTTTCCTGCATTATTGTTTTTTTTTTTTTTTTTTTTTAATAATATTGAGAATTCTATGAGTTGTATTTTCTTATAGATACTGATGAAGGGATTGTATTATTGGACCCTACAGAAAGAACACAGTACACCACAGTTGTAAGTGTTTTGTACCTTTTGTTGCTTTTAGATATATTTCTTGCATATTTCCACTGAAGGATGAAGATGACGATGAAGAGACCACATCTGCTGTGACAGAAGTCTACAATGCTGGTAGATCCACTGAGATATGATGTATACCATTATAATGCATACCCCCTTTTTACATTAGAGTAACAAACTGTCATTGTTCTTTCACAGTACATATCTGGGGATTTGCCCACAGATGAAGGTCCTTCCACGTTAACGCATAATCTAAGCACTGTTAGAACTTGTGTGCAGTTATCCATATTTTAATTTTATTGTCTAACAGAATCTCATTTTATTATTTTTGCCTTCCTAGTTGCCAGCAAAGGAGCTGTACAAGGTCCATCTTCAAAAACAAATAAGAAAAAGTGACATGGGGATGGACCTCATACAGCTTCAAATGAAAGAAAAAAGGCCATCTATTTAAAAAAAATCAAACCTAGAAATTGAATTACTGGAGCATCACCTTAAGGTGAGAACTTGTGTGACTATTAATCTGTTGCATGTTAAAAGTGTTGGGTATATATAGCAATGTAAAGAAAAAAAACTTTCATTTTACTTTCATTGGTTTTCAGGAAATAAAGAAATAAACTGCACAGCAGATCAGTGCAAACAATTTAATAAAAGTAATTTTCACAAATCCTGTCTCTCAAAAGTCTTTCATCTCTGCATGCCAAAATCTGCAGGGGTTCCTCTGGGCCATCTTCCTCAATACAAGGAGGGTGGCTCTCTCCTCTTATAGTGGCACTGTTGTGAAGCACAACACAAGCCACTATGATGTCACATACCCTCTCTGGACTGACCCGGAGCCCACACAGACACTGAAACCTAAACTTATGGTCCCTATGGTCATCTCCACCTTAGCCCGTGTTCAGCTGTGAGCCAGGTTAAAGCTGTGGTCTGTGGTCCAGGATGAGGGTGTCATCAAATAGTGCAGACAAAGGTATCCTCTGTCCCCCAGCAGGTAACCATTGTACTGACCTGCAATGATTCTGATTGCTATGAACCGATTCCATATTAACATAGTCTCCCTCATTTATTGAAGGAGCTTTAATAGGAATATGACTGGCATCAATGCACTCAAGTACATTTGGAAACCCTGAAATAGAAAATCATATATGGAAGTATCAAGTGTGTGTGCAGGATGAATACATGTAGATATAAATAGTATAGTAATCGTTAGGAAATGAAAAGGCACCAATACGCGGTTTTTTAACTCTCTCCCGGCGAAAAAAACTTGTATAATTTGTGCCTCCACGTCCACAGGATCATCATCAAAAGCGCACGCCATGCTCAATAAACTTTAGAAGTTTAAAGAAAACACAAAAACTAGAACCTACTTGAAATAGATGTTACACAACATAACTTTTATTTTAAGTTGGCCAACTTCCACATCTTGGTGCCTTTGACCCGTATCCATGCCCGATCGCCTTCATTCATGACAAACACAGTGTTTGTGGCTATCATACTTATCAACGGAGGTCTTGTGAAGAGTGGTAGATGGATGGGGGGTAACTCTCCACCAGTGAAAATTTGTGACTGAACGCAGTAGAGTACCTGGCAGCCATCAATTATGGCAAGGAGATGTGGGCTAAACTGTGGTGGGCAGCGCAACTGATTCCCTGCAAGTGGATTGCCAGACTGACAGCTAAAGAAAACTCCAAAGGGTACAGAAAATTTTGTTGCTGCCTCATAATCATTGCTTAGACAGATCATAATGCCACTGGATGAAAATTTCAAAGCAAAGAAATTCTGAGGACAGGATCTGAAGTTGGTTAATGGATTTAGTAAATAAGGGCCAAATAGACCACCAAAGAGATATCCTGAAAATTCTGGAACTCCAGCATCAGTGGAACACCAATATGTGTCAACCCTGGCTTTTTTAACACAATTTCTATTTTCACATACGTTTGTACACTCTTTCCAGAACCAAAACCCAAAACATTCTTGCCAGCAACAGTTTAGCAGTGTATGGATGTTGGCAGCTATAGGAACCAGTGGCTGGATTTTTCACTTGAAGTTCTGAACAAACATCATCTACATCAGGAGTCAGCAGAGTACACGTTTGGTAAACACCACCAAAGCAAGGTTGGTGCTTGGACCTGAACAGGATGCATCATCCACATTGGCTTTGAAGTTGAAATTTTTGGACTCCGGATCAACACACCCAGGATAGGTGTTAATTTTGTAGTAACGATCGATCTATGGCCTTACGCCCTGACAGAGCTAACTTACTTACTGTTTGAAGAGGGAGGTCTGGGAATGTTGATGGGTTCAGAAAAAAATGTAATGGTAGTCCACTACGGTCAATAGCAATTAAATTGTTTAAAGTGCTCTCCTGCCATTTTTGTAGAGTGATGCCAGGGTAAAACAATTCCTCGCCATGGCTGAGTGTTACAGAGTATGTGATACTATTCTGGTATTCCCTAATTTCCGATGTTTCTTGTGATTCCTTACTGCCAATATCAAATTTAGCTTAGTTTAAAAAGTTGAAACCAGCCGATGCTGTAATAGAGGACTGGGAAATCTGCGTATCAGTAACATAAGAGGATTTTAAATAGTCCTCTTCCATCAAAATAGCACCAGCATCCACACTTGTGTACCATAGAATGTGTACCATATTCAAGCACCATCTTTTCTGATAGATTGGTAGCCAGGCGAGTTTGATTGTTCACAATGGCATCTGCAATTTCCTCTGCCTCTTGGGCAAAACGTGTATCCAAAGTGAAATCAGGATAAACCTTTACTGTGTACAGAGGGTTAGGCACCTGTGGAAAGCAAAAAGATAGATCAGTACAAACTTTTCATTTAATTGAAACACACAAACTAATTTTTCTCCTTTGTTCTGTGTTTAGCTGAAAATATGGAAATTTTGTCTGACCAGAATTTATTTCAGATAATAAATAAATTAAACACACATTGATTATTGATTTGGACAAGAGTGTCAAAATAAAAGTCTCCCACTGGTCAACTCACACAAAATGTAAGTGTTGCTCTCACTTTTTAAGTGATTTAATTTAGTCTTTGTCTCTATCTATCCATCCATCTAGGAACCTACAGTATGTAGTCCAACTAGAGAGTGTGGAGGCCAATGGTGACCATTGTATCTATTCCCATTTTTACAACCATGATAGGACCTCCAGTCACACACTATGGGCAATTTGGGAGTGCCAATTAACCTAATCTGCAAGTCTTTGGACTGTGGGAAAAAAGTACCCAGAGGAAACCACCCAAGCATGGGGAGAGCATACAAGCTTCATGCACCCCAAGGCGAACCTACAGGTGCAAGGCGACACTGCAAACAACTAAGCCACCATGCTGTCTTAAGTTTTATAGATACCAAAAAGATGTGTGGTTCATCTGGCATGAGGAATGAGCTGCCACACAGCTGGATATAAGCATACACAGACATGCAGGTAGTAAACAGACACTCAAATTTTTGTAATAAAAAGTATGCACAGAAATTTGCCATTATTCAGACTACTGTTTGTTTGCTTTTTTTTCAAATTCAAATTTCTCATCATTAAAAACAGGTAGAAGTGAAAATGCCAAAGAGATTTCAGATTTTTTAGAGAGGCTGAATTATTGAATGATTTTTAGTTTAGTGCAGGAGTTCATTAGGGATGTGCGTGTGTGTTATCTACCGTCCTATCGGCAACGGGCCAATGTTTACACCACACAATTTCTACTGCTTTAAACAGATGTGTTTTATGGGAGTGTAACACATGACTCCCGCAGGCCCTTTAACCTATGAGGCGCCGTATAGGGCTTAAATCAAACTTCACTCATGCACACACATATGAAACACTTGCATGTACATATATGAAACAGTCACACATACATATATACTACTAACTGCTCAAACAACTACATATGAGACGGGCACGCACACATGAGATGTCTATGAGATGCACGCACATGCACACACACATTCTCCGTGCACATACACCTATGAGATTCTCAGTGTAACAGGAAGGCATTTCAGTGTAACCGGAAGTCATTTCAGTGTAGATGGACTTGTCGCTTCATACTCCATGATTGGTAGTAGCGGATTGTAAACAGCCTGCTGTTGGACAGTTTAGAAGACGGAGTAGGACAGTATAATGATTATCACTGCTCAATCACAAGGCATATTCAGAACTGTCCACATAATGTCTGAATATTGCAGCAGCAGAAACGCAAGTGATGTTTAGCAAAAAGAAAACTGAAGCACAGAATCTGTGGCTAATATGTCGGATCCTACAACAGAAGCAATTACTGTTTTGTGAAATGTGTTTCCTCGCCTTCGCTAATAAGATCAGTAATCCCACGGGACTCTGAATCGGAAATTCAAACATTGTTCCGACCCTCCATACCACCCACTTTTGTGGTGATAATAAATAAATCACTCGTTGCCGTATAAACTGTCCATTAACGGCCTATTTAAGAAACGCTACTACTAATCAGGGAGAATGAAGTCCATATACATTGACATTACTACTCCCTGCGCAGGAAATGTCTGATAAGGGAAATTCACTCTACAAAATTCCACCATTGAGAACACCCTGCAACGTCACCTCCTCCTTGCGTTACCATGGTAACACAAGCACCTCGGATACCTGTTGATGCTGCTGTGGAAATTTCACGCCACGGACATTAAATATAGAATGTTAAAAATATATAACGTTAATACCTTACGAATAAATTATTCGATTAAGTTACATGATGTACGGAGATGTATTTATTTTTAAAAAACATTTTTTACAGAATACTAGCCTATACAGTATAATACAAATGGTTTCTTAATTAAATTAAAATGTAAATTCTTGTGTCCTATTTATATGATGTCGTCCTCGATCATAATTATAATAAATATATAAATAATTTATCGAGCTCAATTTTTTTATACGCCAGAGATACTTAATGACTTATAGGAAATTATTTATTCCCTTTTCCGCTAAACTGAAAATCCGTTGTTCACTCGTTCCCTACACCGCTACAGTTCGCTTTGTGCGCGTCCCCTAGTTGTGTCTTTGTGTGCGCGCACGTCGGTGCACGGACAGTTTGTGTGTCTATGTGCGCGCGCCTCATAGGCGTATGTGCATGGAGAGTTTGTGTGTATGTGCGCGCGTCTCATAGGTGTATGTGTGTGCATTTCATATGTAGTTATTTGAGCAGTTAGTAGTATATATGTATGTGTGACTGTTTCATAAATGTGTATGCAAGTGTTTCATGTTTGTGTGCATGAGTGAAGTTTGATTTAAGCCGTATACAGCGCCTCATATTTACCCTCTTTCCTTGTATATAGAGTCCTTTATTTTTTAGGGTATTTTTGTAAACTTTTTACATCTGGAAATGCAAAAAAAAAGTGTTTTGAAAATAAATGCATTTCACTAGAGTAAGAAACAAATAAGAAAAGATTATTGTAATTAAACTAACCTTAGAGAAAGAAGAAGACCTCTTATGTTACAAGAGTTTATCAGTCATATTTCTGTCTATAAACAAATATATTTACCTGTATGCTGTGTGAAAATAAATAGATGGTGTGTGTGTGTGTGTGTGTACTGTACTGTACATGTGTGTACCTGTTCAGACCAGACTTTCTCCTGCTCTTATCCCTCTCACCTGCATGCCCACTGTCACCCTCATCATGATAAGTTTGTTTGCATACTGATTGTGTTTTGTTTAAGATCGAGACTGGTGCTGACATGTTTATGAATATCTATTATTACACATTTTACTAGTTTGGATCTGGTATTGGATAAAGTTTTCTTTATAGTAGGCACAAGAAACACATGAACGATTCTGAATTAAATTATTTGTTCTGATATGGTTATGATAATTAGGGCCCAAGCACTATGACATCAGCCCTATGTCGTCATAGTGTGTGAAGGGCCCTCTTGTTTCCATAAGGATTTTTTTTCCCACCCTTTTGGACTTTTCGGGGGTCTTAACATGCTCAAAACTCATGAAACTTGGCAGACAGGTTGGAATCTGCTGCCATCAGGATGCCTGAGAATCACGGGAATTTGCTGCCTAGCTCATACACACTTTCACATAGGCACACGAAACTCGGTACACATTTAGAGCTCATCGAGCCGAACAACTTTCGCGCTGCATGTCCTGGGCTAAACCCAACAGGAGGCCGGTTATTTTGTGTATAGTGTGTGATGTGTGCAGGTTGTGCGGTGCAACCTAGTGGCGATGGCTTTTTCGAGGTCTTAACACACTCAAATAACACAGGTTGTGCGGTGCGCCCGGGGTGGCGATGGCACTATATTTTTATGTTGTTTTTTTACATCATAAAAAACAGTTAAATTAAAGATATAAGAACATTTGGACCACCATAATTCTGCTGTCTAAGTTTTTTCCCTTCAGGTGTGAGTTTAAATATGAAAATGATGTACAATAGGTCTAGCATTGGTTTGGCTATATTTAATTCAACAGAAGTAAAGTGTGATTTTTACTGTATATAATACACATCTGACAACCACAGCTGTGAGCATGTTACCATAACACACTGAAAAGTGTCTGATACCCTACAATACAATATACAGAGGGGCCCAAAAAATTATATACACTTCCGGAGTTGTTATCTGTGCACATTTAGAGCTCATCGAGCCGAACAACTTTCGCGCTGCATGTCCTGGGCTAAACTCAACTCAATTTCTGTTTTTAAAACTAAAATTGAATTGATGGCAGTAGATGCACTATCATCAATATCATGTAACTGTGATTTATTTATTTATTTTTGTGAAATGATTGAGTCCCACTGTTTTAGTGGAAAAGTAAATGTGTTTTGTTTGTTTATTTTACATGTCAAATATGACATTCAGTTCATGAAAGCATTTTTTTAATTAAATATTACTATCAATAATATGAAATATACAAATAGTTATTTAAAGTTATAAAAAGTTATTTAATCTGTTCGAAGTTGCCGCTTTTAACCATAATTTAAAAAAGAATTAGCTATAAATGAATCATTTAAGAAAAGATATTCCCAAATTATCAAATGCCAGCAAGAATATAGTGTTCAGTTGGGTTTTACAAAAAGGTAAACCATGCAACTGCAGTATAGCATAAACATGTCTTTACATGTCTACTGTATAGTCACCTTTCATAAATGTTTGATGTGTTGATAATGTTTAAGAATGAAAGATTAGAGAATTAAGAATTTTTAGAGTCTCAATATCTGAAATTAATATTTTTATATATATTAATATATATATTAATTATATATATTAATTTATATATATAATATATTAACATTATTTTAAAATTATCTCTAAAATGCATAATAATAATAATAATAATAATAATAATAATACCCTCATTATAGGGTAATAATTTTCCTTTCTTAATACACAAAATACTATTTTAAATGTTTATGATTTTTACTTTTATTTAAAATAATATTTTCATGTTTAAAATGAATGTTTCAATAAACATTGAAGCAGGTTTTGTCAGTGCCGTTGTTGATTGTACAGGGCATTGTATCCTGAAACCATGCTATTTTCTTCTGGCAAATAATGTAATATTAATAATATATTATATGGGGGAAGAAGGACATTTGAAATGAACAGTTGAAAACTATTATGAAAAATAAATAAATAAATAAATAAACAAACAAATAAATAAATATATATATATTTTTAATTACATACTGTTGTATTCCAAAAGCCAGGGTATTCTGGCTATTCTTACCTCTACCCGTGCTGTAACAGACTTGTCATTCACTTGGTGGGTTTTCATGCGTAGAGAACTTGCCATTTAGCAGTGTGTCAAAGGAAACATCAGCGTTGACCGACCTCGAAGTGGAACTTTTCTGTTCAAGCCATGAGCTGATGATCTCTGAGTTCATCTCCCCTGAGCTCATCTTCTGCGGTATACCAAACGTCTCATCTGGGATGAGATAGAAGCCATCTTCAGTGGTCTGGCATTGTGAGTAGCTTAGGTTCATCACTCGGCCCATATCAATGTTGCGCAAGTTGTCCCAGCCTCCACCAGGGAGAACTTCAAGTGCTGGGGCACTAAAGTTCATGTGGCATTTACGAAGTCCATTGCTCTGAGTCATAGCTGTAGCAGTGTTTTTACATTCTTGTTCTCACGTAATGAGAGTGTCTTACCTATGTGCAGCTGAAAACTGTCAAAACATCTTTTAGTTTCATTTTCTGACAAAAGCATAACATATTCATACACACCCTGTGTTTAGTTGGTTTCCTCCTACTGTCCAAAGACATGCAGAGAAGGCAATTGGTGTTCGCAGATTGCCTGTAATGTGTGAATGAGTGTGTCCGCATGTGTTATCCGATGGATTGGGACCCTCATGTCACGCCTGAAGTCTCCTTGAATAGACTCCAGGCTTCCTGCGATCCTGTACAGGAACGGCAGTATAGAAAATGAATTAATATTAATATTAATGTAAAAACTATTTTATATCATGCAATCCACAGCACTGATGAATCCTCAAATCTAACTGATTTTCTAACACAGCATGTCGAATATATAAAAATTTGACTTTGAAAGGAGCCTAAAACGAAGAGTATACTTGTGCATGTATTCAGTTTAAGACTAATACACGGATTGACCCAAATTTATCTGATGCCCTCTAGTGGCTAGCAGCTGTATTATTATTTTTTTTTTTTAACTCAGATCACTGTGATAATCCATTTTAGTTAAAATAAACACTATTAGAAACACCAGTTGGGCCACACATATGTTGAATCCCTATTTTTCAGGTACATTTTCATGCTTAGAATCTGGTTAAAAGTACCACATCTCTACTAGGTATTTTAATATATTCTAAACTGGTAGTTGTGAAGGCCACTGAATAGCACTGGTACATTATGATGCTGCAAGTAGCCATTAAATGGTAAATTGTGGTCAAGAAGGGATGCAGATGGTCAGTGACATTATTTAAATATGTACTAATAGTCCCAAAATATTCCACAAAAACATTCCCACATCATTACACCACCTCCACCAGGCTGGACTGATGAGACAAGACAGATTGAGTCCATGGATTCATGCTCTTGGCACCAATTCTGATCCTATCTGTGTGCCTTTGTGGAAATGGAGACTCAACAGACAAAGCTACATATTTTTTTTCCAGTCTTCAAGAGTCTAGTTTTGGTGAGGCTGTGTCCACAGCCTCAGCTTTATGCTCGTGACTGACAAAAGAGAAACTTGTTGTGGTCTTCTGCTGTTGTATCCTATCTGCCTCAAAGTTCAATAATAATTTATATAACAGTCCCTGCAAATGAAAGAAAATTAATTTATTTTCATTTACTGCTTTATTCAGTTTGGGAACACTGGGAACAGAGTTGGATTATTGTCCTAGAAGGCACTAGGGCATTTCAAGTCAGGAGTCTCAGAAGACCTCAGACTTTCACAGTCCCCAGATGTGGCCTAAGGCTTTTCAAAGCCCATGGCAGTCTAATGCCCTCAAATGATTTTACCAGGGACTCAGAAAACCTTGGACATTGACTGAGAAAGTCTCAGGTTGGGAATACCTCAGGCCTAACCTTTCTGAGTGCATTTGTATGCCAAGGACCTTACAAAGCTTCAGAGCTGAAGTGTCTACAGGCCTGGGCCCGTATTCACAAAGCTTCTTTTTGCTTCTAGTGATTCTTAGAATTGTGACACTTAGAATTTCCCCTTAAATTTAGGACTAAATTTTAGTAAAGGTAAAAATTATTCACAAAACATCTTAGCCCTAAAAACAGCTCCTAAGGACTTTTAAGAGGCTTAAGAGTTTCTATAGCAAAGGACAAAATGGCGGAAAGAAGAAATATTCTCCAAACACTGAACGTAAAGCTAAACGTAAACACTGCCCTTCTGTACTAATTTGGTTTTCTTGTTCTTTTACTTCCTTCCATCTCTCTTGGATTGTTGGCTACATTCCATCCAAAAGTGCAACTTACGGTAAATAGACTGTCCTGCAATCATGTAAATTGGTAAAAGCTGAGCCATTTAGCTCCCATCAATTTGAAATCGATTACAAGTAATAAAATCAGGATGGTAAATAATTGTAAGAACTTATATATAGTATACATTTGGATGTTTAGTTATCTTTAAAATATTATACATATATATACATTTCTACAGCAGACGACAAAATGGGGGAAAGAAGAAATATTCTCCAAACACTTAATCTAAAGCTAAAAGTAAACACTGCTCTTCTGTCCAGTTTGGTTTTCTTGTTGTTTTACTCCCTTCCAGAAGATTGTTGGCTACATACCATCCAAAAGTGCAACTTAAATAGAATCATGTAACTTGGTACAAGCTGAGCCATTTATGTGATCCAATCTGTATGGTAAAGAAATGTAACTACTGTATGGAAATCAATTGCTTCAAACGTAGACACATTTTCAACATACATATGCAACTAACTTTGCATAAGTAGCCTGTAGTCATGATTATACAATTTATTTATATACAAACATTATGATTTCACTGTCTATTCTATTATCATAAATTATATTTTCACAGAGTGCATTTTAAGACCTTTGCAGATTTTTTTATCAACCAATCCCGGTCCTTGAATTGCTGCGTCATCCCTAGCAACGGAGTCAACCACACCTCCTCACTGAGAGAAAAGTTTTTGTACTTTCCTTACTCAGAATTGCTCTGAGAAGTTTCCTAAGTCACTTTTAGTCTGGGACTCCCAGCTAGGACTTTTTAGGCTAAGATAGGAGCTTTCAGATCATTCTAAGAAGCTTTGTGAATACGGGCCCTGGAGTTTTTTCATTTACCCCACCTGATCATTTACAATTACAGTGATCTTTATGGGCTGTGTTTTAGTGGGACAGAAAAGGGGGAAACCTAATCCCCATGAGTCTGTCCACTCTGGTCTAGACCTAAAATGCAAGGCCTTTTAAGAAGGTTATAGCCTATTGTACTTCTCATGAGCTCGATCAATAGTAAGCCTATTCAGCCCTTCTGATTCCAGAAGTAATCCTGTGAGTCCATGCAGGCTGTTTGTCCATAGCATTCTTGTGTCATTGTCCTTTGTGGTTCTAGCAGGAAGCTTTTGTTTGGCCCCAGGATGAAAACACCTCTAGGGCTTTTATTCTGTGTGCCATCCCATGCACTGGTAGGCTGGGTATTTGTGTCATTGTAAAATGTAATGTGTGCTAAGATAGTGATCTGACAGTGTACAATATTTACATCTACATTCTTTTACAATCTTGTAAAAAATATATATATATTGGAAAAATCTATATTAAAAGGTGTCATAGTCAATCTTACTAATTTACCTACACTGTGCAACAGGTTTAAGAATTGCTTGCTGCTTGTATAAATTCAGATGCAGATGTGATTCAGATTCCATGTATGACCTGCTCTCTAATGTAGTCTTGCATTGAAATGTTACTTTTGTCCAATTTCCAGTTAACATCATTGTGATAAATGCTTAAATACAGGTGAACTAAATGTATGTAAATTAATGTCTTAATATTGTTAAAAGATTATATAGAGTTATAGTGTTTGTGTTTGTAATCACAAAGAATGGTCTTATACTCAAGACTACAAAATGTATCAAAGAAGGGAATGCGTTCACAAAAGCCTGCCTTAAATTTAAACCATCTGGCATGGAGTAATTCCATATTGAGCTGAACAGTTTCTATTTAATTTATATTCTATTTTAGTTTTGTATTTATTTAATCAACCACATATTATTAATTTTTTTTTCATTTAATATACAGTATTTAATTAAAATACTTCAATATAGGGATGGTTGTTAATATTCTTAAGCGAATGTACTTTTTTTTGCAAATTCATCATAAATTGATCTATTTAAAATATATATGCATATTTGTC
The DNA here is from genome assembly GCA_030347435.1 of Clarias fuscus. Classification (NCBI taxonomy): domain Eukaryota; kingdom Metazoa; phylum Chordata; class Actinopteri; order Siluriformes; family Clariidae; genus Clarias; species Clarias fuscus. Next base: position 16,862,963 of record CM059229.1, on the reverse strand, counting down.
GAGTTATTTTTAAACATTTGACGTAAAATCTTTTGTGTTTATTTGTGGCTAAAAAATTATATGCAGAAGTGAATACAAAATCAAATATAGTTGCAAGCAACGATGACGGGCCCAAGCACCGTGTGCCATCGCCACCCCAAGGCGCACCGCACAACCTGTGTTATTTGAGTGTGTTAAGACCTCGAAAAAGCCATCGTCACTTGGTTGCACCGCACAACCAGCACACGTCACACACTATAAAGGGCTAATGTCAGTTTGGGCCCTAAATATTTGTTGAGTGCGTTAGTGTGTGTGTGTCGTGAAAGAGGAGTGTGTGTGTGCGTGTGTGTGCGAATGTGTGTGTTAACATTTGTGATGTTTATGTATGTACAATAGGCTGCAGATGCTGGAAAATAAGCCTCACATGATGTTCCTCAATGTGATGTCACTGAACGTGATGTCACAGAAGGCGTCACTGAATATAATGTCACACAATATAATGCCACACAGAAAGTTATTAATCATTTTTCGGTGTAAGTTTAGGACATTATCACGGCTGGCCCGTTCGAGATATCAAAAATCCCTCCGCAATTTTGCATCCTCAATGTCTTTAGATCTCTTCGGCCCGGTTTGGTGGTGATCATATAAATTCCCTAGGAAGAGTATATCAAAATCCATCGGGTGCGTTTTTGCAAACGACCCAAAATAACCAGCCTCCTGTTAAGTTGAGATGACATGCAGCGCAACAGTTGTTAAGCCCGATGAGGTCTAAATGTGTACCGAGTTTCGTGTGCCTACGTGAAAGTGTGTATCGGCTATGCAGCAAAATCTCGTGTGGGGGCCCCGGGCCACAAGACTCTCAGGCATCCTGATGGCAGCAGATTCCAACCTGTCTGCCAAGACCCCCCAAAAGTACAAAAGGGTGAAAAAAAAATCCTTAGGAAAACAAGAGGCTCCTGCGCACCTTATAGTGCTTGGGCCCTAACAATTTTACAACAAATGCTAATCGAAAGCAATAAAAAACGTATAAAACAATACATAAACAAATTATATAATAATGATTTTTTTAGGTTTACTTTTTTGTCAGGTTTACTTTTAAGCTTAATTGTGTTAGTAATTTAGTGTGTACCTTTTCGTTAATTTTACTTTTTCAGGTTTGCAATTTTGTCAATTACGTCTCGTTAAAAAGACGTCACTGGTAAAGGTCAGTATTAAATAATTGACAGAAGAATAAACCAATGGCGTTGAGCCCATCATGGTGAGGGCGGGGTTAAATATCCAACTTAACCCTAGGAAGCATGCTGCTATAGAAACTGATTTTCGGAGACGTGTTGTGCAGGAGGTTGGTGAAACGAGATCTATTTATGTCTAAACAGCGAACAACGTTGAGCTTTATATATCGCTTAAAACTGAATTATATCACAGCAGAGTTTATTTTGATGTTTAGCTTTCTGGAGAGAAATTCAGTAGGCTGGGAAGTTAATATTTACTGCACGCTTTATGTGCCATATGGTAGCATGGACTAGCATGACCGTTGGTGTGTTTTATAGCGTTTAAGTTTATATTTCTGTTAAAATAGTGAACAGTGTGTATTGTTTTTCAGATTCCCGGTATTGAGGGTGTCTCAGAGGTTCGCTTGGGTTACATCAGTCTGCCTTGTACGGATTACTCCCGAGTGTTTTGTGTAACGCATTGCTGCATACAGTGCGACCACTCATCCAAACACTTCATTCATCTCAGGGAGACCAGCGGTGTGTTTATGTCTTTGCTTCACGAAAACGCAGGCTATTTGGACGCAAGGAGCTGCGTATGGGAAAGGTATCATTCATATTTATGTATTTTCGTTCTTTCTTTAACATCTGATTGATTTATTTGTCTAGCATGTGTTCATGTTTCCGTCTCGCGCCTGCTCTATAAAATGATTCAATTCAAAATGGCGCCTTTCGTTCTTCCCAGTTCACACTTCTACTAATTCTCTGAACTGGATAACGGGAAACTAATGACCTAGTGGCGTGGTATTTAGATATGTTACCCCAACACAATTTGTATGTATGAGAGTAGTTTATATTTTTTTATATTCATATTAAGGAAACATGTTTGTGGTCTCACGCACAGAGTTCACTCTGTATTCTGTGACGTGTCTCGCGAGATTGGCGTGTTAATCGATATTAACTATCACGTGACTATTGCGTGGGCACGTGCTAGTCCGCGAGGCATTTACACAGCTGTTCCAAAAAGATAACTGTAAAGTAATTGTACACGCACGCATTTTGGTGTGGTCTGGTCAGGTTATCCCATCAGGTCTTTATGCTCCAAACAAACAAATATGCTTGTACTACACCTAAATGAGCTAGATGTTATTTGCTATGGATGAGAACAAAATATATCATTACTTTTGTAACGTATAATACTACTGGGATATTGGAACGAGCATATATCTTTTAATTGAAAACAACCAGAAAAACATATGATCCTGTGCATCTGTGCTATTTCTTTGCCTGTGTCCCTTTTTTTATTTTGTACGACAACGTAGGCAATATGTACCAAATCTATTTATTTTAACGAATTACACATTCATGACTGAGCAAAAAATAAATAAAAAGGTCACTTTATACTGCACAGTGCTGAGCCCCAAATCTAAAACACACATAAGAAGAAAGCCATATAAAATGTATATACAAGTCTGACTTTTCCCCCTAGCCCAGGTTCACACAGTTAATCATTGCTTGTTGTTGCAAGTGACTAGACCGTGTGATATGCCTGCTGCGCTTAGTGTCCTTTGGGGCTAATTTACTTTACCCCTCAATGACACGTACATAATGTCTTGAGCAACAAAGACACATGTGTTACAAACAAACTTTAAGAAAGGTGAAAGAAGTAAATAAGCTGAACTGCACACATCTCATCCAACCCAGTTTGTCTTTCAATGAGGGCGGAGTTTGTTCATGTATGTATGCATGAATGTGTGGCATGAAAGTTTTAATGCAGAACTGTTCTATAAAATTAACTTTTTAGTCATGTGTACATATGCAAACACATGGTTTTTGACTTTTTGTATTGTCTGGGGCTTAAAAGAAAAAGCCTAGTAGGTTTTTCCCCATAAGGTAAAGATGCCCCCTCTCGGCTTGTTGCTTACCTCTGCTGTTCTCTAGTTAGCTATGGCTCAGCACTAGTCCATTTACGTACACTGAAACAGCATGTTTGGAGGAGGTGTGAAAAATGCATTATCTGAGGGGTAATTCGGCTGAAGATGGCACAGTAGTGTAGTGCTTAACACTGTGGCTGTAGGGTTGACGTCTTCTTCAGCTACACACAGCTGTAGGGTTGAGTGTTTTAATCAGGATTGTGTGCATTTTGCATGTTCTTCTAGTGGTGGGTTTCATCCAGGTACCGTGTGAACTTTAATTTTTTTTTACATTTAGTTGTATATATTTTGTTCCCTATCCTTCATCTCATTCAAGACCAATCATCACAGTAAAGCACTACTTTTAATTTTTATTTATTTATTTATTTTTTACATTTAGTGAAGTATACATGTACACAAACAGGTTAATCATATTTTTTTGTGTTTGGTTCTCTCTCCCTAATCTCATCCAAGACCAATCATCACTGTAAAGCACTACTAAATGTATACATTTTCTAACACATCATTATGAAGCCTATGCTGTTTTTCTCCTCATTAACCTTTTCACTTGGGATCGGTTAGATCAAAGCATTGGTCCGAAATACATTAATTATACGGTGTGGTTGTATAAAATTTCATCTGTATGCAAAAACCCCAACCTATGGACAAATTACAGAGGTAGCCGATCTGGCTCTCTTGCCCTGCTCATTGGCTCTTGCCCATTTCTCTTGTTTTACAGAGCTGTTGGACAGCTGTTGAAACCTGCGTGGGGGGAACTTAGTCAACGAGCTTGCCCCTTGGAGCCTCAGTGGCCAAACCATTTTCATGTCAGAGACCGAGTCTTCTTGCAGTCGTTTATGTCCTCCTTTTCTCTCTGCACTGAGAATACGAAACTTTGTCAATTCAGGATCTTGTCGTCTTGCTGATAAAGCCTATAACAAGCCAAAATGTCTGTCAACGTCAACCGTAGTGTTACGGACCAGTTTTACCGGTACAAGATGCCACGTTTGATTGCTAAGGTAAGAGTTCACCTTAAAAATAAATAAATAAATAAAATATTGTTAACAAAATAGTGAATGTAACTTGCCTTATTATTATTATTATTATTTTTTTCACAATATGTTGTATTTTCTGCTAGGTTGAAGGCAAGGGAAACGGTATCAAGACTGTGATAGTTAACATGGTTGATGTTGCCAAGGCACTGAACAGGCCTCCAACTTGTGAGTACTGTTTTAAAAAGGAGCTGGGGAAACTTATTTATTTAAAAGAAAGCTTCAATAACTCTTGAAAAAGAGTGCTCTAATGTTTGATAATGCTGTTTTTAGATCCAACCAAGTTTTTTGGCTGTGAGTTGGGAGCCCAAACCCAGTTCGATGCAAAGAATGACCGATATATTGTGAATGGATCTCATGAGGCAAACAAACTGCAAGACATGTTGGACGGATTCATTCGCAAGTTTGTGTTGTGTCCGGAGTGTGACAATCCTGAGACTGATCTGGTATGTATGCTTAAAGTGCACTCTTGCATTTGAATGACTGTAAAACTAGGCTTCGGCGCTTATTTAAATTTTTTTTAAACGTCCCTGTTGTCCTTTTGTTCTGTTCTTTAAACCCATGACTGTTTCATTTACACAAGTGAACCTGGTGCCCCCTGACTTTTGATACCTGTGTCCATATTTGCACTTTGCTGAGTATGCAGGTTGCTGAAGGCTCACTCCCAGCATGTGACCTCACTTTTGCCAGTTTTCTTTCTCCATGTGCCTGGGTAAAGTGGCTCTTCACAAGAGCTTCTGTGATGCCCAAATTAGAAAAATAGGACAGGTTAATGAACAATGGTACTCTAGGAAGTGTAGAATTGACTGACAGTAGAAATCATTGGTACAAACAATGGATCTAGTTTTGGTGTCTGTTTGGTTTGAAAAGCAGTGCACTCCGTGTATTCGGGGTGTTGTAGTCTGGCCTTGTTTTGCAATGCAGCAGTCTGACTCCAGTATACTCTCAGCTACATGATTTTCTGCTTAGACCGCAGGTGTGTTTTGCCTTCAGCACTGGCGTGTACCATGCTGTATTTCGAATAAGCAACTGTGTAGGATGTGCTGCATAATTGAGGGCACAGGATTCAGGTTTGAGCCTTTTTCTCAGTTTCTAGCAGCTTGTCTACATCATGCAAAAGTAGAAGCTTTGAATTGAGCTGTAATATCTAGAAAATGTGTAATGTTCTAATTAGACTTGAATTGGTACAATATCAATTGATGTTAATTGAATGTTATCCCAGAAATATCATATTTTGCATTTGGACTACAAATTCTGCAAACAAGATAAGAGCATGTTTTGTATTTATCACCAAAAAGGGCACCACAGGTGTTTTCTGCTCTCTAATATGAGCACACTTCCTGGAAGCCCCACCCTTTCCCCCAGTACATGCATTCCCCCTGCCCAGGATAAATGGATTGTTTTTGGTTTGTTAATGTGAAGATAAAGTCTACTAATATATGTTCAACTTGACTAAAATTAGACAAGTTTGTCATGATGTTAGAAATGTCTCTGAAACCCCTAACATAGAAATGTTCGAAAGGACTTTAGTCTTAAGACTTTAACTAAATTAGTTTGTTTTTGACTACAAGGAATGTGCAGCATACCGTTTTAAAACAATTACTGAGTTACTAAAAAAAGCCTGTGATATTTTAAACCTCTCCTGCTCTCCTTAAAATGGTGCAACTACTCTCGACTGTCTTAGGTTTTGAATTATAATTCTTTTGAGACATGTCGTTTAGGGTAAATCTTTATTACACAAACCTAGTCATGAAGCAGAAGTTTATATAATTTTTTGTAACTTACTAAATCACTTATTTTTATACTTATTTATAAATCACTTCTCTCTCTCTCTCTCTCTCTCTCTCTCTCTCTATATATATATATATATATATATATATATATATATATATATATATATATATATATATATATATATATACACACACACACACACACTTTTTTTTTTTTTTTTTTTAAACCAGTTATTTTGTTTGAAGAATTATACAGTCAGGGTTTGCAGTTTTATCACACAGCCCATTTTGAGAACCAAAAACATTATGAGGCACATTAACTAGGCGTTAACTTAAGCATTTTGTGCTGCTCCTATTTTTCTGCCTGATGTTTTTAGTTCAAATACTTAGTCCTGTGTTCATGTAACTCAGCACATCAACGCCAAAAAGCAGACCATAGGAAACTCTTGCAAGGCCTGTGGATATCGAGGCATGCTGGACACCAGACACAAGCTCTGTACTTTCATTCTGAAAAATCCACCCGGTAAGTTACGAGATCCGTATTGAATATTTCTTTTGATTTAAAAGCTGTGAATTAAGTAAATGTCAACACCAGCTTGCTATTGTTAATATTATTTGCCCTCTAGCTTCTACCACCATCTCTATTACATGGGCATTTGGACATTTCCATATTCAGCTTCAGATAATACTTTGATTTTAACACAGACAAGAACACTGATTCCAGCTTTACATGGAGGTTTGCACGTCATGGTTTTGTGACACACTATTTCGGTTCCTTCTTATTCTTTAACATGTTTCAGCACATGTTCATGACCTCTTTTTTGCCACTGAGTCACTTGCTGGTGTTGAGAAACTAGCAGATAAACATGGATTTTTATTGCAAAACCCTGTGTTAGTGCAGCGTGACAGGAAAGTGAGGAAGACTAAAATAGCCCGATTTAAATGTGGCTTGTTTCGCTGTGACTCCCAGTAATGTTTCAGAATGGTAGAACGCCCACACGGTCCCTTAAAACAAATGCAGATACTGGTGGCTGCATTGCATCACACGCCTAATGCTTTACACCCCTGGAGCAGACGGTTAATATGTGGCTTTGTAAGATTTCACATGACTAATAGTTTAGTGCCTTAATATCTTGCTTATTTTTTAATATATATTTTTTTTGTGGTGTTGCTTGTCCGGAAAAGAGAATGACACTGGATCTGTCAAGAAGGAAAAAGAGAAGAAGAATCGAAAAAAAGACAAAGAGAATGGCTCAAACAGCGGGGAAGCTGGAAACCGCAAAGACATAGATGCCCCTGATGCTGTGGTGTGTGAATTTTTATAAAGTTCAGTTCAAAGTATTAATCACTTATTAGGGTGGGACTTTCAATTTTAATAGTGTTTATTTTGAATCAGTTAATTCGTTTTTGTAAACGGTTATGTGACTGTCGGTAGGATGGCGATGACGATGATGAAGATTGGGCTGAAGAGACCACCGAAGAGGCACAGCGTCGCCGGATGGAGGAGATCAGCGAGCATGCAAAGGGCCTCACGCTGAGTGATGATCTGGAGAAAAGCTTGGAGGAAAGGGTCAACCTGTTCTATAATTTTGTGAAGGTGAGTGTCCTGATTAAATTTACCTGGAGTACTGGTTCTTAAACCATTAAACATGTAGAAGATTGTGTTTTCTTAATTGTAATGCCTCACAGCTTTGAAAAGTTTTCTAGATGTGTTGTGTTTGATTATTTTTACTGAAAATTGTTTTTGCTATTCCGTCCTCTCTTCCTACAGCAAAAGAAGGAGGAAGGTGTGATCGACTCTACTGATAAGGAAATCTTGGCTGAAGCAGAGCGGCTTGAGGTGAGGGCCATGGGCCCGCTAATTCTGAGTGAGCTGCTCTTTGATGAGAACATCCGCGAGCAGATTAAGAAATACAAGCGCCACTTCCTTCGGGTGAGTGTGTGTCTGTACTCGATCCATTTTATTCAAACTAACCGATCCTGCTGTAATTTACCATTTATGGTTAGGTCTATAAACCGCTCTGGGTGATGCAGCTTATGAAATTCTTTTAACAGTTTTGCCACAATGATAAAAAGACTCAGAAGTACCTACTAGGTGGCATTGAGTGTCTGGTGAAGCTCCATCAGAGTCAGCTGCTACCTCGTGTCCCTGTCATTCTCAAAGACCTGTATGATGCAGACCTGCTGGAAGAAGACGTCATACTTGCCTGGGCAGAGAAGGTAAGAGTCAAGATGCACATCAGTGATGGTGTTCCCGTAATGTACAAGGTGACTTAAAAGTGTATTTTAGAAATATAAATTGCACCAAATTGATGGCATCAGAATTCACGGTAGACGGCACAGTGGTGTTGTGGTTAGCTCTGTGGCGTCGCGCCTTCAGTCTGAGGGTTTAATACTTAACCTCGGGTCTGGGATGTGTACCCTTGCTTGGGGGTTTTCTCAGAGTACTCCGGTTTTATTCCACAGTCCAACAAAATGTAATTGAGGTTAATTGGCACCCCAAGTCATCTGGGAGGGGCTCCAGGTCCCCACGACCCTGTACCCAGGAATAGTGGTATAGAAAATAAATGAATGACGCATTTAAAATGTGTACTTGTTGAACATTTATTTTTGTGACAGAATTGATGATTCGTAGAGATCTTTTGTTATCCAAGACACAGCTAGTTTGTCTTATCCTAATTAAGATGTGTGCTCTGTTCCAGGTCTCCAAAAAGTATGTGTCTAAAGAGCTTGCTAAGGAGATCCATGCCAAGGCTGAGCCCTTTGTAAAATGGCTGAAGGAGGCTGAGGAGGAAAGTGAAGGCAGTGATGAGGAGGATGAGGAAGATGAAGACAATGTGGAGGTAATGACTTTTGAGTATTTAGAAACCCTAATGTAATCAGTGAATGGTTAATCCCATGGATTATTTTTCCTTATGTAAATGCATGGTCAGGAATGGTAGGGGAATTGTAAAGCAAAGTGAAAGGCTATTATATAAAATTTATTTGTATCTAGTTTTTGAGAACTTTTTTAAATGATAAGGGTGTCCATTTCAAATAGTCATATCTTCTGTTTTTTTAGTGATGCGTGCACAAAGTTTGCACGTATACTTGCATCCCCCCCAGATAATTGTTTCACGGATATCTTCAATGTACAGACACCAACTTTACTGTATTATTATATTATATAGATAAATTACCTCTAAACCCACCTTCAGTATTGCTCCAGCAGAGTTGTGTGGCCATAGCCCACACTTTGCAAAACCCCCAAAGTGGCAAATCTGTTTATCATTTGGGGATTTCCTTATGTTTTCTCTCTTAACCAGGTGGTGTATTCCTCCGCTGCACGCGAGTTGAAGATGGAAGCCACAAAGCCAGAAAAGGCTGATAAGAAGGAGGAGGAGGACATTGATATTGATGCCATTTAAAAATGGAAATAAAAAAATAAAGCTGCCTCTCGATGCTTTGCGATGCTGCTCCTTAAAGCGTTCCTACTCTTCAGCTCTAGGCCTGCATCAGTGCTGTGCTAGAAAGCCTTATTTTAGTCGCTATTTTAACTTGTTGCCATTGTATTTATATGCATGAAAATCTTTGGATTATAGGGTGCAGAAGTCATCCTTCATTCCTTCTTGTATTTTTGAAACTATTAAAGAATGTTTGACAGTGAATAGTCTCTGCTGCCAATAGCCTGTTGGTGTGAGTAAAGACTAATGTGTTCTCTGTATAGATGTATATCTAGTCGTTGCGTTGTAGATCAAAACAATTTAACACTAGTGACAAAGAATGAGTGTGCATCTTGCACCAGTCTTTAATTAAAATTTAGAACAGGTAAGACAATTAAATAATAACTTAAGTAATACTTTGAACACTACAATATAATTTCACATAAGAAGGTCAAACAATCACCATCATAGTCATTAAGATATTTCTTCAGTTTTAGCATAAAAGCATAACATTTTACAAGCAACATATGAACAAACTAAATGCCTTAGCAATAACTATGTCAAAGTGTGTTTCTGTTTTTCCTTTTTTGTTGTCTGTACCTGTAAAAGGTAAATCACAGTGGTTCTCCCCAGTTGGGGTCTCATGTAAAAGTGTAAAATTAGAAAATCAATACCACATTTGTACACATTAGTAGCTAAAGTATTTTGGCACAAATCCCTTAAAATTGTAAAAGCATGGGGCAGAAAGTGTGCAAAATGCAACTGATCTAAAACCATTCCATTCCCTTAGACTTTCTACAAAGCCTGATTAGCTTGCAGTAATCTTAGTGCAACACAGAGGCAGATTCACTACCTACTTGTAAATAACATCAACACCACCACCAAAAAAATAAAACATTCTGCCAACGTTACAAATAAAATATCAAAAGCATGTAGCCATTGCACTTGACCAGATTAAAGAAATCCCAGCAAATCAAACACAACATATAAGAAAGGAATTAGCTTTTGCCAATGTCCTTGCTCTAAATAGAACGATCACATGTTAAACATTCCATAAATATAGAACAGAACACACTCATTTATTTTTTTAAGGAAAACATTTCTGGTTGTAAATTAAAATGATAAAAACTGGCTCTTGGAGGATTTTAAAGGATTATTCAGACTGTTTACCTGTTACTTCTCTTACTGTATTGCTCTATGGTTGCTAAACCTTGGCATGCTGATTTGATTCGGTCGTCTTCCTGTCTTTCACTGCCGCACAAATTAACGTGACCTTATTTCGGGTTTAAACTTAAACTACTAGAAACTAACAAATGGTTAAAAACCGGCCCTGAAGCACCAGAGTGGAACGATGCTACATGCTTCCGAGAGCCTACTGCTAGAGAGCGTAATGTTACTGTAAGCTTCACTTCATCTAAAAGAAAAAACATGTAATAAGAAACGCGGCTTTTTCATTAAAGACGTAATTCATACTGGAGTAAGGGCTGCGAAATCTCCCTGTTGCTTAGAGGCAAAGTGGGCAGTTGCCTCTGTGTCGCCTGTTTCACCACCATAATGAGGAATCCCAGGACGAGGCAGCTGCCCAGGACCGTGCCCACAGCCCAGGCATACGAGGGCTCCTTGGGAACAGACGGAGGTACAGGTCTGGGTGTGAACGTCTCCACCAGCAGATCCCGCACACTCCTCAGGGAGCCGTTGTTGGGCAGCGCCTGGACGCCCAGGATGCTACACATGAGTGGATAGAGATCCACCGAGCGCATCGAGGCCTTGGTGTAACCCGTGCGGAACGATGGGCCACGGGCAACAAAGACGGGATGCATGCTGGGAAGTTGGTTATCATAGCCATGGTTGCCCACTGTGAATAACGAAATGCAGGGGGAAAAAAAGCATATGCTGTTTGTAAAGGCTCTCACTGCTTCAGTTAAAATTGCTATTGTTTTCCAAAGTGATTAAGCACCTAACAGTAGGGTATTAATGAGACTTATACTCACACATAAAGGGTCCAGTTTTGTTCTGGACAATTGTCCAGCCTTCTTTGACCTCAATAATAATGGGCATTATTCTTGCATTGTGTTTGTAGTGGAAAAGATAAGGAATATCTTCCCTCTTGTACACGACCATGTTAGGATTTGCATTCTCCAACAAATTATACACTTCGTCGAATTTACCTGAGAAAAGGAAAAGACGAACGTCGTCAGTGTGTTAATACATCCCTGACACAAGCCTAGATATAAAATCTTCTCAAAAACTTACCTTCTTTAGGTAGAATGCCCACCACTGGGCTCTTGTCTACCCATGTATAGAGATCCCGACTCACGTAGGTGTCCAGCTCAATGACTTTGTCATGTGACAGCTGTGTCATCCCATGGTCACTTGTAACAATAAGATTGACTTTGTCATAAAGCCCAGCCACCTTGAGCTCATTTCGGAGAAAGCCCAGCTTGACATCAATGTCCTCGATGACCACGTCCATAAGCGGGCTCTCGGGCCCCACGTTGTGTCCGCTCTCATCAGGCTCCTCCCAGTACAGCACCCCAAAATTAATCGCCTCTGGTCCCGAGAACCAGCCAATCAGCTTCTTTACACGCTTCTCGAAAGACATTGAGGCATTGTACCGCATGTACCGAGTCGGGTATATTCCACCGATGGACACATCTGATCCAGGCCACATGGCAGCCCCGCTCCTCCGCCCGGCCTTCTGATTGGTCACCCACAGTGGAACAGCCTCCTCCCACCAGTGAGACTCGTACATTTCCGGTCCCTCCATGGAGAAGGAGTGATTCAGAACTGGGTCATACATTTCATTTGCTACAATGCCATGGCTCTCTGCATGCAAGCCCGTCACTAAAGTGTAGTGGTTAGGAAAGGTCTTGGTGATGTAGGTGTTCTCCACCCGCTCCACCTGCACCCCCTCATCCATCAGGGCACGGAAGTTGGGTGTGGGAACCCTGTTCACGTAGTCCCAGCGGAAACCATCGAACGACACTAGGAGCAGCTTGTGAGGCTCGTATTGGTGTGAGAGAGGAATGAGCAGCAATACTAGAAGGCAGCTTTGCAAGTACATCTTCCTTATTAACACAACGTTCATGTTGCACTTCGATGCCAGATGGAACCTGTGGAAAGAAAATAATTCATGATGCACATCTAATGTTGTCTCTCGAGGCAAGAGCCGATCTACTTTCTTACATTTTCAAAATTACATTAAGATCAGAGCTCAGAAATTAGCATCAGCTGATGCTTCATGCTGAACCGATACCAACTTGGACAGCATGCGAGAACCAAGATTGGAAAGGTTGTTAAATACAATAAGGTACTGTGTTCAGATTAAATCAGATTCAGTGTTTCGGGCCAGTGTCAGCCACCGAGGGGATTGTATCCATGCCACCTTTCTCTGAAGCAAATGTCTTCTGCACTCATAAACTGGACAAGCATGCATACATAATACAAAGCACACTGATCAGCCATTTGATTAAATCCCAAAACATTAAGCACAACATTGTGCAGGTTCCCTTGTGCCAACAAAACAGCTCTGAACCCTCTCGGCATGAATCCACAAGAACTCTAGGACATTAGCCGCAGATTTTTTTAAGTACTGTGGATGCTTGGTCGGATTGAGATCTAGGGAATTTCTGATACCTTTCCATCATAGCCAGCTTTAACATTTTTCAGCAATTTGTGCTTCAAAGTATATAAATCTAAGAAATTATTCAATAAGTACAATTTGCAAGGAACATTTCTGAACATGCTGAATCTGGGTTAAGTATACGCAAACATACAAGAAATATACTCTCATAGACTTAGAATAAAATGTGTGCACCAAAATGGTTCATTTTTAAGTATGTAAGGTTTAATTATTCATGTATTCTTAATACGAGGAGTCAAATCAGGACTTTTGATTGTGCAGAATAACAGAACTGACAACCTTTATTTCTCTATATAATCCCCTGCTAAACTAACGCACTTATCCCAACATTTCACTACTGTTTGGTAAAAAGTTTTCTCAGTATGCCAAAGCCATGATCGAACTGCATGTTCTGAGTCTGAAATGCTGGCCTCCCAGGAACTCCTTTAATTGTTGGTATAATTCCCACAGACAGATGCAGATCTCCTGCAAGCCGCTGACAAGTTATCTGTTGATTTACATATATCAGACGTTAGTGGTCTGGGAGTCATCACGGTCAAAATCAGCATTAACGGATATACACCCTTCTTCATTTCATGTTTTACTGTGGATAAGAGTCTCCACCATACTGTGCTCAAGTCCTGTTTTGACTTAGTGCCTCTAAGACCAAGAAATTGTCTAAAATAAAATGAGAGGTTTGTTCTCAACAGATATTCATATTTTCAAAGCCAGATTGTGGCTAATATTTTACCTTTTTCTTTTAATTGAACTGCAAGAAAGAGGAATATAGGATTCCTCACTATTTTATGTAAAGCAGTCCACCAAAAAACGTAGAATTTTCACTTCTAGGCATAAATGCTTAAAGATGGTTATATTCTAGTGTGAAAAGAAGAGGGAAAAATAGGCTAGCAGTTTTAATAATGGCAACACATTTTGGTGCATAAATATTATCATACCACTGTGGGTGTCTATTTATTTCTTGCATGTCAAATTCAAATTCAAATGTTATTTGTCACATACGATCATGATATGAAATGAAATGCTTGTACAACCTAAACCAAAATAGAGTATTCAAATAAAGAATATGAAATAAGAAGATAATAGAAAAAAGGATGAGTATAAAAAAGAAAACATTCAAATAAGAATATAAAATATGAAATAAGAATATAAAATATTAAATATAATAGAAATTATACAAATATAGAAAATATAGGAAACTTTTAGCTGTAGAATTTATACTATGTACAAGTAAAAAATAAAATAGAATTGAACTGGAAGCAATCAGTCATGAGAAGAACAAGGTGCAAAGTTCCAAGTGTGCAAAATGTCTTAAGCAAATACAATGTGTTAACACCATGTCTGTGTATGTCTTAAGTGTTGGGCATCTAAAATGCCTATTCATCCATCCATCCATCCGTCTAGGAACCTCTGTAGTCCAACTAGGGACTGTGGAGGCAAATGGTGATTATCATTGTATTTATACTCATTTTTCCAATCATGGAAGGACCTCCGGTCTGTGCACGTGCATTCACACCCGACATACAATTTTGTAATGCCAATTAATCTAATATGCATGTCTTTAGACTGTGGGAGGAAACCAGAGAACTCGGAGAAAACCCACCCAGGCTGCAGTGGTAACCACTAAACCACTTAAAAAAAAACAACAACAAAAAAACATTTGAAATAAACAACATATTCCAAAGATTTTTTTCTTTCTTTTTTTTTTCGAATAGTCTAAATTAGTGCAATGTCCAAACAACGAGAAAATACAGACTGCTTGGGCTAATGTAAGAAGAGTAACCTCAGGACGATTCATATTTTGTTTTGTTTCATCTATCAAGAATACTTAGACAATCACCGGTGCCACCATGCATGAATGTCATGTCTTAAGGATTTCTCTAACAGGTGCATACTATACGAGTCTCGTGGAAAACCGAAACATGGCCGAGAGCATCGTGCATGTAACGAACACATATGTGCACGAGCACACAGATGTAAATGCACACAGCACAGCTGTTAAGCAGAGAGGGCTTCAGTACCAACCGATGACATCATCCAGTGCAGCTCAGGTCCAGCAGATCCGCCTGCTACTGATAAATGATAATGATATTATTTATAGCACGGTATCTTCTGTAGACGCGTCTGCATGGAAACACTACAAAAAAAAAAAAAAATGAAGACACGTAACATGCATGTCGGGTGATCAGTATTTACCCAACCTTCAGCAGGATACAGTCATCTATCTGTCTGCACGCGAGACACAGGGCTGGAGCGACATCACACACGTTTGTGTCTAACTATAACACCCATGCGTCCTTTCCTAATCAAAGCAATCAAACGCGTGAGTGCAAGAAATGACCAAGTATCAGCATGACAGAGCGAGCAGCTTACTTACCTCGCAACAGCAGCGCGCAGTCTGGCAGTGAGCGGGGAAAACACAACGGTGCCGAAAACAGGAAGTCCCGCCCACAGAAAGTCGTTAACATAATTAGAATTTAAAAATAGCCAGACGCATTAAAGATGTATTATGTTCTACCTCGGTAGTACTAATAATCACAATATATCTATGTTCGCTTGATGGCTGATTGTTTTACATTTACGGAATATTTACAATACTGGCTTACAGCAATTTAATCCCCATCAAAACAAACACACACTGGAAAGGTTATTTATTTATTTATTTATTTATTTTTAATGGAGGATGGTCCCATGTGGTCTGCTTAATTCATGTGATAATTATCCATGAAGATAGCTTGGGTTGCATTTTATACAGTTTCACCCTGATGCACTTACTGTATACAAATACACTCACTCTTTGTCGATACCGCTTTATCATGTATACAGGGTTGTGGGGGGCCTGGAGCCAATGATCCCAGGAGACATAGGGTACACCCTGGATGGGGTGCCAATCCATTGCAGGGCACACACATACTGTACATACACAAATTCACACACTATGGGCAATTTTGGGAACGGCAGTTAGCCTAATCTGCATGTCTTTGGACAGTGGAAGGAAACCAGAGTACCTAAAGGAAACCCACCAAGCACGGGGAGAACATGCAAACTCCATGCACAAACTCCATGAAGCGGGACTCGAACCCATCTCCTAGAGGTGTAAGGCGAAATTGCTAACCACTAAGCCACTATACCGCTTATATACATATAATTGAATTTTTTTCATCCACATAGTATATAACGTGTGTGTGTGTGTGTGTGTGTGTGTGTGTGCGTGTGTGTGAATTTGTCTGTCTGTGTGTACAAATAATCCAGCACTGCTTTTTTTGTATATTCAATGTATACGTACACACTGTATATAACTTCTATGTATACTGTATGTGTATCAATGTATAATCCCTATATATATATATTCCAAATTACCTGTAGTTTGTGAATGCCAGTGTGAATATTGACCGAAATGTATTTAACTATTTAAGCTATTAAATATTTTTATACATTTATTTAAGGAATCTTTTACAAATCTCTCGGACACAGTTTTATTAGCTGTAAACCAGAGTTGCAGCAGCAGTGTATACTAGTTGCTCTTTATTCTTCTGACCACAAGATGTCAATATTGGAGTGCACAGATGTTTTTTTTTGGTTTGTTTGTTTTTTTGCGATTATTATTATTTTTCTGAATTCATTAATCTAATATGTATTTTTTAAAATAGAATTAACAAGATTTTTGGAGACTACTAGTTTATTACTAATAAATAATGATAAAAAGGCTTATCGGTTGCTTAGTGGTTAGCCTTGCACCTCCAGGTCCCTGGTTTGATTCCTGTGTCGGGTCTGTGTGCATGGAGTTTGCATGTTCTCCCCATGCTTGGTGGGTTTCTTCCAGGTTCTCCGGTTTCCTCCCACATTCCAAAGACATGCCGATTAGGCTAATTGGCGTTCCCAAATTGCCTGTAGTGTGGGAACGTGAGTGTTGACAGGAGGTCTTACCACGGTTGTACAAAATGGGAATGAATACAATGGTCACTATTGGCCTCCACAATCTCTAGTTGAACGACAAAGGTTCCTAGATGGATGGGGGAAAATGATAAAGTGCTTTGATTTTGGTGCACATCCTAATTGTATTTTGTATAAAGAAAGCAAGATCTATAAAATGAAAGAAAGAAAGAAGCCTGCATTATAAGTACACCATTGTTATTTATATAGACTATTGTTCAGTTGCACTATAGGAAGGCTGTAGTAGTTGCACTAGTAGGTCCCCCTGCAGAGGGAGCAGTTGTGTGGAGTTCTCTGTGCTCACGGTCTCCACTGAACCGTGTCATGGGGAAGTGTGAAGTTAGACCACAGTATGGCTGCTGTGCAAACTATGAGGATGTGATCAGATACTTTGCTGTCTCCTTGGCAACCAGAAACTGACGCAACAACCCCCCCCCCTCTCCCCCCGCCTTCCTCTTTTCTCATTCAAAAACAAGTGGAGAGTAGGAGCAGCGCGAGCGAGCGCTCAACTCTCTCTCCCCTTTCTTCACGTGCGTCTTCTTTTCCTTCGTCTTCAGAGACATACAACCGGTAAGTAAGTGTCTTTCAACAGCGCTATATGCACCTGATGGCACATGTTTCCACCATTTTGAGCTATTTTCATTAAAATAAATTGTAAAAAAAATAATTATTATAATTTCTTATCTAATTCCTCCCAGATTAGAACATGCTGCGCGCGCTCTGTACTGGAATATGACTATGTCTGCAGATGTTTCTGATGTTTCCCTGTGCAGTTTGCACCATTTGAAGGATGTGCAGGATTAATAGGGAAAGATATTATTGCATGAATGTATTGCACGCAGACAGACCTGATGCACTGTTTTGGAGTTTTCATCTGAAAGGCTGAGAGATCCTCCAGGCAATTTGGGTTGTAGAGTTTACTAAGATGGTATATTTTATATCACATTATTAGATTACAAAGCACGAGCGTTTGTTACAATTTCCTAATAAACAACCAAGACAATCAATAACATTGCTACTTATAATACGAATAACTCAGGGTTATTACCCAGAACGATTCCATAAAAGGCAAGCCAGAGAACCATCCAGAGTTCTACATTCAACTTTTCTAAGACTATCCCAGGAGTAAGGCATCAACAATTAGCCTTTATCACCATCTGTATCTTTAGGATACGCTTAAGACAGATGTTTGTGAACATTGTGTGTTTAGCTCTAACACTGGTTACGCATGTTTGGACATAGTAGTGGTTCAGTGGTAGGTTTTTTGACTGCCATGCGGAAGGCCCAGGTTCCATTCCCAGCCACTGGATGCAGCCCAGATAAAAATTGGAGGGTTGTGTCAGGTATGGCATTCAGCATAAAATCTTTGCCAAGGATGGTGACCCCTTGATGAGAGCAGCATTATTTTTGATTTTTGACTTTCTTTAATTGATTCATTCATTCATTCATTCAGCTTTAGTAACCACTGCTCAGGGTTGTGTTTGATTCAAAGCTTTGAACCTTTGGCCAATGGTGGGAATTAATCCAGCATAGGAGACCTTTCCATTACACAGCAGCAGACACAAATGAGCAATTAGTCCACCTATGTGAGTGTTTTGCGAGGTTGGAGAAAACTAGTGAACCCATGCAGACACAAAGAACTCGATTAAGATCAATATCTAACTGTGATCTAACCTAAGATCAGGATCTAACCATTGACTCAGGAGTTGTTTGGCAGCAAGACTATTTGCTGTGCCATCATAGGAAGTTATGGAATCTAAAGATATTTTACATTTATCAGACCACTGAATGAAATGGCTGAAATCTTTGTTTATATGCCTGCATTTCTAAACAAATGTTTAACCTTATTAATCTACGTCAGATGGACCTTTTGGCTCAACCAATAGCCAATGCCATTAAGCCATTATGGGAACTTTATGTAGTTGCTGGAATATTGACATGTTTAAAGAGACTGACCCTGAATTTAAGTAAACTAACAAGTTGAATGTAAATTTTGTATTATAATTCTTCACTTTCTTCAAAACACAAATACCATACATACCAAGTGGCAAATGGCAACAATATATAAGATTATTAGCCATCAATGTGTGGTTTAACAAAACACTATAGAATTTGACAGTTGGTCTGAGAAACATTGTCACATTAACTGAAAGGTTAATAATTCCCAATAAGCATTAGGAGTAAAACATACAAGACAAGTAATTTTTAACAGATTTATTTATGACATTGACTTGTACTGATGCACTATTTGGCATTTACTCAGTTGGGTTAATATTAACGGTTTATATGGAAGTGTGAACACTAACCATTGGGAAAAAAAAAACATTCTGCCGTCATTTATATGTCACTTTCACAGGTCTTATAGATGTGTTTCATGTGACAGCAAAATGCTGACTCATAGACTGCTTTAAGTTACCATGGCAACAGCTAGCTTGGGAGGATCCGGAGCATGCCATGAGATGTAGAAAAGAAACACTCAGTATGAGCCTTTAGAAAAGTTACTGGTCAAAAAAGATGGTTTTGTAGAATTATGTCGATATAAAGCTTTCTGCCATTTTATTATTCCAAACTTTAGGAAATTTCGAATAGCAATCCAGCTACATGGATAATAGATAAATTGTGCATTTATCTGGGAAAATGTATTCCCCTTGCACTTCCAAAGGTCCAGATCATCTTTAGTGATCAGCTATAGCAAAAAAAAAAAAAAAAAAAGTTGCATTTTGGTTTATCTCCAGGATAGTTTTCAACTATTCTTGTTTTTGGTGCATTAGAAAAGCCATGGAAACGCTGCCGCAGATTCGTGTAAACGATGTCACTAGCCTGGACTGTGATAACCTGGAGGCTGCGACAGATGACCATTTAAGAAGTTTAAAGGCTTTGACTGAGAGACTTAGACTACAGACCAGGAGACCTTCCTATCAAGAGTGGAAGGAACACGTAGAAGAAGCTACCAGTGCCAAAGGACCATCAGATCTACCAACGTCCACTGTGTTTGATCAAAGTGCAGAACGGGAGCCTGAAAGAATTGCCCACAAGTTGGACTTAACACAAGAATGCAGTCCGACTTCTGGAATTCTGAAAGGGTTTGGGAATATTGATGAAGCTCTCATCTGGCTAAGGAAAGAACTGGTAAGAGATACTTGAATGGGGTTCAAGTTAAGGTTCAGTGAGGGGGGAATACATGGTAAACCTCATTAAATTAGTAGTTACGTTTTATGTTGGTTAAAGTTTTTGGATGTGTTTTTCAGAGTATTGAAATTAGTATCCATTACTTTGAATAAGACAGTACACTCAAAGCCCAGAGAGCCTTAAGCCCCATTACAAGAGATTACAAGTGAATTATTTATTATAAAGAATAGATCAATGTAAAAACTATACAGTAGTTTGCAATTCCTTGATATTTTCCCAATCAAAACAGAACCTCCTATTTAACAAGTATGATATAATGAAGAAATATAGTGAAGCTCTGCTGTTGGAGATTACAATAATGCTCTCTATACATACATACTTACAGTACCAGTCAAAAGACATACCCTTATTATTATTATTATTTTATTACATTCTAGAACAATACTGGAGTAACTATGAAATCAAAACTATGAAATAACGCGTATGGAAAGATGTCATTAAGTAATAACAATAACTACAACAGTGAGGTGGTATTTTTAGACATGAAGGTCAGCTGTTCTGGAACCGTTCTTGCAAGAACAGTATGCATTGTATGCATTTGCAAAACCCATCAAGCACCATGATGAAACTGGACCATCCCAGGAAAGCAAGACCAAAACTTACCTCTGCTACAGACGAGAAGGTTATTTAGAGTAATCAGCCTCAAAAATCACCAAAGATTAGAGGCGTTATGAAGGCTTTACAGAGCGTAAGTAGCAGACACATCTCAATATCAACTGTTCAAAGGTGATTGTTTTACAGTGTAGAAAGGATGAAAAAAAAAATCAGGAAAGATCATGGTATTAAAAGGTGTGTCCGAACTTTTGACTGGTAGAGTTTGTGTATATATAAACCATGTTGGTTAATTAGCAAAATTACAGCTTTGTAGTAAATAAGGAACCTCTTCATATTTTGCACAATAGATTTTGGTGAACATGTTGGTTAATGCATTGTTCAAACAAACAAAAAAAAGAAAGCAGAAGTGAAAAGGAGCAGAGAAGGAATTTCACTTCCACTAGTTGAATACATGATTACACAACAACAATCACAAACAAGTGTTTGCACTGGAGATGATCCAAATTCATACTACATACAAAAAATCCTGTAAATTCACATTTTAATAGACGTGGAAGCAGGAATGAGAGCAAATACATCTATACTCTAATCTATCTCTCGATCTACACTTTGATGATGATTATTATGAACAACTGAAAAAAAAACAACAACAACAACAACAACAATAATAATAATAATAAACTACCCACATTCTAAGTGGGGAAGGAGAACAACTTTACCATCAATAAGAGATGAAGCAGACTTAGTTATTTATTTATTTATTTATTTATTTAACCTTTGTAGGAGTTTAACTCGAAGAATTCAAAGCTGTACTTTAACCTTTACCAAAGATGATTTTTATTTAAATACCCAGTTGTATTTTCACACCATCCAATGAACATCTATACATCTATACTGTAAGTAACCAATTCCAGTGTAGCTAATGTTAGCTATTATAGTCCTGAACATGCTTGTTAAAAAAAATATCCAAGCCAAGGGTCTGTGATCAAATCAGGCCATTGCAAATGATCTTCCGTCAATTATGGTAAATGTTTGAGGAATGTTTGTGATTTAAAATGTAATAATGACTTATATTACATGAAATATAATCTTGCTATATAATCTACATGTAAATATAATCTAAATACCACTTGAGTTTAGTTACCAAAGGGCTATAGTTTAAGGCAGGGGCAGGGCATGTGATAGGAAGAGGTTTGAGGGAAATCAAACACAAATAAATAAATAAAATCTGGTTAATTCAGGGTGCATTTGTGATTACATAAAATGTGGTGGTGTTGGCCCTCTTAGCAAAACAATATCTCTCTGAGGATTCGCATCCTGTCAGATTCCTCATGTCTGTCACTATTCGTTTGCAGAAGGAGATGCGTTTGCAGGACCAGCAGCTTGCCCGCCAGCTCATGCGCCTACGAGGAGATATCAACAAATTAAAGATCGAGCAGACGTGCCACCTGCACCGGCGAATGCTCAACGATGCCACGTACGGCCTGGAGGAGCAAGACGAGCTCTCTGATCTTCTGTGTGACGGTCCCGTTACGCCTGGGTTTGGTCTGTCAGCACCCCTTCGCTTGATTGGTGTCACCAAGATGAACATAAACACAAGACGCTTCTCCCTCTGCTAGCCTAAAAGTAAACAGGGCTTATAGATGTGTACC
Organism: Clarias fuscus; assembly: GCA_030347435.1. NCBI lineage: Eukaryota > Metazoa > Chordata > Actinopteri > Siluriformes > Clariidae > Clarias > Clarias fuscus. Next base: position 16,840,684 of record CM059229.1, on the reverse strand, counting down.
GTGTCTCCAATGTAAAAACAAGAAACTTGTATAAAACAAATATTTTGCCACCTATTTTGTAATGAAACAAGAAACTGTCATGCTACATCATGTTATTTGCTTTTCCTGTGTATAAAATGCTGTATATGGAATCTTAATAACACGTCAAGCTTAATTGAGAAAAATACAATGAACAGTATCAGGCACAGAGGAGGTGAAGAAAGTACGCTTTTAAAAGTTTGTTTATAATTTAACACAATTTTCTACAGACATAATTATAGCAGATACACGAAAAACAATCTTATAAATGTGACAAATGGAAGAATGAATGCAGTGTGCCAGCTTTACTCCATGTTCATGAAATTTAAATGAACTAAAATGTACTTAGATTTGTACACATGACAACAAAGTTTTGAGTGAATCTCAAATCAGGACCTCAGTAATTTATTATTGGGGCATTTTAGTATGAAAAAAAAAACTTACAGATCACACTGATCAAATACTAAATAGGGATAGAAAAAAAAAAGATGCATGTATGCTTTTCATAGGAAAAGCATCATTGGGATGTAAGAGCTATGACCAAAACGTCTTTCAGATATAATTGTTAATGTATTAATAAAAGACATGCGGAGTTGTTTAACCTTCCAATAGTTGTGTTTACTGTTGTGGAAAATCCTATAATATGGTCTGGATCAATATGAAGTACCCTTATATGTAATGTATAAGAATCGGACCAGAACAGTCTCTGCAAATAACATCAGTTCTGATACAAGTGTTGAAATGACATTGAGACTCTCAATTCAAACTTCAAAACTAAACTTCAAAATACATTTTTGCTTATGGATCCAGAGCTGTATATGTACAAGGGGTGACCCAAAGGGGCTTTGAATGGTGCAAAGCTTTTTAAAGAAGGCCGTACATCAATCCCATGATGATCTCATGTGAGTCGAACAGAAGCATCTGTCTATATGAACTGTATGCACAATCATCCACAAACAATACGTACACATTATACAGTAGGAACTCAACTGAGAGTTTTTGCCACATCCCTGTACAGGCCTGCACTTAATCCAAGCTATTTCCACGTGTTTGGGCCATTTATGGAGTTCCTGGGAGGCCAGCGTTTCAGATCTGAAGCAGGCAGGCTGATTACGGCCCTGGCATACTGAGAAAAAATTTACTACCTTGATAGTATCCAAGCACTAGTGAAACGCTGGGATAAGTGCATTAGTGTTGCAGGGGATTATATACTGTACAGTAGAGAAATAAAGGTAGTTTTTACTCTCATAACTATGTTCTGTTATTCTGCGCAATCAAAAGTCCAGGTTTGATTCAAACACCCCTCATATAATAATTACATATATAAAATAAATATTTCCTAAGTCTCTATGAATAAGCCATTAGAGAGAGAAATGCTAAGCACATGCTTATTAACCCATGGTTTGCCTGACAGCTGAGACAAATCAGAACTTGAATATTCAACGGGGCTGTGCATAATTCAGCTGAACAGTTTTTTCTTTATTCTAAATGGACCGGTGACCTACAGTAACCTCACTCTGTCAAAGATGATCAGTCACACAGTGCGGATATGCGAAATGTTATGCTGATTAAGTGCAGTTTAATTCAATGCTGCTGACTGCTTTGTCAAAGTGAAAAGGAATTTTCTCAGTCACTGTGAAAAGAAAGAAAGAAAAAAAAGAAAAACTTCGTAAGGGGATCATTTTTTTTTTCTTTTTTTTTCAGTTTGGAGAAACTTTCATGACAGCCTCCTGTAGGTGCCCGCTCGAATGAATCAGTCATGCCATGCAACAGAAAGAGAAAATTCCTTGATACTTAGCCCCGGGATAAGATAACGTGGGAAATAAAAGTAGGTCGGGAAGTCTGCGGCCTGGATGGCATTCAGGAGGTTACTGTTTCATGGCCGCTCACAATGACTGGCTTCAATCAATAGAAAACGCACAGAAAGGAGTAATGGAGGGAAACTCCAAGAGATGGTATTAGGTGACTAACCATACTTACTCTTAATGCCACGCATTTTGAAACAATAGCACTGTGACTGGGTTTGAGTATACACACACAATAACGATGTTTATGAAGACACGTGTAGTGTTTACTTTGTAACCGTTGTGTAATGACAGTACACTTCCTGTTTATCACTATCGCGTGCTCGCATGTTATAGCTCAGTGTTTAACCTTTGTTCTCAAGGCCTGGGGTTTGCCTCTTATTGTGCGTCTGCACCTTAACGCTTTTAGGAGCCGCTCGTTCGACTCGGCACAAAAGTCTTTTCGGATAGGATGTTTTCACACACAGACATTCTCTGGAATGCAAGACCGTCACCACGAAACTGTACGGGTGAGCCAAAGTTATGCGAATGAATAGACTGTGGTGCTTAAGATCTTCCTCTCTCGTTTCTCTGTAAATGGCTGTTCTACTGTTTCACAAACAAACCATCAAGGAAGCTGGCACCGAGCCGTCCTGCCCGGGAGAGATTGTGTAACACAGCGATGTTCATTTACATCAGGGTTGCCAAAGTCAGCACCTGTTCCTGAAGAGACTGGATAACTTTGTATACTGAAGTTATACCTACACAGAGAAGTGCTTACTATTACATTTTCTATCCGAGACTTGTCCAGGATGAAAGATTTCACCTCTTCAGGACAACGCAGTAAATCTACTGTACAGTATAGGATAAAAAGTACTGTACAGTATATTTAGCATGGCTGCAGGTAACCCAAGCTGAGTTCGCACTAGGCTGGAGGAAGCACAGCTCCTCCATTATATGCTCCAGGATCATTTAATCCTCTTTATCTAGCAGAGAAAGCTGCGTGCTCAGACTATTACTAAAGGCTTAGGCTTATTTAAATAGATCTCTTGAAACTGTCTGTTGCTATGCATGGGTGTATTTCCAAAATTAAACTCTTCTTCTATTAAGTACATTTGAGTTATTTTACCGATTGTATAATATATATATATATATATATATAAAATAAGCAAACATTAAAGCGAGAAGACAAAAAAAGAGTAATCGATACAAATAATCATAGTATTAATCAACTATCAAATATAATCTTACATTATAAATGCAATAAATAAGCATTTCCTTACTTCCAGCAAGATTGGCATATCCGATATCCAAATGATCTAAATAAACAAAATGCTACTTAGTGCATATACAATACTGCCCAGAAATCTCGAGTTATTCCTCTTTTCTTCATACTAAATCAAGTTAAACAATTGTGATTAAATGAAAGATTTTTTTTTTGTTTACTGTAACAGGCTACAAAAAAATTATAAATAATTTATTTATATAACATTATCATTTCCCCTGTCCAACCACCCAGCATTCAGCGTCAGCAGTACACTAATCACCGGCCTGATCATCTGTACCTGTTTCTCACGGGTTCATGTCTTAAATTGTTTTTTCTAATGCTTTAATGATTTATAGGTCACTGTGTGGTTTAACAAACAAAAACATTCCTCTGAAATTGCTCAGGTACAGGGGCTGGACTGAAAATGAGACAAAAATGATCCTCAGGAAACCTGGAGAACTTTCTTAAGACTACATTAAATATACAAGAAAGTCAGGCTCTATGAAAGCAATGCATGAAGAAATAATTGTTGGCTCAAGAGTTTTGCACAGCACTGTATCTGTTAGAACTTGTGATTTGAGGAGATCTACTAAGCAAGATCTAAATGACACTGGTCTCCCAAATCCATAGTTTTTTTTTCGTATTGGAAAAACAGATTGGAAGCTTCTAGTTCCAAAAGCTTTTGACATAAGTCTTCTTTGTCTTTGCTTATTATGCACATGCTATTCAAATACAAATGGAATAAAAGAGCTGAATGTACCAAACAGGTGAACTGCACAAGACATTTAAGCAGTTAACTTATCTTACCATGCTCTGTGATGTGTATAAAAATCAGCATTGAGGAGTAGCCTTCTAGGAATTTTAGTAGTCTGACAATAGCTGAAACATTTTCGATTAAACATTAAATAATACTAAGTTCCAGTAATTTGCTAGTGTGTGTGTGCATGGAGGAGAACAGCATAGCACAATGGACAGCTACAGAAGATTGAAAAAATGACTGTTGAACATACATGGCCATATTTATCACCATGTGAAAATAAGAATATTGGAGTGCTTTTCATTTAAGTTGTTTATTTACTAATCACTGCAGTTTTATTAAAACTTCTGACAGTGGTACCACTATCTTATCAGTGTCTTATCAGCTTTCCCCTCAAGGCTACTGTCTCGGCTGTGCAGGTGTGAAGGTGTTATGTCAGTTCATTTGTAACTGCAGGACAAGTAAAAAATAGATGCCACACCTGTGATTTACACAAAACAGTATCAACGTGCAGTGATTTTTGTTCCACTTTTTTGTGGTCCGCGAGTGTCCCTTGGTGCCATTATTTATTGTAGACTTTGTGCGCAGTATAGAGAAAACATTTTTCAATAAAGAAGCGTGTATGAATGGATAGAGGAGTTCCAGGAACGTTGCAAAAGTGTTAGCCATCAAGAAGGACACTTCTGCCAACACTGTCGACATTCTGCACAAACCTCCAAAGTATAGATTTGTAATTCCATGTTACATAGAATGAATATTATGATCAAACCCAACTAAATTTTACAAAAGTGAACTATAACACAATTGCAAAGTAGCCCTAAATGTACAAAAAAATTCACTTGATAGTTCAGATGTGCAAGAAATAATAATAATAAGCAGGTCAGAATTTTTTTTTTTTTTTAACTTTCATGTGCAGCACAAAGAAAGACAATAGATGTCTAAATGTGTGACCCTGACAGTGAAGGTTTCAGGCATGCTGTGGTATTCATCTTAGAAAAGATTTTACATAACATAAATAACGAGACAGTTTAACTGCTCCATAACTCATTACTTACGGATATACATTTTCATACTGAATATTGCACTTTAGAAAAACCTAATCTTTAGATGATTATGAACGTCAATTACAACGTAGAAAATGTCCACTTTGACCATGTGAAGAGCATCTTAAAATATCTAACCCTGTTGAAGTTTTCTCAAATTAAAGTAATGTAAGCCAAAGTAGTATTTTCATATTTCATATCCTGGCCCTATAACATATTCACAACACTGAATACTAAACATAATATTTAATACAACTCATTGGTCACAGTCTGTACAGATTACAGAATGATTCTTGCATCCCTGTTGGATGATATAATAAGCAGTTATTCTGCAAGGCACAATGTCAGGCTACCAAAAACTGATGGAAGGCTAAAACATATAACAAGACATATTTGCTCTGCAATGTAACAAAACACTGAACACCATCAGCCAGCTAAGTGGCCTTGTCAAATATCTAAATACTCCAAGTTGTCAGCCCAAATCCACCAATATATTAGGCCATGTTCTCTACCTGGTGCACTGCAAATTAACAATCATGGGGTAATTACAACCAGCACTAGTTGTAAAATGCAATAGCAAAATGTGTTTAAATGTTATGCAATTAAAACAAATTATAACAACACATCAAACAGTTAATATAATGAGAGAAATAAAAACACTTGATGGATTAAACTTTGTTGCATGTCATAGATGACGCACAGCTGAATGTGAGAATACCCTTTGGCTAATAATACAATACTAATCTTGAAATAAACCCAAGAGATGAGATTATGGGATCAAATGCTGTTAATATGGGAAAAAGCACCTCCCTGGAAACCTTGATGGCTTTTATGTCCTGTTGGTGTCAGCATGAGCCCATCCCCCCAAAAATCACTTGCTCATGCTATAAAGACAGAACAATCTTTTAAAGACTTTGCAATTGACACTGATGATGCCTGAATAACTGCCTTGATTTAGCGTCTAATCCATGCATATGACTTACTTCAGAATCCACAGACTAATATGAAGAATTTTAATGTGCTTAAAAAAAAAAGCTACTTTACTTCGCTTTGCATCTCTTCAAGTCTCTTATCGCCACTTAACTACAATGATTTTGAAAAACTTTGCATTAATCCTAAATGTGAACTCTTGAGAATAAAGGAGTTTAAAATCCTGCTATTGTCCTGACACCTTCATAAAGAAACCTAAACGCTGGTCCCAGATCAGCCTAAAAAGCTACTGTCTCATTACCGATAGCAGATACTGCCAATAAACATTCATTAAATCATCACCTGTGCCACGCACAGTTAAAGAAAGTCCATGTACACTTCAAGTGTCTCATATAAAGCAACATCATCCAGTTGAATGATTGCAATGTGGCTACAACAATACATAAAAGCCAGGAAAAAACTGAGGTCACAGGAAGTATTGAGTATTGACATTCCAGCATCATTTGACAAAGTGACATGGGCCAGTGAACTATGTAACAGTCAGAATATTAAGTGGTGATTGACTAGAGCACATGGAGAAAGTTTTTTTTTTTTCTGTCAGGGTGATACACCATCCTGGTCCATACTGCACCCTAATGCTTCAATGTCATTGCTGATGTCTGAGATCATACGGTCCCACTCATCACCCTCAGAGGACACTGTTCCTTCATCCGACCCTCCTGTTGCCCCATTGCCGTTGGTAGTGGAGTCAGAAGCTGAACTGGCTGTACGTCTGTAACGACCAAAGCTGTCAGTGATTATGCCGCGGCCATCCTTCACACCGATCGTTTCCAGGAAGTTCTCAAAATGCTGACTATCCTTCTCTGGGATGAAGGGCCTAAGGCCTGCCAAAGAACAAGGAAAATTAGTCATTGCATTAAAACATGGTGAAGTGCTGCTGAACATGTTAATCTTTTACCACAAAAAACCCTGTAGAAATAAGCATTTCATATATTTCACACACTCAACAAAGATAGTAAACTGTTCCAGGTACATTTCAACATACACTATATAGCCAATCTATAGTGTATATTGGTAAACCTTCTGCTGCCACACAGCATGCAATTGAATAAAATGCATTTGTAATTTGTATGCTGTAGCTTTACGATTTCTCTTCACTGGAATGAAGGAGAGCAAAAACATTTGCCAGCATGACAGGCTGTGCACAAAGCATGCTCCATTACAAGTTTGGATTAGAAGAACTCAAACAGCCTGCGCACAGACATGACCTCAACCCCAACTGGACTGGAACACCAATTGTGTCATAGGCCTCCTCAGCTAACATGGACAAATCCATTGATGCTCCAAAGTCTAGTGCCTTTGCAGAACTGTGGTGGTTATGACAAGAGCAAAAGGAGGCTACTACTGGAATTAAATCTTTAATGAGCACATGTTGGTTTGGCGTCCCAAATTCTTTTAGGTTGTATAGCACAGCTGACCTTGTATTGTGACAGGGGCAGAAGCACACAAAATCCTCTATGCACTGTGCGTATTACACACTTTTATTATTTCTTAATGATTTGTCAGGTTTTTTTTTTGTCTTGTGTGGTAGCAGGTAAATAAGTAGCCTATAAATGAGCAAAAGAAAGCAACAGGGACATTTTTCAAGTTTTTGAAAATAAAAAGCAACCTGTTTTACGCAGTATATATGCTGCCGACAGCAACAGCAGAACCAATTCTGTCCTTTAAAATGCTTCATTAATGGTAGGTTAATCAGAGTTTTTTGGTGATGAATCGGTAATGTGCCAAAAAAACAACAACCTGAAACTGAAAATCTCTCTCATTCACTCACTGACTGAGTGTGCATGTGTTTCACATAAACATTAAAGGTATGTATAATAAAGGTGGGTCTTTTGTGTACTGTGAAATATAATCCTACAGGTGCCCCTGCACTCTGACTACAAACACCTAAGAATATTATATATGTGAAAAGAAAAATGACACTATACTGTATCTGTATATGTGAAAGGTGGTGTTTTAAAAAAAAAAAATCCCAAAAAGCCTATATCATTTGTCAGTCGAAAGAGAGAATAATAGAAGCAGGATGTCTGTCCTGTTAAACTGGTCTCAGCATTGAAGCTGTGACTCACAGGTAACCCGTCAACTTGATTAGATTTTTGTTCTTTATAGTTTTCAATTAAACTATTGAAAGTATCTAATAAACACTGAAATATCGTCTAACATTGATTGTGTAAAGGTCATGTCTGACAAATATAATGTTAAAGATAATGTTTTTTCCTCCCAATCGCCTGAGTCACACTCCAGTCCAATAGGTGGCGGTGTTTCACCAACAATTGATAAATTGATAAGAAACAGAAGCAATACCCCTTCTAAAATTGAAGTGCAGTACAGACCAAAGTTTGGACACACCTTCTCAGCAAGAAAAAAGCAGCTAAGTAAAGGAAAACGAGTGGCCATCATTACTTTAAGAAATGAAGGTCAGTCAGTCCGAAAAATTGGGAAAACTTTGAAAGTGTCCCCAAGTGCGGTCACAAAAACCATCAAGCGCTACAAAGAAACTGGCTCACATGCGGACCGCCCCAGGAAAGGAAGACCAAGAGTCACCTCTGCTGCGGGGAGGATAAGTTCATCCGAGTCACCAGCCTCAGAAATCGCAGGTTAACAGCAGCTCAGATCAGAGACCAGGTCAATGCATGAATAATTGAATCAGGCCTTCATGGTAGAATATCTGCTAAGAAACCACAGGCAACAAGCAGAAGAGACTTGTTTGGGCTAAAGAACACAATAAAGAAAACTCTTTGAATGAGAAGGTGTGTCCAAACTTTTGGTCTGTACTGTATTTGTGAAAGATGCAAGTGGTTTTTACCTTCTGAAAAAGCTGTGGTATGTTTTTAAAGGATTCATAATTTCAGAACTTTTGTAAATATATATAGATAATTTTATGAAATTGCATGAACCGATTCTGAATCAAAAAAGTAACCAATTAAATTGCATGGCTCTACTGAGCATCAAAGGAAAGAATATTCCTTTTTTTTCTTCAACCTTAAAGCCTTTTTTTCAGACTTGCTTACTCCATTATAGTAAAAAATGCCAATGACTCAATAATAACCTAAACACTAAAAGTGTACTAATTAAAATTTCTACAAATGCTGTAAAAAAAAAGGGGGGACCCCAAATAATGCTGTGATGCCCAGCCTTACATCTTTACAGTGTTACCGGGCAGCTGGGATGCTGGAGGCGTGTACAAGCCAGCAGGAGGCTACTTGGCATGTTCTTGCTCACAGCCAGCAGTTTTAAACCTTGCTAGACTGTATGACGCAATGAGAACTGTAAATGATCATCCCAGGTCCGGAAACACTAAGTGACTGTTCTGTCCAAGGCATGCAGCACCTTAGGGACTGTTTCAGAGCACGCACAGAAGGTGCACAGCTTGTGTCAAGGAACAGGAAGGACACAACGATACTGAGCACTGTGACTTTTAACAGTACGTTCATGTCTCCATGGTGCACACTGTGATTGTTTGTCCACCCTTTACCATGCTTTGCATTACTCCTTTGGTTTGGTTAATCTTAACTGCTGCTTGTGGCTTTGGTTTGTTTAGCTTCTTTGACAGTCATTGTGGTATTTTGTTCAACCTTTTAAAAGACTTGCAGCACAGCAGCCCGACAATGTATACGTGACAAAAGTCTGTTTGTAATGAGGTATCGGGCTAGATTGCAATGAGAGGAAAAAAGATGCTTTTTGTCCCCCAAATTTGCAACCATTAATGACAAAACTGCCTCTAAAGTTTTTAAATGTTTCCTAGCAAAAAAAGAGACAAAAATAACAATTCAATAGCTTCTTGGGCAACAGTCTGTGCTTATGCATCAGCAAGAATGGCCAGACGTGTGAGCCACACAGGAAATTAAGAAAGCAAGCATCAGTTGTCTCCAACACCGCAGACTGGAAGGGCTGTGTACATTTCATCTTGCTCTTTAGCCATGGGAAATTGTGCTTACCGAGTAGGAGGAACTTTCTGCTGTCTCCGTAGAGCTGTCTCAAGTTGATACAGAACTCGTGAATGGAGGCGCCATTTCTGTACTCATGCAAGTGTGTGGCAAACTGCTGAATCTCCTGAGAGGACAATTTAGTTCTTAACTGGAAGACATAAAGAACAATTGGGCTCAGTTCAAGGACTTGCATTAAAATATGAATTAATTCATGCATTAATTTATTAATAATTAAATAAATATATACATATATGTGGCCCAGACTATGAACCAACTTTAAAACTAAATGTATATTTAAAAAAAAAAACACTCTTTTAGTGTGAATCTCTCTCACGGTGGTCATGTAGTCCTGGAGCAGTTCTGCTGCTGTTGTGCTTAATTCACTCTCGCTGGCTGTTTTGTCCTGTGGTGATGCTGGTGTGGATGATGGTGATGAACACGGAGAGTGACCTGCAGCCTCTAATGAACCCTGAAACAAGCTGTAAATGGCCAAAATATTACCATCATAGCATCCTAAGCAGCCAACTGTGACTGAATTGTTGAGTTACTTAAAGAGAATTCACTGAATTTCAATAAAATAAAAATCTCATTAACATGTCAATAAAAAAAATTAATAAATGTTGAATTAAGTAAACACTTACAATGTGCCTGGGCCTCCTTCAAATGGCTCTTTAACATCCTTGCTTGAAGAGTCATCTTAATATTAAAACAAACCCAAGACTTGTAATTTATGACATACAGCCCGTGTGATTTAGTATCCAGCTTCCCTTCTGCTACACTAACTTCTTCAATTATCAACCCATTTAATACAGAACAGAATGCTAGTTTTGTCAATCTGTTAAATGTCTTCTCTTTCACAATCATGTTCCTCATGACTTCATTCAGACATACCCATACCCAGGACAGAGTGCCATGTTAAAAGCGTGCTTTTTGTCATACTTCCCAAATTCCACAGTACATCAAGTGACTGTATAATATGGAAGGCTTGAACAATTTTCTCAGATATGTGTATTTGATTTTGCTTTCAGTTGATTATTTTTTTCCTTTGCAGTCATGCCAGCAGTTTTTTGAACTACTAGGTACCAGGCAGGGTTACAAAAATCCCACAGTCCTTAAGTGAGACAAGTTTCTGTTTACTTACATTCTGTAATGTTATTAAATTATATTAAAAAGAACCCTAATTGTATACTTGCAACTATTAAAACCTGCAGCTATTAAAGCATCATGTCCTAGACTCTGGTATGCCCAGACTATGAATTAACATTTCCATCATCAGTCCAACGTCATACAGTGCATGCCTAATTTGTTGTTCAACAGTGGCGTGTGGAAAGTGATCTGTACATGTCACTAGGTTTAACTCAAGATTTCTGTGAAAAAGGGTCCAGACATGACATGCTGTCAGATTAATGAAGACGAAGGCATGGCTGAAAGAGGCTATAATCTCTACACATGTGGCTAAAACAATTGAGATCTGTTCACCTGAATTTTACAGGCAACATCCTAAAACTATATTTAAAAAAATCTAAATTTCCCCTCTGTGCGAACAGTCTCAGAACTCAACAACTAATCACACAGTTAAACAGTGCCGCAAAAGTTAAATATCTATTTTTCTAAGTGACTAAACTGACAATTGTATTTGGATTATATAAGTTCAAATTCTAGTATGTGGATCGACTCCCAAGTTGAACAAACATTAAATGATCTTCAGTCTACTTGTTCAGTTTCTCCTGCACTGATAACCGCCATGCAGTTATATCTCGCTTTTACTCACCACTGTAGAGGGAGAGGTGCCGAGTGGGCGTTGTGGCTCCATCAAGAAAGTCAATGGTCCTGTCCAGGAAGTCGATAGTAGACTCTGTGTAGACTATCTGGAAAACCTGACTAAGGAGTAGACAGAGCTCTTCTGCTGCTGCCTGAAACAATACAACCAGAAGAGACAATCAATAATCAGGCAGGTCTTGACTACACTCACTTATATAAGAAGACACTTTGCAAACAGTGGAATAAATGTACAAGGGATGTTCAAGTCAAACCAGTACCTGTGATGAAATTTCTTGTGAAAGAAAATGTAAAACTGAAATTGACATTTACTTAAAACCCATTGCAGTTGTTCTCATGAACATGTAGCGAGTGGAACGTCTGATCCTTGGAAGTAACCTATCGGCAACTTGTGGAAAAGATACAGCTGTCTGTGGGAACAGTACAGGAACTCGGCTGGGAGTTATTGCCACATCCTCCATACAATCCTGACCTTGCTTCAAAGCCATTTTTGTTTGGGTCATTAAGAGAGTTCCTGGGAGGCCAGCGTTTCAGACATGAAGCAGGAAGTTTGATCATGGCTCTGGTACTGAGGAAACTTTCTAACTTGATGGATTCTAAGCACTAGTTTACTTACTATATGTAAGTAAAAACACTGGGATAAGTGCACTAAAGTACAAGAAAAAAAGAAGAGAAAGAAAGGGAGTGTTTCCTCTCATAACAGTGTAGAACGCCACTTGTATTAAACCGCGGGACATCCTTGTAGGACAGTACTGCTGCATTTAAGGTATAAATTAAATTATAATTTTAATTTATCATGTACATGATTAACAATACATTTAACAAAGAAAGGAGAAAAAAGAAAGGAAAATTAAATAATTTGTAAAAATAAAATATTGGGGTATAAATACTGCGTCATATCATTTAATACAAGTCTCTCGATTTCATATGTGAGGATTATACGATTCATTCAGTACTGCACAGTAAGGTAGGATATTCATCATAAAATACTGCTTGCATGTTATGTGAGACACAGTAACTATCTACCCATTCACATATCATCCATGCCTCATCAGTACCGCTTCTCCTGTGTAGGATTGCTGGGGGCCTGGAGTTCATCCCAAACCATTGAGGGCACAAGCAAACACACTTAAATGCCCAATCATACACTACAAGCAATTAACGGCAAATAAACGGCAATTAGCATATAATGCATGTCTTTGGTGGGTTTCCTCCCACTGCTCAATCACGACAAGAACATGCAAACTCCACACATAGACCAGAGGTGAGATTCAACCTTCCAGTTCTGGAGTTGTAAGATAAAACTAATCTCATCAAGCAAAACTAAACACTTAGCCCCAGTACCACCTGGCAACATCATACTATCCTGTCCCTCCCCTGAGCTTCCTCTCTGAATTCAAGACAGACTATAGGGTATCTAAATACACAGATTTTGATGAGCAAATTTACTCTTATTTTGCACAATTTACACAATTTTCAGAGAATGCTTATTTTTGCTGTGTAGAAAATGCTTAAGGACACTACTTTTACACTCGTAAAAATATAGAGTCAGCTATTTGTTTGAGCCACTCGGTCAGGGCTGTAAAAACTCAGAGTACCCATGATACCTGAGGAAAGCTTTTTCAGGATATTAATGAGCTACTGTATTTTCATACAACCCAACCTGACTACAGATTCAAAATACTGCTCTTCCACACTCAGCGACCTAACGATTTCGTCTTATTACTTAGTTAAAGGTGGTGTGTGCTGAACAGATTAGAGACCTTGTTCTCGACGGCCAGCACGAGCAGGCAGCAGACATCCACAGCTCCGCTTTCAGACAAAGAGCTCAGAGTAGGTGATTTCGACAGCTCCGGACATGTGCTGGGACAGGGTGAGCCTCCAGGCTCTTGAGCTACACATACACACACAAAATTACTAATGATGCAAAAGCTCCTAAATTGAATTTTGGTTAATTATTTTAACACATTAATAATATAATACACTGCTTCGGGTGTAAAAAGGCAGTACTGAGGATCATGACACTAAGCGATCCAAGCGCAATAACATACCTGTTTTCAAAATGACTAGGTGCAGGGAGTCATCTCTGATGTAGGAAACAGCAGCGATGTCATGGATAGGTACTCTCAGGATGATATCCTCTCCGTCACGCCACACCAGCTTGATGTTGTACGCAGACAGGCTGACCACAGCATCTTGCTCTGATGTCAGCTGTCCAGCCAGCTGGTGGGACTTCTGGGAGCAGAAATAAACAGACAAATGACAAACCACGACAATAATAATAATTTCCTCTGTGACTGATTATCATAAAGCATAAATGAAATCATGCGCTCGTTATCTTACTCTGGCATTGTCAATGAGCTGCAAAACCTCAGTGCGGCTGGAAGGATTCAGGTATCCTGGGACTGAGGTCAGCTGCCCCAGATACTACAATGTGACAAAATACAAACACGTAAGAGGCAACAGTAGATCATCTACTGACCTATCAACAGAGCATCAGTGGTTTCCTTGGCTGGGTGAATAAAATAGAGTCAGGAAATCAGGTAATAAATGACAATGTAAACTGTTACAGCTCCAAAAATTGCTAGCATATTATTGTACTGTACCGGTCAAAAGTCTGGACATTTATTTTCTTCTTTCTAGAACAATACTGAATTTTTCAAAATTATGATAGAATGCATCATGTAAGTATGTAAATGTAACAACGACAACAACCGTCTTAAGACATGAAGGTCAGCTGTTTAAGCCCTACACACTGTGCATCTATCATTTTGCACATCCACTGAGATTATTCTCACCTTGACCTCTTTCTCGATGTAGTCGTTGAGAAGAATGTCTGGGTCAATGCGGTGGTCCGGGACCGAGAGTGAGAAGGTGTGAAGAGCCCGTCTTTCTGCACACTTCTCCTGAGCTTTCTTATCTCTTCCTTTCTCTCCCTTCAGAAACACACGCTTAAATGGAGACACGATACCCGGCTGTGGCGATGTAGAAGAAAAAGGAAGGGGAGAATGAGTAAAGCTACACAATGCTGTGGTGCAAACAATGCACAATGACACCACTGGTATAGTAATTTTATAACACTTCTACTAAACACAACTGATCTGCGTCTCCCGAGCTCCTGTGGAAACTGTAACCATAGTAACCAGAAGCATATGCTTTTCTAATGTAGGTTGAAGCTAATTTACACTCTCGGACAGACAGACACAGACATCTAAGTTACATGCTGACTATTCTCTTGTGTCAGCAAAAACAAGATGGCTGGGTTATTCGTGCACAGCATAAATGTACAGTATCTCTTGAGTATCTGACAGAAATATAACAATAACTTCTAATACAATGCTTTTCTAAACATTAGCAGAGGATTATGACCTTGAAACTGGTTCTAGGGTTGATTATTTTCTCCGTGTTTAACTAACAGCTAAAGTCGGCCTAGTAACAAACAACAACTGTGCACATTTTCCCTTCCTCATTTCCAAAATTAAGAAATTGTGTTTTAAACAAAAAGAACCTTTTCAAATTTGAATAAAACCACACAATAGCTGGAGGAAAAAATTTCAATAAGAGGAATAAAATGTTTACCAGAAACCTACCTCTGTCTCCATGATTACTCACTAGAAACTCTATAGCGCACACATACAAGAGTAGGAGAGTAACTGTCGCCTTCGGTGCTCTTCGACACAAAACTCCTTTACAAACCCAGTTGCGCTCGCAACAGGTGGCACGTGGCACGCGACGAATCAGACGCGAGCCACCAGAGCAGCAAACAGCCCTCAAAGCAGCAAACTCCAGCACACTCCACCGCACAAAAACACACTGACGCAACCACTCATACCCTTAACCGCGCTGCAAAAAGGAAGACAAGTGATCACAGCTTCCTGTGATGAGACTTAAAAAGGTATATGAAACTGCCCTTGATCCTTCTTGCTGTTTATGTGAAAACACATAGCTACTCTGTTAATGACTAGACACCAAAATAAGTTTTTAAAAAGAATAATCTCAAAGCCAATCTAACCACTTCAACATTACTCAGTTCACAGCATCATAAATTATAAGATAATTTCCTGGTTCAAAGGACAAACTTTTACCGTTTCTGTAACTTGCTTTCTGTGCCTCCTTTCCACTTGCTGGTCTTGAAACTGCTTTCATTATTTACAAGGCACAGGTCTGGGACTACATCAACATTTCACAAATCTGCCCCTACCTGTAATTTGAGAACATAAGATGCTACAGGTGAACTAAACCCACTCAGAACTGCTGCCCCCTTTGTAACTGTCTTTACTCCATCTATATGATCAATTGCTCTGGAAGAGAGCACTCTAGCACTTATCGAAATGTTATGTCTTAAAAGAGCTAGCTATAATGAGACAATTTTGTTTAAATTCTAGTTATTGTCATTTACCTTTGGATATTGCTTGATGCTCAGACTACCAGATACTGTAGAGCTCACATAGTCACTGGGAATAGAGCTGAAAATTTTACTCAACTTGAAAACATAACTGAGTAAAATGTTTACTTTGCATTCAGTAGTTCACTGCTGCTACAACCGGAACTTACACACCCAAAACATTCTAACATAACGGCTCCATGATTTATAAGAAAACTTGTGAAAAGTATTTATAGTGTTGTTTTTGTGCAGGCTTAAATAGTGCCACCGTGTGGTGATTACCTAACACCAGCCAGTGTTTCATTTTATATAAATTAATTTAGTGTGCATGAGAAAGTATTTTCCGCCTTAGCATCCCATGAAATACACTGCCTGGGGATGGATGGATGGATGGATGGATGCATACAAATACTTAAGAGCCTTTTTGATAATTACTGCAGTCATTTCAGCTGGCAAACTTTCTTTTAACCCTAACTAATGCAATGAGAAGCTACTCATTTCTTAAACAACCATAATGGAAGATGTGTCCTGTCATCATGATGTTACTGGATGTTAGGCCATGTCCACACATAGCAAGGTCATTTTTAAAATGGAGATTTTTATTTGTGGTTTTGACTAGGGGTGCTCCGATTAATCGGACGCTGATCATAATCGGCCGATAATAGCCTTGGGAAGTTTGATCGGCAGTCTCTATAATGGCCGATATAGAAAAGCCGATCAGATGACGCAAAACTCGCGAGACAATTATTTATTTTTATTTTATTTTTTTGCGCACTGCTAAAATGGCTTCACCGGTCTGGCAATTCTACGTGTTGTGTGAAAAAGACAATACATTAGCAATCGGCAACCTGTGTAACAAGACAATTCCACGAAGCGGGAAGCATCCAAAGCATTTTAACACCACGAACCTCATCAGACATTTGAGAGAGTGGGAGAGCTCAGCAACTCGCGCGCCGCCACTCACTCAGCTCTCGGTAATCTCGCGCGCGGTGGCCGAAAGTACAGTTCATCATGATTCACCGCTTGTTTTGGCGCTGTGATTATGTTTCCATCTTTCCGCTTAATTTTTAAACAAGTTTTTAAACATGGAAAAATTCAATATGTTTAATTAAACATGTTTAATTTTTGGCGGTCCTCACGGATGCTTGCGGTCCTTGCAGAACTTCCGGCGACTTGCGTCCTACTTGTCTGTTATTTTATTTAATTTTAAATAATTTGTTTATTTAAATAATTACAAATAAATACATTATTTTATTTAAGCTCTAAGCTGTTCCCAATTACTAACCAAACACAGGCTGCTATGTTTTAAGTTGACGTGTTGCACATGTTGCTTGCCAATGAATACAGTTGTCAATTCATGATATTCCACTTCTTGTAATTTCAATACTTAATTTACATTGTTGTTAGATATAGTTTAATAAATAATGCTACATGATAAGGCTTCGAGTAGACCCTGTAATCAGTGATCGGTATCGGCCGATACAGCTTCTAGTGATCGGAGATCGGCCCCAAAAATCCTGATCGGAGCACCCCTAGTTTTGACCTCTCGTCCATACATGTGCATATGCAATTTTGGTCATTGAAAACAGAGCTTTTGGAAAACTATATACAAAGTGAAGATTTTTAAAAAACTCAGTTTTCAGTGGTGTTGTGTGTACAGGGGGAAATTGGGATTTCGGCTTGTAACGTCACCTTGTGTGCCGATGATGTCATTGTCTGTGTGCTAGTGTCCTTGATTTGACGTTAGCTTTGTTTATATTTGTGCAATAGCAGACTTGCTATAAATGAAATCTCGATTTTTTAAAGACCAAATTCGAGTTTCGATTTTAAAACGATTTTTTTGCTTAAAATAAATAATAATAATAATAATAATAATAATAATAAAACAGACAGTATAGGTTTTTTTATTAAATTTATTTAAGCAAAACAATATAACCAAACATTACCTGCTTATTTGGATTAAAAGTATATATATTAAATCACTTAAACAATTTTGCAAACCACATGCAACTTATATGCTGAATAAAATCAAACAGGTGTCTGACAGCATTTTTTAAAAACTGTGTATATGGGAATAATGTCTTTAGCGATATAACACGACACAACATCAGTAATATCTTTCCATCGAGGCCCCTCTTATCATATGGGATACAGTGGGGAAATGTGCTCACTGTTTTCACCTCGCTTTTAGCCGGTGTTTTCGCGCTGCCGCTTGTCTTGTTTAGCTCGCAGCGGCAAACACGACGCCGATTCAACAGTGTGACTCTGTTTGAGGTGCGCGAGGAAATTAGCTTCTTTTAGTTGCCACAAACTTCAGACAAATTTTACACCGGGCTTTGGCTTGTTCAATGTGTAAAGTTGCGAACCCGAATAATTTCCATACGACTGAAGAAACCGCGCCTCTGTTGGACACGAGCTCTTTCGTTTCATCAGCGCGCGCTGCCATGTTGTATCTCGTATTTCCCACGTGTGAGTCACAGAGGGGGCGTGGTACAACTACAGGAGCTCGCGGTGCCGCACCAAAGTGAAACTGTAAAACCGATTTAAAACTCTCACAGGTGAGCGGTTAATTAGGCGCGCCGTCATGTGGTCGGACAATCTTTCCTCTTAATTATTCTGCCATTGGTGCAATTACAATTTATCTAATATTTTAATTAAAAAAAACGCGATACCTTGATTTCAGGAAAAAAATGTAATCGTCTTAAAACGTAAATTCGAATTAATCGAAAAAATCGCCCAGCCCTAGTGCCTGTGTTAACGATGCTTGACTTTTTACATGTGTATATACGCACGCAGTTACTTGCACATTATGTTAACAAACAGAGGTGCCTGAATGTACTACGAAGCTCATTGCTGCTACATACAAAACTCCGAAGACGCAGACAGCGCTGGCGGTTTTGAACGAGATCCGTCGGACTTCCACAAAGCATAACCGGTAATGTTTTGTCTAGGCTTCTGATTGGCCCCCTGTTGATTAGGGATGCTACTAACAGCACTTGACAATAATTTTGCATTTTCATGTGGACAACGATATCTTTAAAACGTAGGTCGTGTAGACAGAATCATTTAAAAAAATTTAAAAAAAAGAAGTCGAAAAATCTCTCTTTTTAAAATACCTGGCTAAGTGTGGACAAAGGGTCAAATTAATTTCCTGCATAAATAAATAAATAAATAAACAAACAAACATAACTAAGGATATTGTTGAGATTACTGAAACTGGGTTAAGAACTGTCTAACACATTATTAAAACCTGGAAGGATAGTGCTAAACTGTGAGCTATGGGGATGAAATCATGAATGTAGATCAATTAAATGCTTAAATGAAAATTGACAGTAGAAATCACAGCTATGATTAACAGTATAGTAAAGTAAAATAATTTCCACAAACACATTGTGATGAGAACTCAAACAGCTATATGACCATAAGAAAGCCACACTAATCAGAAGGCTTCAATTTCTTAGGGAATATAGAGATGGGACTTTGGAGCAATGGATGCATCCAAATTGAACCCAGAGTTTTCCAGAGAATTCCAGAGTGATGGAATAAGGATATGAAGGAAACACCACACATCATGCAAATTGCCCACAGCAGAATACTCTGGAGGCAGTGTTATGATCTGGGGTTGTTTCAGTCACGCAGGTCTAGGCTCAGCAACGTTATGTGGCAAAAACAAAGTCAATTGACGACCTGAATGTACTGAATGACCAGGTTATAACATCCTTTTATTTTTTTCCCTGAAGACACCTAAATAAGCCAGAAATGATTGTGTGCATGCTTCTGGGAGCATGAGAAATCATTTTCAGACAAACTAGCCATAATGTTACATCCCATAATCAATCATTACAGTGTGCAACTTTTTTTTTTTAGCCAAAAAGTGGATAAATTGTATTGAAATGGGCATAAGCCTAAACAATTAAGTTTGTAATCAGATATCAGACATCGAATGGACTTCCGATGCTAGAACTTTCGCTGAGATGCATGTAAACAAGAAATTTTTTTTAGTTAATTATTTTTTATTAGATTCATATCCGGTAGAAGTTACACTGTGTCGATATTTACCTAGGTTTTCTTTTAGCAATCCCACATAGAATTTTATTAATATGATTGGCTAATGAACCCTACCTGTTCCAGTCATAAACAAACAACCATTACAAATAAAACTAACTGATCTGTTTCCTAAACCCACGCTAAATAATAATGTTCAAAATACAACACAATAAGGCATGCAGTTACAGGGACATTCTCAATGGCAGGCTGGTTTAATGCGGTCCTATGAGACTTAGAGTTGCTCTCAACACCCTAATTCGTCTTTACATTACAGACCAAACTGGTTAAATTTTTTTGTTTTATCAAAAATGAGACTTTCACACATCGCATCTGTTTACAAGTCCATTTACTATTGTGAAAAGTCCATGAAACAAATTTATTCATTTACTTATTTTCTCTGATGGGGTCATGATGGCAACAAGATTCTAATAGCACTTACATTAAAGATGGTCATATAACTTCCTATAATTACTTGAACAGGTTCACTGTGTTGTTCTTGGAAGAAAAACTCACAGAACAGGACAATGGAGAAAGTACAAAAAAGTTATTAATTCTCAAGATTCTCCCCTGGCAGAAAACATTTATATTTCAAAGTGCTGACATCAGAGACTCCTTCCAGAAGTGTTATTTAAGGATCTATTTGCAGACATTTTCACCAATTGCAATTTTAACATTTTTGTTAAAACAGAATAATTTTATTGTGTCTAACATTATGTGGAACACCCAGCATTAAGGTCGCTGTCTATTAATTGTTAGTATACAACAGTTAGCTCTGATTGAGTACTCTGATTGGATGATAAGCATTCCACAAGTGGTGATAACAGACGATAACAACATTGGGCTGTTTAACTACATGCATCGCTTCGCGTCATAGGTGTTCTACAATCAGTAATTACACTAACTGTCAGTCAACACACTGTCTTCTCAATAATTTCTTCTAAGTCATTCTGAATTGCATTTGAGCCATCTGTGTTCTTTTATTTTCAGCTAATTAGGATTCAAACGAGGGACCTGGAAGGTATTCTAAAGCGGAATAAGTCACAGGAGTCACAAATAGTTCACCTTTTGGCTACATAGTACTGGTAAACATGTAAAACTACTTTCATTCCGGTTAATTACACTAATTGAAAATTGTAGAAGGATGTGTTTTGGCAGAGCAAAATGACTTGTTAAATAAACAAACAAATCATACTCTGTTGAAAATGAAGGCAGATTGTGGAACTGTCGTATAAAAGCAAATTTTAAAATAAGTATGTTATTATATTATTTTTTACAAAATTAATAGACTGAACTGTTTAACATAACATGCATTTAATTTTAGTAAAGTACATTACATACAGACTATAAGATAAAATAAGGTAAAATAAAATTCATGTTAATCATATTTCATAATCTCTGTATTTACCTAATTGTTGCAGGGCATCATTTTACCAGTGAGTAATGGGTTAAGTCATATGTGTGTGTCCTCCGTAATGATGTGGGCTAAATGCTGGTCTCTGGCATGAGAATAAAGTCAAGTCCATGATACATCCCACCCTAACTTCCTAGTTCTAAAAGGAAATGTAGGATCAAATCTCAGCCCCTAAACAATTTCCACAGGCTCTTTAATCCTCTGAAAATTAAACGAACAGAGTGTCCTGTCTCAGTCACTAATGATCTGTGCAGTTGTTACAGTGTGCATAACGTATGAAGCAATGATTCCAAATAACGGTTTTAATTTCAGTCATGGACAACTGAAACAGAAATAAATTAAAACTTGTAAGACTTCCAACAGCCTGCCCCACCTGCTGACGGAGCAAATGGCACTCATTTCCTCAACACGGTCTGTAAACTCCCTGAGAAACCCCTATGATGACGGCTCAGCTGAGGGAGTGTTATTGTTTTTCAGATTAGCAAGAAAAAGAAAACGCTGTGGTGATTCCTTCCCTGGCTCCTGAGTAGTCAGTCACGGGGGAGTCATATCCTGTCTGTGTCTTTAGCAAGTCCTGCCCTTTATTCTCCCTTGTGTATGCACAGGGAAAATCTACAATTCAAGGCTGACATGCATAGGAATCCATGCAACATGGCTGATTGAAACAGTCTTTTTCAAGATGCCGCAATATTGCCTTACAGCACAGCGTGATTATGAAATAAGATCTTACGCATATAAAACAAGGGTATGTACATTTTACAATAGTATATTAAACATGCACTGACACATGCTAGGGGTCAAATCATCGCTATTATTGGAATATGAGTAGAGATAAACTGAAATAACGACATAATACTGAAAGATATTTAGTGATTAATTAAACTTTTGCATTTTTTCCCCAATATCAGTCTTATGAGTAAAAACATAAAACCCTTGTCAACGCTGTCTATTTCTGTTCGGCAAAACACTGCTTTAGAAAATTATACAGCAGGTCTATTGGATATCATGATTGGTCAGAAGGTGTTGATTATTTTTTTATGTACATCCAGCTTTCACAACTTTATACTAAAGCACTCGATGTAATAGGGGCTTATATTTTAGTAACTATTGACAGAAACGCCTATGAAAACCGCTCCATGTACCCGGATTAAGACTAAGTAGCAACATTTATAGATGGAGTCACAGTGATTTCTAACACATGGAAACCCTCATGAAGACATTTGAGCTTACCTAGTAACATGACTTTTTGCCTTATAAACTACAAGCGAGTAAAAGATACAGTGTCCATCGTATCAGTGCTTTCCATTCAAAGGCTACTCTCTCGCCAGTCACTCCAGGTGTGAACCTGTTACAATAGTTTATTTGTAACTTCGATGCAAACAAAAATAGATACACCACTTGTGATTAGCACAAAAGAAGGGCAGTGTGTAGCAATTCTGTTTTTTATTATTTTTTCTTGAGGTGGGAGAGGGCATCTGGTGCCGAAACAACTCACAAAAGAGCATAAACCGAACCTTTTGGATATCTTCAAACAAAATTTGGATTGATACTCAAATGAAGATGACAGTTTCTTAAAGAAAATTGTTACTAGTGACGAAACATGGATTCATCATTATGAGCCTAAGAGTAAACCTAATGTATCTATGTAATTGAAACATCCTCAATCACCAAGAAAGAAAAAGTTAAAAAGCCAACCTTCAGCTAGAACATTTATGCTTACAGTTTTCTGGGATTCTCAAGGACCGGTATTGGAACATTATCATGAAAAAAGGTTCGACAATCAACAGCGCTCATTACAGTGAGATGCTTATTGAAGAGGTGAAGCCTGAACTTCAAACTCGGAGGACTGCTATTCAAGGCCGTCGTGCGTCATGAGGAGGCACGTTCGCAGACTTCTGCCCACAAAAACTTCAATTTGAGGTGTTAAAGCATCCTCCTTATAGTCCTGATTCTGCTCCATCAGATTTTCACCTGTTTGGTCCCCTGAAAGCAGCCCTACAAGGATGAAGATTCACTTCTGATAAAGTGAAGACAACGGTGCATTCGTGGCCCGGGCCTCAGCCTAAAACATTTTTTAATGTGGGAACATGAAAGCTATCAGATGACAAAGCTTATTAAAAATTAAGGAGATTATGTTGAAAATGATGTATTTGTCTGTTCTGAAAGTGAATTGAAAATGGATTCTACAGCCAGCCGGATATGTTTTGACTCACCCCTTCATAAACAAACAGAATTTGTTAATACAAAAAATTATAATATAAATAAAAGTTGGCAAACTGCTTTTGAGCAATAGAGGAATAAAATACTTCAGGAAGTGCAGTGATTGGAAACTAAGCAACATAACAGTAACTCTTTACAACAAACAACCTCAGTGTTGATTAGTTTTCTAAAACAACATGCCTCACATACACACTGTGTAATCTGTCTATTGTCCCACAACTTGCATTAAAAACGGCTTGTTTTTTAAACTTTAAACTTAATGGGCCTTTCAAAATAGCAACTCATTCCAATGACCTATAGCCTAGTGTCAATGGAAAGTTTAGGAATGACCAAAGAAAAATAGGCAAAGCATTATAATAGTAATAATAGTAATGATGACGGCGAGCGGTTGTGTATTAAACAGGCTAGTTTTTATTTTTCAGTTAAAGAGGCTGGTACCCTTCTGCTCTGGGAATGTTATTAACTTCTTTACTACTTAACGTTATAAAACCACTGTTTGTAAGGACACTCTGCATTACAGACCGCTAATATATATTATTATGTTCAGCAACCATAATTAGACAGTCTAACAGTCTCCTATTTGTTTAAAAACGCTAGCTCTGTGGCTAAGCTAGGACGCTACAGTACGTTAGCTAGCCTGCTCCTGTAACTACTGTAAGTAACGGTATTAGCTAAAGCCTGACACACAGTCTGACAGACACGAACAGGACTTACCTTTTTAATTTTCTTTTCATCATCCCCCATCTCTATGTACAAGTGCTATTCATGTTTACTCGGATAGAGGAGACTATCGGGACTTCAGTAAGCACTGCTCTGTCTCTGTAACGTTACTCTGAGCAGTGATCCCCCGCTCGGAAACTCTACCAGCTGGGACGAAAATGGCAGCTCTATCACTTATTTATGACAATATACAAAGAAAACCGCCTTCATTTTTTCCTTTTAGTGCGGGTACTTGTGGGAGAAACGTAAATAAAATAAATCCAGACTTCAAACTAAAACAACAACAGCACCAAACTTTTCAATCGTGCCGCCATTTTGGGCGTAGGACGCGTTACCCAGAATGCTTTGCGACTCTGAGAAAGTTTACAGCTACAGGGTGGACAGTGGACATGTCCCTATTAGACTGGACATTTAGACTAAGTTAGCTAAAATTGAAGTTTTCTACTCATTTAATTCATAAGTAACAATATAATGTTTTTTTTCTGTTTAGATGCCTAGAACTCTCAATTATTATCAGTAGTAGTAGTAGTAGTAGTATTAACATTGCTGTTGTTGTTTTGTTGTTGTTACTGCTATTTAAATAACTGTACTTTAACTATTTAATATTTAAAAGACTACACTTTACTCTCTACTTTAAAATTCAAGGACAATTCACAGAGGGCAGATTTATTTTAGGAACATAATCCAGCTGTTCAATTATACTTCATTAGTCTTGTTATTTAATTGTGTGAGAAATAATAATCCATACATATTCTGTACCGCTCATAGAATGTTTTGTTCTATCAATATTTTCTCACACATTTCACATTCATTTCCCTAATTTTGTGAAGCTGATTTGTGACAATGATTGTTGTTAAAAGCGCTATATATTTAAAAATAATTATTTATTTATTTTTTAAAAGAAGAAGAAGAGAGAATTGAATTAATTGCGAGGGTTTGGAGCCTATTCCAGGGAACTGAGGGGACAACATGCATATTTACACATGCAATTATACGCTACAGGTAAGGAATGTAATAGAATGAATGTTGATGTTGCTTCTTTGCACTGCGACCTAACCAAGAGTACTCTGAGGAAATCCATCACGCACAGGGAAAGATGCATACTCCATGCCCTCAGATCAGAGGTGAGATTTGTGACTTGTGATGAGACACCAAATAATAATAATAATTAGGCATCATGGTGGAGTAGTGGTTAGCACTCTGGCTTCGCAATTCCCAATTTGAATCTATTTCATGTTCTCCCAGTGCTTGGTGGGTTTCCTTTGGGTACTCTGGTTTCCTCCCACAGTCAAGCAGATTAGGCTAATTGGCATTCCCAAATTGCCTCTGTTGTGCGTGTGTGCCCTGCAGTGGATTGGCACTCTGCCCAGAGTTGACCCTGCCTCATGCCCAAAGTCACCCCCCCCCCCCATGCCCCATGTACAGCAATTATTAAACATTCTACTTAAAAAACTCATATTTTAGTGAATTTATGATTAAGTTAATATTTGTATTATTATACAGTACAGGGCTATTTGTTTTTGGGTTATTAAACTCTGTCTATTTATGTAGCAATGTAAATTATTTAGTCTAGTAGCTGTAAGATATTAATTATAGATATAACAACTTTTATAATGGTAGCATGTGATCTCCAAACAACAAATAAAGTAAATGAAAAAAGAAACCTATTGGCTATGCCCACTGGGAACCCCAAACCCCTCTTTAGGACCCAAAGCAACTGCAATTGCAGGAACACAAAATGTTCTATTCATAAGATGGAGCAAGAAATACCATGATAGAGTAAATTATAGAATGTAATAATTCTTTATTAAACAACAATATGTTACTCTGGGAAGTCTATCTCTATCATATCAGTACATTCACATACACATCTGTACATATACATCTGTATATAACCACTTTTGATCTGTCATCTGGCATCCTGTGCATGTGTGTACAGTATACGTCTTATGGTATATTTGCACACACACATTCAAGCTGTATATTCCTTTTTGTGTCTTAACAGAAAAGTCTCATCTAATGATTGACAGTAAAGCTTGACAATTTCTTTTTTTCTTCTCTTCTGTTGTATTATTCTTTTTTTTTTCATCTAAAAATCAAAGTATACAAAAAACAACTGTAGCACCATGTGTTTTTAACATCATTAATGTTGTTCCCTAAAACATAGGGCATTGTACAATAATGGACATCAGATTTGTTTTTTTGTTTTTTTAAATAACGGGGATCCAGTGAAACGATTTACTTTCATTTATATTGGACAACATCAACGAAACCTGTTTTTATGATTTCAATGAAAGCAAATCTTACAGTCAGAGAAGTAAACGCTACACACAGTAGCAAATAGTTTGCTGAATCATTTTTATCAATGCTCTTAAATACCCCGTGGAATTCTGGGATATGCTTACATACTCATCAGATACATTAACACAATCTAAAACGTAATCAGTATTATTCGAACCAGTCTCTCACGGCATTGATGACGATTCTAAAATCAGCGGCATTTCATCTGACAACCATAGCCATTCATAAGACCAGTTTCCAACAAAATTTTACAGCCAGACCTACAGTGACAATAACGACATAAAAAAAAAAATTTTAAAGAGAAAAGAAAAAATACACACAGGTTCTGGACATAGAGATGACAGGAATATACAACACAGCAATCACCTTCTGCATTTTTTTTTTTTGTCAGCAATTCCTTTTATCAGCATGATCGTTATGCCTGTGGATGAACGTCGAAATGATGGATTCGTATCTTTTCTCGTTCGGAAAGAGAAACCCTAGTACAGATACAAAACAAGGGAAAGTTTATAAAAACAGATGACGTGACTTGAATACTTCCTCCACTGTTGCTTCTTTGTGCATGTTGAGAAATAATAATAAGTGCCACCGTATTTAGGAGACTGGAGTTCGGCTGTAAACTGTGTTGAGGTGCTTGTTCTTCCAGAGTTAAAGAGTATGTGAGATTAAAGGAGCAGATCCTTCAGATGGCTGCCTTGCTCTGAGAGCCACGACATGGAGTCCTGCAGTCCACATTCTGTGGTAGCACCTTTAGAATTCGTCTGTAAGCACCAGGTCGACGAACAGAAATGCACCATTTTTGTTTTTTGTTTTTTGAATTCACTTTGTCTAAAGTACATTTGGCTCTGTTTTGATACAGATGGCACAACTGTACAGGTTGAAACTGAACCTGGCGCGATGAGCCACTACTTGGCAATGCTTTGAAGGAACCCAGGGAACGAGTGAAACACTGCACTCTAGAAAGCTAACATGCAAACATATTGGACGGGTCAGCACACGAGGCATTCTGTGGACATGCTAGGAAGCCAGCTGATGTCAGGGCAGTCTGTGGGTGGATTCAGCACTAGTCGAGTCTCCGATGCTTCCTATACCGTCCTTAATACAGGTTCCTGCAATGAACCCGTTCAACATCATGTCTACGTACAACATAATTCTCCTATTCATATTGTTCCTACGTAGGGTTTTTGCAGGCAGAGATCCATTTGGCTAGACATTTTGGTTCACAAGACAAACAACAGACAGAAATAAAGTTACCTTGTTGGCACTACAGATCATTCATCTTGCAAGACAGAGGAAGGCATAGACAGAAACACATCAAATTAATTGCTAAACATCTTCACGACTGTGTATCATTTGTATCAAGTGAACCCTGTTGAACAATGGACATTCTAATTACTTATTAAATCCAATTTGACCCAAATTATAACAAGGCTGTCAGTATACCTGCTCGTATTAGGGAAGCATAATGACCCAATATTGAAGCAGGTGTTACAGTAAGTATTGCCTTGCATTCGTATTAGTTTTGCAAAGACAAAGCCTCTTAAAGTTAAGGAATGTCAGCGTGTCGAGCTTATTCGGTGCGTTTTTTTTTTTTTTTTTAGGTTAAACTTGATTACAGTACTGTGTATATTATGAAAGGACAAAGAGACACTGGCATTGTTGTTTGCTGTCCTGGCTGCCATGGCTAAGGAGAAGCACCCAGTGAAACAAGGCACCACAAAGTATCTGTTAATACAGGACTGTTGTTGGCCACTCTTTTCCGTGTACTTTTAAATGTGGTGAAGGATTCGAGTGTCTGTTAATTACACAGCAATTCATGTGTCGTTTATTGATTTGTAAGGCAGTAATCTAAACAGATGAACACTTGTTGTTGTTGTTGTTTTTTTCCCATTTGCCAACTTGGTCCTCATGCAACCTCTCCATGTAAATTCTTTCAGATATAGCCGTGAGCAAGGGGAGAAGGAATCACAGTGTATTTGCACCTGGTTAAATGTGTATCTCTCTCTCTCGTGAAAGAGTGTTAAATCTGTAGTAGCGGTGTCTGTACGTGAAGTGTGAACACAGCAGTGCCAGGCAGCCAACTCATCCAACCATCACATTCATTTAATCATTCACACTATCATGAATCAGGGAATATCCCAGCAAACAACAGTGCGACAATGTGCTAAGCACCTAGGAAAGCCGTCGGCGTCTGGGTTCGTCAGGTGGAGCCAGCGATAGATATTACACAATTCACACAAATGCTACTGAATCTACTCTAGAGCTTAAACTTGCTGGGCTGGTTTTTGCTGAAGCTAATTATTCTTCTCAATAGAACAAAAGTCTCTAAGTTTGAAAGAGCATGTTGATGTGAAACTGTTACCAACGATTTACTGGCTGCTGTGTTGGGATAAAATATTTGCATCAGAGTATACCCAATCTTAATCTCATGAGAAGGGTGGGAGGGTCAAAGCAGCAACCAAGGATGGAGCCGAAACGTTGGACAACTGACCTGAAGATCAGTGGGATAGAAAACGTGTGTGCGAAGACACGCGCGTTATCGTCTGTCCAATCATTCTTTTCCATCTCTGGCAAAAAAAAACCCATCACCCCATCCACTACAACCAGTCTGAAGTCTGCTTCTGAAATCACAGCAGGCACAAAGAGGTCTGTAGTAGCCCATGTCTCTATTTTTGCACTGAACCTTGGCATCCTACATTATTGTTATAATTAGTAGTAGAAGTCCCTATTAAGCTGCTGAGAAAAATCTTACTAGAAACAAATTTTTAAACGTTATAGCACGGAATAAAAAAAGACTTTGTGTTGTGCAACTGATAATAATAATAATAATAAATATATATTTATATGTGTCATCAAGCCTCATAGCAAACTCATCACACGCAACATTCCCTTTTAGTATACTTTTTCCTCGAACGAGGTGCAGTGCTCTATGTACAAGAGAGATTGACAATAACGCCACGAAAACTGTTACAGTTATTTTGCAAAAGAGCAGCACCATTGAAACACTCACGCACTGGCTGGCACATACAGAGAACCCAATTATTCATCAAAGTACACAGCCATAGCATGCATCCTTTAGAATAAAAATCTGATAAAATAATCCTTTCTTTTGTGTGTTTTTAAAAGTGCACACCAACAAAATAAAAGCTTCCTAATGAAAAACTCATAGAAAGAACAGTGCACAGGTGACAAAATACCACCCATAGCTTTTTTTGTTGTTGTTGTTATTTTTTTTTAACAGGCATCCATATTGGAACCTTCACAAGAACAGGGAATGATGGAGGAATCTTAGAACTTAATCACAGCACCGCTATTTATGTAAATAAATAGATGTATTTGTTTATTTTTAGCTATAAAGGTACAGTTTTTATTTTATTTTATTTATTTACTGACCACCGTTTTGTTAATTAAAACCCTGGACCATCCAATCTTTGGGATTTCCACACTTACAGACATGACATTTAATAACTAAATAAGCTTTTATTCATATATTAAAACTGTGCAAACATTGAAAAATAATAGATATTTATATGCAAAATGGCCTAACACTCATGCTGTTGAATTTTACTCCATCCAGAATAGAATATGAAAAGAAAACCGCAATGCGTTTAATATTTTAAGGCCATTTCATTTACTAAACAGTTTATGGCAGTGTTATTTGTCCTAGTGATTGCAACGGTGGTCATCTTAATTCTGATTTTTAAATATCTTATTATTGGAAGTGAAATGAAACCAGTAATGGGTACACAAACTTTCTCAAATTTCTGTCCAATTTCAACAGAGGTCAGTAAAGAGCTACTTATAAACTTTTTAATATATGTCTTCAAATAAAAAAAGAAATGTTAAACACGTTACGCTCATCGTGTGCTTTTCTTTCATGTGCTGGGTAGATAGTGCCGTTCTGTTTTCGGTTCGATTTCATTACAATCACTCAGAATGAAAATAGGCACAAAATATTTACTAGGAACTGTAGGAAAATTAAGATAATGAGTACGATGGTCCTCCATCATTCCCTCGAGACTTTGCACATCTCAGAGTTAACAGGAACAAAGACACTATCCAACATATATATAGATAGATAGATAGATAGATACTGGTGGCACACATCCACATAACAAGGGCCCCATTTAAGGATTGCTTATTTCTGACTTAGTTCTCCATTTCTGTAGTAATATTCTCTTGATTTGTGAAAATAAATGTTACATTGTCTCTGTTTAGACCTTTGAAATACTATTAACTTGGCTAAATAACTGAATCAAACTGAAGAAAATAAGCACCCAAATGGAGAGAGGTGAAGCAGTGTGTGTGTGTGTGTGTGTGTGTGTGTGTGTTTGTGTGTCAGTAAGAGAGGGGAACGCGGATGCCTTTATAGGGAGGACTCGTACTGGAGCAGCTCATAGAGGAGAGGCCCATCCCTGTACCTGATGCCCACTGCGTTGGGGCTAATGTACTGGAGTATATTTATGGTCCGCCGCAAACGACGGTCTACAAAGTGTGCGTCCCAGGCTGGGTATCGCTTCCTGGGCATGTCAATCTTAATTAGGGGCCCCTCGGGGGGAATGGGCCGGCCTGCCGCATCAGTGGGCTCTACAGACCTCACCTGGAATACAGGCAAGCAGGTATCCGTGGCAGCCTCCTCGGCTACTCCGTATTCCCCTGAGGCCATACCCCGAGTCGGGGTGGCCTGAGAGCCACGAGGCCCTGGAGTCGGAGCCATAGGCTCAGCCTCTGGGGGCAGGGGGAGGCCCCAGAGGAGCTCAGCACAGCAGGAGCTTGCTAGGATGCTCAGCCTGGGAGCCATAGGATGCAAAACCCCATAGTAGAGGACCATGCAGGCCACTCCTGAGGCGAAGCACAGGAAGACGCCGCAGAGCACAGATGCGGCATATGAGTCAGTGGTGACAGGGTCTCTGTAGACATACCACAAGGTAGTCAGGACAGTGTTCTCCACCAACACCAGTGAGTAATAGGCTATCATTCGGTATCGAGTCCTGCCTTCCTTCACGCTGAACCAACAGAAGATGTACACTACACCGACCACCATGTTGAAGAGCACCTCCTCCCACTTGGACATGCAGAAGTCAGTGCCACCATGAATCACCCAGAAGGCCATAGCACACCAGTGTAGCACCACGAAAATGCCGAAGTAGAGGTGGAAAACCGAGGCAAAGAGGGCAAAGGAAAGTGCCCGTGAGGAGATGGTGAAGATGCGCCACAGGAGATGAATCAGAGCTCCTCGGTAGCTCATGCTCTTTTGGTCATCGCGAGAGTCACGCAGTAGCTTATGGTAGGAGGCCAGCACCCAGGAGAGAGACAAGAGAGAGGCAACTGCTGACATGCCTGCAGTGAGGGTGGGGAGGAATGACAGAAGGAAGACAAACAGGCAAAAAGAATAAAACTGACCGTACATGTCTTTGTTGTGTGAAACATACTGAATGGTGGGCAAAGGTTTGCCTCGAACAAATAGTTCATACATAATAGACTACAATAACTAAAGAGCTTTTCAAAATGTCAAGAAGAGTCATATTGTAGTCTGTGCTCAAAAGCAGAATTTTCTCCACTTCATTATGTTTTGCAGTGTCTAGTGCTCCTGTGCACAAAAAGTGACTCTTCAACTAATTTCTAAACAACCAAACCTCATATATGCAATTTGGATATTAAATTGGACATATCTCTGAAAAGCACATCAAAACAATTTCAAACAAGTATTGCATAGGAAACCTCTATAATGTAAAACAGTCTTGTTTTCACTGTTTTGCACTATGCATAATTTTAAAGATAACTTTTTTCCTATACAGAAATTCTTTCAGCTGTTATAAATATTTTATAAATAACATTTGTCTGTAAATAACAATTTATCTAGTTACACAAATTAAGGCAGTGTGGCATCATGTTTGCAAAAGCACAGCCGCAGTTTAAATGTAACACAAAGCAGAAATGTCAGCAGTCCTAGCACTGAGCCTTGGGGCATTCCTTACACTGCAGCGTCTCAGCACGGTTCTTCTGGATCATTATGCAGAGCTGGAGCACTAACTGTGGGGCGCTTTCCAAAAAGGTCTCGAGGAGACGAAGCATGTTCACGTCAGCATACTCGTACATCATGGCCCAATAGAAACGCCGCTGATTTTCCTTTTGCCTGCGACTCTGTATGCCGAGGTACATGGTCCGGATATACCTGCAGAATGCAGATGCACAAGGAAAAGAAAGAAGGGACAGACTGAGACTGGAGGAAACAGTAGGGAATTATACTAGTCATAAATATAAGCGAAGGAAAGAAAGAGAGAAAGCAAGAAAGAAAACAGTAAATTATATCACTGAAGGCACATCCCATAATCATAAGCTTTGATATCTGCACATAATCGCAATTAATTTATGGTATTGCATTTAACTCTGTACTGTTTCACCACAGCATCAAATAACAATTTCATACGATAGTATCTGAAAATAAGGTGGTCACATGTAGATGTTGCGCCATTATTTTTTGGGCAGTGGTTAAGGCATTGGACTACGGTTCAGAAGATCCCAGGTTCAAACCTCACAACCACCAAGTTGCCACTGTTGGGCCCTTGAGCAAGGCCCTTAACCCTCAATTGCTCAGATGTAATGAGATGAAAAAAATCTAAGTCGCTCTGGATAAGGGCGTCTGCCAAATGCCTAGATGTAGATGTAGATATGCATGCAGAAAATAATAGATGTTTGTATGCATAACATTTTGCCATTACTGAAATTACAGTAGAATCAGGCATTTTTTAAATGTGCAATTATATACTGAATCGTGATTGCTGTGTAGTGTAGTTTGCGCATGCTGAGTGGGTGTGTTTGGTGTGTAAGGTTCCAGAGGATCCTGCCAACACACAAATGGCCAGTAGGAGGCAGACATCTGTCTGGGCAGTCAGGAGACAGAGGGTTCTGTGTTAGCAACCATCTGCAGTTGACAGTCTGAGATCAGACGTCTGAGAGCTTGGTGTTAATTTAACCTCTGAGGAACCATTGCAGGACAGTACATCAGTCACCAGAGGAAAGCAACTCATATTGAATCACTATTTTCAAATACGATGATGAGGTCAAGGTGAAGTGAATGACACAGGATTACAGCTTACTAAAGCCAAAACCCCAAAATACCTGTGGTGCTTCGTAGGCACCACTAGAGGGTACATTTCACTTCTTTGCAAGATTTGCTGAATGTGATACCCAGCTGAGGCCAATGCTCTGCTTCTCTGGAGATTATCATGATCTCACCATTCCTCAGGGAATTGCTCTACAAAGCAAACAACATCAGTCATTCTTAAGCAAATGTTTTCTTATTATAATTATAGAATTCACTAACACTTCACTAACACTTCATGGAAGTGTTAGTGAATTATAGAATTCACTAACACTTCCATGAAGGCCAATGTCTGTAAAGAGAGTGCTAAGAGAGTCCTCTACGCTTTTATGCTTCACAGTGAGGCAGTGGAAAATCCTTCCTCCCAGATGTGAGAGACTTGCTATTTAAAGACTGAGGCTTCACCTTTGTGTAATTATGGGCTGCCGTGTATCTTCCAAGTTTGTCTTTTGAAAAGCATGTGTGAATGTACAGAAAATCCCACGACTGTTAATTGTTTCTTGACATTTTGCTCGGATTTGATTTGCCTTGATAGTTTAAATTCATATTTCGGGATGGAGTTAGAGGTATAGACGAATTATGACATATCAGGTTGAACACAAGTTCAAATCAAAACTATGATTTGTGATATACACACGTGGACAAAATTGTTGGTACCCTTCGGTCAATGAAAGAAAAACTCACAATGGTCACATAAATAACTTTAATCTGACAAAAGTAATAATTTAAAAAAATTCTATGAATGTTAACCAATGAAAGTCAGACATTGCTTTTCAACCATGCTTCAACAGAATTATTTAAAAAAATAAACTCATGGAACAGGCCTGGACAAAAATGATGGTACCCCTAGAAAATACTGAAAATAATGTGACCAAAGGAACATGTTAATTCAAGGTGTGTCCACTAATTAGCATTACAGGTGTCTACAATCTTGTAATCAGTCAGTGGGCCTATATATAGGGCTCCAGGTAGTCACTGTGTTGTTTGGTGACATGGTATGTACCACACTCAACATGGACCAGAGGAAGCGAAGGAAAGAGTTGTCTCAGGAGATTCGAAAGAAAATTATAGACAAGCATGTTAAAGGTAAAGGCTATAAGACCATTTCCAAGCAGCTAGATGTTCCTGTGACTACAGTTGCACATATTATTCAGAAATTTAAGATCCATGGGACTGTAGCCAACCTCCCTGGACGTGGCCGCAGGAGGAAAATTGATGACAAATCAAAGAGACGGATAATCCGAATGGTAACAAAAGAGCCCAGAAAGACTTCTAAAGAGATCCAAGGTGAACTTCATGCTCAAGGAACATCAGTGTCGGATCGCACCATCCGTCGTTGTTTGAGCCAAAGTGGACTACATGGGAGACGACCAAGGAGGACACCATTGTTGAAAACAAATCATAAAAAAAGCCAGACTGGAATATGCCAAACTACATGTTGACAAGCCACAAAGCTTCTGGGAGAATGTCCTATGGACAGATGAGACAAAAATGGAACTTTTTGCCAAGGCACATCAGCTCTATGTTCACAGATGGAAAAATGAAGCATATCAAGAAAAGAACACTGTCCCTACTGTGAAACATGGAGGAGGCTCTGTTATGTTCTGGGTCTGCTTTGCTGCATCTGGCACAGGGTGTCTTGAATCTGTGCAGGGTACAATGAAATCTCAAGACTATCAAGGGATTCTAGAGAGAAATGTGTTGGCCAGTGTCAGAAAGCTGGGTCTCAGTCGCAGGTCATGGGTCTTGCAACAGGACAATGACCCAAAACACAGCTAAAAACACCCAAGAATGGCTAAGAGGAAAACATTGGACTATTCTAAAGTGGCCTTCTATGAGCCCTGACCTCAATCCTATTGGGCATCTTTGGAAGGAGCTGAAACATGCTGTCTGGAAAAGGCACCCTTCAAACCGGAAACAACTGGAGCAGCTTGCTCATGAGGAGTGGGCCAAAATACCTGCAGAGAGGTGCAGAAGTCTCATTGACAGTTACAGGAATCGTTTGATTGTAGTGATTGCCTCAAAAGGTTGTGCAACAAACTATTAAGTTAGGGGTACCATCATTTTTTTTTATAATTCCGTTGAAGCATGGTTGAAAAGCAATGTCTGACTTTCATTGGTTAACATTCATAGAATTTTTATTTATTATTACTTTTGTCAAATTAAAGTTATTTCTGTGACCATTGTGAGTTTTTCTTTCATTGACCGAAGGGTACCAACAATTTTGTCCACGTGTGTAATTTCTCTTGAATGAAGGTGTAAAACCGGCTGACATTTTCAAGAGACTCCAAGCACAGGACAGTGATGAGATTCTTATCTAAAGTAAAACATTTCAAATGTGCAAATGTTTCCGGCAGTGATGATCCGGCAGAGGTGTCTCAGAGCTGCTGTCATTCCCATGAACATTCTGCAAATGGAACCCCTGATCCATGGAAATCGATGGATAACTTGTCATCAACTTGGGGAAGAGATGCATCTGTCTGTGGGAACTGTACACACCATCATTGTACACAACACCACTTTCGCATTACAGGAACTCGGCTAGGAGTTATCGTCATATCCCCTGTACAGATCTGACCTTTCGCCAAACCATTTCCACAAGTTTGGGTCATTAAAGGAGCTCCTGGGAGGCCAGTGCTTCAGACATGAAGCAGGCCATCCAATGGTCCAAAATCCCGATTTGACTTGAACAACCCTGGTAGTTTAATTAAACTTGATTCAATTCAAATGATACTTATGCTGGCGTATAATAGCCTGTGCCTTTACTCTCTATATGGTGTTTACATGTCAGATTCAAATACACTTTAGATATTAATTATAAAATTAATTACTTATATAATTATTCTTTGTGGAAGATCCAATGTTAGAGCACAAAACTCAAAACAGACTTTCACTTGTTTTTTATGTGTAAATTATAAATTGCATGTATTGTCTTGTAAATGGTGCTTATTATTTAATTTTTTTTTTTTTTAGATTTATCATTTTTCCCATTCATGGTCACCTGCCAATTTATTTGACAATTACCAAACAGGGAATATGGAGGCTAAAAACGTCCTCTTTTTTGAACTGCACATGCTGTATTATCTGGTTGTACACATAAATGAGTTGAAGATGTTTTTAATTGGCTAGGGTCACTGTGATTGACATGGGACAGAGAGCATAGCATCGCTCCCACCCACAGAGCACAGACTATTCTTGCAGTCTTGACTAATAGCCATGCGTTGTTGTGTCATAGTTGGGATTTGATCGGGCCAAACTCCTAACAACTGAGTGAACGTTTTTCGTTGATGAGCTGGTAATTATAAGTGTGAAAGGATTAATAATAAAAAGCTAGTATAAATCTAAATTCTCTGCTGTTCAACTTCTTGGACTTGATGAATAAATATGCATTTTGCTTGGTTAAAAAAAAAACCCTGATTGGACAAAAAAAGGCATTTTGTATTCTACACCAGTACTGTCTCTATTTTAAGCTGGAGAGAATAATGTGCATGTAATGTTTGTGTTGATCAGGAGATTGACAGCCTTGAAGCCCGTCTCTTCCCTCTCATGTCTGCTTTTTCCATTCTGTTCACCCATCATGCTCCTCATTCTTCACCCTTTCATGTTGTCTGAGTATTATCCCTGTGCTTTTTCTTTCTTTCTTACTCAGCCAGTCCAGTTGCTACTCTCATGTGCAGGCTGATTTAGAGTTTTCCATCACTTTCCATCACACAACCAAAATATCAAACAAAATTAGACAATCTGCTAATAAAATGTTCATGTATACTTGTATGTCTACTTGAAATGAGCAGTCAGATGCAACATCCAGTTATATGAAGCTCAGAAAACGAAAGCTTCTGTACAACATTATATTTAGGTGTGATTTGTCGGCATGGCTACAGATGGAACATTGTACTTCAAAGCAGCATAATCTATAGATAGAGAACTGTCCAGTTACATTATATAAGCACTATAATTATCTAGTGGCTTGTTTGACAAAGCATTCATTCCCATACAGATGTCTCACTATAGCCAGTTGGACAGCAGTTCACACAAATGTAAATACTGTTTACAGTATGTAGGTGCATATACAAAGTACAGTATATGTGTGTACATCTTCAAGCACTATATTATTGCCATCCCTTATTTCTTAAAAAAATAAAATAATATATATATATATATATATATATATATATATATATATAATATAATAAAATATTATAATAAATTTATATATAAATTAAAATATTCTATAATTTTTATTTAAATGAATGAACAAATGTTTTACTGTGACAGGCTGCAGAGTGAATAAACATACAATTTTAAAATCAGTTGTTTATGTTATAACATCAGCAGCAATTTCATTTCCCCTCTTGTCTACTAAATATTCAGCATCAGCAGTACACTAATCACAGGCCTGATCATCTGTCATCATCTGCACCTGTTTCTCTCTGGTTCATGCCTTAAGGTTTTATGCTTGAATGATTTGTAATTCACTGCGTGGCTTAACAAACAAAAAGGATTCCTCTCAAACTGCTCGGGTACAGGGCCTCGACTGAAAATCTGGCCCTAAATCAGAAGCAAAAATGTCCTTCAGGATGCCTGGGAAAATATTTTTCAAGACTGTTCCAAGTCTGGCTTTTTTGGAGGCAAAGTATGGCTTTTTTAAAATACGAAGAAACAAAGGCTTTTGCAAATATAATTTATAATATATATAATATATAAAACATCTATGAGTTTAATTTCTAAGAAATATCTGAGTTTATGGCCATGCATTTACCGCTTTAGTGGATTTCGCCCCTGAATTACGTAATTACTTAATTGCAAATTTTAAAAGCCTGGTTCCTGATTGTGTGTAATAGCTAATAATTTATTTTCATTATTTAATTTAAATTCAATCAGTATTTACCAAAAAAAAGTAGTTCTGCCAATTCTAAAATAGTATTTAACAAAATATGATTCAACAAAATCTCTCTAAAAAAGAATGAACCCTGAAATTAGAAATAACCATGCAATGCAATATTTCCTATTAAATACCTGTATCAATCAATCAAACCTGTATACTATCAATAACAGATTTTTGTTACCTTAACAATTGTAGGTCTGTTTTCAACTGTAGATTTAAATTTAAAGATTTAAATATGTTGTTGTTGAAAGTGGCGATATTTGGATATTTGGAGATCCATTTGATATATTTGATCATATTTGATATTTCCTATCATCCGGAGATCGCTAGTTCGAATCCCGGGTGGTGCCGTAACCTCTCGCAGCCGGAGGTCTAGAGAGAGCTGATTGGCCGAGCCCTCTCAGAGGGGAGGTGCTCCCACATTAATCTACAGCCAGTCAGGGGCGTCTGTGAGTTCGCGCAACGGAGGGAGCGGATAGCGCTGTCCTCCGAGTGTGTTACACCGCCCCCAACGGTGCGCGAGCGAGCAGTTCGAAAAGATGCGGTCGGCTGGCGTCACGTGGTTCAGAGGAAACACGTGATAGTCTTCGGCCCTTCCGGCTGAGTGGTAGTAGTAGCCTTAATGTGGGAGCCCCCTAGTGACGGGGAGGAATTGGACACGACTAAATTAGGGAGAAAATCGGGGGGGGAAAAAAAAAATATATATATATATATATATATATATATATATATATATATATTTGAACTACGGGATCATTATATCACTTATGTTATTCATACATGTTTTTATTATTATTATTAAAAATTCAAATCTTTACAATGCTTTAAAGGAGCGTGTGCCTTTCAGCTAGAAGTGCTGCGGCAGCCTTGCTACTCTTGTGGCCATAACTGAGCCATCTGCTCTGAGGCACTTGCTGTTTACACACTAACTACTGCACAGTAAAAAGAAGGGAAAAAATAGAGGGAGAGAGAGAGAGACGCAGTTTACTGTTTTACCCTTGTGATGCCTGTCACATTTAAAGGATGCCTTAGCAAAAATAAAATAGTTTACAGAGTTTAACACTTACTACATGTATAGACTTTAGTTCATTAGGTTTGTTTGGGTGGTATTAGACTACAAGTAATTCTCTGTAAATACATGCCTGAATCTTTTTAATATGTACTGTACTTCTTTAAATACATTTTCAAAGAAACAATTAGCATGAATGCGTCTCTATCGGTGCTTGTTGCATTTGCTTTTTTTAAAATACTCGATGTAATAACTTTACGCAGGTACTGGGGGAACAAAGCTTTCACCTGTCCCTATGGACAAACTGCATATTTGTCTAAAAACCCACAAGACCCAAACTAAAATCAGTTTATTTGTGTAATTAAACACTTTACACAACGTCTTTATCTGAGATGTGTATAGATCAATATCACAAGCTCAGAATTTTTGGGACATTCCGTAACATGGTATTTGAGAATGATGAAGTTCTATTGAAGAGGTGACAAGTCTTCTTTCCTATGTTGTCTGGAAATCCTGAGATTTACAAATCTAAGAAATGTTTATACTATTGTTATAATAGTAATAACTAATAATTCCTCACCCACTCACTAATCATCTATACCTGTACAGCTTTATTATGTAATGAATGGACCCCATAATGACAATGTGAAAGTAGTTTGTTTAAAATATTTGCAAATTTATTACAAAAAAAAAAAAAATCACACGTACTGTCAATAAAAATCCACAGCCTTTGGCCTTATGGTCTGTAGAATTTTAAGGAAAATAATGAATTTAATCAATTTTGAGATAAGGCTGTAACATAGCAAAATGTGGAAAAAGTGGAGCGCTTTGAATACTTTCTGGATGCGCTGTATACAGGAAGCCTATCCCAGTAGTCTTAGAGCATGACATGTGATACACTCTGGATGGGGTGCTAATTCATCGCAGGGCACACACATACATGCTCATTCACACACTACAGGCAATTTGGGAACGCCACTCATGCCTAATCTGCATGTTTTTGGACTGTGGGAGGAAACCGGAGAACCCAAAGGAAACCCTCCGAGCTTTGGGACAAAATGAGAACAGACAAGAATCGAACTGGGAACATGGAGGTGCAAGACGACAGTGCTAAACACCAAGCCCACAGGATCAGTGCATTTAATAAATAATAAATGTTTTATGGCCCATAAAAATGTGAACAACAATTTTATCCTGTATACAGTGTGCAACAATTATTTCCCTCAATGTTCTTGAGTCCTACAAGAACCATTTTAAATGACTCTTGACTTCTTTATGCTTTCGAAATTCATCATCCGAACGTATTTTGAATGAAACGTAATCACTCCCTGACACTCTGCACTCAGATGTGGCTAATTAGAGCCATAATCATCTTTGTGTTTGTGGCAGAACGTAATGGCTGCAATGTGAGCTGGTAATTATGAAGAAGAGCAAGGAACATTTGGTGGCAAACATCAAAAACAATGGTATCGAAAAGGGTTCATTGTGGGCTCCAGTAAAGCATGTTCTCCTTAGGAGAGTGAGTTCAATGGAAACTACATTTTACTCAGAAAAATTCAAATGAAAACACGAATGCATCTTTTAATCTTTTAATCTTTTTTACCCTGCCACTTGAAATTCTCTCCTTTACCCGTGCTTGCACTTGAAGCGCTCTTTCGTTTGACTCACGACACTGAAGAGATGGAGAAAACCTGCCTGCACACTAGCGTCTGTAGTGCACAGAAATCTCTGCTGGAACAGAAGAGGCTGGTTCATGATAATGATGTGAGGCCAGTCAAGCGAAGACAATAACTTGGAAATGGACAGAAATAGCCTGGCCTTAGCCTTCACTATCCCAGAAGGGAAGAAAAAGCTGTAGTTCACATTTTTGTTTAAGCCTTACCCTTGCTGTATCGGTCAATACGAGAAAATTCCTCAGGGTTAGCGCCATATGGTGAATTTTTATTATTATGAGGGCTCATTAGGTTTATATATATATATATATATATATATATGTGTGTGTGTGCATAAAGGATATATTTATTCTGGCCATCGATAGCTGGGACCAAGATGCTGATAAAAATCTGGAAGCTCACTGGTCTGAAGATGTCAATTAATTTTCCGTACCAGCATGAATCAGACTATAAAGCCAGCTGCAAAAGAGATCACATAATTCCATTTATACACTCATTTCAACACTTTATCTGTTCTATATTTAATTCACAGGAACGACTATGACGGATGTGGAAATGGCTTGGAGCGAGGACAGGAATGCATGGGGATGTAGCCATAACTCCCAGCCGAGTTCCTGTCATGTTCATGTGGAGCAGCGGCCAGTATGAGGTTGTGCATTGTCCTGCAAAAACCTGCAATCAACCCGGGCTCTTTTTTTCCAGAGAGCCTTCCACTGACTGAATTATCATAGAAACGACTGCAGTGAGCTCTGGGATCATCATTCACGTTTGACTGTGGCTGAGGGTCTCATCACTGTTATGTGCTTGAAGTCTTCGAGAAAATGTCAATCAATGTTACGCCTTCATTCACAAGAAATTTCATTACAAGTCCCAGTTTGACTTGAACGCCCCTAGTAGAACTTAATGAAAGAGTCATTCAGTTAACACAAATGTATTTGCTGTTAGCTTGCTCCCTGGGGAGACTGAAAATCAGCCCCAGCCTTGCTTCCTTATATTATTCTGGTAACCATTTATGGTGATGTGATGGTACTTGGTTCAACAAAATTGTAAAAATTACCAGATTTTTGTTAACAGCAAATAATCTGATGTGGATATAAAAAAAACAACAACAACTCATTATATTTGAAAGACAGTGGTACCGTAGCTATGCTACACAAAGCTGTCTCTGACTGTATTATGTATTTCAACTTGCTCATCCCGCACTAAGTGAGCTCTTGTAATTAATTTCCCGGAAACCTTTATAGTATAAAAATATTACTACTCAACAGAAATGAATAGGTAGGTTGGATGCAAACTGATGAACTGAAGCAGGTCAATGCCGCATCTCTTGGTGTTTTATCAGACCTTGACAACTTAATAGAGCCATGCGTGAAACTACTACGCCACTATAGGCTACATTCTAGCAGCGGGAAAACCCAGTGCTTGCATATTAGCCGGCATATGTGTGGTGCACAGCATGTTATATCTTTAACAAGTGCCTAAGTCCACAGAACAGTGAGGAAGCACAAATAATCTGGATAAGAGCGTAAGAGTAGCAACAGGGAGGCGGACATGAACACGGGGATGGAAGAGAAATTAGAGATCAATAGCTCAAGCCTTTCAACAGCTACATCATAACCCGAGGTAACATTTGGCATTCACTGACATTTTCTGTTAGTCTTCTAAATGTCAGGGGTGCTAGGAGACAAAGCCCCCAACATATGCCCTGGTCTCTTATTCCCTGAAATAATAGTGATTTTCGACACAATAGGAAATCCTCATTTAATGCTCATTTAGGATTTACATTAAACACTAGCCGAAACAATATATCCGATAAGCAAGATGCTACCAAACTTTTCTAAGTTACTAGCTTTAAGTGTCACTAGGGACTTTAAGCAGGTTGTATTGAATCTGAAATGGGTGCAGCAAATAGTTATTTAAACCATGTTTTGTGGCCGTTTATTACAAGGGGCGTTCAAGTTGAACCGGGACTTATGATGAAATTCCGTGTAAATGAAGGCATAAAACCGATTGACATTTTTAGAAGAATGCAAGCACAGTGCGGTGATGAGCCTCTTAGCTGCAATAAAACAACTGAATGGTGAAAATGTTTTAAAGAAAGTCATATGTCCGTGACTGACGATCCTGGCCAAGGTGGCTTGGCGCCCAATGCAGTCGCTCTCGTGGACCTTCGGCGAATGGAACGTCTCCCGTATGCAACAAAAATATATTTCTCAATATATTATGTGACAATATATTTTATGTGTATTCATATATTGTGAATAGTACATGGTAATATATGTTATAATCTATTCTATAATATACTATATATATCATAAATATATGAAATAGGATGTATGAAAATATATTAAAATATTACAATTATTGCCGTTTTCATATATTGAATAAATACATTGTTATACTATTTAATATATTGTTATATATATTGAATTATGTCCCACATTAAATGAGATTATATATTGGAAAAGGCATTGTAAATATATATGTAAAATTATATGAGATAATATAACTCATTGTAAAAGATAATATAGTCAGATTTATATGGGAACATACGTCTTAAATATTTTGGAAAATATATTGATTTATATTAAAATCATATCATATTCATAGTATATATTGTATACATGGTAAACATGAACTAAAATAATGTATTGAATAATACATCAATATAGTCTCTTCATTAACTGAACAAGGTGTATTTTTTAAAACATGATATAGTAACATGGAAACAACTATAAATGAACAAAACCACTTTAAAAATAAATAAAATATTTCCAAAAGGACAACTGTCCTTCATGAAGTCTAAACTCATGTTATTAAAACTTGGTTTACTTTGCAAATGACAGGTAACAAGATCATAAACAATGAGCTTAATTGATCTTATTAGTAAACAGTCTCAAAACAATACTTCTGCCACAAGTATTATACAGTTAATATGTGGAAAGTAGATTTTTGTATTAGAATCTAATGAGTCACATTTGAAATCTGAAACATTGCACACCTTCACACTTCAGTTTCCTGTAAACTGTGGGATCCATACAAATGTGTGTGCAGACCTTCTCAGGTCTTAAAGAAGCAATGACAGTCTAAATGAAGACAGGACACTAAATATCCATGACCAGTGGTACCACGCTTCACTCCATAATCA
The DNA here is from genome assembly GCA_030347435.1 of Clarias fuscus. NCBI lineage: Eukaryota > Metazoa > Chordata > Actinopteri > Siluriformes > Clariidae > Clarias > Clarias fuscus. The sequence goes on along the minus strand of CM059229.1, from coordinate 16,796,214 downwards.
TGGAAGTTCCTTTTGATGATTTAACAAATGTGCAGAGCTCACACTGCCATCCCATATGGTGGCACCTAAAAAAGGAACAATAGTGTACAAGTAAGTACAAGTGTGACTGTTACTGTAAAGTCTAGCTGACTGGTAAAATAGTACTTCCGTTCAAATACATACTTTTTGGACTAATAAAATCATACTGATCTACGAGTGATGTTCAAGTCAAAGCAGGACTTGTGATAAATTCTGTGAAACAAAGACGCAAAAACCGATTTGATTTTACAGAGCCCATTACAGTCATTCCGGTGAATATTCCAGTGGAATGGTTTTACGAAAAACAGACTGCTATGATCACTAAAGGCATTTTGCTCTTGCAGAACAATTCACAACTTCATATATAGAGAAAAAATATAGTTATAAAGTGTGTTCTGTTATTCTACATAATCAAAGGTCCCTCTTTGACTTGAACATCTCTTGTACTTGTCTGTGTGCCTTGTATAAAAATGATTTTACTTTAGTTAATGGAAAATTCGTGTATTCTAGATAAAGTGAAATATTTAAAGCGTTTTAATTTCTAGCTTTGATTCAATGGTTGCATGTTTAATACTTCTGTAACATTAAAATGGTTGACATTTACCTCCTGTTTTATCTCGATTCAACTTCTCTTCTTTATGGTGTTGGTGCTGTGAAAGAGATATTGAAAATAAGGTAACATGTTTCACACACAAAAAATATAACAATTGAAAATCAGTTTTAGTTTAATTTACTTACATATCACAACATACATAACATATTTCACTTCAATATTTTAATTTTATGTTAATTTCTCCCAATTAAAAGCTGATGCATTTAAGTTTTTTCAAACAGTTTCCTACAGCAGCGTGCTCAGTGTTTAATCATGTTAAATACACACTGCATCTCATTTCTGCTGTTTAAACTCGCTTTGGTCTGCGTTTCCTCTGTAAAGTGTCGGAGTGAAACACACAGACTCGCGGTTCAGTGTGTGAGGTTGACCGTTACAAATGCGTTAATTATCTGAACATGCTAGTTTTATATCCTCGCCACAGTGGCGGTTGGCTGCGCAAAAACACCGCATTTGGCGGGGGAAATTCAAATATTGCGGCACAACCGCGGCTACACCGAGAAACCCGGAGGAAAGCACGCTGCTAAACGAATAAATCTCTCCTTTTACACCAGATTTAAATGATCTGTATTAACCGCGCTGTAGCTGAGCAGTTTGGTGGTTGGAACAAACAAGCTAAATCACAGTGAACACCAGGACTGGCCTGTTGCTAGGTAGCTATCGTTAGCTCTGGAGCGCGGCTGTGACAGGATTGAGAACAGTAACTTACACACTATAAAGTTGTGTATGAATGCAGACAGAGTCATTATTTCAGTAACATGTTACTTACCAGGAATTGTAAGGAATGTTCCAGGTGCTTCTTCTCCGTTCCCACAGCAGTGTGTCCTCGCTTCTTGTCTTTGATGTTACACCAGACTTCCCATGAGCACTTGCACAGGGAAATTTACTCAATTATTAAAGTTTTTGTTGTTAAATATAAGGAATATTGAGTTGGAATGAGGGATGATTATACTGATTAGTTCCAGGAACTACAATTACTCCATTGCTAAATATTTAGATTGAAATGCATAAAAAATATTAAGTGCATGTAAAAAATATAATTCAGTTAGTCAAATACTAATTTCTATTAGTGAAATAAACTTAAAGACAAAATAATAGTTTTTTTTTTTTTTTAGGCAAAATATGATTTGGAGCTTGGACCTTGATCATCTTATAAAAAATACTTTGTTTCAATAAACATACATGCGGTAATGTAATAGTTTTGTTTGCACAGCAATGTATTTTAAAATATATTAATCAATATATAGCAATAGGTTATCCATCCATATATTGCAAATATACGGAGAAGTTTCTCATATAGTGAAATATATTTCCTAATGTATTGCAATATAAATTCTAGTATATTGCAATATATGTTTGTTTCGTAAGGGCTGATCCTTCAAATCCAACAAATAACTTCTCACCAACCTGCAGAAGAGGCGTATCTGTCCGTGGGAATCATTCACCAACACCACATGCACATTAAAGGAACTCAGCTGGGAGTTTTTTTGTTTCTTTTGTATAGTAAATTTTATTTATTTATTTTTATAATTTATGGTGTAAATATGTATGGTTTGTAAAATTATTACTGTAAGCTAGTAATTTTCTGTTAATTTATGTTGCATGTATGTAGCACCTTGGTTCTGGAGGAACGCTGTTTCGTTTCGTATATGGTCGTACAGTATATGGTTGAAAAGACAATAAAAGTATGTCTGGGTTGTTAAAGGAGTTCCTGGGAGGCCAGCATTTCAGATGTGAAGCAGGCAATCTTATCATGGCTCTGGATTACCGAGAAAACTTTCTACCTTGATCCAAATTAGTATTAATGAAACCCTGAAACAAGTGCATTTCTGTTATTCTGCACAATCGAAAGTCCCGGTTTGACTTGAATGTCCCTCATCCTATTTTTTTGTATGTTAACTGTTCTAATGTATGCATTATATATGTATATGCATATATAGTTTCAAATACCTGTGAAAATCAAGAAAAGTCATTTTTATCCTGTTTTTTTCCAGTACACATACGCTTCATTCGAACACAGATTGCAACACTATATTCAGACCTCAATACAAAGCACCAAGGCACAGCAACAGTAAACAAGAGAAGAGAGAGCAAATGAATGCGCGAATGAGATTAATAAAATTCAATTACTAGTTTGCCATGGGAAAGGGAGATTTTTCCGTAGGTGCAATTAAAGCGAAAGATCCTGTGGAACTCCTGTGAAACATAAATATGGTGACATTAATATAAAATGTGCACATCCACATACACTGAGAAGTACTGTATGTACAACAGGTTTTCCTGTCAGATCTGAGTATGTAGTCAGTCTGAAGCTTGCCGATGAATCTTGTTGCAGCGCTGTGGCCTGAAACATGGCTCCCATGAATAATTCGTGCTGAGATCATAGCGTTTGCTTACGCCTCGTTAGCTAGCCTGCACTTGGCTTACTTGGAGAGGCCATGCCTAAGTGCTCTGCCTGTCTGTGCCACTGATCCAATCCGTATCCTACCGCTTACAGTATATGCTTTAATGACTAATGATTCAAGGTCGTCACTGTTTCTGCTTAATTAAGTCCTGCTTGTCTGGATGAAAATTGGAAGTATAAAAGGCAAGGAGATAAAAGGTGGATTAGGGATGCGTGTACTGTATACAAGGAGTCAAACTTAACTACACATTCATCTACTATATGGCTTATCATGATACAGGTCTATCCCAGGAGGCTAAGGACACAAGGCAGGGTACACCCTGGACACACATACTGTACAATACGGGCAATTTGGGAACGCCAATTAACCTAATCTGCTTGTCTTTAGACTGTGGGAGGACACCGGAGTACCTGGACGAAACACACCAAGCACGGGGAGGACATGCAAAATCCTCGTACACAGACCTGTGGCAGAAATCGAACCCTGACCTTGGAGGTGCAAGATCTAGCACTATCTATATATATAGTGAAAAAATGGTTCATCTTATAAATACGGGATATTTAAGGGTTATTAAAAACATAATTTTCACTATTTGGTGTAGATGATGCTATGATTATTAACGCTTTCCCGACAGAGTGGGGCAATATTTTTGTAAAATGAAATGCCAGTAGAACTAAGGAGTCAGTTCCTTCTGTGTTTACAGTCACATCGATTCAGGATGGATATCCACAGCTTCTTTAAAAAAAAAAAAAAAAAAAAGAAGGAAAATGTCTTACCTGTAAATGAGTTATATTTACAGGTAAGACATACCTGTTATTGCATATACAAGCAGTAGCTTTAGATGAATCAAAGACATATTTTTTGCTAAATCTGAAAGTCTCAATACAGTTCTCAGATGAAGAAGGACGAAATTATTAATCATATCAATATACATTGATGTATACGACAAAATACTAACATGAGCACATCCTATTTTCCACTTTGCCTTTTGAACAGCTCAAGGTAAAAAAAAAAGACCTAACATTGTCCAGCGCATTACCAATTATGATAATATTTTAAATAAACTTGTTCATCTGATTTTTTTAAACCTGTATTAATTGTAAAGTGCTGTGTGATTCTTAGACCTGTACAGACGCAGGAGGTCTAGAACCCACACAGGAGACTTGGGGTATATATGATGGACGGGGCGCCAATCCATATCAGAGCACAAGCACACACGCAGTCACAGCCTCACTCACACATTACAGGCAATTTGGAAACCACAATTAGTCTAATATGCATTTTTTTGACTGTGGTAGGAAATCGGAGGAAACACACTAAGCACGAGGAGAACGAGTCAACTCCATGTACACAGACCTGAGGCAGGACTCGATCCCTTGACCCTGGAGGTGTTAACCAGTACACTACCTTAGATTTAATATATATATATATATAGAGAGAGAGAGAGAGAGAGAGAGAGAGAGAGAGAGAGAGAGAGTATATGAACGTGTAGTAGCTCAGGGTTCAAGCACTATTGCCTCTGGTTTGCTACTGTTATTCAATTGGGCAAAGTCTTGAACCCCCTGTCCCTCTCAAACCTGAATAATAAACGAGGAGGGTTGGCTAACAACCTGATCCTTTGAAAACCATCATTGGTATAAAAACGATGGAACCCATCATCCAATCGAACGTATTAAAAAACGCATCACAATCACTCAACACTCACTCTTAGCCTCATTTTATCCTATAATCCCACTGGAGGAGGAACTGAAACTAAATGGGGTAAGTAGAAAAAAAGAATTACAACATTTCAGTTTACCGTGTTTAATATTTATAGGAAACACAGCATGGATCCAGTTGGGTATAAGTGTGAGACAGTGCATTACTCAACCCTGATCATTTATTTATACATGGAAAGATATTGAATTAAAACATTTTTCCTTTTATTTCTCCCATCTAATATTGCCACCAGCCATCAGTGGTCACAAGGAACGCTATGAATGAAATGAAACATGAACACGATCACTATGAATTCCTGAGTATTACAGACTTGAGTGCCGACACTGAATTGAAATGATCAGGAGCTTTTGTGCTCTATGCAACAGAAGATAAAAAACAGAAGACTGTTTGTTTAAAACATGGTGAGGTTAAAAGGTCTGCATATCTGAATGTGATTTCGTTTGTGTAATGAATGAGAGGGGTGTGTGTTTGTGAAGCAGGATTCATATGACTCATTCAGTGAGTCACTCGATGGAGTCCAGAAGGAACGCATCGCTGTGGCTGTCAATGATGTCTGCTGCACTATGTGCTGTGAGAGCTCCAATTCCCGACCACCTTTTGTTTCTCTTTACCACCATGTCTCTCCTGACTTTGTGCCTCTGTTCTGGTTCCGCTTATTATACAGAATCTGTTTGGCACTCTGTGTCGGAAGTATTTATAGCTGCGGTCCTATTCACTGCGAGGAGAGAGAAGAAAAACACGTACAAATGGCCCGGAATTCAATTTGGGCTTTTATGAAAGTGTGACAGCGGCAGATTTAAAGGATCCCAATCCTCCCCAGAGGAAGCAAGGAAATGCCTCATTTTTAGACAGTTTGTACTTAAACACTTCCCAGTGGGACACAAAAGCCTTTCTATGAATCAGTGAAACCCACACAATATCTATGGCAGGAGACACAATGATTCAAGTAAGCCTGAGAGGACTTCTTAACTCTTTGGTGGCAAATAAAGTGTGGGCTCAAGAGAAGTCATGCTCTAGATGGCCGATTTAATAGGAACACATGATGGCCAGGTGCCTCTGCTGTTCCCTTGATCAACTGATCAGCTGTATAAATGAGATAATAAAAGTAAAGTAACTCTGGACTGAGGTATGTGACAAATGCAAGATACTGTATGTAACACATCACTGAAACAGTTGAAACAGGACCTAGTTCCACAGCATTCACAATTTCATTCAAGCCCATAAACATATTGTGCCAAATCCAAACTGGATTTGGATTCATGAAAAAGAAAAGGAAAAAAAAAAAAAGTGGTGTGTGTATCCGAAGCCAGATTTATACAGGAGGATGAATCAAAAATCTACCACCTTCTTAAATAGGATGCGTTATTTGAATGCTGTATATATAGCGTATACTGTATAGCTCTGGAAAAAAAAGAGACCACTGAATAAAAGAATCAGTTGATGAGATTAACAGTTTTTTTTTTAATGATCTGCTCCTAAATTCTAAATTATTGTTATTTAGAGTGTATACATAAAGGAAATGACAACAGCACGACAAATAAAAATAACCCAAGATCATGCAGTATTTGCGGAGCTTTAATAACTCAAATAAAACAAAATGGCAATAATTTGTAAAACAAAATAACATGAAGAAATCAGTATTTGGTGGAATAACCCTTTTCCTTTGGTGGAGTTTTCCACATTGCTATTGGGTAACTTTGTACCACTCTGTTTGCAAAAAAGCTTGTGACCACACATCTTCCTCTTGATGACATTCCAGAAGTTTTCTGGAGTAAATTGCAGTGATCTTTTATTTTTTTGCAGAGCGGAAAAGGGGGTAATTGTGTCATTAAATTGATGCAGAAAGAGAGAACGGGAGAGAACAGAATGGGAGAGCACCTGACTAAACCTTATCCAGGCCTGTCATGTACTGTATATTGCCCAGGCCACATATCACATAATAAGGACCCCCAAGGACCCCCAAGGTAGTTTGCATACCACACACACACACACACACACAACCCATGAAACATAAATAGCTGTAACACAAAATCTAAATAATCGTTCCAATGAAATACTAACTAGTGATATAAGGACTCTCCTCTCCCTCAAGTTAGTCTGTCTTTTTTTTTCTTTTACTTTACATGCCTGACACATCCTCTGTGCCATCTTAGCTCATTTCCAGGAATGAAAATAACCAATAACCAGAAATAAATATGTCTGTGATTATTCATGAATGTTTCACCAGATATGGAAGCCTTTATCTTATTTTAAAAAAATTCCAGCACAACAAACCATTCCATAAAATAGGGGAAATGATGCACATAGATACAGACATGCAGTACTATTGTTTTTTGTGAGTGTGTATGTGTTTGGCCATAATATGTGCTCTTAATATTATTAGTTATTACACACCATCAGTGACCAGTCTGATGAAATTTCTAATTTGACCCATCAAGTGAATTTACAATTTGTTGTTCTAAATGTAATTTCTTTGGCAGATTATAATCACATACTTCAAGGGGAAAATCCACTAATGCAGGGCCATTAAGTCAGGTGTGCATTAGATATGAAAAGTATTTACAGTATACACTGTATGGACAGTACTGTGAAAAAGTTTTGAGCCACCTCTCATTTCTTCATCTTTTTCTTCTAAAGAACAAGACTATCTTGTTTTTTTAATGTAATCTTAAGCAACAGCTCTTGGAAATCGGCTCCTATTTTCAGTCCAGTTTTAAACCTGACCAGTTTGAGGGGAATTAACTAATTTATTTATTGTTAAGCCACAAATGTCTCTATAAATCATTCAAGCATAAAAAAACATCTAACTTAAGGCCTTAAAACTTAAGGTGATGAATATACTGGTGATGCAGAATTCTGAGTGGTTGGAACAGATGAGAGGGGAAATGAGGTTGCTGCTGAGATTGTTACCATTAAAAAAAAAAAAGTATCTTTAGGCAGTCTGTTACAGTCAAACATTTGTTCCAGTTTCTGCTATTTAATCTACATCATTTCATTTAATATGAGGAATTGAGGGATAGTATCAGGACTGCATTTCAGATGGTTTTATTCTGAATGTCAGTTCACACTATTAAACCCTCATATGGCCTCTCACTACATGTTGAACTGCGACAGCCTCCCTGGTTTCTTCCCCATAATGAAGAGACCTATATTTGTGCATGCATGATGTGGATGTGTTTATAGGTTCCTACCTACACAATCCCTTTCACATAGGCACTTTTACAGTATGTAATCAAGATCATTTAATCACAAAGCCCCCAGTCTCACTGTCACAGTGAGAGAGAGAGAGAGAGAGAGGCACAAGGTACTCCTCAGGAAAATGAAAATGAGAGTAGAAGGAGAGAGACATGCAGATTAAGTACATTAGACCTTCACTGACAGTGTTGTGACAGCACCACAGCTCCTCAAAGGTCTCACTGGCAGTAAACAACTTCCTTTGTCAAATAGTGACTAATGCACCAATGGAACTGTGGACTCAGCACGAGTGTCTCTTGGTGACAGCGCAAATAATTAACAATGCTAAAATCTCTCCAGGATGTGGTGGGTATTTTTGGACACATACTGTATGTTACTGTCAGGTTTGTTTAAATTAATCTGCACGCTAAATCCGATACTGATGCAATAAATAGACCTGGATTTTCTAGCAGTGAATCCTGTAAAGCTGTTTTCGTATTTGCAAACAAAAGCTTGACTCCCTTGGATGTGTGTTTGTGTGTGTATGTATGTGTGTGTGTGTGTGTGTTTCCCACAGTCTCACAGCTCTCCCAGTCATCAGTGGAGCTGAGTCTCTCACGCTCTGCCTGGCTCCACACGGCCACATTTTGTCACTATTAGCAACCGCCTGCTCATGAGGGCGGCAAGGCTGCTGATCACATGACCATGGGCTCGTCGTGAGAGGCAGGAGGAGGAGGAGGGGGGAGGTGGCGGTGACGAAAGCACAACCGCTTCCATCTGACAGCGCTAGCTACGGCCATGCAGTCATCCGTGACCTCCCGTTCACTGTCACCCGGACTGCCATATTAGCCTCTGATTAATGAGTTCGCATCAAGGTTTGGGACGAGAGACTCGAACCATGTCATCATGGTCACCACACAGTTGTGCTCGCTTTCCTAATGAGGAAATATTACCCTGAATCACGTATGGATCTGTTTCGAGACCTTACACATCTTCTGTATTCCAAACCTCGGTCCTACTGTGCTTGTCTGCCTTTGTCCCTGTGTCCTAGTTCTTGAGAAGCAATCCTTAGCTACAAAAGATTTTTACATGCTACTCCTTCATCACAGTCAGAATATGCGCATGCACAGCATTGTTGCCCTGGGGTTGCAAATAGCAGCAAATTGGGTAGAAGCTTTGCCCTTTTAAATTTGTTCTCCAGCCAAAATAACTGTGGCCATGGCTCTACCAGGCCTCTCCTATTGCTGGATACATACAGTATGAGTTGAAGATTAGCACTGTGCTCAGAGTCCTGTTAACTGCTCCATTTATCTACACCACACAGAGCACACATGGCCTTACTGTACATGGCCAAGTTTCCCATGTGACCTGCTACTGTAGGTATTCCTTGCCCTGTTGAAGAAATATCATGGCAACCATTATAGATTTGTTTTAGCCCCCAGATGTTCTGTAATGGTTTGTGACTTCATTTTGTGGTTTGTGGTGTGTTGACACCGCAATGGAAAAGGTATAGTGATTAGGGCTGTAAGACTCGTAGGATGAGATGAGTCTTGGGGCCGGTGTTGAGATATTTTCTGTTTTGACCAGAACTTGTTTCAAGCCATTTGCATGTCTGAATCTCATCCAAGACCTTGTGTTGTTGCGAGCAAAAAAGCATTTAATAGTACCTTGTTCTGTTCCCTGAAATTTTTGTAATGTAATATAATGATGATGATGATGATGATTATGACGACAGTGATGAAACGGTGTCCCATTTGAGTTATTTTTCACGCCATGTGAACATTAGATTATATAATCATTAAAAAGTAAAAAACCTTAACATTAGGGCTCTGCAGTTCAACGAATTAAGCTTTTAAAGTGATGTTTTATTGGTCAATTCGAGTCGTTGAATCAATGGGTTAGTTCGTTGATTCGCGACATTTAAACAATCAACAAATTAAAAAGGATTTTAATGTTAATTTAATACATTTAGTAGTTTTAATACTCCAAAACATGTAATAAATATAACTGCCTAGATACAAATCAGATGATAAACATTAGTGGTATTGAATCAAATCAAAAAACGGAATGCAAAAAATAGAATCCTTTGATTCACAGATCTGTTTCTCTCTTTTTTTGATAAACAAGATTTTCATCTTATAACAAAAAAAATAGACATTTTGCTAGTTTTAAACCTGCTAAAAAGGCATCTTAGCAAGTGGAACCTTGGATTGCAAGTTATGGTGTGCGAGCATTTTGCAAGACGAGCAAAGTTTTAAAATAAATTTTAACTTAATAGACGAGCGTGTTCTTCATATACGAGTAGTGCGCATGCACTTTGTCTGCCGAGCATCACGTGATCACAACTAAGCCAGTGGTTCTTCTACTACGCACTACGGGGTTACGTGTAACCGTCTCCCATGCTCAGTCTCAGTGCGTGTGCGTCAACATCCAAGCACGCATGTACTGTTCGCTATAGCATTGTGACCATGTGTGTGTACGCGCACATTAAGCAAAAGCAAGTGTCATGAAAGAGGTTCCTTGTTAAAGATCCAGAGTCTTTCTGTCAGAAAGCAGTGATCACGTTAGTGTGTGTGCGCATGTGCGAGTGTCATTAGAGAGGTTTCTTGTTAAAGAAGTTTCCTGACAGAGCAGTGTTTCCATTAGTGTGTGTGTGTGTGTTTGTGTGTGAAAGTCGTCTCCCTCCCTCCTCCTCTCCTCTTGCCTTAGTAAAGTAAAGTGCAGGTTAACTTGTTTTATTTTTACTTTACAGCAGTGATTCCATTAGTGTGTGGTTTGACGCATTCTTGAATCAAGGCAAACCTATCTCTTCATTCACTCATCCTCTATACCTCTTTGTCCTGTATACTGTACATGGTCGCAGAGGGTCTGGAGCTTTTCCCAAGAGACTTAGGGCACGAGGTGAGGTACAGGGTACCAATCCATCACAGGGTGCACACACACGCACACGCACACTCACACACACACACACACACACACACACACACACACACACACACACACACACACACACACACACACACACACACAGACTATGGCCAATTTGGGAATGCTAATTAGCCTAATCTGCATGTCTTTTGGACAGTGGAAGGAAACCAGAGTACCCGGAGCACCAGGTGCGAGGTCAGACCCTGAGGTGGAACCCTGGAGGTGCGAGGGCCACAGTGCAAACCACTACGCCACCTTGCTATACTTTCTATAATTTCTTAAAATAAGTGTACAATAAGCCAAATATGAGATTATTAAGCTTTTTATATTCAAATCTTACTAAAACTGTAAATAAAATTGTTTTGTACTATTGGCAATCAATTTAGCTTCTTCCAAGAAATAAATTCCCAAAACTCCTAAAATTTGATTAGAAATAAACTTCATATCTTATACTTGGTTTGCTGTATTCTAATATTAGGAAAGTGTAGATTACATTCAACTATATTCAAGATATTTTACATTTTCACCCGATATTTTTGCAATGTGAATGGTTTTGGAGCGTAACATTCCAACGCAGAGAGAGAAAAGCCAGGTCCTTTTGGTTTTAAACACAAAGTAGGAGAGTGGGGATTTCTACTGTATGGAAGAGGGTGAGATGCTTTATTGTTCCTTTGAAGAATGACAGCTCACATCAAGCAAACAAGAGGCTTGACTAAGCCAGGATGAAAAGACAGAGCTTGACCTAGTTGCCTTCCAGATGATTGCCAGCTATAGAAACTGTGACCCAACTGGAGTGCAGGATAGTGACACTGGAGATAGTAAATAGAAATGATGGCTTATTGTTAAAGTTCTTCCACAAAGAACCGATTCCTGGTGTTTTGTGCTTCGGAGAGATGGCCTGCAGTCAGTGACAGCCCACAAGCAAAACCCTTTTCTGAGTTGCAAGGCACACGAACTTTGCAGAGTGTTTGCCGGTGTCTGCATTTATAAGTGGGTAATTTGTCATTGTAAACAGCCTGGTTTCATTGCTGTGTTCTGCACAAAGACCTATGCTGATTTTTTTCCTCCTCTCTCTACATATCAGTTGACTTGGAAACAGCTGCGCAACCGTTTCTGTCTTAAAAGGGATATAAGGCCCAGACTTATGAGATACCACGTTGAGTCCAGAGTACAGTACAGTACAGTACAATGTTCCAGCCTTGAGACAAGTTCACTCAAGAGTGTGGCGGTCACAGAAAGACCGAATGCATGATAGGTGGATGATCCGGGCAGGAGAGCAAGCATGAGGAGCGTGAAGAAGAAAAGGCGCGTAAGACCACGGAAAGAAAAGAAGAACCCAGGAGGTAAACTAATCACCAAACAAGCAATGCAATTTTCTGGCTCTGTGCCTCCCCCCCCCCCCCTTCTTTTCCCCTCGTCTCCGGGGCTCTTTTGCTATTCCACTCACACACTCTGTCTTCTCCGTCTCTCCCCCGCTCCATCTATCAGACCGTACCATTTCACGTCCACCCCCGCCCCTCACTTCTCTCAAGCCCTGCCGGACATATCTACTCGGCTTCTTCAGGGTAGGCGGAGGACATGAGTGACAGACGTAAATTAGGATGAGAGAGAGTAGAGATGAATGCGAAGATAGACTGTGTTTAACCCTCACTATGGCACTGAACGGAAGGGGAAAATGTGTGTGTATGCGAAGCAAAAAAGCAGCTGCCGCCTCGTCGCGCATAGCTCTCGCAGGAGGAGTGCTTAGAGGACGTTTGATAGCGCATCTGTAATGTTTGAAGCCGCGCTGATAGTGTTTCCTTCTCCCCAGGTGCCTGCGGGCGCCCTTCTCACAGCTTAGTGGCGCCTTTCTGATAATGATAGATGCGAGTGCACCGCTGAACGTTTGCATATACGCACAAGCATTCGGAGGGGATTTCTCAATCAAAAATGCGCAAAATCAGTTTATTATATTCAATGTGATCTACTCTAAAATAATAATAATAAAAAAAAACAGAATAATCAACAAGGAACATTGATTTCAGGTTTCACACGTCTTTTGCAATTTACAGAATATTGTAATGACTTGCAGTTATTTACAGCTCCAGCAACAGAAGGGTTGGTGCTGTGGGGCATTTTTTTGTGTGTGTGTGTGTGTGTGCCTCTGGGACAAGGTTTCCAGAGTCAGCATCCATCATAATTCACTCCACGGGCCATGTTGCCAGTTCTTGGCATGTACTGTCACATGGAAGATTCACAGTGGCAGATGAACAGCATTCTGGCCTGAGGCCGTCTTTCAACACTAAGCATATGTCCGTCACTGCATGCGACGCCTCTGGGCTAGTGGGTCTGGAGTCACTTTGATCTGGTGGCACAGATCTAGTGGAGTCAGGAATAGTAGATTATTTGGTCAAGCAGTCATCTTGATACAAAATCTATAGAACTGTCTTCTAGTGTCAACAGAATGAAAGCGGGCATTTCTTTTCACTGCAGTTTTCTGAAATTTGTGTTTTTTTTTGTTGTTGTTGTTGAAAGAATAAAAGTTGAAAGTTTTTGCTACTAATAACGCCTTGCTACCAGTGATGATAATCGGTTACTATTCCATATTGATCACCTTTTTGAGTAATCCGATTGATGATCTAGGCCTCTGCAAAGATATGATAAAGATATGTACTGCGATAGACTTCCTCAATAAAGATAGGAATGCTGGTTAAAAGCAAGACCACTGTCGCGTCTCACTTCGGCAGCCGCGTCCTTTGAAGGATGCATGCATTTGAAGGTTGTTTACGTCATAGTTGTTTACGTACAGCTGTCATGTTTTGAAGGCTCTTTCAAATGCAACCTTCTTTCCCCTGAAACCGAAGGGTGCAAAGGTGTATGCGTCATGCCCCATCCTATCCTAAGGATATTAAAAAATATATATTAGAAAAATAAAATATGTATATGTAAATATAAAGATAAAACATTTGCAACTATTTATTTTTGTTTTTTTTTCTCCTTGTGGTCTATGACCACATACTCTTCGGTCCTGAAATGAGACACACCCAACAACAGAAGCGGAACATGAGGGAGAAGATGAGCGCAGAAAACAAATTTTTCGGTTCCCTTATGACATTGTATTTAAGATTTATTACATGTTCGGTCAATATATATAATTTGCAAATTTTACTTGCTTATGTTATTTAACGTGACTCAAGATAAGATTTATTTAAGGTGAGTACCTCTCCATCCTTGGCTGCCTTGACAAAAAAGTGGTTTAATTAACCCTTTTTCTCCTAATGTTTATTTAAAAAGAACCTAGCATTGTAATAGCCCATTAAAAATAATTAGTAATATCGACTGATATGGAAAACAATTTCTGATACAGTTTTTTTGCCACATGGTCCACCCCTATGATGAGCCATTAATGATTAGTTTAACCTCACAGTATGATGCTTCTTACACACCATTCACTATTACTACATTACACATTCTGTACATATGTACATCAACAAGGATTACTCGTATAAGCATCTATTACCAAATATATTGACGTATATTACAAATATGAAACATGATTATGTCAAAGCAGAAATACAGTGCCACTCCTGGCCAACAAGAATTTACCATAATATACACACACTTCTTATGACATATTTTGCATATAACACTCATGTTAAAAATTCTCCTTAGTGCTAGTGGTTTACTTGTATAATTTTTCCTAAAACTAAAGTATATTTTATTCCATTATTCCATATACATCGAGCTTGTGTGAGCATGCTCCGGTATTGGCATTATGTGCATGCATGTTTTTCATACTTCACGCATGTTTCTGCTACACAGCATTTGCCCAAGTACAAGGAAAAAAAGCATGCACTATGGCGAGTTTTAGGATTTCTTTAAATTATTAATTATTGCCATTTTTCATAACGATTCGTTTGAAATGCACAGAAATCAACTGATCATGGACTATAATTAATGATAATCCCATCAATACATACAGTATACTACACTATTTAATGATCTATAATGAGACAAAACAGTAACTGAAGTTATGCCATCTGTGTTATGCTTCTAGTAAGTGGTATTAATACTCGATTTGTAATTCCAGGGATTCAGATGATGCATTTGTTTAAAAAAGTTTAAAAGTTCCATATCCATATTCAGACTTGTATTATGGAGATATTTAATTAGATTTTCTGCTTTTTTATTTAGATAGATGTAATATGATGCAGCACAAAAGCATAAAAACAAGAGATAAAATACAGTTTAGACCCAATGAGTAAGCACGGATGCAAATGAACATCTAGTAGTGGCTGTCTGATATATTTTAAATATATTCACTGCAATTAAATGATTAAAATTCTTATGAATCCACCCTATCAGCCTATAAAACAGCACTTAATTTAAAAGGGTTCTGGTTATAACAAGATGAATTAGAAGTAGCCTAATATTTTGTATTGTCAGCAATAAGCAGCAGGAAGCTTAGGCGGAAACGAAACGGCAGAAATGAGAGAAGCAGTCATAAAGTCACAATTATTCTTCTCTTTTATTCATTCTTTCTTTCTTTATTTATTTTTATTTGCTGTGCTGATGTGGCAAATCGGATGCATGAAACAATGAGATACAAAATTGAGGTCATGTGCACAGTACTTCGCCCCGCTTTCATTATGCTATTTTAAGTGACAGAGTTAATTAATATTTTGGTTAATTTGTCCAGATATAACAGATAAGCTGAACAAGCAGTCATTTGCTATGGTTTCAAAAGGTAAAGGGTCTAAAGTTGTTGAAATAATCAACATGCCATGCAAAATGAAGATAAGTATTGTCTCTGACTAAGATAGCATCTCCTCTTCTCTCTTTTGTGTCCGCTAGAATAAAAAAGTGGCTTCTACAGGGATGAATAATACAATTAATTAAATGTTAATGCCCTGAAATTGAATTATAAAATTTTTGACTGTATTTACATTATCGGAAAATGGAGGTATGCAAATTGAGGAATTGCTCTATCAGATCTGGGCTCACGTATTTGTGCACATTCTCCATTTTTAAATTAAGTCACCACTCAATTACACACCAAAAGAATAGTCCTATATTTTTCATAATATAAAGATCAAATGAGCCAATCAGTCAAATCTACCATTTAATTCTCGACCATGCATTCATCTTCAATACCGCTTTTCCTGTGTACAGGGTCACAGGGGCCTGAAGACTATACCCAGGAGACTTAATGTGGGGTACATCCTGGACAGGGTGGCAATCCATCAATGGGCACGAACACACACGCACTACGGGCAATCTAGGTATGCCAAGGAACCTTGTCCCCATGTTTTTGGGTTGTGGGATGAAACCGGGGGACCTGGAGGAAACCCACCAAGCACGGGAAGAACATGCAAACTCCACACTCACAGACCCGAGGTGGGAATCGAACCCAGACCCAGGAGGCGCAAGGTGACAGTGCTAACCACTAAACAACCATGCTGCCCTATCAATACATCAATACTCAAAAAAGAGAAAGAAGGACATTTTGGCCAGGACTGAAACAGGGCTGAAAAGCGGCTGGAAAGCCACAGAAATTAAAAAATTCTATTTCAAGAAGGCCACAACCCCAAGTTCAGCAAATGATCCTAAATCAACAAGGCTGATCACAGAACAAAAAGTATCACTGGTATACTTTTAAATTAAATCAAGAACTGGAGTGAATAGCTTCGCATTCATTAAACGACCATATCGGAAGACACATCCCGTGGTCATGGACAGTAGGGTCAAATTAGGATAATGCTAAAATGACTGGGATCGGTGATAGAACTATCCAACACAATGTTAAAACGTTGAAGCATACTGTTGAACCGTTAACTTTGGAAAAAATGTGGTCAGAAAAAAAATGTAAAAAAAACATGAAAGCCCCTGATCGGAGATCACATAACCCTTTAGTGAATTTGCATCATAAAAAATTTGACACATTGTCAGACTCCTGTCAGTGAAAACTGGATCATCGCCAACGTTTTCTTTTATTTCATTCATAAAACTCCAGCCTGACTATACTTCCTCCGTGACTAGCATTTAAGCCAATCCTATAAGAGCGAGCTCAACTTTGATGCACTCCAGCCTAACATCTATTGCGTGCACATATAAACATAGTCACACAGACGAATAAACCTCTTATCCATATTGATTTTTCTGGATGAAAATCTGAAATAGTACAGAAAGAGAAAGAAAAAAAAAAGAAAGAAAGATGCTACGGCTAGGACACTGTGGATGGAATTACTATCAGTGTTGTGTACAAAGTACTTGGTTACATCAAAAAGGTACTTAGGTTCAGCATTTGTACTCGGTTATTTAGTTAATATGTACAGGTAATCTGTGGGCCAGACAGCAGTGATTCCCTTAGTGTGTGTGTGTGTGTATTTAAGTCATCCTACAAGCCCCGCCCCCGATAACCCGCCCCCCTCTGGTATTCCTGCTGTTAGTAATTAACAGTTTATGATCCAAACTTCGCTAAGTGATGATGGTAGAATAATTATAAATGTCCTGACTAAAACAACATGCATGAGGAATCACAAAGTTTTCATTTTCTGCAATGGAAAAGTACTCGAACTAGTTACTTTTATTAGAAGGTAACGCATTACTTTTTAATGACAGTAATTCTGTAATGTAATTAGTTACTTTAAAAAGTAACATCCTCCAACACTGATTATTATACTGATCTGACTAGAAAACGTAGGGTGATGGAAAAGTAAAATACGGTGAGAATAAAAATCGTAAATTCTTGACCACTTGTTTTTTTCACCAACTTTAAGTCAACAACTGCAAGAATTCAGTAGGATAAACAGAAAGCAAATTAAGGACTGAAAACAGAAGGCCCAACCTATGCACCCGTAACTACCCACACAAGATGTCCCACTGTTATATCATTAATATTCCCCACACATGCTGGGCAGATCAGTGTTCCAGACTGGCCTTTGAGTCAGATAGACAGATGCATTACATCATTGACACTTAGTAATACTGGCATAAGGATGGCTTTGAACTTCAGGGCACGCAAACCCACCCAAATACATAAACACTTAGCACTCCCTCAGCATCATGCCACCGCTCAGAGAGAAAGAACAGTTTGTCTTTAATAGTTCATTAGTGGGTTAGTGCTGTGTAAGTGGTGGGAAGAGGGTACACACTCCCACTATGAAAAGTTAGGTCATGTTTCCATTCACGACTGTTCTGAGGGCCTACACATTGTTGGGTGATTCACCATGATTCAGTCCACCAGCCTGCCACTTACCAGCTCTCAGCTGGTGCACCCACATGCCTAAATACAGCCAGGTCCATTTCAGTATCCTGTAATATTTGGTATTTGCATGGCGGAGCTGCTTGGTTTATGCTTGTGTGGTACGATAGCGTTGGATTTATTGCTGAAATTGGTTAAAGTTCTAATTGGATTTGTCACATACACAACCATACACAGTATGATATCTATCTATTTTCTAAATTTTCCTAGAAATCCACTTGTTACATTGTTATTTAGCCTGTTTACCATTCTCCTTACCTCTCATGCTTATAAAATCTTATTTCTTAATGTATTCAAGTTCTGCTAAAGAAGTGTAATGCGGTCTGAATTCCCTTCATGTCCTTGAAAAAAGGAGGAAGGACCATCATTGACAATTGTCCAAGCTATTTACATTTACAGGATTTGCTTTTTAAAGACGGTAGTACAAAATCTTTTTGAATACGTGACTATATTGTGGTGTGGGAATTTAAAACACTTCCGTTCGTGTATTGTATAATTTAAAATTCCACACATTATAAACAACAGGACATTGAAAGGACAAAACCACACGGAATAAAGATCGGTGGTGAAACAGCTCGTATAAATATATAGAAGTAAATAAGTGTTAAGAGATGTTCAATAAAAAAACAAAACAAACAAACAAAAAAAACAGTGAGTTCATGTCCGGTGTTTATTTGTGATGGCTCAAAGATTAAGTGGATTAAGAGATGACTTTTCAGGTTTAGACACAATGCCCATGCTTTTACCTAGACGTGATCATATGTCCTAATATATGACAACTTACATGCTTTTTTTTCATAGAATATCTAAAAATATTTTTTTCTCTTATTTTTTTTTATTATATTTTGCTCTGTTGCTTATTGATTTATACAGTATTATGAATAAACACCTGTCTTAACAAAACCTAAATATTTGTCATGGTGCTGAGGACATCCTGAAGCCCTTTGTTGTTTCTGAAGTGACAGTGTTATTGAGGAGGAGGAATAGAGTGTGAAAAGTAGGACAGAGATATGTGTGTGTGTGTGTGTGTGCGTGCATGTGTGTGTGTGAGCCCTGATCTAAAAGGGTAAAATCTTTAAAGATGACTTGAGACACTGTTTCTCCACCATCGCTCTCAGGACCACCTGGAGTGTGACCACCTCACTGGAACAGACAGAAATTGTTTTGTGAGACACAGAGCCATCGCCTATGACCTGATTTCCTAAAAAAAAAAAAAAAATGAATATTTCAGTTTTTTTGTCACAGCTGATGGTGTAAACAGCCCGTCTTGGAATTTGTCACAGTTGTTATATAACCAGCTTTTCTCATGCAAAAGCTAAGGCAGCCTGACATTTGAATCAGTTCAGCCTTCTCCAAAAAAGCACAAGCCTCCTCTCACTCTTCAATCTGGAGCCATTTCAGAAAATGTCTGAGTGAGACATTGAGAGCAAATTGGAGGAGACAGGCCCCTCGAAAGTCAGCACTTTAAGCAGCAAAGAGGTGTTGATGTCATCAGGCAGCAGAAAATCCAGACAAGTCGCCACTCTTCTCCGACTCTCGACACCGGCTGGAGTACCCATCCTCGACAGTCTCACTCATAAACTCGCTCTGTTCTACAGTATCTCCACCGGACACCTGGAGCTGTCCTATTTCAGTAACGAAAAAGAAATCTCCATCTCGCCCCTTTACCTTCTAACGTCTACCCTCTCCGACCTTTGGGCGACAGAATTTTTTTTTTTTTTCTCCCCCTTGATCACAGTTTTGTGGCGCCTGAAGGAGAGATGGTTTCACTGAGCAGAGGAGCATAATGCCAAAGAGGTGAGCGGAATATAGATGAATATGGACACACGACACTGCGGTAAGCTAGACACAAGCCACAAAAAAAGAGTTCAAAACCGAGGCATATATTTACAGCATTTGAATTAAATTAGTATTTACTGGAGCAGGCAGTATTAAGTATGTAGCAGTGTGAAATCAGCAAATATGAAAAAAAATGAGAGAGAGAGAGAGAGAGAGAGAGAGAGAGAACATGTACCCACATGCACACCTGCTTGTCTAAAACTTGCAATACCCCCCTGCTGTTTTCACCTTACAGGCAGTAAGAACACCACAGTGCAGCCCACGGAGCATGCTCAGTCAATGAGTCATTAGTGACCAGTGAGTCACACTCTCTGAAGCTGCCCTGTCACCTGGGGTGTACCGGCGAGTGTTCTTACTGTCGGGGCTGTGACACTCCCATGCCACCTACATAACCCTCTTCTGTACCCTTTGTAATGCCCAGTGCTGGCTGGTACACAGGATCAGAGGGTCTGTGTGTTCAGGCAGGTGGACACACAAGCTGTGGTGTCAGTGACCCACAAATCTCTCGACAAAGCTTCTGGGAGTGTGGGCTTACTTTCTCAATGGCAAATAATTCATAGCAATGGTTAGTACACAGGCAGACGCATGCATTTTTAAACAGTGACAAAGTCGCTGTTATTTAAGCTGCCGACTGCAATATATTGGAGTTGAAATTTTAATTATGAATATGAGCTCAATGTTTTGTCAAGACTTTATATATGGTATATGTTAACGCTTATCAGATGAACTGTGTAGGAATTACATCACTTTTTAAATGTCATCCAACATATTCAAAGGCACAATTCAACAATTAGGGTTTTTTTTTTTTTTCCTCCAGTGATGTTTTTCCCCCAGACATGCTGTAGCAGACTCATGGTGCCGGCATGTTTTCCCTCCAGTATTGCCTGAAATCAGCTGGATCTTTATTTTCTTACCATGAAGTGAAATAATTATGATTAATAATAAGAAATTTGTCAATGTTATGGCTGCCCAATTTGTTAAAAAAAACAATTGCAATTATTTTTTTAAACTGCAATTTGTAGATGTACCATTCTGTATTCAAATGTATTTATCCAGGATAATAACAAATAATGGAAGAGATGGTTTCATTAAAATAATCTTTGCCAAAATTTATTAATCACATGAAAATGTATTTATACTGGATTAATTATTTATAGGAATTTATATTGACAAACTCTATATAAATTCCTGAATATGCGTATAATACCTGTAATAAATTGCAGACTTAAATAACTGCATCAGTCCATATGCCGATTTAGTTTTTTATGCAATTAATTGCGCAGCACTAGTCAGTGTTAATGTACAAGTATTTACTGTATAGACCAGTGTGTATAGGTGTAGTTTTTATATCACTGCAATACTGCAGTAGTGTCACATTGTCACATTTTGTCACAAACAAACGGAGACGGACCAGACGGACTAGGGCAGTTAGCCCTGTAGCGTAGATGGTAAACCCAAACGCGGAAGTAGCGCGAGTAGGCAGGATAACCACGCTGTTTATTTTTAGAACTCTCTCGGAATGAGAGCAAGAGCTTACACAAATAAACCCGCGTTCTAATAACACACACTCAATCGAAAGCAAAACCCAAGAAAGTGAGTACTCACAATTAGACGGACAGAGCGTCGGCGATAGCATGGGCAACTCAATGACTGAGCAATGTGTGGAGCCATCTTGTCTCCTTTTATGCTTCCTGAATAACGACCATACTACTTCCAGGTCCTAGTGCCGGTCGTGTTAGGAGTGCGCATGACAGTACCCCCCTGTCCAGGACCGGCAACCGACTGTCCTGGGGTGGAGGATACCCGAAGACGGTAGTCCCGGATTAGCTCGGGGTCGAGAATGAACCGTGCCGGAATCCAGGACCGCTCCTCGGGGCCGTAACCTTCCCAATCAACTAGGTATTGCACGCCTCTGCCCCGAGGCCGCGAATCAAGGATCCGACGTACGGTATAAGCGGGACCGCCCTCAATGATTCGGGGAGGGGGAGCAGGGTGGGTGGGTGGAACCATAGGGGAAGTGGTGAAGGGTTTGAGTTGGGATATATGGAATACCGGGTGGATCCGGAGCGCCGCAGGCAGCTGGAGCCGGTAGGTGACAGGGTTAATCCGGAGGGTGATGCGGTATGGACCGATGAATCTGGGGGAGAGCTTCCGTGATTCTGTTCGTAGGTGAAGGTTCTTGGTAGATAGCCATACCTTGTCACCTATCTGGAATAGTCGTCCCGGAGGGTGTCGACGGCGATGTTGGAGGATGTAACGGGTGTTGGAGCGTCGGATGGCGTTGTTTGCTCGGATCCAGAGCCGTCGACACCGACGAACCAACTGTTGGGCCGACGGTACTTCAACCTCCGGTTCTTGGTGGTCGAACATCGGAGGTTGGAAGCCGTAGCATGCCTCAAATGGGCTTAGATTGGTGGCGGAGGAGACGTGGAGGTTATGCGATAATTCTGCCCAAATGAGGTAGCGGGCCCAGGAGCACTGGCGATCAGCGACAAAGCATCTCAAGTAGCGCTCCAGTTGTTGGTTGGTCCGTTCCGTCTGACCGTTAGTCTGTGGGTGGTATCCAGAAGACAGACTACAGGTGGAATTGATCAGACAGCAGAAGGCCTTCCAGAACCGGGAGGTGAACTGGGGCCCCCTGTCCGAGACGATATCCCTTGGGAACCCATGCAGGCGGACTACGTGTTCTAATATCAGCTCGGCTGCGTTTTTGGCTGACGGGAGTCCGGGGAGGGCTACCAGGTGGACAGCTTTGGAGAACCGGTCGACGATCGTGAGGATGGTGTTCTTCCCTTCGGAGACCGGCAGGCCCGTGATGAAGTCGACGGCAATGTGCGTCCAGGGCCGACGGGGAACTGGGAGTGGTTGAAGTTCTCCCGGGGATGGTTGGTTGCTGTCTTTGGCCCGGGCGCACACTGGGCACGCCTGGACAAACTCATCAATGTCCCTCTTCATGTTGGGCCACCAGAAGGCGCGTCGGATGAATTGTAGCGTGCGGTGCCTTCCGGGGTGACCTGAGAGGAGGGAGGAGTGCCCCCATTGAAGCACCTCTGGCTTGACGGTGTTGGGCACATAGAGTCGTCCAGGCGGCACGCCTGCTGGTTCGGTCTCCGCAGCCTGTGCCTGGCGAACCCTCGTCTCTATGTCCCAACGGAGTGGTGCGATGATCTTGGTAGGTGGTAGGACAGGCGCGGGGTCCGCCCGGGGGACATCTTCCTCGGACTGTCGTGAGAGGGCGTCAGCTTTGATGTTCTTGGACCCCGGGCGATATGACAGGTGGAAATTGTAGTCCTCAAAAAACAGAGCCCATCGCGCCTGTCTGGGGTTCAACTGTTTCAGCGACCGGATGGTGATGAGCTGCTGGCCATAAAGTGGGCCTTGGAGGAATGGCTCTCTGGTGCCCTGGAGCCAGTGACGCCATTCCTCCAAGGCCCACTTTATGGCCAGCAGCTCGCGGTTCCCTACTCCGTATCGCTGCTGAGTGGGGTCAAATTTTTTGGAGAAGAAGCTGCAGGGGTGCAGCTTCTGGTCTGGACCTCGCTGGGAGAGAATCGCCCCGGCGCCCACGTCCGACGCGTCCACCTCCACAACGAATGGTTTGTTGGCATCTGGATGAAGGAGGATGGGAGCCGTAGTGAAGCGGCGGCAAAGTTCACGGAAGGCGGTAATGGCAGTAGAGGTGAGGTGAAAGGGGTGAGATGATGGACGTGTCAGAGCAGTTAGTGGAGCTGCAACTGTACTGTAGCCCCGGATAAAGCAACGATAGAAGTTCGCAAACCCGAGGAAACGTTGGAGTTGTTTAAGAGTACTGGGTAGGGGCCAGTGACTCACAACCTCCAGCTTCTGCGGGTCCATGGCCACACCCTGGGGCGAGATGACAAAACCCAGGAACGTGGTGGAGCGCTCGTGAAAAGCGCACTTCTCCAACTTACAGTACAGCTGGTGGGCGAGCAATCTCTTCAGAACCGCTCTGACGTGTTGTACATGTTCACTGAAAGTCCGGGAGTATATGAGGATGTCGTCTAGGTAGACGAACACCCATCGACCTAACATGTCTCTTAGAACGTCATTGATGAATTGTTGGAAAACCGCTGGAGCGTTGCAGAGTCCAAATGGTATTACCAGACTTTCATAATGACCGGTGGGAGTGATGAAGGCCGTCTTCCACTCATCGCCCTCTCTGATGCGCACCAAGTTGTAGGCGCTCCGGAGGTCCAACTTAGTAAAAATGGTGGCACCAGAGAGGGCGTCCAGGGCAGAGTTGGTAAGAGGCAATGGATGTCGGTTCTTGATGGTGATCTTGTTGAGCCCCCGATAATCGACACATGGGAATAAGTTGCCGTCACGTTTCTTCACAAAGAAGAACCCCGCAGCAGCAGGCGAGGAAGAAGGCCGGATGGTACCTTGGCGCAGTCCACTGGAAACATATTCCTCCATCGCCTGCGTCTCGGTGGCAGATAAAGAGTAGAGGTGGCCGCGGGGTGGCATGGAGCCTGGCTGAAGGTCGATGGCAAGGTCGTAGGGGCGATGAGGAGGTAGGTGGGTTGCCCGTCTTTTACAAAACACCTCAGCCAGGTCTCGGTAGGCGCTCGGGATGGCGTCGGTGTCGACCTCGGGGGCCTCGGACTCCCTAGAACACGTCCCAGCCCGGGCCCGTAGGCAGAGTTCAGAGCAAGTCGGCCCCATTGTAGGATCCGACTTTGTGTCCAGGATATGAGCAGGTCGTGACGAAGTAACCAGGGATGTCCGAGAATGAGGGGAGGTGATGAGATGGGGGTGAGGTAGAAGTGAAGCTGTTCCTGGTGTTGGCCGATGTTCATGGTGATGGGTTGAGTTTGGAAGGTGATGGGGCTGGAGGAGAGGGGCCGACCATCGACAGATGTAATATTTACGGGCTGGGATAACGCCTCGATCTTTACCCCCATTTTCTTGGCATAAGAAGAGTCAATGAAGTTACCAGCAGCACCGGAGTCGACGAAGGCGGTACTTCCGACTCGTTTGTGGCCAAACTGGAGGTATACTCTTACCGTGAGACAGGAATCATTGGTCAGGGTGGTGGAGAGGGAGATGGAACCCGGTGAGTCACTCTCACTTCTCACCGGGTCTGCGCGTTTCCCGGGCGTAGAGGACAGATGGCCCGGTGATGCGCTGCTGACCCGCAATACGCGCAGAGACCCTCTCTATATCGTCGTTCCCATTCTGCAGCGGTTAAGGAGCCGCGCCCTAATTGCATGGGTTCCCCGGCTCCGGTGTCAACCACGGCGGGAGGTGGAGAACCGACGGATCCGGTAGGTGCAGTGGAGAGTGAGGAACGAGCTTCCGGAACAGGCGTGCGAGAGAAGAAGGAGGAGCTTCGGGGCGTGAAATGAGGCAGTGGTGGCATGATGGACGGCAGGGTGCGAGGAGCTGGCTTAGGGCGGGTGAGCAGACGCTGGTCGATCCGGAGGGCGAGTTGGATTAGGCCCTCCAAGGTGGCTGGAAGTTCACGACCGGCGAGCTCGTCCTTAATGCGTGCAGCCAGTCCCTCGTAGTAGGCCGTCCGGAGGGCGGAGTCTCCCCAGTTGGTTTGGACGGCGAGGGTTCGGAAATCCGCCGTGTAGCGGCTCACGGACGAGCCCCCCTGCCGCAGATGATATAATTTTGAGTCGGTCTCCACCTCAGCAGCAGGATGTTCAAAGGTGAGTTTTAGCTGGCGGGTAAACTCTGAAGACATCTGAAGACATCTGAATCAGATCGCAGGACCGCCGTGGCCCACTCAGCTGCCTGCCCGGATAGCAACGAAACGAGAAGAGCAATGCGCAGTCGGTCTGTGGAGTATTTGGTGGAATTAAACTCAAACACTAGATCCAATGCAGTTAAAAAAACACTGCACTTCCCATCTGTGCCATCCCATTTGTCCGGTAAAGCAATGAAGACATCAGAAGAAGGGGGAGGGGGTGGCGGAGCAGCAGCCGCTGCGATGGGCGTGGCAGCAGCCGGCTGAGCGACCGCCCCGCTGAGCGTCGCGTTCTCCTGCCGTAGCTCCGCCACCTCGCGGCGCAAGGCCGCGACGTCTTGGAGGCCTTGGCGGAGGACCGCGACTTCACTACTGAGCTGATCGATCAACTTAGCGTGCTGGTCAACCACATTGCAGAGGTGAGCGTAATCCGCTGGGTTTACTGCTGTTGGCTCAGTCATTCTGTCACAAACAAACGGAGACGGACCAGAAGACTAGCAGTTAGCCCTGTAGCGTAGATGGTAAACCCAAACGCGGAAGTAGCGCGAGTAGGCAGGATAACCACGCTGTTTATTTTTAGAACTCTCTCGGAACGAGAGCAAGAGCTTACACAAATAAACCCGCATTCTAACTCACGTATTAGTACGGACAGAGCGTCGGCGATAGCATGGGCAACTCAATGACTGAGCAATGTGTGGAGCCATCTTGTCTCCTTTTATGCTTCCTGAATAACGACCATACTACTTCCAGGTCCTAGTGCTGGTCGTGTTAGGAGTGCGCATGACACATTTCATATTAGTGTGTTTTTTATTGCATTGTTTTATATATATAAAACATATATAAAACTGACTACTTTTCATTGTGTCAAAGAGTCATTTATGCAGTGTTGTCCTATGAAAAGATATAACTAATATGTGAGGGGTATACTATATATATATATATATATATATATATATATATATGTGTGTGTGTGTGTGTGTACAGTATGTCACAATTTATATTTATATATATAAATTTCTGCAACCTAGTACCACCTGCACTGAAAAATACACAGAATAATCAGTACAATGCAGAAGTTCTATGCCTTATTTTGGCATGTACACCAGGATCAGGAAAGGTGTAATAATACAGAGCGGCTAGAACACACATTCTCACCATACCATTTCCATCAACTTTATTGTATATTCTCCACCAGCATTCCTAACCCTAACTCTTCATAGACACCATTTTTTTTTAAATAAGCTTTTGTCTGGACTGCCACCTCAGATAACTTTCTCATTTAGTTCCTTATCAGACGTCATCATGAATCATGTTGTAATTATTAATCATGTCAAAAGTGAAAAAAAAAGTCAGATTTTTTGTGAAGATGAACAAGCTGTTCTGACTATAATCGTACAGTTGTGTCATGTGATATTTACTCATATCTTGAAGACATTATTAATTACTCATACACTAATTGGTTTTGCTGACTAACATTTACACAAAAGGTTTTGGTGAAGAGAGAACAGCACAAAGCGCACTGAACGATTATGACAGCACCAAGGATGAATCAGAGAGAAATGCGAGCGATGGATGAAAATCAACGAAGGATGACAGAGGAATGGTGTATTCCCGCTGTTGGAAACCTTTTACTTCCTTTAAAATGAATATTCATTTCTCTTTTATTATCTTGGTACTCAGGTCTACGTAATTGGCCTCACGAGAACATTGTGGTAAAACCCACACGCATGCCTTCTTCATGTATACTGTACACTGTATCTGTGCGTAAAGTGCAGACACAGCCATGGAGAACGTTCTGTATAGCCTGAGGCCATACAAACTGCCTGAGAAAGTCTCACGGGAGCCTCACGTCAACGTACAGGCACCATGACGAGAGCAACAGAGCTATGTAAAACCTCCTCTCATCCCGATCCCCTGTTGATTTGGAACTGTAGAGCATAGAGACTGACGCGACCGCTTTTACATGACACAGCCGTATATATCTTCTGGTTAGTATCTGTAATAATGAAGGCATTTCTGCGGCTGATAGGCATGTTCCCTATGGGGAAATCAAAAAAGAATTTATTTCAGTTCACAGATACTCTAACAGGCTTAGAGGCAACAAATAACAGCTTTAGAGATTTCACAGTCTCAAGCAAGATGGGGAAAGCCCTACTCAGGACAGAAATACATTTCTGCATCCTTCAGGTTTTTTTCACAGCGAGTGTAGTGAGTCAGTTAAATGTCCAGGATATAATATTTATAATTCACATACTGTATGTAACAGACCAAACTGTCAGCTGTCAAATGCTGCTGTGCACCAAGAACTGACCGTGTCCAGTCCTCAACTTATCATTGGAAGAAAGGCTTCTCTGATTGGTCCTCTGAGTGATCCTGTGTTCACACTAGCAAGTGGCAAAGCCCCAACTGATAGTCATTTATGTACTATCTACACATCCAAAACATTGTCTCAACTTCAACCATATTATCTACTGACAAAGCGACAAGAGCATTTTCTCAACTTTGTGCAAACTAGATTTGTCTTCATCCTTATTGAAGACATCATTTTGCTCTAATGGGGAAGACATGTTGCTGAGAACATCAATCTCTTGCAACCAGCGCGCACATACAGTACAGTATACACTCACAAGCTCATTCATACACTACAGGAACTTTGGAAACGTCAATCAGCCTCCAACGCCAGACTCTGGACTGTGGGGGAACCCAAAGCACCTGAAGGAAACCCTCCAATCACAGGGAGAAAATGCAAACTCCACACACGCACGCACACACCAGAGGTGAGACTCAAGCCCTGTGACACTGCTAAATACTATGAAACTGTGCTGCTGGAAATTAGATTTTGAAGCAGTTGCCTTAAATGATTCCTCAGATGGATCAAGCATGTGAGGTGAAACATTTTTCTTTCATTCAGCAGCTCATATCTTTAGTTGCAATTCATTCCCATGTACCACCAATTGACAAAGATATTATTATTAATCTATAAATCGCTTAATGGCACAGGATGAGTGAATTTATCTGATATGAGTCAAGCAGAACTCACAGATCATTAGAAACTAGTTCTGCCTAAGATAAAGACTAAGCACGAAGAAGCAGCGTTTAGTCATCATGCTGCTTTTATAAGAAACCAACTGAAACATAACATTAGAAGACCTAAATAGATAAAAACAGATACAAACTTATTAAAATGTTTTTTTATTTTTACTTATTGGTGGCTCAGTGGTAGGTCTCTGGTCTGTCATGCGGAAGGCCTGTGTTCAATTCCCAGCCAGTGCCCAAACCCCAGCTACTGGATGCAATGCCAGTCCCAGGCCCGGATAAAATGGGAGGGTTGTGTTAGGAAGGGTATCCGGCGTAAAAACCTATGTCAAGTTGTTGTGAGGATCGGACGGTCCACTGTGGCGACCCCTCGATGGGAGCAGTCGAAAGACTAACCACAACATTACTTTTTTATTAAATGGATTGGTTTAATCAAGCTTTTAATTCATATGCTTCTGCTCAAATTTATTGTCATTTGCACTTTAATTTGAACTTTTTGTTTAATAAACCTTTAAGTTTCTTTTTCAACTTTTATTGCTCTTTGTCATCTCTTTGCTCTTTGTGGCTAAATTGCACTTTTTTAAATCTCAAGCCATTTAAATAGCATTTGTTTATGCAAATGTACTGTGTAAAGGAACGTGTCTTGATTGAAAACAAAAATGAAATTAAATTTAAAAAAATGTAATTCAGTTACATATAACCTCTGTCACAACACTTGAGATCAAACATCAACAATTTTCTATATGTGCGCACCGATCAGCCATAACATTAAAAACACCCAGGTTTTGGGTTTCTCTAGTCCCTTCAAATGGTTCCTGGGGATGTGCCAAGCTGTCTGGCATCAGGACATTAGCGGCAGATCCTTTGGATGCTCTGGGTTGCGTGTCGAGACTTCCATGGATTGGACTTGTTTGTCCGGCGTATCCCATGGGTTCAGATTAAGAACTGGGCATTTTGGAGGCTGGGTCAGTGGCCTTGGGCTCGTCGCCTTGCTCGGCCCGTGCATGGCAGGCTGGGGATTCAATGGGTGTTCTAGAGACTTAAGCACTATTCGGACGGGACTAGTTTTACTGGGGGACGTTTGAGTTTGAATTTTTTTCAGCCGACGTCTGTCATTTCATGTATGGCGTTGCACAAGACCACGTGTTGAGGATGAAGATTTCTACTGGAGCGTAGAAAGCAGAAACTCGAATACTGGCACGCTAGAGATTGTACGGTAGTTCACGTTGACCGAAAGACACAAGAAAACGCGTTTCGTAAAAAAAAACATTTTCAGCAAACACAGACATTCGCATTCGGATGGGATTAGATTTCTCAGAGGACCGCCGAGTTTGCTGAAAAACAGAGGTCGTGTGAGAAAAATACAGACATGGCAGATTCGGACGGGATTAAATCACAAAGTACATTAAGTAATTTCTCGAACGTTCCCCAGTAAAACTAGTCCCGTCCGAATAGTACTTTAGAATGGTTTTCGGTGTATGTAGCTAGTATACTTACCTTGTATTCCTATTCTGCTGTCAAACTAATCTGATGCCTATTTAACATGCACCAAACGACCAGTTTTCACACTTTTTCACTTAAAGTAAATGGTGGGCTTTAGGCCCTTTTCCCCTCGGCTCTGAAAACTCTCAAAGCAGCACTAGTGTTTGTAGCGGTACTGCTAGTGCTTGTTGGCAGTGTAAAAAGCAAGGAAAAGAAGAAGGAAGCAACTTAAAATAAGAGGAAGACACTTATTTTTGCTTAACTGCTCATTATTTCTTAAACCACTTAAAGGTTATTGCGAATATTATGGCAAAATACCAGTCTTTAAAGTGATTCAACTGCTTTTTCAGATGATATTATCACCTCATGGTATGAATATATTATTTTCTTTTGTATAGGGACAGATGCTGGCTGGCAGCTGTACAATTCACTGTGTAGTTTTTTTTCTATCTTTCTGTTAGCATTCAAGCATTGCAATGATAATCACTGCAAGCTCACAACTAGGGAACTGTTACAATGTACCTTATAGTCCAGCTAAATGATTCCCGTTATTAAACTCCTCACAGCGCCTAGTTACCTCGTCCTTTCGTTGTGTTCTTCAGTGCTGTGGCAAACCTAGAGGCATCATTCAAATGTACTGTATGCAGTGCCGATGTTGCTCCGGTGGTTGATGTAGACGTAGAAAGCCTAAGGGGGGGGGGGGGGGGGGGGCGTGCCGTTTCCGTGCAGACTAAATAAATAAATAAATAGATAACTGTTGGACTGTGTGCTCATCACTGTGTGTATGAACATACCACAGCTTAGTTGTGGAAAGACAATCTCTCAAAGCAAGCTGCTCTGGATTAGATACACGTCTGTTCTGGACTTAACATCCTCTCGGGTTTTTCAGTAACTTTCTCTTTTTTTGGGGGGGACCTTTTAAGAATCTCTTCTGTTTCCAAACAGAAAAAGTCTTTCTTTGTACTCGGAAGCTGAAGAACCGTTGAATCTTTCTTCTTTCTTAGTTTGGTGCTATATGAAGGTTTTCAGTGTGCAAAAAAAAAAAAAAGCACCAGTGGGAAATATTTGCTCGGGGCTCTCTCTCTCTCTCTCTCTCTCTCTCTCTCTCTCTCTCAGCTTCCCTGCTCAGCTGTGCTCTTCTGTCCTGTACTGTACTGTTCTGTGTGGTTGAGTTGAATCTCGGAGGAGCTGAGTGTGAGTGACCCTGCAATCGACTGCTAATACAACTGTCAGCACCTCCCAACACCCGGCAGCGACAAGAGGTGGGGGCCGAGGGGAGAGAACAGAAAGGAGGAGAGGAGGAGCGGAAGAAAGCAAGGGGGAGTGAGAGTGATGCGACTCAATGAGGGATGAAGCTCTCTCTGTGTGTGTGTGTGTGTGTGTGTGTGTGTGTGTGTGTGTGTGTGTGTGTGTGTGTGTGTGTGTGTAATGTGTAAGCAAGGAAGAGAGAAAGACACACCGGAGTATCAAGGTCAAGTTGGTGTGGTTTGTTAAGACTACTGTCTCTGCTTGCTCATGGATGACCGTGTGAGGTCAGCTTTGCCATCTACATTATTATCATAATCTACATTATGTATCTTCAGTATATCTTACTGTTCCACTGAATATATCCATCATTTAAATATAATACTAAAAAGTTTTTTTTTTGTTGTTTTTTTTTTTTACACCGGAGCCCTAATTGTTTTCTACCAGTTTTACCAGCAGCTTCAACAACTGGGAAGTGCATCATGTTGGGAGGTCTAGAAAACGATCATTAATGAGGAGTGTATCAGGAGAGAAAAATACAGCCTTCTTAAAGGTCATATGGCGTAATCAAGACATGAAGGAAGAATCCTTTGCCTATTTGGAGAAAATCCTGCTGGTAGGTCTCTTGTGACTGAGCACAAAGGTCACAATCTCTTTCATACGCAGAAAAGCAGTCCCTGGGTTTAGGATGGAATAGAAATGATAGTTCTTCTATAATGGAATGTTTTAGGAACAGAGTAAGGAGCACATTGACGGTCTTCCAAAACAGAGAGAAAGATGAAAAATACCACTAATAAAGAAATGAAGTGTAGATCTATTGTCACTGCAGTTAGAAGAAATGTGCTTAAAGATGATAAAAGCCAGATGGAGAGAGTGGGTGTTCATGCATGCCTTAATTCACTCAAGTGGTCAGTATTGTTATTGCGCTTTACAGTTCAGCGTGATCGGTCACCACAGGACACCGCATTTAAAATGGGTCATTCACTGAGTGTAAACAAGGGCTGAAATGGACTAAATGCATTCCTTTAAAAAAAGGGTACATTCTTTGCACTTTTACTTAATAAATACTATTATTTATTTATTTATTTATTTATTTACTACAGGGTCCACGTTTTTTTTTTATTACTGCTTCTACATTTCCACTTTTACAGTCAGTAATCAATACTTAAGACATGCCTTGAAATACTTCATTTCTTGGTCATATACAGTACAGTATATACAGTACAATAATGAACGTAAGAACAGTAAAGCCCTCACATTTCACTGCTAAAACTTCATTTAAAACTTGATAAGTTGTGTTTTAGTTTCTGTGCAAATAAGTCTTGAGCCATCCTTCATTTTTTTCCTATTAAATTAAATGATGTTGATTAAATTCAAGAAATGGAAATAAAGGTTTTACTGGGACAGGCTGCAAAGTGCCTAAAGTTACAACTTAAAAAAAAAAAAAGGCTTGTTTATGGTACATCCTCAGCAGCAACCTCATTCCCTTCCTCGTCTAGCCACTCAGCATTCACAGCATCATCAGTATACTAATCACCACCTGATCATCTGTCATCATCTGCACCTGTTTCTCACTGGTTCATGCCAGTTAAGTTAGATGATTTTTCATGCTTGAATGATTTTTAGGTCAACAAACAAGTACAATCCTCTGAAACTGCTCTGGTACAGGGACTGGAATGAATATGAGAGCCAAAACGATTTTACATTAAAAAAAAAAATAAATAAATAAAACATTATTGTGTAAATACATCATTTTCATCTCATCTAGTTGTTTACGCACAAAATCCCCCATGAAAGTATTCAGGCATTAACAGGGAACTACAGTGGCAGGTAAAAATAAAATGCAGTTTTGAAGTTAAATAAGCAAATGTTAGATATATAAAATTCGATATTTACGATATGTTCGATTGCATAATTGTGC
This sequence comes from Clarias fuscus, assembly GCA_030347435.1. NCBI lineage: Eukaryota > Metazoa > Chordata > Actinopteri > Siluriformes > Clariidae > Clarias > Clarias fuscus. The sequence goes on along the minus strand of CM059229.1, from coordinate 16,762,878 downwards.
AGAATGCTGCGGCTCGTATGCTGACCAGTAATCGTAAATATGATCACATCACACCAATCGTGTATTCCCTCCACTGGCTTCCGGTACAGTTCCGGATTCAGTTTAAACTTTTGATGTTTGTTTTTAATGCGATTAATGGTCTGGCACCTTCTGGAACGCCATTCCACCTGAGTTACGTAGCATTACGGACCTCACTCTGTTTATTTATTCAGAATAGCTTTTAATATGTTATAGTTTTATGTAATTTTTTAAAAATAATTTTATCTTTTTGTTTTATTTATTATTATTATTATTTTTTTTTTATTATTATTATTATCTTTATGACTATTCTTTAATTTTTCATTTATTTATTTATAATTATGTTTAATTTTGTTTCTGTATTTTTATTTCTATTCTTAATGCGACTTTATTGTCATTTTTAGTGCTGTGAAGCACTTTGGTTCAACTTAGGTTGCTGTAAAGTCCTATATAAATAAATGTTGATTGATTGATTGATAATTGTAGATATCATATCTTTCGGCTGGCAACAATTATTTTAACCCTAACTGATGCAGTGAATAGCTTCTCATTTCTTAAACGACCATGTCGGAGGAAGAGAAAAGAAGTTCATGATTCTAGAAGGTCAAATTATTGGCTTGCATCAAGCAAAGAAAACAACTCAGACGATTGCTGAGATCACTGGAATTGGGTCTGAAACCATCCAACGCATTAACAACTGCAAGGAGAATGGGAACGCTCCAACTTCCCTGAAGTCATGCGGTCGGAAAAAAAATATGAATCAACATCTGTGTGACTGTAAGAGAACTACTTATTAGTGAGACTAATCAAGGGAAAAAAAACTTTAATTTGCTAGGGAGCATAAATATTGGAGCAATGGAAAAAGGTGTGTGGTCTGATGAGTCCCGATCGACCCTATTCCAGAGCGATGCGTGCGTCAGGGTAAGGAGAGAAGCGCATAAAGTGATGCATCTATTATACATAGTGCCCACCGCACAAGCCCCTGAATGACCAGGTTATCACATCAGTAGATTTTTCTTCTTTGATGGCATGGGAAGATTCCAAGACTCAAATTCTGATTCTCAAAGCATGAGGAATCATTTTCACACATGAACTGGTCGCCACGGAGTCCTAGATATTTTGCAGAACACGGAGTGGTTCGACTCTCCTGTCACAAATACAAGATCTCAAAATTAATTGAACCCTTGGTGGAAATATTGTAGCTGTTGCAACATTGCAGAAGGGTGCTGAAACAGTGCCACAGCCAATGTGTGCTTTAATCAAAGTTAAATGTTGTCCAAAAAAAAGAAGTGTGTTCAACTTTGTTTTGGCTGTATATACAGTATAGTGTAATCATAATGTGTATGTATATTTGTATTATAGGAGCGTTGAATAGTGTGACTATTCCAGCAGGGAATCCCTGTTAGTCTAGCGACGTCTAAATTGGATCTGGCTGTCCTACACATTTATACAAAAATAGCAGAAATAAATATTTAAGCAGACATGTTTTCCCTGGCAAAGCTACAGAAATGTTTGGGTTGGATTTACAAGCATAGCTTGCTCTTCTCAGCTCGCTGACGAAAGTTCAACTTTCCTTTTTTTTTTCTTTAAAAGACTTTACTGATAAAACAAAGCTTGATCTCCTATAGTGCCATCCAAGTTTGTGCCCAGAACAAGCCTGCGTACGTCAGACCTGGAGGTGCAGGACTAAAGTGCTGTCAGTTATCAGGTTTAGAAAGTCACATGGAGGTGAGGTGTGAAGAACCAAGTCATTTAGCAGCATTTTGGACTGGAAAAGTAGATAAAGTTGAAAAGTTACTTGGTGCTGGATCAAGGAGCAATGAAGTAATGTACATATTTATGGGTTACTTCAGGGCAAGTAATAAAAAGCATCATCATTCATTTTCAATAACCACTCCAGCCTGATCAGGAAAACAGAACATCCAGAGTCTACTGTATCTACTGAACAGAGGGTAGAAGGTGGGGATGTCGCTGGACAACATAGGACATATGATCAGCCATAAAATTACCACCACATAACATTAATACATTAACATTCATTATCAACTATATACCAGTAAACTGGTGACAGGATCATGAGCACCCAAGGCTCACGGAAAGAATCATTGCAAAGAAAAATCAATGCTGGCTAAAATAGAAAGGCACCTGAATACCTATTGCACCACAGACCAGCAGGCAAAGAGCCTGTGACCACCAACCCGGCCTCAAATTTCCCCAGATCCCAATCCAATTGAGCACCCATGGGATGTGCTGGACAAATATGTGCACCCTGCAACCCACAGCACCCAAAGTATCTACTGCCAATTAACCCTTTTCCACTAAAGTGATCCAGCTGCCAGTTCATGTCTGGTGATAGTGCCGGTTCAGACCCGTTTCAATATCGAACCTCCTCAGAACTGGCTTTGTTGTTTTTTTCATGGGCTTGAGAGTAAAATCATTACGTCACTGTATACGTCCGTGTATGTCTCTACTTTCCCAGCATTGCTAGTGGCAATGCTGGCGGCAAAAAGATGCTAATGCTAAAATAAATGAATAAATAAATATTCTAGCAGCAAGCACACCACCACCAATGGTAAACTTCAACATGGTTTTTAAAGCTGGTCTACTTTGGGATCAAACCATCATTACTACTGTAGAAAGCATTTGTGCTCCCCATGAGGTGGATACAACTCTGGTCTATACATGACTACACTGGTTTAAAGATGGCAGGCACAAACTTCAGCCCATCAAGGTGATGGCGTTGCCATGGATTAAGTTTTTTTTTTTCTCTCTGAAAGCCAGTGCTTTGGCGGTCTGAAAACATAGAACTGGTTAAAAAAATGTCCATGTGCCAGGCACCATAGCACACTCCTAGAGATTTTTTTGGAGTCATGCCACGAGGGGTCAGAGCCGCCCGGGTGGCATAATGGGAACCTACACAATACTGGACAAAACATGACTGAGACGAATAAACCTACACATTCACACCTATTGATAAAATGTATCATGACCAATTCACCTACTGTTTTCGGGTGTGTTGGGAAACCAGAGGACCCAGAGAGAATATGTGAACGCCTGGAGCTGTGAGGCAGCTATTGCACCCTCACAAACTGTGCCGAACTAAAGAATCATCATCCTAGATACACATGATTACATTAACCATCCTGGCATTGTGATTATCACAGAAGCTCTTAGAGGACAAAACCTGATGAAGATTCTTTCCATAGCCACAGACACATACCATCAACCTCCATTTGCTGAGGACTGAAAAAAGAAAAAAATACAAGAAGTGACCCTGCGGGTTCAAAAGTCTTTCAAATGAAATTGCTCCTATGGCTCTCTTGAAACAAAGTGCTGTTCTATAAAATTCCCGAAACAGAGAAATCTTTCATGAGTTTGCCAGATTGAGAACGGAGTGAAGAAAAACATATTTGTTATTCATGTCAATCTGTAACATGTCTCTCACACAGTTGCAAGTAGCTGTCCAAAAATGTTAGCTGTCATGAGCAGTAGTGCACGACAAGAACAACAACAAGAACAACAACAAAGTGTTCCTATTAATAAACCCAGATGGTGAGGTTTGAACACATTCAATTTATTCATCACACATTTGTGCTCCAATCAGTAAACACTCTCATATTTATTAGTCACTACGATTTACAGCCAAGCCAACACAGGCGCACACAAATTCACCATTACAGTCTGAACAACAACAAGCAAAAACATGAGCAAATTAGTCATGAGCATCGACTGTGCATTTTGGCACTGATGATTACAACTGCATCACTATCACTGCCCAGGACTAAGTCAACATAGTTTTTTTTTGGCATACGAGATCATTTAAACAACACTGCCCATTAGCCAACATGTGCTAGACATTCATTCTGTAACTCACTGTCTGTAACATTATGGCTCGGACAGGAGCGCAAGCTGCAATGTGCAGTTTTACTATGCTATCATGGTTGTAGTCACAATTCACACAAGGATGACACTGGACAATGGCAGAAAAAGTGGTTCAGTTACGTTTCACGATTCTGTTTTTGCACTTAATGTATGTATCGATACACTGACTCCAAAATCCTTTTTTTTTATTACATTTTTTACATATGTTTTGCATTTGAGATGAAATGATGAGATGTTGCAGTTCTTCTACGATCCTGCAGGTGGCATACTCTAAGCTATTCACACACTGGCAGCACTGCATCCTGTGTGGTAAAAACAAATAATTGAATTTGAAATAAGTTTGTTTATAATCAAAACATAATCGTTAACTATATAGGGACTAGCTGATAGGATATTATCACGATACTGTGATGCGATACTATGTATCATGATTCGAGATCAATCACTCAGCAGTCTAAACTGCTTAATCCTGTATACAGTGTTGCGTTTGGGGGGTGGGGGGGGGGGGGGTCACGAGAGGGTGCCAATCCATTGCAGCACACATACACATACACACTCATTCACACACTACTGGCAATTTGGGAACGCCAATTATCCTAATATGGAGTACCTAGAGGAAACCCACCAAGCACGCGGAGAACATGCAATCTCCATGCGCACAGAGGTGGGAATCAAACCTGGCCAGGAATTGAACCCGGACCCTGGAGGTGCAAGGCAACATTGTTAACCACTAAGCCACCGTGCTTAATAAATCTAGCTGGCACCTAGGTACTGTTATATCAGATAATATCGGATCAGCTGGTCATCCTCAATCGACACTCCACATCATTCATACATTATTCATTCATTTATTCATTCATCCTCAATACCACTTATCCTGTAAAGGGTCGGGGGGTCCTGGAGCCTATCACATGCTGGCCAGTGCAGGGCATACACACTAAGCTCTAAGCACTGTGCACTGCTCATTAATAAATGCCTGGACACTCTTCATTAATGAATTTTAAAAAGATATCTTACACAGGAATATTTTCAGGATGAAGGACTCTGCAGTTTCTTGGTAACCCTACAAGCTTAGTAAAGTGGTGATAACGCTTCTCACAGGTCCGCGTATAACAGCACTTTGTAATGCAGGCCGATTCTCTTGAACAGCATGCTTTATTCCTTAAATAGTGCACTACCCTGTACTTACTATCCAGCATGGACGGCTGACACGGTCTTATATAATTTAGCATACCTATGGTAATAGTGCACGCGGGGAGTCATCGAATCTCTTTCAGCAGTTACCTTGAAATGAATAGTGGAAGGCCATGTTATAAATGTGTTTTCTTGCTGTGAAGGACGCACACGCTCGGTGTGTCTGCTGGCCAATTCTGTACGAAGTTGAGTGAGCGGAAACTGTTGAACTGTCTGCTGCTGGGTTCACAGTGGCCACTGTAATAGCACTTGAGGCTTGTTGAACTCCATCTATTGCTCTCGAACAGACGCACCACACTTTTCTTCTGTCTTATTTATTTAAAGGCAGTTTGTGGGCTTGTATGCTTATAAATAAATCTTGAGGCTGCAATGGATTACACATCACGCAAATCCACATATAAGATACTTAGACTCCGGTGGTGCCTGTCGCTTCCTGTATGACTGTGATCTGTACGCCGTATGAGACTCCACAGGAAGAAATGATGTACACGGACACGCAAAAACCTGACAGTTTGCTGACAGCCTTAGCACTGTTTAACCAACCATACTCTAATTGCATAAGCGCTATTCAATCAGCAGCTCCGGGAAACATGAATCTGGTGGGAATAACGTCAATTATCCAAAACCTTTACATTTTGTGCACGTGTGGAAAAAAAAGTGAGACCCTGCTACAGCTTTATATACAGTATGTAAAGGACAAAAGAAAGAATTCGGACAATGTATGTGTCCGTTTGTGCTTTGATAGACAGACTGAGAAGCTGGGCTCGAACCGTCGCAGACACAGGGGGGGAGGAAAGTCTGAAATAATGGGGAGGCCGACAGATGCTGCAGTTTCTTTGACAGAAATGGAGGTCAAGTGGATCTTTATGTGAAAGGAACACAGGCGGAGAGGGAGGAACAGCAAAGGACCACATTATGACTTTAACTAGTGGACTGGGATGAAAGAGAAGCAGTGCGGTCCTTTGAAGTAAAAAGTGCAGTAAAGAAACCAAAGAGAACGTCAGAACGGACTTGCCCTTTCTACATGAATCGGACCTCCCTTCCACTTCCCATCTTCCCCTGTTCACGTTCTTCATAATCATAATGAGCATCTTTAATGTGCCTTTTCTAGAGAAAACACATCAGAGCGGCAACTTGGTCTTCTAATTTCATTTTCCTAAATGACTGTTCGCTCTTCGTTGTAATCTGATGTGAAGGGGAGCGGTTCGAATCAGCAGAACACTGCTCAATGCAGTACATTACTATACTATTCTTGAATTTCACATCTATTCAGAACCATTCCCGACACCCACTTTCACACAGCAAACACTGCACGCGCGCACTTTATTTTATTATTACTTTTTTTTTCCTATCATTTGTTGTCTCTTACTTGATATTGCTGCTACACTTCTCTCCAGAGTCAACAGTTTACAGAAAGTTGTTTGCACAGATTTTCTCATACAACACTGTTCTGCTGTTCTGGCCACAGTCCTTAATGTGCACTATCATATGGATTTATTCTCCTGGGGGGGGGTTGTTGTTGTTGTTGTTGTTGCATTTTTGCACTCCTTGCACTGTCGCGTAGTCCTGTATCATGGTTCGGAGGAGAGAAACGGCATTTTGTTCCAATGTACTGAGGAATGACAGTGAAAGCCTGCTCGGCTTGAGAAGTAGTCAGTTCATACAAGTTCCTGGTTATGTTGCAAGCAGACAAGAAGACATTCAGTGAAGCATTACTGTTCAGAAAGCAGCTGGAGATAAACTAGGGAAGACAGTGCCTGCCTAAGGCTTGGGCAAAGCTACCAATTCAACTGCTTAGTTAATGAACATCTTTGGTTGTACTGTATCATAACTGACAGCCTTTGTAATACAAATGACTGGTATTTGATTGCCTGCTGTGTTGCTATTTTTCAACACGCTTGTGAGGGATGCAGTGGCTCTAGAATCTAACATACAGTATTTGCTTTTTATTCTTGTCGACAATGAGAGTGCAAATTTAGGGCTTTGGCTGCAGCATGACAGCAGGTCACTTGACGTATTACAAACTGACAGATGGCCGTCGGTACTTTCTACGCTCACGTACTTTCAATGACTACTTTATGCTGGGCCGGGATACGTGGTAGTCAAACCCTAACCTGAAACTGCTTAGTGTAAAAAGACAACCTTGATGAAATGCCAGACCACTTCACAGCATCAGGTACATGCACATTGGCACCAAGGGGCAATTTTGCATAGCCAGTGCACCCACTGGCATGTTCTTGGAAGTAACCAGAGAACCTGGTGGAAACCCAAATGGATAAAAGAAGAAAAAGGACAGAAACCACATCAACATACTTCAAACGGAGCTCAGGATCAAACTGTGAGATGGCAACAGGACCCGCCCAGGTACTGCGACTTAAAGTACCGCAAATGCGTCTCTAATTTTTTTTTAACTGTTTTTTTTAAAATACTGTAGATCATTCTACATCTTCTGTACAAAGATAGTCTTCATCACAAGCAGCGGATTTGTATCCAACTCCCGAATCCTATTTAAAAATCCCCTTTGTCACAGTTGATGATCTCATATCATAAGTGCCATGAAAAAGTGTATCCAAATCCAGCTTCAAAGCTGGGAGCTGCAATAGCACAAATGCGTGCAAGCTCTATGGTTTGTAGCACACACATTGGGAAAGCCTTATAAATGCTATTGACAGATCCTAAGGTAAAGTGAAAGTGAGAGTACTCTATGTTCCCTAGAGATTCAAAGCAGTGTCATAGCCTGTGAATGTTGAGCAAATGCACAAAGCATGTCAAGCAATGGTGGATTGTGATAGCATTGTGTTAAGCTGCTCCATCAGTGTATCAGACTCTTGACACAGTGACACAGGTTTTCAGTTGCCGAGCTCAGATAACTGTTTCATCTCAGAGATGCTTCATAACCTGTTCAATTCACTATAGATAAGCCAATATTATAACAAATGAAGAGCAATCACCATTCACCAGGAAGTGCAGACTAAATTACATGTACCACACCAAGGTTATTGTGATTAGAAATAGCTTTTGGTACTCTGTTTCGACCATTGGGGCTCAAATGCACAATACATAGCACAGTCACAGCGCAGCTTTATCTCTTTATCTCACCTGGGTGGCTTTTCCAATAAAAGTAAGCAGGATTGTCTCATTGTCTTGCTCACAGTGCTGGGCACTACTTATATTAAACAGTGTGCCCATCTTTCCTTAAGATACTGAGAGGAAAGATGGGATCAGGGGTATCCTAGCCTACCCTGTGGGATCAGGGGTAGCTCAGTGGTTATGGTGTTGGACTACTGATTGGAAGGTCCCAGGTTGGGCCCTTGAGCAAGGCCCTTAATCCTCAATTGTTCAGATAGATAGATAGATAAATAAATAAATAATTGGTGTCTTCCAAATGCTCAAATGTAAATGTTAAGTGTCATAAAAAAAGCATCCCAAAGAATACTCTGAAATCCAGGTAACATGCGACATGCACAAATTTACATGATTATTTGTAAGGTGTTGAAATTTGTACAATGTTGTAATTATGTTGACATCTGCAAATCAGTGGATCATTTTTGTGCCGTTTTAGACATATTAGAGATATATTTTAGACAAATATATCTCTTGTTTAAATTCATTTTCTAGCAAAAAAAAATCTGGTTTAATAAATCACTGAAATGTGTCTATTAGTATGAGTTAATTCGGTGCAATAGAGTTGAGCATCTTTGGTTGTGCAGGTGTCTTAATCTCTTGAGAACTGAATGTCCTCATATGAGCACTTGACATTTTCATCCAACTACATTGTCTATATACTTGTAAAATCCTTGTATAAGCTTATGTATAGTTACGTATAATTATTTTGCCAGAATTCATCCTGTTTGAAGATACTTTGAACTTGAGTTTGAAGTTCATAGTTATCAATTGATAATACAGAAAGCAACTCACTTTCTCACTCACTCATTCACTATACCGCTTATCCTATACAGTGTTACGGGAGGCATAGAGCCTATCCCAGGGGACTCAGGGTATGAGGTAGGATCTACCCTGGATGGGGTGCCAGTCCTGTGCAGGGCACACCAGCACACACACACACACACACACACACACACACACACACACACACACACACACACACACACACTCAAGGGAATTTGCAAAACTCAATTAAATGCCTGGAAGGAAATCAAAGTACCTATACGAAACCCAGCAAGTCCAGGAAAACCATACAAATTTCATAGACAGAAACTCCAGTCATGAATCAAACCCTTGACCCTGGAATTACAAGGCCACAGTGCAAATCTAAAAGAGAATTGTTAAACAACAGTAGAGTCTGGGTCTCAGCAAGTTAACTGGACAGTAATTAAAAAAATAATAGTAATAATACCCTGTTAAGCAAATGTACTGGATTTAGTTATTTAATGATATGTAAAATATGAAAATGCTTTAATATAAATATGTTTTATAATAATTAATTTACAATAAGCTTCAAGCAACCATAGCACTGAAAACATCTGTTTATTATTAAAAATAAGATATTGTGCTATGCATTACTCATGGTCATAATGGGCCTTGTGGAAATGGTCTTTTCTGATTTTTATTTCTTTTTACACTGTAAAACAATGCTGAAGGCATCCAAACTATGCAATAATCTCCTTTGGTTGATATTGTTGATATTGAGACGTGTCTGCTACTTATGCCTTCATAATGCCTTTAATCTGAGGTGCTGTTAATTGGTGATTTTTGAGGCTGGTAACTCTAGGTGAACTTCTCCTCTGCGGCAGAGGTAAGATTTGGTCTTGCTTTTCTGGGATGGTTTTCATGAGAGCCAGTTTCATCATGGTGCTGATGGGTTTTGCAAATGCACTTGACAATACTGTTCTTGCAAGAACTATTCCAGAACAGCCGACCTTCGTGTCTTAAAATAACAACTGACTATTGCTGTCATTACTTAATTAATTAATGACATATGTGTTATTGTGTAGTTTTGAAAACATTGCATTAATAGGTGTGTCCAAACTTTTGACTGATACTGTATGATATGACAAAACAAAACAAAAAAGGCTTAATTGGCTAACTTCAAGCATCATGATATGATAAAGAGATACATATCTATAAATAATACTAGGTGTTTTGATTAGATTTTTGGGGAGAATATAGAGTAGGTATCGAACATCAGCGATACTCCAGGTAGACTCAGGTATGATATGCATGGATGAATAAACTCTCAGCAGAAGTGTTTTCTCACCATCTGGAGACGGTTGTCACAGTGGGCGCTATGCCTTTGACTGAGAGCTTAGTGAAGTAATTAATGTCTGTTCTGAGGAATCCCGCCCAATTCAGTGGCCTTAATGTCTGAAAGGCTATGAAAAGGGATCTGCAGTGCAGCCCAGTGTGATCCTGAACAGGTGGATTAAATAAGATTAACAACATTACAGCTCACAGAGTGATGTTACTCAGGTGGCACTTTGGGGGTGAGGGGGTTGGAGGGGGCTTTTGTTGATTGAACCTGTTTGGTGTGGAGGCATTGAAATCAAGCAGGGCTGGATATCATTTTGTTCTTGTTGCATTTCTGATTAAATCTGTGGTCTATTATTATACATTCAATAGCTATCTTACAATCAGTATGTGTGTGTGTGTGTGTGTGTGTGTGAGAGAGAGAGAGAGAGAGTCTATGTGTGTGTGCAAGAGAGAGTGAGAGAGAGAGAGAGAGCTATAATCCACCTCGAAAGCGATGACATCATGCCAATCATGAAACGTTTGATTGTCTTTGAAGTTAGTCTTTTTAAAAAACGGCGCAGTAAGTAAAACAAGCACACACGAACCCAAATACAACACGACAGGAACACGAGAAGCAAGCTGTCGCGACAAAAGCGCACACATCCTCTCCAGTGCACAATCCCCACACTGCTCGGGAAATGCTGGCACTGCGTCTATACACTGCGGGAAAAGGAGAAAGATAAGCAATTTTCCTCGGCTAACGGAAGTCTGAAGCCTGGTGGTGTGATTTCTGCCACAAGCGCTCCCACTCCGCTGCCGCGCTCTCTGCACCGATGCTTATCTCTCTGAATCGAGGCATCAAGCAGCAGGAGCGCAGTCAGTTGGTGCGGGATGACGCGCACTTTTACCCTGTTAGGACAGTGAATGAAAAGACACCAAAAGGGTCGCGCAGGACAAACGACTGGAGTGACGTAGCGCCTTGTGCTGCTCCGAGGGGACGCGGTGTCCGTGTGAACAGATGTCCGTCTCGCCGCTGCGCGCGCACAAGGATGTTCTCTCATGCAGGGGGGGGGGGGGGGGGGGGGGTGTGTGTGTGTGTGTGTGTGTGTGTGGAGCCTGAGAATCCTCACATGCACCTATCCACACACACAGCGATCCAACATACTGTCTGCTCGCCTGGTCACTACCTTCAGTTTTTTCCCACCTGAGATGATCAATGCAGGAGAACAGCATCTCTGTCCTCTGTATAAACTTAACAATGGCGAACGTCATAGCTCACAGAAGCGCTTGTTGGTCACTGACTGTCAGGTTGAGGTTTATACCAGATGCCTGTGGTCGCTTTTAAAGCATCAAAAGCAAGCGCTAAAATGCGTAAATGCGCAAGTGAAAGACAGACAGGGATGGAGAGCTACTGGTGTCTATAGTCCTCAGGGAAGCGCTCGGGTTAAATCGGGTGACACTTTCAAACGCAACGGACAAATGAGCCCAGGGCAAATTGATCAAAACCTTCTCAGTGAAGAAAAAGCAATACAAGGACAAGTGTGCTACTTCAGCTATAAAACTTTGAACCGTCGGCGGCGCTTACCTCCACACTTGTCCCATCTGCAGGATGTGGATGAGCGTCTGCCAGACCCAGACAGAGATGCGGCAGCACCTGCCGCGGCCCCGGGAACACGCCGTGGCTCTCCGGCTGCTCAGCCCTTCCACGGACTCCAAGCCTCCTCCCGTGTAATCCTGCACAAACCACCTGAAGCTCAATATCTGCACGAGCACGGACGGCACGAGCACGAAGAAGAGTGTGAGCCCGAACCAGAGGTAGTCCTGTTTGACGTAGTAGTCGGCCGCCAGCCACAGGTCGGTGCCCACGTCCCAGAAGAAGACGAGCAGCGCCAGCACGATCCACAGGCAGTCCAGCCAGAGGCGCTCCTCCCGCGCCGGCCGCGCGCCCTCCCGCCCCTTGCCCAGCAGGTAGTGCAGGCATGCGCTCCGACAGCCCCAGTAGCACGAGGACGTGTTGCAGCAGTGACAGATGTGCAGCGAGCTGCCCTCCCGCGGGTAGTCCTCGCCGCAGCCGCCGCCCGCTGCCTCGTCCAGGTTGTGCAGCTGGGCAAAGCCGGTGGCAGTGGCGAGCCCCCGACCGTCAGATTTCGCTGCCATCTTGCTCTCCCAAACGCCCGCCTCCGGCTTCCGCGGCTTGTGACGTCACTTCCCCGACACCTGTCTTGCGCGAGCGCGCCTAACGAGGTAGCCATCTAGGTCCGGAGTGACCGTGGCGCAGCATCGACCAGTGCCAGCTCCCTGCACCGCCGCGTCCTGACAGCGCACAGGCCGAACATCTTCTGTCGCACAGCTGGAGTTTATGTCCTGATAGATGCACCACGACGCACCTGGTATATGGCTTTGATATGAACACAGGTCGGAGACCACTACTCCAAATCCAGCACCCCACCCCACCCCAAAAAAAACCCCGATGTGTCGGCAGGACGTAGTGTCCCTCACCCGCGCAAATGTCCCTGCCGCGATGCACAGCGAGCGCCCGGTCTTCTCCCTGAGACGCACGACACGAATGGCAGGACTGTGCTTCAGTCGAAGTCCCCTAACCTAGCTTGCCTGCTCATTGATGATGCCACCTAGTGATTCGCTGTAAACTATGAAACTCGTGTGTGCCTGCGTGTGTGTGTGTGTGTGTGTGTGTGGAGGGGGCGCTCTCTGAATGATGTAATGCTGTAGTGAGCACGCCGCTCGTATTTTAACCCTTTTAAGTCGTAGAAACACAATCTTGAGGTTTTCGATCACATGCACGCCTTCACACATTCAAATGGTATCTTGTCCACAGAAAGCTTCAGCAACGACTGCCCCTTTCTCAGTCCCCCAGAAAATAGTAATGCCTTGCCCATTGAGCTCTGTCTCTCTCTCTCTCTCTCTCTCTCACCCCCACCCTCGTCTGTGTGTGTGTGTGTGTGTGAGAGAGAGAGGTGCTGTCCTATCGTGCGTTGGTGAATCAGCTCTTTAACACAGTGAAGGTGTGAGCTGACCTTGGTGCTGAAATCCCTCAGTGACTGTGGATTGAACATCAAGGGCAATCAGATCAGATCTCTATGTTTTTAAGCATGGCCACGTGGACATCATTTTGTGCGACTGTAGTCAAGTTAAGAAAAAAAACAACAATTCTGCCTGAATGGGTGGTGTGAGCAGCTGTGCATGGTTAACTTACAGTTCACTAAAGTGCACATCCATGTGGAGTCCAGCTGTGTTCCTGTTGCAGAAAGGGAGAGAAAGTAAGAGCGAGAGCCAGAGAGAGAGAGAGAGAGAGATACCCAGATAAAGTTACAAAGTGTCATTTAGCCTCTGATTACAAGACAAGACATGCTCTCTGTTTGCCAATACAGCAGCCAAGAACATTACGATGTTGTCCGTCTCTCTTTCTCAGCCTCATAATTCCTCAACACCTGTGCCTCCACCAGGGAGACATTAACCGGATTAAGACCATATAACTGTTACATTGCAGAGACCAGATTCATCCCTCTGGCTGTCACTAGGCTTACACCAGGCTGAGTCATAAATGCCACAAAGTAATAAGCTTAACTGCAGGAGTCGTGTATTAATGAGTGTGTTGATCCAGTCTGTAAATCACTCGCCCCTAAATTCACTCAAGAATGGTTAATTAATATCTCTAATCAGTGAGTTTTGCAAAATTTGTCAGCCTTTTATTCTTACTCTCTTTGGTTTTGAGAACATACTGTAGGTGTGTACAAAAGAAAAAAAAGATTAACGATTGGCATAATTTAGAACACAACAAGGATGCATAAGTGCAGATATTGTAGAAAGCTGGATGTGGGGCCTGTGAGAGATGGTCTGCAGTGCAGGCAGTTGCTGAGGGCTGCATTACATTAGAACAGTTCAATGGAGACTGTGCGCTCACTCTGTCAGTGTCAGCTGGAGGCTGTTTTTATGTTTCACAGCAAAAAAAATCTCACAGAGATGTTTGATTGAAAGCATTAACCTGGAATAGCCAGCATTGCTGGGCTGTTAAGTGACTAGGGCCTATCAAAGCCCCAAATAGAGTAAAGCAGCATGCGTGAGATGAAGAGTGTCGGTTCATCATTGTGAGCTCATCAAAGCACTCGGGCATTGCTTCATGGCCTTTGGTCTTATCTCTCATGTTGCAATGACAAACACAAAGACAAGAATATTACAACACACTTTCAGAGGGCCAGCCGTGTCAGCCGTTTCTGGACCTCTGCATTGTCACATTTATGTCTAGGTAACTGATATACTGTACCATGACCCAAGCTGATCCGTTTCCTGTCTGTAACTTTTGTATCCCACCTCCGCTGCCATCCACCCAGCTCCATCCGCTAAAATATCAGTTCAGGAAAATCTGTTTGCCTACCAAACTGCATACATTTTTAATGAGCGCAAATGGATCCACATATTTTTGGGGGAGTGTTGGATTCATGACACACATGTAACTCAAGCTAAATAATGCAATGTGTGTAATCGCAGCTGGCTCCCTCGAGGCTCCAGATGCTTCTATCGCTGCAATCAACAGGCCGCTTTGGCACTTATCAAATCCTGATTCGATTGCATCAGACAACCAGGCGAGTCTCTAGACCACATTTAGGATCTATAATTTTTTTAAAAATTATTTAGAATACCTTGTTATTATAATAATAATTTTAAACTCATTCAGCTAAAATGCTCAGTCAGTTGTTCTGTAATTCAATTCAATTATTTAGAAATACGTATAATTCTCAAGTACACATTCATTTGGAGTTCTGCTGTGTTTCTGTTATACAAATGTTGCATGTGCATGTGTATGTGTCTACTGAGTGTCTGTGTGTGATATAATAATTTCTTTTTCTTCTAGTGTGACACTTTCTTTAAACTGTAAAAAAAATAATAATAATAATAGCACAAATACCGAGCATACAGAGGAGATGTGAAATGAGGCCAAAATGCATCTTCTTAGGAAGTGAAAGAAAGAACATTGAAAGACAGATCGAAAAAGACAGACAGAAGGAAGAAACAAAAATAAAAATCAGAGTGAAAGAGAGCTTTTCAAAGTGTGATCGTGCATTAACCTTCTGTAAAGATTTAGAAGGGACCATTGATTGAAAGGGGGGATAAGACCCTTAGCAGGACACCAGTCCATTGCAGTGCAACATGGACAAACCAACTGTATTTACAGTTATTTGTACCTAGGGGCAATTTAGTTAACATGGTCCACTCAACGCCAATTTTTTGAGCAAAGGGGAAACCCATGCAGACTCCTTCTGTATGTCAATCACATGAGAGGGAGTGCTGTTGTGCTGGAATATCAGCATGGCTGTGATGTGGTCATAGGCACGAGGGGGAGTCTGCATGGGTTTCCTCAGACAGAAGTGATGATATTCAGCACAACAGCATGACGTCAAGTGTGATATTACTTTTATACCACATTTCCACAAACACCATTTACTACAGCACTTACACAGGATATGTTTTTTTTTCTGCAAACACATTCTTTCACAACTGGAAATGTGTAATTAGTGTAATCAACAGGAGTGAAAGTAGTTTTACATTTTACACAGATGGTTCAGATGCGATTCAGAATGACTTAGAAACAATTATGAATGATATTTTTATTACAATGTTATTTTACCAAAAAAAAACTATGTGTTTTCTTGCTGAACATGCTTATGGGGTTTTGCATATGTTTTTTTCTGCAGGCAGTAACTCTCTCCCCAGTATGTTGGATCGCGTGTGTGTGTGCGTGTGCGTGCGTGCGTGGCTGGCACCCACTGGATGTTTTTTTATTGCACCATTCTACACCAGACTTTGTCAACCTCTCAGCATTTATAGAAATATTCCAGTCAGACCATCTGGCATCAACAATCATGCCACAGTCAAAATTACTGAAATGGGTTTTTTGCCCTTTTCTAATGGATGATATAAACTGCTGGTTAATTACTTTATGGTCACAATCCTTCCACATCTGCAAGTGTTCCCAATAAAAATGCTCTGTGAGGGTACACTAAGTTTGGACACACCTTCTACTGTAATTCCATGGTCTTTCCTCATTTTTTTTCATTCTATATTGTAAAATATTGCTAAAGGTATTGCCAAAATGATGCCTGTACAAGATGTACAATATCCGCTACTTCTGCTTTATAAAGCCTTCATAACAACTCCAATCTGAGGTGCTGTTTGTTAATTGGTTATTTCTGAGGCTGGTAACTCTAAATTAAACTTGCTTTCAGTAGCAGGGGTAAATGTTGGTTTTGAGTCATGAGACTCAGTTTTAGCTTGGTGCTTTACTTCGGAGCTGTGATCGGATTGTCTGCTTCACATCTGAACTCCTGGCCTCCCAAGAACACCTTTAATGGCCATATGGAAATGGCTTGGAATGATCATGGATATGGAAATGGCTTGGAGGGAGATCAGGATTATAAGGTGCTGAAAGGAAAGAAAAACAAATAAGAAGATTAAGAAGTGTCCAGTGCAATATTAAAACTTAATAGAATAGTTCTGAACCATCAGTTCCAGAGAGGAAAATTGTCCCAAAAACAAATACATGAATTACTGTAATATGTGATCCGAGATCACTTAAACGCATGGTGAAGTTACATTGTAAAAATCAAAGCTGTGTTTAACAGTGAAAGTAAGTGCATTCCTACAGTATATGCACAAGGCAATGAGAACTCTCATGATTGAGACTGTACAGCTGTGTGGCCAGAAGAAAATCTATTTGTTAGTGAGATTAATCAAGAAAAATGCTAGTTTGCTAGCCATCATAAAAACTGGAATTTGGAGCAATGGAAAAAGCTACTGTGGTCTGATGAGTTCAGACCCTATTCTAGAGAGACGGGCGTGTCAGGATAAGAAGGGAAATGCATAAAGCGATGCACCCATCAAGCATAGTTTCTGGTTACTGTACAAAACTCAGCACCTTTATTTAGAAATACAATTAATTAAGCTGACTAACACATAGCACCACTCAGTTGTGAAAGAATGGTTCAGAGAGCATAAGGAATCATTTTTACACATCAGGTCAACACAAACACACTGCGCACTGTAATCAAAGGTAATGGTTGTTGAAATTAATATTAGAATGCTTGATGCTTGGTGTATTTATTTGTCAGCTTTGTTATAATGAGTAGTATGTTTTGCTGGAGAATGGCTGTAATCCAAACCTCAATTAGGCATACTTAAAAACAATTATATCTGTAAAAAAAATAATAAAGTTCAGGAATAGACTTAACAAATGGACAAAAATGGACAAATAAATAATAAACAAATCTCTGTTGAGGGAGGATGTGGAATATATTTTACAATTAAATAGGTTTTCATCTGAAAGGACCTGGTGTAAAATCTTGATAGTCCTTTCTGCAGGACCAAAATCTAAACGGTTGGACCTGGATCTGATCCAATTCTTCCTATAACTCTTTCCCTAAAGCCTAATATAGGAGACACTGTACAACAAAAACAAAAATTTATTTATCCAACTTATCCAGCCTGAAACACTCTGAGTATGGAGCCACTCTGGTGATATGTAGGGGAACATGGGATACTATGTTGTGGCCATGACCTACTACAGCATGGGAGCGAGATACTATGTCATGGTCATGACTTACTAAGGCATGGGAAAGAGATACTAATTTGTGGCCACGACTTACTAAGGCGTGGGAACGAGATATTGTGTTGCGGCCCATACTTACTAAGGCATGAAATGAGAGAATATGCCTCAAGTTAAGGCATTGGAATGAAATACTATGTTATAGCCACAAGATACTGTGTTGTGGCCATGACTTACTAAAGTGTGGAAATGAGATACTTTTGTGGCCACGAGATATTGTGTTGTGGCCATGACTTACTAAAGTGTGGAAATGAGATAGTATGTTGTGGCCATGACTTACTAAGGCATGGGAATGAGATACTATGTTGTGGCCCTGACTTTGTAAGTCATGGGAACGATATACTATATTGTGACCACGACTTACTACAGCATAGGAATGGGATACTTTGCTGTGGCCATGACTTACTAAGGCATGTGAACAAGATACTATGTCGTGATCAACACTTATTAAGGCGCGGGTTTATGAGATAATATGTTATGTGCAGACTTACTAAGGTGTGGGATTGAGAGCTACCTTGTGGCCACCAGATACTGTGTTGTGTTCATGACTTACGAAGGCGTGGGAACGAGATACTATATTGTGGCCACGACTTAATAACCTCATAGTATTTAGCCTCTTGAAAATTACGGACAAATTTTAATTGATTTCAATTACAACTGTTAGTATAGATGGATAATTATCTTTATTTACTCACTGACACATGCCACAAAACAACATGCATCCTGTCACATCTGGAAAATTAATGGCCACAACCTCGTATCCTATGACCGTGCATTATACCATTCTGATACCTAGTAAGCCGCGGCCACAGAATATTATATACATACAGAATGTCACCAGAGGCGCTCCATAGTCTGAGGACACCCCATGCACGACCTGCATTTCTATGGAGAAGTGACTTCGTAACAGCAGCTCGTTTCGCTCCAGGCCTCTAGGCGGCGACGTGACGCTAAAATGGTCTGTGATCTACTCAGTAAAAGACAAAAAAAGAGCTAAGAATAAAAAAAGCAAAACAGGAAAAGGAGTCAGGTGAATGAGACGTAAGATATTTTAACTCAGTCTTATTTCTTTAATAACATTAGCATATTAGTAAAATTGTATATGTTTTTGCTGTGGAGATGCGTGCCGGTGTTTTCAATTCTTTGCATTGAACAACAAACATTAAGTCGCTAGCATGCTAACTAGATACAGTGACTTACCTTATGAATAAACGCGTCTTGTTTTATTCCCTCTTTATATCTATTTCTAGCATTTCCTCTTTATTAATCTATAACTCACTGTTTTTAACATTCCCCTTTATTTGTATTCGCTAATGCATCCTGACCCAGGGTGATTTAGAGAATACGAGTGTGTGTGTCATTTAGTATGTGTTTTCAGTCTCTTGTGCGCAGATAGCGTTTATGAGCAATAAAATAATTTATTCTGCATTGCTGTTGAACTCTGACATGTGATTGGTCAGAAGGTGTTGCTTTTCTGTAAGCTGAGTAACGTATATACTATGTAAACAAGAGTATTTGGCCAAACCTGCAATTGATTCCAAATACATGCATCCCAATATGAAGTTCCAGTTTCCACTTTTCTTGGAAGGCTCTTCACAAGAATTTGGAGTGTTTCTGTGGGAATTCGTACCAATTCATTCTGTAGAGCAGGGGTGTCAAACTCTGTTCTTGAAGGGCCGCAGGGTTTTGTTCCAACCCTGCTCCAACATATATGCCATGTAGTTTTCAAATAAGCCTTAATGATTTGATTAGGTGGATCAGGTGTTTTTAATTATGGATGAAGCTAAACTCTGCAGGTCCTCGAGGGTTGGAACAAAAACCTGCAGGTCTGCGGCCCTTCAGGAACGGAGTTTGACACCCCTACTGTAGAGCATATATGAGGGTAAAAGCACTGATGTGAGACGAGAAGGCCTGAGTCTGAATCTCTGTACCAGTCCATCCCAAAGGTGTTTGATGGGGTCGAGGTCAGGGACTCTGTGTCAAGTTCTTCCACACTGAACTTATTACTTAGCACATCTTTACAGGTCCATTCTTTGTGTACTGGGGCACGGTCATGTTGGAATAGTAAAGGTCCTTCAACCAAACTGTTGCCGCAAAGTTGGAAGCAACCACTCTTTCATTGGAACGTGACTGTGCTATCAGGGAAGAAAACAAATCTGTCATATGGATGTGATACCCTGGTCATTCAGGTCATTAGGGGACTTCATTTTATTGCCATATAATGTTGCTGAGCCTCAACCTGACCAACTGATGCATGATGAGCTATGCATGATAAGGGGCATTACTTACGTAACTCGCTTCCCTTTTTACCCTGACATAGACATCGTTCCTTCGCAGAATTGGCAGGCAGCACAGCATCCTGAGTGGTAGGAGAAATTTATTTGCTAAGTTTGTTTAGAATAGACAAAATGCTAAAGAAAACAATAATACAGAATGAGGATATTTATAAATTGTGATACTTACAGATGTGGAGTGAAGATCTAATTGGTATCTGGTTATTGCAATAATATTGTATCTGCTGGTCCCTGGAGATTTACATTCCTACTGATTGGACTCACTAACAAGTGGTTTTCTTTTGGCCGCACAGCTGCTTTGTCCAAATCCTCATCACACTGTGCATATGGAAATTATCTTACCTTCACTATTAAATTTAGCTCTGATTTCCACTGTCTTTTTGTTACCCTGCATCTTTACTAATAATATAATTTCTTTCTGACCACATTTCCTTCACAAAGTTGGAGAATTAGCACAGTTCTTACGTTTTAATGTTTTGAAGCATTCTTAACTTAATTCCAGTCATTTCAAATCTCCTTAATTGGTTTCGGTACTTGATTTCGGTCCAATAACTTGACCCTTCTGAAGTAGTGACTTTTTTTTGCGCAGGCTGTGTATATATAAGGAAATGGCGTAATGTCTGTGCAGATACTCAGTCATCCAGGGTATGTTTATCCCAAAGATTTATCCCACATTGCTGCGCATTTTGCTAGAACAGGACACTGTTCTGAATATGAGTTCCTGATGTTTTCTCATTACTAAATGAATGGCACATGCCCTAAAACACCTATAGATTGGTTGGTTAAATCTAATAATAAGCATTGGTACATGAATTGATAAACATTGCATATGGTAAAGTTTTCAGCAGTGATCTGTTTGTCAGTATTTATGAAAGGAGTCTCCGGTGTCAGCACCTTGGGCGTTTTTCAGTGTTGGAGAACTGTTATTCTACCTACATTATGTAATTGTACAAAGGCCTCCGCCTTTTTCCTTCCGTTCCACAGTGGCAGTGCTCTCTCCTCTTCATTGAGAGCTGAGCTGTTTTTTCCCCTCGCCGGACTCTTCTTATAACACATCATGGAGTTTGTGGAATTGATAAAGACACCCCGAGTGGACGGCGTGGTCCTGCACCGGCCCTTTCTGCCCACTGTGGAGGGAACTCTGTGTTTAACCGGCCACCACCTCATCCTGTCCTCACGCCAGGACAACACAGAGGAGCTCTGGCTGCTCCATGCCAACATCGATGCTATTGAGAAGAGGTAGGCTCGCTGTCCACCAGGGATGAGTTCAGTCTAGCTATGGTGAAAGTAAAGGCCTCGTTTGAAATCCTTTGTCTCCGTTTCTTCTCTCTCAGGTTTGTCGGTTCTCTCGGCTCAATCATCGTGAAATGCAAGGACCTTCGGACTATTCAGCTAGACATACCTGGCATGGAGGAGTGTCTCAACATTGCTAGCTCCATTGAAGTGGGTTTAATTAGTTATTCAGGATGTATTTTTTTTTTCCCAGTTCATTTTCAGGAATGTGTGTGTATCCAAGATCAGCTTAGTCTGATTCTTCATTACCTGTAGTTGGTTAAGTAAAGTCCCCATACTGTGCTTCTGCTTTTAAACTATTTATACGTATCCTGGTGTGTGCGTGCATGTGTGTGTGCACATATATAATAACAGCTGATTGGCGGGCAGATTACATTTGTGGTCAGAAGTTCATATCCACTCATCATGAACATGAATGTCTACACACTATTGGGCTTGCAGTAAAAAAAAAATATGGAAACAAGATTTTATTAATTTAAATAATTAAGTTAAAAAACAAAAAGTAAAAATTTACAAAAGTCAAAAATGTACTTGCAGCATGCCTAATAATTGGTCGAATGTCCCTTACCAAGTTTCTGTTTGGATATTTGACGCATCTTCTTTGCAAAATTTGTAGCGTTCAGTTACTTTTGTTGGTTTCTTGGACAAGCTCTGACTTCTAAGCACATATTTCCGATAGTGTTGAAGTTCTTAAAGCTTAATGTTAACTTGTTTTATCTGTTCCACAACCAGCTTGGATGTGTGTTCGAGGTCATTTTCCTGTTGGAACATTCAGTTATGTCCAAGTTTTGTCTAGAATTCTAAGGTATTCCTTATCATCCATTATTCCATTCACTTTGAGCAATGCACCGGTTCCACTAGCAGCCCCAGAGTGTGATGCTTCCGCAACCCTACTAGTGCAATGTTAAATTAAATTCCATTTTTATTTATATTGAACTTTTAACAATGGTCATTGCTGCAAAGCAGCTTTACAGAATTTTAAGAAATGTCATTTTAAACTCAAATATGAGCTTGAAAAATGTAAGAAACATTGGATCCTCAGTCTACGAATGTCGTTCCTTACGAATTTTCACCTTAAGAATTAAAATTTTGGAATGCAATGGTGGCAAAGGAAAATCTCTTTGAGATGGCAATAGGAAGAAAACTTTGGAAGGAATCGGACTTCACAGGGAACCCATCCTCATTTGAGTAATCTCAGATAGCAGGGTTTGATCTGCAGTCATACTGAGTGTTAGGAGGTTGTAAGTTCAGTATAACAGGACAGGTGTTTAAAATAATATGAACTCCACGATTGTTCTTTCATTCCAACAATGCTGTTAGTGGTAAAAGCCTCACCTTTACTTCTCCAAACATACCTCTGTTCCAAATTTTCATTATCCATGTGGTCAGCCTTTAGTAGAGCTTGAAAGTGTCAGCTGGGGATACTTTCTTGAATGGCAGACATTCAGTCCATGGCTAGACTGTACATACTGGGTCTGGTGCTTAACCAGCTTCCGGTTCATCTCAGCTCTGTGCCCTGTTGGTTCTGCAGTTGGTCCCGGACTATCAGAACCAGTTTTCCCTCGGCTGATGGTGACAGTTTGGGTCTGACAAAGTGGCAACACCTCTGGACTTGTACTTACTATCAACATACCATTTCTTATTTTGACGCAGAAAAGCTCCCTGCTATAGTCAATCATTATCTCTAACAGGAAGCTGAGAGACTTGGGCTTTGCAAATTAAAATGAAACCCAAAATAATTTAAATCTTGTGCTCCAAACTTTTCTAATTGTTTTCTACTATTAAAGATGTATGTTATACGATCATTCTGCCCCAGAAACAGACCTGTAAAAAAAAATCACTGAAATCCCAATATCACAATGACATTAGTGCTGAGACAAGTGTATGTAAACTTCTAACTGCACCTGCATATTCTCATTCTAATATAAGGCATATACAATAATTGATATAGCAAGGTTTTCTGTACGGAGGCACTTTAACATTTATTAAAGTCTTAGGTGTCACTACTTCAGAACACTCATTATGTTTCCGCCAGCAGAGAGACTTCAGGATGGCTGACCTTGCGCTTGCTCGTTTCTCAGTTAACATGGTGTCTGTCTTTTTTATCCTTATTAACTTCCAGAGTGATAAAAGGAGAGGTCGGTGAGGTGGCAATAGCAGGACCTAACATGTCTTGTGGATGTTAAATGAAAAATCTATAAAGTCAAATAATTATCATTCTTTAATTAAATAAAAAACAATATGAGGATATATTTCTGATATTGCTGTTATAGAAACATAATGGAATTTGGCTTGGTAACCACAATGTAGATTATTTTCCAATAACAGCATGCCATTTGTGATTTATTCCTCCATAAATATCTTTGCACATTGAAAAGGTTTATGACTCAATATTAATACTTTCATAGCTCACTGTCAGTGTGCTTATCTTTCAGTCAAGTCCCAACCCAATTTCCTCTTATTCAAGCAAGCTTCTGCATTCTCAGTAATATGAAGACAACCAGTCATTGCTCTTTGTAATGAGCAGACATGCCTGATGTGTAAATGGTAAAGACGTATTTGGCATTAATATTCTGAACCACGGATCTGCCGCCACTTTTTCTTTAGGCGTTGTCCACACTCGACTCGGTCTCTCTGATGTATCCTTTCTTCTACCGGCCCCTGTTTGAGGTCATTGATGACGGGTGGCACTTGTTCTCACCAGAAGACGCCTTCAGAGATCTGGAATCGATGGTAAGGGCTTACGTTTTACGCAAGTCACCGTTGCTGTTTTCAGAACATCGTAGATCTCTTGTTGAATGTGTTTTATTTCTGATTCGTTTACAGTCCGATGAGTGGAAGCTTAGCGAAGTGAATAAAAACTTTACTGTTTGCCCCTCGTACCCTTCGTTGGTGGCGGTACCCAAGGAAATCGATGATGACACTCTTTGCAAAGCTGCTGCTTTTCGACACGGTGGACGCTTCCCGGTGCTCAGCTACTACCACAAGAAGAATGGCATGGTCAGCTGTTCACATCGTGCAGTCTTGTGTCGTTTCTTTGTGTTTTGGCTAAGATGAGGTGTGTATTTATTGTCTGTGTCCTCAGGTGATGATGCGAGCAGGACAGCCTCTGATTGGCACGAACGGACGCCGCTGTAAGGAAGATGAGAAGTTGATCAACGCTACGCTGCGTGCAGGAAAACGTGGCTACATCATCGACACACGCACTGTTGCTGTAGCGCAGCAGGCTAAGACCCGTGGAGGCGGGTTTGAACAGGAGGCAAATTACCCCCAGTGGAGGAGAATCCACAAAGCTATTGAGAGGCGAGTGCACACTAGACATGTGCAATATCTCAGATATTAGGAAAAATAATTACCTTGTAGACAACAGTGCAACAATGCAGATACTTAACATCACAAGCTATAGTACAAAGCAGATCTGTGGATGAGTAAAAATAACTCGCATATTTTTATATCCACCGTTTTTTATTATTTATTTTTGTTATTTCATTAATTTCCTGGCTAGATCTTTGTCTTCAAGCTGTTTAACAGAAACTTTCAGCTAAGATTTAGCAGATTTAGTATTTTCCAGTACAGTACTGTGCGTATTCTTCTATTCTGTTTTACTATGCGGGTAGCTGCAAAATGAGCAGCATTTTTCACATATTTGCTGGTGTATCTTACGTACAATTGTTTGTTAAAAATCAAGAGGCTAAGCGTCCCTGTCCATCAAATTAAGAAGGCTAGATGAGAGGTTTCGGGTTTAGTATCAAGTCTTGAGTACTGGAGACTTGAGACACAATAGGTGAATTACATGGACCCTAAGATTCCACGAATAACGGTTAATCTGAACAAAACTGCATCATGTGAACAGCTCCGTCAGAATATGAGTGGTAGAGTAAACCTTTCACACTTGTAAAGTGAGAACAACTCATCTGTCTTTATTTTGGACTTTCATCCATTGGGTCTCTGGCTCAGGGACTGGCACTGATTAGCATGCCATTTTACAAGAATAAGACAAAAATGATCCCACTCCAGTTATATTAAAGCTGTCAGCTGCACTGTCTTATCAGCGCTTAGCCTTCAAGGTTACTGTCTCACCAGTCAATGCTTTACAGGTGTGAACGTGTTACATAAATTAATTTGTAACTGCGGTGCGAGCAAAAATGGATGCCCCACTTGTGACTTGCATGGAAGAAGGGCAGAGTATGGTGATGTGTTTTATTTATTTATTTATTGGTGGTCTGAGGATGTACCTGGTGCCATTATTTATTGTCAGTAATGCATGCAGTATGATGAAAGTGTTTGCATATCTGCAAACTAAATTCAGACCGATTTTCTAAGAAGCATTTTAAAGAAGCAATACGAGGGCTTGTTGACAGATGGACAAAGTATATTGAAAAGACAGGAGATTATTTTTACTGAGATTATTATTTTTTTTCTAAAATGTAATTAAATCTGAGTGCAAGTAATTTTTGATTCACATTCTTGTGAATTCTTGTAACCTATCATCATGCAGAAGGTGGGATTTATTGGTGTCATTAATGTGTCCCAGACTTCAGCTGGTGGAAATGTACATCTTTACTGTATCTTTATTAGATCTGCATTTGTAAAATAACATCTAGCATATGCTCTAGCTGTTGCAGTAATGTGTAAAATGTTCTGTCACAGGTCGAACTTTCTTCAAGAGAGCCTGATAAAGCTGGTGGAGGCGTGTAATGACCACTCGAACAGCATGGACCGCTGGCTTAGCAAACTGGAGGCGTCCAACTGGCAGAGCCACGTTAAAGAGATCCTCACCACCGCCTGCCTGGCGGCTCAGTGCATTGACAGGTCAGCATTTAACAGCCCTCTTCTCTAGCTGCGTTTGAATTCCCCGTGCACCGTCTCCTCTTTGCCTTCTCAGCCTCGTACAGATGTGCTCTCAAACCCTGCGAATCATTACAGAAGATAGCTGCGTGTAACTAGTTTACGGCTGTGTTAATTACTGTTTTCTCGCTGGCGGTTCCATTCCGAGCTAATTAAAGAGCGTTTGCCTTGCTTCGTGCTACACTTGTTGCAGAGCCCATTTGAGTAATAATGGTTAGCTAGTGTCTAGCCTGCAATCATCATTAAGTTTATAAAACACTTGTACTGCTGTGTTTCTTGCTGCTGTTGGTACACCGCTCATTAATGTCCTTTGTGCTGCTGTGTCCTTAAGTGTAGAGTAATTTCTAGTCTTGGCTATGAGCTGATTTCTCTAGATTCTGCATTTCTCTATTCATGCATGAAACATTATTTGTCCTATCAAAGAGGGCAGAACAGGTGTAAAGCAATAATGCACTACAAATCTCTCCTGTCCCAGATTTATAATGCAGGCATGGTAAGTACTACATTCTGATTGGCTGGGACATGTGCAATAACTTTATATGGTAGTGTTTCTGAAGTAAATCTCATTAAAACTTATGCACAGTTAAATACCAGCACTCCACATGCTAATGTATATAATATATAAAGTAAGATATACCCTTTTCATCCCACAGCACAAATTTCTTATAAGCTAATCTTGGAAGTTCAACCACACAGCATTAAGTTGTAATAGATGCGGTGGTCTGGGAAATCCTTTCGGACACTTTGTTCTGGCACACAGGTACAGAATCATGCCGGCTTGGGCCAAAATCAGGGATTTTGTTTTGTCTATAAAATACTTTATGTTCCATCAAAGTGATTTCATTAAAATGACATGAAACTGACCTCTTTCACAAACTAAATACATTTAGGATTTTTAAATTACTTGCAATGTTAATTGTTAGACAAAAACCCCTGATTTTGGCCCAAGCCCAAGTTGGCATAATTCTGTAGCTGTGTGCCAGAACTCTCTGTCCCAGAACACACTGTCCGTTGGGTTTTCCCAGACCGCCACATCTATTCCTTAAGTTCACAATCCTGTTTGAAACTTTACCCAAAAGCTGTCTACATTTGCAAAGAAATAGCTTTTTTCGTATTGCAAACTTGTTGTTGATCTTTCAGCTTTCATTAATGAAAACTATGAGGGATGTTCAAGTCAAACCAGGACATGTGATGAAATTTCTTGTGAATGAAGGTATAAAATCGACTGACGTTTACAGAAGACTTTAAGCATGGTATGGTGGTGATTTTTTTCACCATCACAACATTTGAGTGGTGCAGAAATTTTATTAAAAAAAAAAAACTATACATCTATGAATGATGATCCTGGTTGAAGTGGCTCAGAGCCCGCTGCAGTCATTCCTGTGAACATACAGGGAGTGAAATACCTCATTCTTGAAAAATGACAGATAACTTGTGGAAAAGGCGCATCTGTCTGTGGGAGCTGCATACACAATCATCCAACACCTCTTGCACATTACAGGAAGTCAGCTGGGAGTTTCCACATTTCCCGTACAGTCCAAGGGAGGCCAGTGTTATAGTCCAATCATGACTCCGGCATACTGAGAAAACTTTCCACCTTGATGGTATCCAAACGCTCCTGAAACACTGGGATAAGTGCATTAGAGTAGCAGGGGATTATATAGAGAAATAAAGGTAGTTTATGTTGTTCTGTGTTCTGCTATTCTTCTTATTTAAAAGTCCCGGTTTGACCTGAACACCCAGGACAAAGTACAATAAAGAATTTCAAAGTTCATTGTGTTCTGCTTGTTTTCCTGTTTGTTCTGTTCGTCCCCGGCTTTGTGACTTCAGAGAGGGTGCGTCGGTGCTAGTTCATGGGACAGAGGGAACTGATTCCACACTGCAGGTCACTTCTTTAGCTCAGATCATCTTGGATCCAGGTTGCAGGACAGTCCGTGGCTTCCAGGCGCTTGTAGAGCGTGAGTGGCTGCAGGTGAGATACACTGCCAGAGATAATCGGTTAGGCATTTACCAGGAGATTTCTGTTCAGTATTTAGCTGTCCAGGTTGTAGGCCCCTGCCCAATGTAGCATCAGATTCACGTTCTTGGCAGAAAAGAATAGAACCAGATGTGATCTTCTGCCAGTGTCCCCAAGTCTCAGAGTTTGATGTCATGTATCTATCTATCTAGGATCTATTCAATGACAGAAACTTCAAAGCACTTTTTAAAGTCGGTCTGTAAAAGAGCACCTGCCAAATGCCTAAAAATAAATGTGTAGCTTCTGAGAGGCTTTTATGCATCATAATTGTAACGATTACTCATTTTAGTTATTTTAGCTTCTGTTTTTCCTTGTCTTTCCTTTAAAGCTTCTGTATTTACAGTACTTATTATTATCTTATTATTTTAATTGGTATCTTTCTAGTTCTTTTCTCACAGGCTGTTGTTTAATCTTTTCAAAATGAGATTAGCGCCACCACTAAGCAGTAAATCATGAAGCAGTAGATTCAACAGATTTATAAGGAAAAGATCAAAGTTCCCAAAGTTTCATCATTCTGTGCAGGCCGGCCACCCATTCCAGCAGCGCTGTGCCCAGTCTGCATACTCCAACGGGAAACCCAGGAATGAAGCACCCGTGTTCCTGCTCTTCTTGGACTGTGTGTGGCAGATCCTGCGGCAGTTTCCTTGCTCCTTTCAGTTTAATGAACACTTTCTGGTCACGCTATTTGAACACGCTTACGCATCCCAGTTTGGCACTTTCCTGGGAAACAGTGCTGCTGAGAGGTCAGTGACTAACTTTCACTCACCTGCTTCACCGTTGTACATACATATAATTGTTCATTGTCCTTAATTAATGTTAATAAATGCAATTTGTCAATCTTATTTTTTGTAATTATGTGTAAATGTTTGTAATGAAATCTAAAAGCAGGATGATTGTGTTATCGAGTAACATTGCATGCAATTTATGTAACATCACATAGTTGGAGTTGATTTTTTTGTTAAATGAACATCAGATCTTATTCTACTGGGCATATAGTATATAATGCACTATCATTAGATAGTTGGATTATATATAGATGAATGGATTGATGTACAGATGGATAGATGGATGGATGGATGGATGGATAGATGAAAGGATGGATGGATGGATAAATAGGCAGATGGCAGCTAGTAAGTTGGATGGGTGGATGGGTAAATTATTAGATAGATTGATGGATGGATAGCAATTGTCTAAAAAAAAATGGTAGGCTAAAATACACTTGTAAGTAATGAATTAAGGAACAAAAGCATTTTTGGAAAAATTTGGCAACATTAATGACAATGAACAGAACTGGAAGTATTCAATTCTTTCAGTATTGAAGCATGACCTGGAGAATGCATGACTTGATAATGCATTCTCTATTACAATCTCCGCAGTCATTGTAGAAACTGCAGTAATTTAACTTTTTGTATGTGTAATGTATTTGCTGAGCACAGGGTGAAGTTGGAGCTCTGTCAAAAGACGGTGTCCCTGTGGTCCTGGATGAACAGGCCTCAGGAGCTGGAGCGCTTCCTTAACCCTCTCTATGAGGCCAACAGTCTTGTGATCTGGCCATCTGTAGCTCCGCAGAGTCTGCTGCTGTGGGAGGGTGAGAACACGCATTTAATCTCCCTGTATCTTTTGACACTCTTTTACCTATAATGTCTTATTCTTCCAGTTTGTATTGTCTTTTATTCCTCAATTCTCTTTTAATTTCTTTTTGATTTTCATTCACATGCTACTTCTGTACATTCATCTGGATCTATTAGACTTCTAGCACTTAGAGCTATAACTTAAGTATAGTAGCACTTCCTTTTTCTTAACATTGCTTCCTCCTTACTAAAACTCATCGTTTTGTTTGCCATTTATATTTTTAATGACATTAGTCCACTGCCTTTAACGCTGAAACCCAGGAACTCCTGCAGACGTTGAAGTAATATAAGACCGATAGTAACCAGCACCTTTGAGTAATGTTGAAATCAACCATCAGAACAGGGGACAAACCCAATCTCAATGTTTTTTGACCGAGGCATGATTGTTGGTGCTGCTGATTTGAATATTTCTATAAATGCTCACCTCCTGAGAGAGTCTTTAGAGTTTACTCAGAATGGTATAATAAAGAAAATACACACAGTAGGTGTCAGTTCTGTGGATTGTAATGCCTTGTTGATGAGGAAAATCAACAGAATAGCCAGGCTTGTTCGATCTCAGAAAGGCTATAGTAACTCTGACAAATACTTTTGCACAACATTTCAAACCTAAAGGTAGATGAGCTACAACAGCAGAAGGCCACATGAGGTTTCTCTTCTTTCAGCTGAGAACAGAAATTTGGACAGCTAAAGCCTAGTCTGATGAATCTCAATTTCTATTTAGATGGTCAGAATTTAGAGTCAGAATTTAGCACCAACAGCATGAATCAATGGACCCAACCTGCCTTGTGTCAACAGCCCAGTTTGGTAGAGGTGGTGTCATGGAGCGGGGAATGTTTCCTTGGCACACCTTAGACTCATTAATCAGTCTTGGGTATTGTTGTAATGCACTATCATTTCAAACTGGTTTCATGAACATGCAAACGAGTTCTGTGTTCTTTAATGCCCTTCCCAGTCCCTGGTTCTAAATGCAGTTGAACATCTGTGGTATGTGGTAAAAACCCGGAGATTCTGTACTGATTGTGTGATGCAGTCATGTCATCAAGATATTCAACATGAATCAGGATATTAAATATGATATTAAAAAAATGTTTCCAACATTTTAGGAATCCATTCCAAGTTGTTTTGAGAGCAAAGTCATGCTGTACTCAGTTTTTTCCTTTTAAGAATTCTTAATTATTAAGAATAATAAATATTAAAATGCACTGTATATGTGAGTGTTCTCTTGTATAACCACTAGGGGGAGCAGTGTATTTATGATTTCTGACAGATTCCTGTAAGCAGCTCAATATGGAAAAGATTCTGTTCCTGTACAAGAAACAACCACATGAAAAAAAAACACACACACAATTGGTATTAGTTATAGTTAGTGATGTCCAGAAAACATACAACACCGATAAGCAATACTTTTTTGCAAGTGAATATAATTTGCTGCATTGTATTTTAGTGTGCAGTTCTCCTTAGGAAAGAAAATCAAAAGAGTACATAAAACAATAATCCTGTAAACAACATAAAGATGTTCTTGAATAGGTGCATGTTAAAAGTGACTGGGTTCTCCCAAATCAAGTGCTGAGACCTCCAGTCAGATGTAGGGCTTTAACAGATCTAAATAGCATGTATAGCTCGACAGAGAGAGAGCATAAGGGGGGAGGAGAAGTAAACGTTATTGTCTAAGCTCGTTGCAAGCCATGATAGCATGAATAGAGCCACTATGTAACACAGACATGAGAGTGCCCTGTGACTTAACACCCCCATACACTTCACCATCAGCAAACCTGAGTGAAAGCAACCTGAATTGTCTTCATGAGCCTTGTGTTTATTATATTGTTACTGTACTCTAGTCGGTGGCACGGTGATGTAGTGGTTAAATTCCCGGCCAGGTTCGATTGCCTCCTCTGTGTGTATGGAGTTTGCATGTTCTCCCCGTGCTTGGTGGGTTTCCTCCAGGTACTCCGATTTCCTCCCACAGTCCAAAGATATTCAGATTAGGCTAATTGTCATTCCCGAAATTGCTCGTAGAATGTGAATGTGTGTGTGCGTGAGTGTGTGTATGTGTGTGTGCTCTGCAATGAATTGGCACCCTGTCTAGGGTGTACCCCGCCTTGTGCTCCTTGGATAGGCTCCTGGCCACCCCGCGACCCTGAAATCAGGATAGAAAAGTGAGTGAATGTACTCTAGTCAACTAGTAACTGGGGGTGGAGCTTCATGAACCTGGGAGTGTCCAGGAGTAAAAATAAATAAATAAATGTCGATTTGCCCTACCTAGCTGTGTCTTGAGCGAACCGCAAGTAAAAAAAAAATGTTTAAGTGACGATAGCCAGCTCAACTAGTTTGATGCCACTTTTAAATTGAAGGAAATAACCATTTGGTTATCAAGAATCCCCTGTATTTTAGCTTGGCTGGTTTCTGAGAATGTAATCCAACAAGATTCCTAATGTAACGTGTCCTAATATTTGTCTTTTTTTAATATGGGATTTTTAAAGCAGAGTTGTTAAGTTGTTTATATGGCAACAAAACTGGGAGCTGCAGTAATGCATGCTCAAAGTAATGCTACCACACACGCTTTAAAACACATTGTATTCTGTAGACAGGTGCATACTGTAATTCTGAAAAGAGAGACTTGGCCTGTTGATCTAAGGAAACAACTGTGACATTCCTTTGCATACACACTCTTCTGAAAAAACATCTGAAACGTATACAATGAGAAATTTGAACTGTGGGTCGTGGGGAATGAGATTAATTAGACCTTTAATTCATGCTGTAATTTGATTATGCATGCTAAAACTGGTCTTTCCTAAACTTTTGAACTTTTCAATGATCTTGAATTACGGCAAATATCTTTTAGTGGTCACTGAGTTCAGGGGTTCCAGGGGTACCTACTTAGCACATGACAAGGTATTCCTTACACCTTTATAAATAGCAGTCATGCATCCAGGCCAGTTTGTTTTCCATATATTATACATTTGGACCAGAATTTGTGCTGTAACCCAGTGTCCTCACGGACTTGTTGTAAGCGTAGGATAGCAGCCGTAATCCCAGCAAGGGCAGGATTGATTTCGCAACATGTTTACAAAACTAGTTGCCATCTGTCAATGGTGTAAGAAGGGTGTCAAAAGTGCATTAGCATCACGAGACTGCTGACGTGCAGGCATCTGGCATTTCGATATATGATCCTACTGACATGGCACTTTGCTGTTTCCATGCAGCCTCTTTCAGCTGTAGCATCGTGTAATCCCGGCACTTTAAAATGTATTTCTCTCCTCTGGTCTCTTGCAGTTTTAATAGATTTTTTTTCTCTTGTAATACCCTCGCAGAATACAGAAAACAATTACTGATGTGTTCATTTTTGTATCCTTTTATAGGTGTGTTCCTACGCTGGAATCGCTCGACTAAGTGTCTGGATGAGGCGTACGAGGAGATGGTCCATATTATTGAATACAATAAGGAGCTACAGAATAAAGTGAACAGCCTGAGGAGACAGCTAGCTCAACTAGAGACGGACGACGGCTCTCTTCAGAGTCCGTAGTCACACACGTCGACCTTACTGAGAAATCTGAACAGAACCTTTCAGAGCCTAGGAGTTCCTTTTCAGCACTACTGAAATTTATTCTGACCCGTGCATGTATGTACAAATACACGTGCTCATACACGTCACACTGGTTCAGTCAGAATCAGATAGACTAAATGTGTTCCCCCTCCATGTGTAGTCATTGCTTGTTCTTTTTATTTTTTTAATGCTAGTTCTCTTTGCTCTTCACATGACACACCAGGTGCTTAGACACTCTCTAAGAAAGGCTCTGATGATATTGTTATATATTTGTGGCTGTTTAGCAACTTTTATACACTAAGTGAAACTTATTGAAACAAGCAGACAGTTACTTGACATATAGTTGGTTGGATGTAATCAGTCATACCAAATTGTGCAGTTATTTTTATTTTTTTTCCCCCAATGGAGGCCTTCAATGGTCAGTGTGTGCCAGAAAGCCGTTTGCCTTTTTTGTTCTTAAACCGTAATGAATGATTTATCAATGTAAAAGAAATTATATTATAAGGGAAATAATAGTTGCTTATTATAATACTAGTTTGGGAAGCAGGAACTGTCCAGTGGCATCTGTGTACTTTGGTTTAAATGCCATGGTATCCTAAAGCGTATACATGCTGTAATGGTGATCATCAAGCAAAGCACCTTTTGAAAACAAAAATATGTTGTTTAGATTCAGAATTCCTGTGTGTTTGTCGCAGTTAATGTACAATGCTTTATTATTATCATTCAGTTTGTTGCAGTATAAATCAAGACATGGCCAAAATAATTGACAAATCCTTCATGTTGATCTTTAATCCCTCTTAAAAGAAATTAAATATCTTTTAACAAAAAGAAAAGAAAAAAACATAAATAAGCATCTTGACATTTCTTGTTGTTGCATTGGCTTACACTAAATTGTAATCTAAAAGCATAGTTGAGTGCAAGTCCCTTATGTCTGAGTACACTATTGTGCCTGTGATGTAGACGTTACACATTAAACCTTTATTTAATGTGCTGGTGGTGGTGGTAAATCATCCTTCACATCTATTATAGATAATGTTTTAAAACTAGAAGCTTAAAATAGCCAACATGTTTCAGGCATTTCTGTCATTACCACCTATATGCACGATACATTTAAAGTTGGGCCATTTTCCTTAGCAGTTGGTCAAGTGTTTTCTGCCACTCTGTTATTATTCACACCCACATGAGTGTAGTCTGGGTTCTTCACTGAATTCTCTAGTTTTGTCTGGCTTCAAGGGCAGGATGTAAAAATTTAATGTCGACGCCACACAGCATAGAGACTTGCATGTTAACCAAACAATTTGTGTTGTACTGTACATGTTCACTGTTTACCCAAAACACTGTACTTTCACATACATGTAAACTATATGTGAAAGTATATTGGCATAAATTTCTCTCAGACACAATGTTTTTATCTTCCGTGCAATTGTTTATCAAGAAAAAGCTAAAATGCTCTTTGTATCTAATTT
The DNA here is from genome assembly GCA_030347435.1 of Clarias fuscus. NCBI lineage: Eukaryota > Metazoa > Chordata > Actinopteri > Siluriformes > Clariidae > Clarias > Clarias fuscus. The sequence continues at coordinate 16,727,883 of CM059229.1, read as the reverse complement.
ATGTTGTGTAGCAGAGATTAACACACAGCACATGTTGATGTATATTAACTGCCATTTTATGTTTTGTTCTTAGGGCATTAAAATGTTCCGTATATGGTTTTGTACAAATCATAATTAAACAAACCCTTAATAAAGCTATAACATGCTAATACATGTGCAGTGCCTTTAATGCAAAAACAGGGCAAACAAAGAAATCTCCCAAAGACATGATTTGCATTATTTTGCCTATGTTCAGCACATTGCATTGTCATTCACTTTACATCAGAACAGGGAGAAAGCTTGGTGCCAGAGAGGCTGGTTTAAGTATTTCACAAAATTATGGCTGTCCAAAATGGTGGGAAAAAAATACAAGAAAAAGAACATCTTTTAAGATGCAGTTAATAATGATGAGACAGGTCAGATGAGAATGGTCAGACTAGCTTAAAGGGATAGTCTGGATGTTTGCAAGTCTGTCTTACATCAAAATTGCGGTGAGCATAAGCAGTTACTGTAGGGCTTGGTCATCATTATATTTCCTAATAATACCTACTATGAAATTTGTCATCTGGAGCATGACTACAATGTAAGTAATCAGGGCCACATTCCAGAGCCCTTGTTCCATGTGAAAGTCCAGCTGAGAATCATATGATGCTGGGGGATCCTGAGGTGTTCCCAGGCCAGTGTGGAGATATCTACACCTAGACCTCGGTCTGCCTTGTAGCCTCCTCTCAGCTGGACGTGCCAAGAACACCTACCCCCCACACACAGGAGCAGCGGTTCTACTCCGAGTTTCTTACAGATGACCGAGTTTCTTATCCTATCTCTAAGGGAAAAGCCATTTCAACCACTTGTATCTGCAATCTTGTCCTTTCGGACCCAACGCTCATGTAATCCTCAGTTTAATTCTCTTTTCCTTTTGCACTAAATACAGTGTAATGTTGAAAAACGCAAACTTGATTTAGAACAGACTTAAAAGAAATCAAATAAGAATGCATTACAACTGTGGAGTGAAGAAAAGCATCTCAGAACATACGAAGGTTTAAACCTTAAGGCAGATCTACAACAAGTGAAGACCTCATCAGTCTCCACTCAGCCAAGTATCGGAATCTGATGTTTCAGTGTTTCAGTGAAACTGAACTGATAAAGACTGGAAAAGAGACCAAGTGATGTTCCAATCTTCAGCTGTCAGCTGTCAATGACTCATTAAAAAATATCTGAATGTAATGTAATTGTCACAAAGGAAACTGAAATGTAAATTTCAACGAATGAGGAGTCGAAAAGGAAGCTGAAACTTACACTTACATGTCTTAAACCAACAAGCATTCAGTTTAAGAGAAGCAGTCAGTTTGTCCTTGGGGGGAGGGAGCGAGCAGAGTGAGCAACCATTAGAGCAGTGTGGGTGCTCACGTACCTTCTAGTTTTTGAGGCAGTTTCTACTGAGTCACTGGCACGTATTCACCTTGGCAGTTTTGTCTATTTCTCCATGAACAAGAGATAGTTTCGTTTTGTGTCATGTAGCCTTTTTTAATATGGGCTGGCTGAAGTAACAACTACTTACACATTCAGTTTATGCAGTATTCATCCCCATAGTGGTAACCCCTTTACCATCCCTTGACCATTCCTATATAGCGTATATCTTCACTGACCACTTGTTTAGGAACATCCACTCATTTATGCAATTATCAGCCAATCATATGCATGCAATCATGCAAATACAAGTCAGAAGCTTCAAATATTCACTTAAAATATCAGTGATCTCAGTAACTTTTCATGCACAACAGAGTTTACAGAGAATAGTTTGTGGAGAAAAGCTCCATTGGGTGGAACTGTGAGAAGAACCACCATTTTGAATGATAAAGGTCATTGAAAGGAGAATGGGCATAACTGGACATGGAGCTGACAGAAAGGACGCAGTAAGTCAAATGACCACTCTAGTGTGCAAAAAAACATCTCAGAATGAGATGACGTCAACCATTTAGGCAGGTGAACTACATTAGAAGAAGACCACATTGGGTTTGTCTTCATCAGCCAAGAACAATGATCTGAATGCACAAGTCCATAAACAAGAATATACAGGTACAAATAAAAAATATATCTAAATGCTATATAAAAGAATATAAAACATTGGTGGCAGTGACATCATGTGTATAATTTTATTATACTGCTGTGCAACATCAGATTAAGGTGTATTGAATTGACACTCTTTAATAGTTATGTATGAATATGTTGTATAGTAATACATAATTACTATACAATGTATGAATATGTTGTATAATAATACATGTATAGTAACAGGAACATAGGGGTGCGGCTGTTCAAACAAGTCCTAGATTTTATCCTGGTTGAGGGGACAGAATTCTTTTTTTATTGGTCTTCAGGAAGCAGAAGCACTTCCCTGACTGCAACAGAGGAAAAAAAGACCATTGTTGACTGAGATCCTACACTATCTTCCTGGCCTTGTTCCAGCACCGCTTGCAGTAGATAGACTGCAGGGAGCTTAGTGTGGATTGTGTCCTCAGCTTATACAGTAGTACCACTCTGAAGTGCTTGTCTGTCCTCCTTGGTGCTGTGTTGCTATGGATGGTGAAGGTAACTTAAGGTACTGCAAACTGTCCACTCTCTCCACTGTAGCACTGATGATAATGGAATCACCTATAAAGAGTAATAAATGAGCGACAACATCTTTGACCAGACTTTAAAAACGCTTTATTAAAGCTGAGGTCAGGGCTACTGGTCGATAGGGGTTGAGGGAGGTAGACTGCTGCTTGTTGAGACAGTGAAGATAATGGACTGCTGAAATCACAACGGACTGTTTAAATAAAATTTCACATGCTTACTCAAGAATTTCCTTCATTGAGTAAACCTGGCTTCTTTCTTTTTGTTGTTGCATTTTTCACAGTCGTGTCACTAGTAAAGTATAAAATATACATTACTTGTGACACAACTGTGACAGAAACAAACAAATAGAATTTCTGTATATATATATATATATATATATATATTGTTTGTTGTTATACTATGTTGTTGTTAGTCATCCAATCCGCACACAACTTTGTATACTGGATGCCATTCCTGATCCTACCATCTCATTTTTTATCCTGGCTTGGGATTGGCACTTCATCCAGCTTGCACTTGGGCAATAGGTGGAAATCGAACCTGGATCTCACACACACACACACACACACACACACACACACATATACATATACTGTATATATAAAGCGAAAAAATATATTTTGTTATTAATAACATATATTTTTTCGTAAAACGTAAAATAAAAAATGTAAAACGAGAAAAAAAACCTACTCTTGAATACGTTATCAGACGAAGTATGTTACTTTTAAGAAGCAGTTAGCTCTGCCTTTGTTGCAGCTTGAGTCCTAGTCATGTGTCCTAGTCACGCCGAGAGTCAACATGTGGCACCACGTTGCTTGGCCGGGGCCCTCGCGCGCGGTCGTGTCGGTGACGTCGAGTAGGTGTGGTAACGAATGATGACCGCGCCTTCGCTTTTCGACCAATCAGAGCGAGGACCGGCTTGTCTTTAAGTCAGCTGGTTGGTGATAAATAACCTCCTCCTCACGAGCTGATGCAACTGAGAAAAGAGACAGGAAGGAGGTTTAGAGAAGCGGCGTGGGCAAGCATCCGACACTGCCGGGAAAGCGTTTAAACTAGCTTGTTGGTAAGCGTACGATTGGTTTTTAATTATTATAGTGAAATAACATGATTGTAAATTGGGAAATGCTATAATGTGCGTATATATGAATCAATTGCTTTTAAAGTACACGTTACATGTGATTCTATCCAATGCTTTTTTTATGTTTCTATATTGGTCTGTATGTATGATTTCAGCGTAATATTCTAAACACTCGACTTTTTGTGCTGCTCGTGTTTACTACTAACCGTGACTACCGGTAACAAGCCTTTATATTACGCTCAGAACACGCAGTGCGCTTCATGCGTTTAAGCCTCTTAGTCAAATAGGAAATGTGCTTTCTTCATTTAAAACAAAACCGCACAGATTTCAGAGCTGGTTGAAATGACTATACTAATATACAAATATATTAATGCACCAGGGTTTAGTTTGCTAGCTGAGAATCCTACATGCATACTCATGCACTGATGCACACACAGTCACGTACTATACTATCTCATCGTCATTAGGTGTGTCTGTAGCTGTCAAGCCTGATTGCTGTGTCTCACACACACTTTCTCTGGGTGTAACCATGAGTCGGCAAATATAAATGGACCTAAATACAGCATGCATTACGGTATAGTCCTGATCAAATGTATGGAAAACGTGTTTAAAAATGACGTGTATTTGTTTGAGTTTTTTATTATTATTATTATTATTATTATTATTAAATTCAACGTGTTGAGTTAGCAACGATATTATTGTGCACCATAGTGGTGCTAAATATCTGATTTTGAATTTACTGTCCTGTCCTGTACTGTTAAGGACAGTACCGTATTGTGTGGCGCCGTTTGCGTTATTTTTGTCACAACCGTAAATTCATGTATATAAGATGCTTATAATTATCAAAGTTTTCAACGAGACCGAAAACACAACGTCATAACTTACAGTATTTAATTCTAACCCTAATTAAAGCTGCGTCGTTAAGCAAACGTGGATCGCCGCGGTTCCACGTGACATGAGTAACATGTAACACGTGGTCTGTTACGTAACAGGTAACGCTTTTCGTGTAGTTTGCGTTGCCTCGCGCGCACGATTTTGATTGGTGGCTCGTGAAGGCAGGGCAGTATAAATAAATACCTGCTTCCCTGCCGCCCCAGCACTCGCCCCTCGACTACCAGAGAGCAAGAGATAGGGTTTCAACACTAGAAATCTGCCCCCATCCAGTCCCCTGTGTGTCACCATGCATCATCAGGAGTGTATTTATTTTTGCTTGTATGACCTGCTGAAACATTCACCCTGACCTGACCGGATAACCAATAGCCATTTTGTAAGTGAGACAGCTTGGAGTTCCTGGTAGAAACAAACAAACAAACAAAAACTTAAAAAAAAAAAAAATCACACACAAACAGGCAAACAGGTCTAGTATAGATGATCTAACAAGTTCCTTTTTTTCATAGGTTATTGAAGATGCCGGTGGTTTGTGCATTGACTAAGCTGGCTAAGAAAGGCCTTCTTGCCCCTCTATGTGGCTGCCAGGCTTCATCGGTGGCCGTGCGCCATGTCAGCTTCTCTCCCCGCCAAGTGACCAGTGCGTCAGATGCCAGCTTTCACTCTGTGTCGTTTTCTGAAACAGATCACCCCAAGGTCCTTATCACAGGTATCACTTGCACTCAACATATTTACCATTGCCTAAATTCATGACTCACAATCAACTGTTTATTACTGCATATTTTCACATTGCATATTACAGCTTGTTTTTCCAGTCATTTCATGGTTGCCCTTTTTTTCTTGAAGGTGGCCTCGGGCAACTAGGTGTTGGGCTTGCAAAACTGTTAAGGTAAGGATAGATATGAATGCAGGCTTTGTCAGTAAAATTAGTATAATTCTCCTGGTGAATATATAATCTGCAAAAGGTAATATGAAGTTTGATTTTGGTTAACAGGAAGAGGTATGGAAACAACAATGTGATCCTTTCAGATATCAGGAAACCATCTACAGACGTCTTTCACAGTGGTGAGTGCTAATTTTCTCTCATGTAACTTTAGCCTGCTAGGGCCTAAAAGCACAGAGAGCATGTCGTTCACTGCCTTTCTACAGTTACCAGGACAAACAAAGCAGGCTTTGTATCTTTTCTCCATAGTAGAATACAGACAGTCCTCTTCTCAAGAACTAACAGTTATACATTTACACTACAAGTTTATATCTACTTTAAAAACAATAATTTGTATGTGTATTATATAAAATATAATACTGTTCAGGTCGAGTCCTGTTCTGATTATTCTGATTTCTGTCCAGGCCCCTTTATCTACTCTGACATTTTGGACTATAAGAACTTGCGAGAGATTGTCGTCAACAACCGGATCACCTGGTTGGTGCATTATAGTGCCCTTCTTAGTGCTGTTGGGGAAGCGAATGTGGCCCTGGCCCGGGCTGTCAACATAACTGGTATGTCTGCAAGAAAATAATTCATTCCTTTGATTATTATCACTTATATCTTTCAGTATACAAAGCATAAAATGTTTGTTTTAATTGTTTTGTGAAGTGACATGCACAGCTAACATGTGCATTGTGTGTGTTCTCAGGTCTTCACAACATCCTGGATATCGCTGCAGAGCATGGGCTTCGACTGTTTGTGCCCAGCACAATTGGTGCCTTCGGTCCTACTTCCCCCCGTAACCCGACTCCTGATCTTTGTGTGCAGCGACCTCGTACCATATATGGTGTCTCCAAGGTCCATGCTGAGCTAATGGGCGAGGTAAAATCCATATATTCCATATTCAACCTGTCCCCATAATTTAGAATATTGATCAGTCAGCCCTTAATTTCGTCTCAACGATTCCTTCTTTGATCCATAGTACTACCATCACCGGTATGGGCTTGACTTCCGTTGTCTCCGATACCCTGGCATCATCTCTGCAGATTCCCAGCCTGGCGGTGGTACGACAGGTACAGTAGCCTCAGTTGCAACTAGAAGTGTAACAATTGGACGATTAGGAACGATTCATCCATTTAAAAGCGAAACAATTGAAATTATTTACTGCAACAATAGTCACTCAATTACTATTAAAGAATTATTTAAAAATCCAAACAATTCTTATGTAAAATTGATTAGATTGATGTGCAAGTACTTTATTAGCTAAATTAAAAGAGAAAGAGCCCTTTATGAACTGACTGTAGTACTGATCAGAGACCATTAAATATTTTGTATTGTAACAATTAGTGAAATATCGAATTAAATTTCTTCCTATGACATACTATACACTCTAACTTTCTGCATGCATTTTAAGATGTGGTGAAATCGGCCCAATTATCCCATATCTTTACTTTGCATGTGCATCCTCAAACTTGCTGCATACCATTGACAAGGATGTGAATTCCATTATACAAACGCTTGGAATGTGCAATATTATGACAGAAAATGTTTAAATTCCCTCTAAGTCTTAGTCTGTGCCCATTCTTTAGATTACGCTGTGCAGATTTTCCATGACGCTGTCAAAACTGGCCAGTTTGAGTGCAACTTGAAGCCAGACACCCGACTTCCTATGATGTACATTGATGACTGCCTGCGAGCTACGCTCGAGGTCATGGAAGCCCCAGCTGAAACGCTGTCCATGCGCACTTACAACATCAATGCTATGAGCTTCACTCCTGATGAACTGGCACAGGAGGTCCAGAAACAGCTGCCTGACCTCCAAATTACATACAAAATTGACCCTGTACGGCAGGCTATAGGTAAGAGTCAAGCTGTCCAACATACTGTACCTATACTGTGTACAATATTTCATTTAAGGCTGAACCCTGAATGGAGTTCTTACCTTCATGATTATTTTTTTCCTTGAGTGATCAAGATGCATTAATGTTTCTTGGTGTGTGACTTGCTTGTACAGCCGACAGTTGGCCGATGAACTTTGATGACTCGAACGCACGCAAGGACTGGAGCTGGAAGCATGACTACGATCTGCCGGAGTTGGTTCAGACGATGCTCAACTTCATTGGCTCAGAGTCTCAAGTTGCCCAAGCCAGCTGAATCAAATCAGATTCTGTACATGCATATTCATAAAGACTGATAGCCTTGAAGAACAGAGATTTCCCTGGTCTGTAAATAATTACAGTATATGCTCTTTCTCTTATGTGCCTGGATTATCTGGAGGGAAACAGATATTGAGATGTGTATATAAGATGTATTGCTAAAAGGTGACAGTTAATTTTTGAGTGCCCAGAACATATTATTCCCCCATTGTCTTTTTATTTACGTTCAATTGTTTAAGATGTAATGGTAAAAGATGTAAAAAAAAAAAAGTCAAGAAAAAAGCCTGGTTTGCTGTAATTGGTAAAAGCAACATTGTGAAATAATATTCAGTGGCAGGACTAAGAGCTGACTTGAAGTGGAAATTGCTACCTGAAGTTGTCGTACTGTATTGCTTAAACGATTAAGCCAGCTTTAATGACTAAAGTCTGCTATGATAGAGTCTGATTGGTTGAAAGTAAGCATGTTTAGATACTTTAAATGAGAAATGTCTCCTATGAATTAAATCAGAATATGAGAAACTTTCACCTATGACAAAGTAAAACAAATGTTACAGAAACTGCAACATGGTAAAAAAAAAAAAGAAAAACGATAAATCCATGTCAAAACATTATCAGCTGTTACACATTTTTATAACAGAAGGAGCTAACATGGCTATGTAAAATCTAGCTAACTGTATTTAAGGTATTAGCAAATAGTTGGTGTTTTAAACCTTTTTTTTTTTAAAATCATGCTCCTGCAATGAATGCACTTATAAATTACATCAGCAATCCCAGCGTGTTTATCTGCTTTGCGAAATGAAAAGTGTTAGCAATGATGAAAAATACACTGAAAGTAAGTTGAGTAACTAGTCAACAAATTACTAATAAATTACTGTATATTATTGATGTGTAATAACAACATCAAGCAGTCGGCCATATCCAGAGGGACATACTAGACAAGTGAAAGGATGTTACCTTTATCTCTTTTTATATCAGTGAGCAGTTGAGGATTAAGGACCTTGCTCAAAGGCCCAGCCGAGGTAGATTGACACTTCTGAGGTTTGAGTTCACAGCCTTAAAATCAGTAGACCAATGCCTTACACACTGAGCTATCAACTGAAATTGTGTCTGAATGTTGTACATGCATACGTAGGTGTGAGTGTAAACGGGAAGCGGGGCCAGCATAAGTAATGCTTGTATCTTCCTTTTTCCTCCTTTCTCCATCTCTTGTGTACTATTTATTTAGCATTTGTTTCTTGCACCATTAGCTACATAATGTAATGTGTGTTTTATTTTTATTTTTATTGTTTTACTCATTTTCTTTATTCTTAGATGGACATTGTTTTCTATATAAATGCTTATCTATTTTGTTTTCCATGCAAGCTTGCCATGTTAATCGTACTTTTTTTCTATTTAAATGTTAGAGCAGCCTCTTAGCAACACATTGTTGCGATAAAATGTCTATGATTAAATCCTTTTTGTCGCAGATATGCTGGATTAAAAAACAAACAAACTTTGTACTCTGAATTTTTTAACGAGTGACTATCAGCTGAGGTGCTGCTAGTTTATTTTTAGAAAATAGTTGGTGCTTTATTATTATGTTGCAAAGGGGTGCTTCAAGAAGTACAATATAAAATCTCAGTACTAATAGCAAAAATGTGCTAGAGTTTTTGTGTTAACATTCACAAACCACACTTTGATTGCAACAACTGAAATAATAAAGACATTTTTTGACTTGCCTTTTTTGTCAAATTCCTTATGAAACTATAATCTCTAATAGTAGGTGGTATTTTAAGAAAATAGCCTACTAATAAACCTCTTAAAATGTCAGTTTGAACCTGAATTCATGTATTCTTCAAAAATGTCAAAGGTTTGCATAAAGATTGATATCATTTGTTGGACATATTTTGCATAATCTAAGAATCTGAGGTTAAATACGATTTTTGGCACATTCTCTTTTCAGGCTCAAGTAGGACAATAAATTGTTTAAATCGGCGTAATTATATTGTTCCCAGGAGCAGAGGCTAATTGGTTTCATAATGTTTGTATCTATAGTATATAGACTTAAAGCCTGTTCCCCATCATGATATCTAAGATTGAATTTCTGTTATGCATTAAGTCCATATGAGCTTACTGTGTTAATCATACTTTTTTTTTCTATTTAAAATATTAGAGCAGTCTCTAAGCAGGGCATTGTTGTGGTAAATGTGATAAAATGTCTATGATTAAAGCCTTTTTATCACAGATATTCTGGATTGACTTGGTTATTGTTGTTGGCTCAGACTTGCAAATAGGTGAATTTCAGTAATTTTATAACTCTGCTTTGAAATTCATACTGTGTGACTCAGTTGAGGTGCTCCTAGTTTATTTTTAGAAAATAGTTGGTGCTTTATTATGTTACAAAAGGATGCTGCAATAACTACAGTGCAATATAAAACCTTAGTATTACAGTAATAGTAAAAGTGTGCTAGAGCTTTGGTGTTAACATTCACAAACCACACCAAAATTATTTACCTTTTTTGTCAAAATTCTAATTAAACTATATTCTTTAATAGAGGGTGGTATTTTAAGACAACAACCTACTAATAAACCTCTTAAAATATAATTTTGAGCCTGAATTCATGTTTTAAGTTTCAAAAGGGTGAATGAAGATTGATGTCCATTAGTGGACATGTTTTGCATAAATCTGGTAATGAAAAAAAAAATAATCTGACATTAAATACATTTTTAGGTGAGCACTAACAGCACATACTCAAGTAGGACAATAAATTGTTTAAATAGGCGTAATTATATTGTTCCCAAGAGCAAAGGCTAATTGTATAACCGTGCTTTCATTTGCAGTGCGCCTGTTCAAGTGACTGCTAGGTTACACATCTATGTAGACTTAAAGCCTTTAACCATTATGATATTCAAGATTAACACAAGCTGTAATATTACATTTCTGTTTTCATAAGTCTGTTTTCATAAGTCCATATAGGCTTACTATGTTAATCATACCTTTTTTTCTATTTAAAATATTAGAGCAGCCTCTTAGCATCACATCGTTGTGGTAAATGCAAACTCTGTTTTGACCTCAAGTCAAAAAATGTGTTGCAATTTCTTATTGTGTATGCAATTTCTTATGTGTTGCAATTTCTTAACAAGTGGCTTAAGTAGAACAATACAATGTTTGAATAAGCGTAATGGTATTGTTCCCAAGAGCAAAGACTAATTGTATGATCATGCTTTCATTTGCAGTGTGCTAGGTGACATAATGTTCATATCTATAGTATATAGACTTAAAGCCTTTTCCCATTGTGATATTCAAGATTAACAGGAGCTTCAAGATTACATTTCTGGTGAGTACAGTTTTATGTACCAAACATTGCTGATCCCACTAAAATACTTTTCAAACAGCAACAACGCTTGCCGAGTTGCAGCTGCTGGCTTCTGTTTACTGACTTATTAGATAGATAAGAACGTAGTAGTCACTCTGTGCATGCTGAATAGTCAGGCTGCTTGGCACAGCACCCAGAGAACGTCTGTACTGTGAGAAAGATAAGGCAGCCAACAAGTCTTTACTAATCCCATGTAAGCGCAGTATGACACATATCTGTAATAAATAAAGGCAAATAGTCTTACACAACATTCCAGTTACATTTTAATCATGTGGATCCAATTGACATTCTAATTTGTAAGCCTTTTAATCATTTGTCCTTAAATTGAAGTATTGTGTGTGCATTGTGGAAGACTGTTCCGTCCTTGACCCAAAATTGAATCCAGAGCTCAGGCAATAGAACAAATGGGTGTATTTTTAGAGGCTTTTAAGTCACGCTACATAGCAATCACGGAGCTGTCTGCACATACAGTACATACATTCTTCCTATACCGAACAGCCACGTTAATAATGTTATGGCCACTGTCAGGTGAACTGAATAACACTGATATTCTGCTCACACTGGCATGTGGACGTGGGTGGGATATATTAGGCCGCAAGTGAACACTTTGTCCCTTAGACTGATGTGTTGGAAGCACAAAAAAATGACAAAACGTAAGAATTTAAGAGTCAAGGACCAAATTGTGATGCCTAGGCGACTGGGTCAGAGCCACTCCAAATCTGAAATTCTTGTGGGATGTTCACGGTCTGCAGTGGTCATGACCTACCAAAAGTGGTCCAAGGAAGGAAAACCGGTGATCTGGCGATGGGTGGTCGAAGACTCACTGATATGGGGAGCGAAGGCTGACCCATGTAGTACAATCCATTACAATAGGTCAAATTGCTGAAAATGTAAATGCTAGTTCTGATAGAAAGGTGTCAGAACACACAGTGCAACACAGTTTGTATTTGAGTAATACATGGATGACATCTTTTACATTTCACAAGTTTTTCCTAGTTTGATATGAGGGGTTATTGCAAGAGGCACACACCCACTTTTCACCCAATAGGAGCGACAGAGGCTACAATAGGCCTCTTACACTGAGGCTGGGCTTTCAGTGAGATAACCGACTCAGTCTCATGATCAGTCTGAGTGGGAAATGCCAAAACACTCTGTGGCGCAGCTGTTTTTTTTTACAGGGAGACCTGTTGCTATGGGGACCCTTAGTATACCATTGTCTACTGTCATATAAAGATGTTATTTTAGATGCTTTTTAAAAAACACAATTGAATATTTGATCATGTTTCCTATTACATTGAATTGTACCCAGGATAGTTCGGTAGTACATTGTACATAAAATCCTTGGTTTAGACAATAAAGTACAGTATGTGATTGCAATACATCTCCCTAACGGTTAATTCGCAAAGACAGCACACAGCATCCATTTACTGCAAAGGCCGACTGCTGCTGGTGAGTATTTGGTGACCTTTTAGTCTTTGCTGGAGTCACTAGGGTGTAACAGGAGGATTCAGTAAGCTGTTAAAATCTTCTTTCATTTTAGTTTCCTTTGATGTTTTTTCAGCAGATGAACTTTTAACTTTCATTTAACAGTGGTTTTGCTGGGGTTTTGCTATATTTCTATTAAACCATTTAAAATTTTCAATTGAATACCGCAAGATATGAATAAAGTCAAATGCTTGTTTTGATGAAAATGTATCCATACAAAAGCAGCATTACTACATACATTTTTCATCATTTGTATAATATTCTAATGCAGGTTAATTTGTAACAGTGTTTTTGAAAGACTCAGCAATTACAATTTATATTTGTCTTATGATTATTTAAGATTTCCGTGAGACAAAGTAAATAAAGCTTATCATTAAACGGTTCTCTCTCAAGATTACTTTAATAGGACTCAAGGTTACAGCCAAATTTGTAGAACAGGTTCTAGATACAAAACTTGGCATGCCTTTCTGGCTTTAGTTGCAACAAAAAAACATACTTCCTGTATCATTGTGATAGTACTTCTGTACTTCTGTACTTCTGTAGGGGCAGAAAAGTAATGCAATATTGTGTGCTTAACTTTTTAATAACTGATAAAACTCATTCAAATTTTGCACATGTTGGTAGAGTAAGTCTTTTTTTATACAAATGTAATACTCAACATAATCTTTATGACTTAACACCATCATTGAACCCAACTCTGGATTCCTCTTTATAAATCCCCTTTGTCACAATCGAGGGTTTTCCACTGCTCTGTGAAATGTTTACAGAGATGACATCACTGACAAGAGCAATGTGCACACATGGATGAAGCTTAAAGAAGGGGAAACCAGCACTGAAGACAAACCACGCAGAAGGAAAGTAGCAACTGTGATAAAGGGGATTTTCAAAGAGGATTTGAGAGTTGGGTTCAACAATGGTGCAAATGCATTATTGTGATGGAGTTGATGTTGAGTAGTACCTTTGTATAGAGGGAGCGTTACTCTACCAACACAGTACAGTAACTCAACATCAACTATATATATATATATATATATACTCAGCAATTGCAATTTATATATAGAATTTCCTTTCTGCGGCTCCCGATGTTTGCTTATCTGTGTTTGCTTATCTTTGAGTATTTAAGGTTGCCGACCACTGTACTACTTAATAATATGAAATATGTCAGAACGACTATGGCATTTAATTGAATGCAAACTTTGTTCCGCTTCAATACAAAATAAACACAACATTCCTGTTACCTTCCCAAGGTAGCATGACTCATGATTAACAAAAAGTTACATCATAACTCAAGGACCATGTTTTTAATGGTGAATGAGGTGGCATGGTGGCTCAGTGGTTACCACTGTCGTTTTGCATCTCCAGGGTCTGGGTTCGATTCCTGGCCAGGTTTGATTCCCGCCTCTGTGTGCATGGAGTTTGCATGTTCTTCCCGTGCCTAGTGGGTTTCTTCCGGGTACTCCAGATTAGGCTAATTGGCGTTCCCAAATTGCCTGTAGTGTGTGAATGAGTCTGTGTGTGTGTATATGTGTGTGCCCTGTGATGGACTAGCACCAACACCCTGTCCAGGGTGTATCCCGCCTCGTGCCCTAAGTCTACTGGGATTGGCTCCAGGCGCCATCGCAACCGTGTGGAAACTGGAATAAATGGAAACTGTAAACCTTCAGCATATAAAGACATCCTACACAAACAGAAGTGCTAGCAAAATTTCTGGTAAACCCTAGTATAGGTGTGTTGGTCAGTTGCTCACATACTTTTGACTGTACAATGTACATAGTGTATGATATGGGAGTGAGTCAAAAATGATCTATAAAAATTTCTGTTCACTTATATTAAAACATCTTATCAGTATTTCCCGTTCATGGCCCAGTCACTGCTGTGCAGGTGTGAAGTTGTTACATCAATTCAAACTGCAGTGTGAGCAAAAATGGATGCCGCAGTTGTGATTTGCACCAAAGAAGAGCAGCGTGCTGTAACAACTCATGGAAGAGCATAAACAGATGTGTTGAGAGATCTGCAATCTAAATTTGGACTGATGTTCTTAGGAGACTGAAAGTTTCTTGAAGAGAATTGTTACTGTTGACAAGACATGGACTGCAATGTATCCAAATTGCTGACCAAGAAAAAGTTAAGTCAACCATCAGCTGGAAAGGACTGCTATCCAAGGGCATGATGATGCATGTTTGCACACTTCTGCCCACACTATCAATACTCTGCAAAACCTTAATTTTGAGGCATTAAAGCATCCTCCCTATAGATCTTGCCCCATCGTAGTTTCACCTGTGTGGTCCCCTGAAAGGACAAAGGTTCACTTCTGATGAAGAAGTGAAGACAGCGGTGCAATCGTGACTCGCAGCTCAGCCTAACATTTTTAATGAGGGAATACAAAAGCAGCAGGGGTATTATTATTATTATTATTATTATTATTATTATTATTATTATTATTTTGCAGGAAATTGCAATGATATAGTTATTATATTTATCATTCATAATTTATTCATTGTTCCAAAACAAATAAGCCTCTATGCAAGCTTATGCCTTCCATGGTCTGTCAAATAATAATAATAATAATAATAATAATAATAATAATAATAAAAGTTTACTGTTATGAGAGGGCCTGTGGAATATATACCCTAAGGTAAAAATATTTGCTGTAAAATATGAATATGAAATTGTTAAAAAAGACAATAAGTAAAAAAAAAAAAAAAAAACTTTGGCGCAACCTAGTGTTCATCTAGAGTCAGTAATAGAATTAAACGTAAACTAAGCCTGTCTAAAACATACAGGATATACATATGATTTTTTAAATATACAAAACATTTTACAAATAAATTATATCCTAAAAAGTTTCTGTTATGCCAGAAATTGTGTATAAAACAAGAAACAAGCGGGGTTGTTTTTGTTGCTTGTTTTCAGTCAGGCCCGTGAAGGACAGCCTCTCTGACGCGGCCCATGTGTTCCAGGCCCCCAAGATGTCCATGCTTGCTGAGCGTGAGTTCATAGTCTATTGTACATGTATTGTTTTTATTATTATTTCCTTTTTGTTCGGTTTGTAGGGAATGGGTGTATGATGTACAGCAGCATGTATGGTTTTATTTGTAACCACCGAGCTTTTGTTTTTCTGACGTTCTGCTCATGTGTTAGCATGGGTGCTAACAGTGCTGGTGTCTGATCTTAGGATATGGAGAGTCGTTGGATAACTGGGTTTAGGAGAAGGTCAAGTTTGTGTTTAATAAAACACGTGTTGTCACAGCTGACAGTGATACGCCGACAAATATCTGGCGTTTTGTCCTGTTGGTTGTTTTAGCTCGCAGGAAGCAGAAGTGGTCTGTAGACCCGAGGAACAGCGCGTGGAGTAATGATGACTCCAAGTTCGGCCAGAAGATGCTGGAGAGAATGGGCTGGTCCAAAGGGAAGGTAATCACCTGCTGCATCTGAAATCATATTTACATCATAGCTCTGTTGCATTTCTCATTCTGGTCAGAAGGTGGTGATGATTTTTCTATCACCATAACAGTAATAACCAGTGAAAGATCTCAGAACACAATCACGACCAGCATCTGTCACAACTTTTCAGCAATTTGAGCTGCACTAGTTCTTCTATTGGATCGGCCTACACGTCACATGTGCATCAGTGAATCCTGGCCACCCATTGACCCTGTTGCCGATTCACCGATTTTCCTTCCTTTTGGTATGTCCTGACCACAGCATCCTGGGAACATGCCACAAGAGCTGCAGTCTTGGCGTTGCCCTGGCCCAGTTGTCTAGCCATCACAATCTGGTCCTTCTCACAGTCACTACATTTTCAATATCTTGTTACAGTGGTGGCTGGATGTCGGTGGGCAATATTAGGCAGCAAGTTGACTTTGTTTTCCTGAAGTTGATATGTTTGAAGCAGAAAAAATGGGCAAGTGTAAGGATTTGAGTGATTTTTTGACTCTAGTGACTAGAGGACTGGGTCAGAGCAACTCCAAAACTGCAGTTCTTGTGGGATGTTTCTGGTCTGCAGTGGTCAGGACATAACAACTGTTGCCAGTCCATGGGTGGTTAATGCTTGTTGTGATTGAAAGGTGTTAAAACACATGCACCTTCTAAGTCCATTATGTTGTAGAAGTATGTTTTTGTCTTGATTTTATGGGTTTCATCATAGTGTAGAAAGAAAGAAATAAAAATCAGGAAAGGCAAGTAGAAGGTGTGTCCAAACATTTACCTGGTCGTGTACTTGTGCTTTTTTAAGACTAAACTGATTGCAGGAAAATCTCAGGATTTTACTGATGTGCTTAATCTACAGTAATATGTTAAAGTTTCACGAGTGGTCCACAGGGACTTCTAGTCTATGTCTAATAACACGTAAACAGGATCAGCCACATTACTGCTGAATTCTGAATATTGAATTCACAGAGCCAAAAAAAACTGAAACATTTTCATGCTTGCGTAAATGTAATTAATTTATTGTTGTCTATATATTTTTTCATTAATATTATTGCCATTTCTTTTAGCATAAGATGTATTTATTGTGCTGTCTGATATTAGTCTCAGTTTTTTTGTTATATCTATATGTACTGCACATTGAATGGCTATTTTTTTTGTTTCCTTCGTTTTTCCTTATTCTTAGGGTCTTGGCAAAAGTGAACAGGGTGCTACAGAGCACATCAAGGTTAAAGTGAAGAACAATAGCTTGGGTTTGGGCACCACAGTCAACAACGAGGTGAGGTTCCTGCACAGCTCGGTGCCGGCTTTTGTTTTAACAATTTGAAAGGCTGAATCATTATAATCTGTGCGGTTGTGTTTTTCCAGGACAACTGGATTGCCCATCAGGATGATTTTAATCAGCTCCTTGCTGAACTGAACAACTGCCATGGACAGACCAGCGAAGGTAACATGTTTGCTAATTTGCTGTTAAGAGTCTGTCTACTTCTGGTGGTTAATGTCAATCAGAATATTCAGAATAATCAAGGCTTTATAATTAACAGGTTATCTTTCACCACATTGATTTCCATTTTTAAAATACCACTAGATGGTGCTGTTGTACGACAGAAAAGCTCAGCAGTCCCGTCGTGTAGTTATTGCAACTGCTTGCACTAAACGTATATAATGTTTCAGAGCTGAACAGTAAAATTAACACTGTTTGATTTGATGTTGATCGCAGTTTATTCTGTTTTTGTTTTTTATTTTGTTGTTTTGTGTGCACAGAGCCGTCCCCAGAACAGCCTCAAGGTTTCAGTTTGGAGGAGAAATCAAAGACGTCTAAAAAAAGGGTCCATTACATGAAGTTCACGAAAGGTGAGCCTGCCACAGCTTAGAGCTGAAATATTTGGTTAAAATGACGTCCTGTTAATATTAATTAAAGAAGTTACACTATGTAGTCATGGGAAAGAGCTTTAGGGCCTTGTAGATCTTAAAATAGATCTTCGCTAGTTTTGCACAATTAATTGCATAAAATTTGAAAAGACCTGTGCAATTATTTAATCGCAAAAAGCTGCAATTTTTTTTTCACAGGTAATGTAAAATTTATAATTGTTTATTACCTTAAAAATACTTTAAAGTGTATTTATTAGTTTATTATTTTTTTTATCATTTATTAGTATATTAGTTACATATCGCTGTTTAAATTGCAGTTATGTCATTGTAATCTTTTGTCAAATCGTTTATCTCTAATATATAAAAAAAAAAATAAACATTGGAAATCCACTCAGATGTCACTTTGGGAGAAATTTGGAAATCAGCCTACATCAAGATCTGGAACACGGTGAATAACAATAAAATTGTTGGTTAGCTATGTGCCCCAGAGAAATAGATATAATCAATAGGGATGGGAATCGTCAGGCACAACTCAATATGATATATTATCACTATACTTAGGTGCTGATTCCTTTTGTATTGCGAGTCTCTAAGAATCACAAGTTTATAAATCATCTAATTCGATGTTCAGTGATTTTATTTTTATTTTCCTTTTTACACCTGAGCTGAACAAGCCCAATCTTTATAACAACACCATAGTTACTAAGTTATAAGTAGAACAGTACAAATAACTTTAAATACCAGAGTTTAAAATGTTACCTATAGTATATAACTGGTGTGTCCTCCGGCTTAATTATTTCTAAACAAACTTGGCAGATACTTTACTCCTACCGCACAGGATGCTGTGCTGCCTGGTAATGTGTGAATATTTTAGTGTGCGCCACCTGTAGGGTTATAGAGGAACAGATATTTCACCACTTTAAATTAAACCATGTGTAAATAAAAATGTATTAATTTTTTATTTTTGTCAGTTTGAGTGTGGCGATACTTAAGGGATTAATTGCCACATAGAATCTAAATGCATAACGTAATAGATTTTTCTTTCAGTCTCTAATAAGCATAATAAATTGAGTTTGAACTCATATGTGTTTTTTAAAATTTCTGTGATGCTCCAGAGAAGAACGCGTACACATGACTAATGTGTGTAAAGTTTTAGAAATCTTTAAATGACCTGATGAGAAAAAATCTAGCCATTAGGCAACAGAAATTATTGAATAAAACAACTGATTATTTAACCACAGATGTTAATAATGGCATAAAATGATTAAGTGATGATGATGATGATGATGATGATGATGATGCTGTTGCTTGTGTTGAATAATTTTTCTGAGGTTGGGTGCTGATGTGGATGAGGCCATCATTTAGAGAAACCTATTTTTCAGAATGACAGGGTAGAATTTATTAAAATTATTATTATGTCACACTGTTTTTAATCTCCGGATCTTTTTCAACAGATACTTTAAACCTCAGCTAGACTTGTTCATACCCTTGACTTGTGTCTGAAATATATGCCTGTGTATTTATTAATATGTTCCTCAGAGGTTAAGTGCTTTCATCACTCGCTGCCTTTGGCAGGAGTAGCAGTGCTCATGGGTCAGTGCTGCAGTAGATCAGCCTGCCGTGACACTGAGGTCAACTTAACCAAGGAGTGGCTTAAACCCACCTTCGGAACGTGCCCGGGCTTCTCTGACTTCACCAGCTTCATTTTCAAAAAGCTAAATCTTTTCTTATTTTTGACCGCATGACTCCAGTGTCAAATTGGAAAGTTCAAATCTGTAAAGGAAAGGCTCATGGGCACTCTGGACCTGGTCATGCTTAACATTTTTGACAAGAAAAAAGCTGAAAATTCCCCTCTCGGCTTGATGTTTTTGAAAAATGCCAGGAATGTGGATAAAAGGTCTCTCATCTTTTATCGGCTCAAGTCACCACTGCACACAGCTTAAAAGCACAACTTCCTGTTTCCTGTGAAGAGCACTGGCTGATGCATTTGCGGTTTAAAATGGTCTCAATCACCACCTAATGAGCGTCGCAGATAACTGCTAGACCGGGAGCACGCTGTCGTCGTCGCCGTCATGATTTCAGGCACTTTATTTAGTCTTGAGAATGACATTTGTTGTCCGTACAGACAGGATGAATGTGGATGTTCCCAAAGGTAGATCACTTAAATGAGTGCATGACCTTAGACAAAACTTATTTTTGAACCTCAGGCTTGGGACAGCTTCGCTAACCTCTGTACACATAACTGTTCATGGTCATAGACTGGAAACCTTTTTTTACAGTGTGTTTTGAAGGTTAAAGTGCGTTGATGAGTTTAATAAACAAGGTGCTAAGCCTGTTTTTCTCAGTTGCGTTGAAGAGTTTACCCCCCTGAAAGCACTAATACTCAGGTTTCAAGTCCCTTCCTTGTTTATTGGGTCTGGGTGCGATCATTTTTCTGTTACCTTCGTTGCCCACAGCTCTTATAACATGATGTCAGACCTTTTCCTGCTGTTGGGATTAAAAGTACAGAGCAGAACAAGAACTTCAGCTTTTTGCGTCCCGGTTACCATCGACGCAAATGTGGTTCCTTAGCAATCAATTTCTAACATTACACTGACCAATTTCTAACATTACACTGACGCTATTCATCATATGTAATAGCGAGTTTTTTTTCTGTAGTTAGTGTCCAGCGATTTAATCGGCGCTTATCCTTGAGTAGCGTTACGTAGCTTGTTAGATCGGATTTGTCGTTAGATTTAATTTTTTGGAAAGGCACCAGGATCATGTCCATGTCTCCTGGCATGGTTTTGGTCGCACTGTGTTATGTAGTCTCAGGTCAGGGATTTAGCCAAGATAAACCTGTTACATATGGGGGCAGGCGGAATTCAGCAGGTGCCCATGTGAGGTGATGCTGTATCTGCTGAGGCTTAGTGCTCTTCTTTGATGCGTAGAAGTTTTAGTTTGGCAGAAATAGGAACGTGGAGCTGTAATCTTTTGCCCATCATGTTGAGCAATCCCGGAGGAATACATAGACTGACAGTCATGAGAGCTGAAAATGTGTAAAAAAAAAAAAAAAAAAAATGGTTTAAATGTTCTTGAATATGAACCAGGTGATTATTGCAAACCACCTGCCATCTTGACCATGTCGGTCATATCCTGCTCCAGGTGGATCTCTTGCAGGTGATACATTTCAGCTCTGGGGAAAGGCACTGGCATCTCCTATGCTCCCCATAGGCACTAGCAGTGTAAACCAGTAACCCAGATTTAATTGGCCGTCCATTTATCAAGAGATCTGGGAGTTCTTGATGCACGCTGAACTACAGCACTTTATCATCCATGTGACTGAGTAGGCCAATCCATTACAGAGTAGATGCATAAACCAGTTTTGGACTGTTAGCTAAATAATTGGCCTGATTTTTGCCTTTTCTTTTCTCGCCCTCTCAAAGGGCTTGGTAAGTCTTCATCATATGTGACAAAATGTTATTACGTTGACTGCTCTTTCAGTTAAAGAAACGCCCCTCCTTTTACAGCAATCGTTTTCTGTCAGTTCAGGAATGTACCACACGTGCAAAAGAAAAGATTTGTGTTTCAGTGCGTCTCTCCTTTGAAATGTGAGAGTGAAGCCCAGATAATATCTTGGTGATTTTTGAGGTAGGCAATTAGTTTGTTGGTTGTCGGATTAGCGAGTACATCCTAAAAGGCCCGTGCGATTTGCTAATCTGGTTCGGCACTCGTCACCTACTCAACTGTGACCTTGAGAACCGCACATCATTGCCTCATAGCACGTTCGCTGCCAACGTGCCATCAGCGTGGGCTTCGGCATGTTGATGGATGTCAGCGGGAAATGTCAAGTTCATATTTGGGCTTTATTTGATTTCCACTGGATCTAGAGGCTTGAGACTGAATCTAGTTTTGTTTAGCATGCTTGCAGGACAACTTGGTTACAGGGAGGCAAGGTCTCGCCTTTGAAAGGCAGAGAGCAAAAGCGCTTAGAGCAATAAATAACGCAGTCTTATCAGGAGCTGCTTTAAGGAAAAGGATGCAGCTGGACGAACAGGCCTGCAGGCCGAGACGGGCGCCTGCACTCTCCTGGAGCCTTTGAGCTGCTGGATAGCGGGAGGCGCGAGGCGGGGGCCGCCCATGCACCGTTTGTTTTTCTTCGTCCGCTCCATCCTCTGTGACCACGTAGCGAGCCCTCTCTTGCCTTTAAAACCTTTCCTCTCGGCAGGAGTTCAAAACTGTCCCGCGACCCTTATCCATTTAAATCAATAATTTACACAGTCGAACCTCCTTTAGAAAAATACTCATTTGTCAACAGCTTCCAGACAGAGACGTTTTCTTTTCATGTTAAAGAAAGTCTCATGATGTAAATGATAAACACAAGACTTTTTTTCCCCTCCTCTGCAACCACTGCCCTCAGTGTTTTTCATGCCCACCTCAGGATGCTCTTACATGAAAGCTAATGAGTCCGGTTGTATCAAAGCACAAAGTGTCCAATATTAGTAACGAATTACAACACTAGGAAGTGGGAAAGCATACACGTATAAATTATGATATTGGAAATCCATAAACATGACAACCTTTTTTTTTTTTTATTATTATTTTTTTAATCTCATAGGAAAGGATCTGTCCAGTCGCAGTGAAACAGACCTCGCTTGCATCTTTGGTAAAAGAGCCAAACAGATAAGAAATCAGGACGAGGTAAGATAAACGTTTTGAATTTCTAAATTCTTTGTGTCTTATGTTGTGTCTAATAAAAAGTGGTACAGCGTAAAATTATTTTTTTTTAAATCCTGTGAAAACGCTCTTTAAGAGAGATAAAAGTCAAACTTTTGGCTGTGACCTAAAGCATGAGTGATTGTTGGGAAATACTCCTGATACCTGCACACTCCACTTTCCTCACCCTGTAAGCACTGCTGACCTGCTCCGGGTGGTGTGAGTTGCTCGCGGCAGGCCTTGAGCTGCCGATTAGCCGTGTCATGGCGTACAGTTCAGGGGAAAGTGCAGAAATCCCATTAATGGATTAACATCCCTGCTCTGTCCTCCTGTACCACGGTCACATCAGGTACACTACTGCAGTCAGCATGTGACCGAGCAGCGGTACTGGAAATGTGTTAGTGGCTGTCCTGCAGGGCACAGGAAGTGATGAACAAAAATCATTTCTGAGAACTCAAACCCCTGGGACGTTAGTTTGAAGTTGTGAGGATTAAGTTGTTTTGGGGCTTACGAAGACTTGGAGTTAACTTGGTTTGCTGATGTTGCATGTAACCAGTGGAGATCCTTTTATAGATGTTGCATTATTTATTATGAACATGTCAGTATGTTTAAGCGTTAGTCTTAGCATGATCGTCTAATAACAACATTGGAAATGCAAGTTTGTTGTCTCATTTGGCTTGAAATATGCGGCTCCTGTAGTTGGCTGTTGAAAAAATGAAGATATCTCCCCCTGTCTGTTTTGAGATTTATGAGATTTACATGACTGTTCATCACCTCCATTGCTTTTTCTCCTCAGCTTTTTGTTACATAGTACCCATAAGAATTTATAAAAAGTACTTTCACCTCTGTGAATTATACTACTTCTCGGTCGCCAGCTCTGCAAGTTGTGGAAGGATATGCGTTGCCTGTCATGATGTGTATTGCAGTAGATATGTTTGCTCACAAGCTACCAGCGATACAATGAAGTGTTCAAAGTTTTCTCAGTACACCAGAGCCATGATCGGACTGCCAGCTTTACATCTAAAACTCTCTAATACTCTTTATTTGGCCATTTCAAAATGGCTCGGACTTTAGGTCAGGACTGTACAGGGGAAGTAGTAATATTCCGAGTTGAGTTCCCGTAATGTACAAGTGGTGTTGGTGAATGATTGTGTGTACACATCCCACAGACAGATGCGTCTTGTCCGCAGGTTGGCGTCAAGTTATCAGTCGATTTTATTTTTAAGGATCAGACGTTCTACTCGCTGAATGTGCATTAGGCTCCGAGACACCTCTGCCCTGACATCATTCACATACGACCTTCTTTAAAACGTTTGCATCATTCAGATGTTTTACTTCAACTCAACTGTGCTTGAAGTCTTCTGCAAATGTTTTACACCTTCATTCATGGGAAATTTCATCTCAAGTCCTGTTGAAGTTTACTCGAATATTTATTGTATTTATTACAAATAAATCTTGAACGTTGAAAAAAAAAAAAAGAGAGGAAAAAACAATGTATGTAAAAAAAATTTTTCCGGTGTTAAAGATTAGCTGAAAACACTTATTTGCTGCTTCGTATCAGTTTGTATTGAAATAAATAAATAAATTAAATAATCTACAATATTTCACTTAGTTCTACTTAATCATAAGAAAGAAGTCTGTGGATAATTCACCGAAGCACACTTGATAGGCCTTCAAGCATGAATAATTCCTTCTCCTCGCCCAGCAGGTGACACACAATGGCCACCGTTCCTGCTTTGCCCAAAATTGGAAATGTTGGCAGTGTTTTCGTTTTTATTTTTTCCCCCAGCAATCGTTTTGTTCTGGTTTGCTATTGTGCAGGTCAGGAGGGACTTCATTGACCAGATCGAAAACCAATCTGAACATGGTCACAATGGCTTCCCATGAGGCTTTGCTGTAAGGGCTGGTCACAATCCTGTGAAAAGAGCGACCAGTTAGGCCTGTGGAGGAAGTAGTGTGTGTGTGTATGTGTGTTCGCGCATTCATATGTGCATGTGTGTACTTTCTAAACACACAAAACACTGAATGCGTTCAGGACCCATGAGGATGTTTTTTATACAGTGGCTACAGTACACAGGAACCGTGGCTCATTTTATGACTAACTTTACAGCTAGTGCTCAAGCGGGAAAAACTTTCATGAGTCACATTATCGGCTCTGACGTCACGTGTTACTGATAACATGTATATGATGTTTTATGCCTCACGCCGGACCTATGATCAGAACGGTCCGAGAGTCGAGGACTTTCCTTTCTTGGTGAAGGTTGTGGGTCTGTGGGATCACTCCGTCCTGGTCTTGGCAGCGATCTGTCCCACCTCTTGCACCAGGGGTTTTCCTTCTTCATTCAGCTTCCTGCCAGGTCCTTATCTCGTTTCACAATGCTCCCTGACAAACACACACACACCATACACACGCACACGTACGCACTCACAAAAGGCTGTCCCAGCACACCCCTGCTCACCGGATGCCCCGTTACCGTACTTAGCCTAGCCAGTGGGGGGGGAAAGGAGCAGCTTGTACAGTACCTCCACCATTCCGTATTTTGCTTCTTTGGTATTTTCTGTAATCATGTGAATTTCCTTAAGCTTTCAGAAGAAAGAGCAGGTCATGTACTCTCTTTTCGTGTAAGTGGAGTCGCCTAGCCATGCTTCCCCGAGTACAACTTTCACTTTATGAAATAAGATTAACCAATGTCACATCGGATCATTTGGAATACGTGTTTTCCTCTCTTCACTCCCTGCAATCACCACATGAACACACAGGGCTGTTTGACCTGGAAATGTGTCAAATTACAGACGGAAATGCTTCTCAGTGTACGTTTTCTCCTTTCTTCAGTGGAATCACCAGTATTCCAGAATTGCCACTTTAATAGGAACACATCCTCATTCATGCAGTCAGCCAATCACATGGCAGCAGCACAAAACTGGCCCCTTGAAAGTTTTTGGAGAAAAATGATCTCCGTCTGTGTAGTAACAGAGTAATAAATATTATCTAGAGTTTTTAACCAGGTAAACCGGATGACTTGACCTGTAGCTTAATTATTCCAGTTTATTCATCCTGAAATAATATCGAGGATTATATTTGAGGAATATTCTTAGTGAGTTAATTCATTCATGAGACCCCCCTATGGAGTTTGGATCAGGTAAAAAGTTGAGATTTACTCTCCACGTTTTTACACAGAGCTGTGGAATGACTATGGTGGTGTAAACTTTTTCTTTCCATCACCTTGCTCTGAAAAGCTTGTCACAAGTGCTGAGCTCTGTGAAATGTATTTTGACGTTTTTAGTTTTTTAAATTTTGTTCCTTGTACAGGCACAACATCTTGAGCATTTCACACTAGGGGTTTCTGCTCATCTCAGTAAGACACTAAGCAATGATGAATGCTCTGTGTATTTGAAATGAAACATTTGATAGTTTTGGAAACAGTCATTGTTTGTGGTGATATTTAGGGGAACAAGCATTTACTTCCACACGAAGGCGGTGTGAATGAGCAGGAAGCACTGTAGCGGCTACCTCTCAATCGTCATATCTTTTAAACCGTGTTTCTTTCTTTGCTTCATTTCTAGTCTCTTCCTTTCTCTCCCTCTTTTGCTCCCTTGGGAGGTTTAGTTAGGCTGCAGCATGGGGTGTAGGGATGTAGGAGTGGGTTTGATTTATCTCCCGCAGCCCTCTCGCACCCCCCTCCACTCCAGCGGGCCTGAAAGAAAGAGCCGAGTTTGCTTGAACGTGGCGCGGTTAGCCAAGCCCCAGCATTAGCTGAAATAAAACCCTACTGCCGCTGGTGAAAAATGTCCCGTGATTGGCTAATTAATCAGTCAAAAGGAGAGCGTTGCGGCCTGTGACTTGAGGGACCCTAGCGGGCGACCGCTGAGGGCCTGCTGATAAATGGACTCCCGCCTGCTTCATACATCAACCAAACTTAGTCATTTTTTACCACTGCTGCGTGCGTCAAAGCTGGATCACCGAGGCCTACACTTTTGGTTTCTTTCTTTCTTTCTTTCTTTTTTCCCCCTGCAATTTCATCTGTTTGTGTAATTTTTGTTTGTGGTTTTTGTCATTTCATTTGTGTATATAAAATAGTTATCTGAATTGCAAGGTAGCTTAGTGTAAAGATTTGTTGAAATTTAAGAAAACTAATTTAAATATCATGTTAGAAGTTAATTCAATAATGGATTGACTTAGAAAAAAAATATAAAAACTTGCTGTCAAATCAAAACAGTTGGACCATATTTGTATTAAGTTAACAATGTAATGTATTGAGCCTTTGGATGACTTTCTGTTTATTTCAGACTGTCTGTGTTTGGCCACCTGTTGCTTGCGGATCACTTATTTATTTATTTTTAAAGTTTGCCTTAAATACATCTTCATTTTAAAACAGAACGTGTTCATGTTGGTCTCTACACCACTCTTCTCTCTCTTTTTATTTTTATTTTTTCTTTACGGAAGTTTGATCTCGCCCATTGAGTTTGTGTCCAGGGATTTGTGCTAACCCATGGCGACCTCTCTCACTCCCACGCCAATGCTGACACAAAGCAGCAGGACCAGCGGGTGGCACCTGTATCCCCTCATGGTCCACCCACGCCCGTCCTCTTGAAGAATCGTCCAACAACTCACTCATCCATTCCCCTGATGCGGCCGCATCCCCAAACGGGCCGCAACTGCATCAGCGTGGCTGCTTACAGTGAGGAGCGATCGCTGGACGCCAGAGAGATGCCCATTGGCTGTTTGCTGATAAGGCGAAACTTGGAAGCAGTCTTGCTCCCATCACCAATGCCCAATGGTGCAGGGTTTGACATAGAAATGAGCTTATGATTCTCGTTTATGGTTAGGGCTTTGACCAAACTTGTAAGGAGCGGTATTATTAAATTACGTTTGCATCTTGGGCTACAGTTTCCAAGTGAATGTTTGAATTTTGAATGAATGACTTCTGTTTATTATCAAATTAAGTCATATTAGAGTGCTAAGAGCGCAGCGTGTTGTCCCAACATTAAAGGAAGTATTAACAGCTGGTTAAATAATTGTCGGCAAAATCGGTTTGAAAAATGCATTTTTGTCCATAGTATCAGTATCGCCAAGCTTTGAGCAGTAAGACATGTGCCATCATAACTCACATGGCCTGTTCATCATTCCCTATATTTTGTGGAGTAATTAATCTAGAGTCTGTAACGATTGTTATACAGTACATAAAGTTAATCCGCAGAATTTTTGTACAGCTCCTTATACTGAATATATCATCATGTAGTATAAAAATTTCAGCATATTTCTTTAGTGTTTTATGGCATTTATAATTTTTCCCTAAAAATATTATTTTCTTTCTCTCAGCTCCTGACACAGGTTTAAGTTTTAAAGCTTTTACAGTTTGAGCAGATTATCCTGACCATTTGCTATGTTTGCTTGAGTTTGCTCTTTGGCGTATTTCTTGAAGTTTTGTGAATTTCATACACAAGACACTGAACAGTATCAAAAGCGAAAGTTGGCATCGGTTTAATTTTCAAATTGCAGCTCTCTTATTTGCCTCAATTGAATTTTTCAGTCACCGTAGTACATTCTTGTGTGGTATTTTTATGTAAATAGAACAGTGCATGTAATGCTTAAAGGCTAAAGCAGTTTACAGGAAGCGCCTATTAAGTTCTTTGCCACGGTGTCTCGTTGTGAGCTGATGAGCAGACACTAAGGTAAACTAAATGCCACAACCATGTTAGTCGGCACGTTCAGCGATTACCGTCTGACCGCTTCACCTCGAATGCTGTGTTTTGTTTGAAGTCAGGGAGCGTTAATTCATATCAGATAACATCTAATTGCCTTAAACAAAAGTGTGGCCTCCCTCGTGGCTGTTGACAGGGCTCTGTTTCTGCCACCATGGAATAATAGAGAAACAAGCCAAACTGACAGCCGCCCTGTCCTGCCCTTCCCTGCTCTTCATGCCCCCTGAAATCCCCACCCCCCACCCACCCCTCCGACCGCCACCACCAATGGCTGTCTGGCTGTGCCAATCTGTTGACACGTAGCGATTAGTGCTTCTGTGGAGGGAAACAAAAGGCAGCGCGCGGTAACAGGAATAGCCGTGTGGCGCGGTAGCTGCATGCCTGGGCAGGACTGCCCTGGCAGGGTGATTACAGCACAGCGAAGGAAGCTAACTGCCTGCCACTCCTCCGAGCTGCTGCTGTTCCGGAGGCCCCGGCTCATGTTTAATCACTGCCCTTTTTTAATCGAATAAATCACGGCAGCGTGGAGAGTAAAACAGTGCCTCCTCCATCTTGGGGCTGACACACCAGCTCCTTGGGGGGCATGGAAAGGCAAGCACTTTACAATGTAAAGCAAGCAGAATTTAGTGATGATGCCCTATGCAGAGTGTTATGGTCATTTGTTTCTGGTGAGAAGTTAATCCAGGTCTCAGGAGACACGGCTTTAGCTTTAAGCTCTTTGTCTTTGTTTTCTTACTTTATTTATTTTAACCTCTTTGGCTAAATATTTTAGCCAATCTGCTTTAATTATGTTTGATGTTAATTGGTCTAATTATGTGTTTTAGCCTAATCTGTTTTAAGTGTTTTATTGTGAACGTTTTTTTTTAAGCAGTGACGAGGCTGCAGCCAAGCCTCTTCTTGGGAATCTCAGTCCTCTGTCGTCATGTTGTTTAATGTAACGTGAAATTGCTCTCCATTCATTATCCTCCCAGTTTTTTGATAGCACCATAGCGACCTTGTCTGAAGTTATTCTATCCTTTCATTTATTTTACATCCGTAGGAAGAAAAAAAAAAGTGTAAATATGTAGGAAATCTCATATCAAATACATTTATGAGCGTCAGTCACATACTGTTTTCATTTATTGAAAAAATTCATACAGGATAAACACCGAAGTCGGATAATTGAGTCAGTTGGTGTATTTGAGCCGATAATTTGAGGGTCATTTAGTATCCTGTAATATGAGGTGTTAAGGTCCCAATTAAGCCGGCCGCAGCTCTGTATTGCGTGGGCGCCACCTGTTTTGCTGTCCACCCACATGAGTGGTATGAAGGATGGCGCGCCAGCCTCGCTCTCCTCATCAGGGAGGGTAGTCTGGGTAATCTGGGGCCGATCCATACACCCAGACCACCACCAAATTTATAATACTGGCAGGACAATGAGAGCATGCTCACACAATCAGCCTTCTTCCCAATATTGCCCTGATAGTATCTATTGGCTCGTGCCCATAATGGAGCAGTTTTAGGTTTATTTCACGTACACCTAGAGCAGCTCTCAGAGGACATAAACACTCCCCTATCTTTTCTGTATATAGCTCTTGATTGAGTGAGTAAAACAGCTCAGGGATGTAAAAACCTATACAGTGTGCCACTCAGGTGCCTGCTGTTAAACAGTCTATTTTTAGGATTTGCTCTAGGCTGAGAATGAATTTTTTAATGTCAAGCATGCGGCCAAATATATTTGTCCTTTCAAAATGCCATCCTTATTTCTACGTTATTGTGGCCGTCAGTGTTAAAAGCAAAGCTAGAATTTATGCGCAAAACATTTTTGATGTTCTGTCATCACGTCACACTGATGTTCATTTCCTATTTTGAAGAAAACTCAATTTTAAAGAATCTTACAATATGCTCTGAGGTTATTTTAACATACGAGACCTTTCTCGACTCATCCCCTCTCTTAAATATAGCACTATGTCTTTGCAGTAGTTCGCCACCATATGCAGTCTTTAGTCCCTGGACACAAGAAGTTCTCTTTGCTGACACAGCATCCGCGATGCTAAACTAGCATAGTCTTTATTCAGCGAGGGATATTGCTTCTCGTTTATAAATTAGGGAAGCTGTGACATAGCACAGAGTGGGAGATTTTGTTGCCGTTTTCAGCAGCATATTAGAGTACTGTAATTGCGAATTTAGATGGTGGTGTGAAGAAGAAAAGAGCCAGGTAGTTTTCGACATACAAGCATTTTGCTTTGTCACCTGGGTCTCACTGCCGCTGTGTTGGCATTCGTGGCTTGCGTATTTATTTATTTTTTGTTTGTTTGTTTGTTTGTTTCTGTGAGCCCTTTAAACGGCTCTCGGCTCCATGTCTGTCCCAGATCCCTTTGCTGCTCTCTTGGGCCTTCCTCCTCCTCCTCCTCCTCCTTCTCAGAGTAGCATGTGCTTGGGGAGCGGTGAGCAGGAAAAGAGCTAGTGGCTCACACTGCTGGGGCCTTATCTGAGTCCTGCACACAGTCTAGAGAACGCATCCTCTTCCTGGGGCCTCCCTGTTGCCAAAAGGAGCGTCAAGGAGATGGAAAGGGAGGAGAAATTGAGAGAATGAAGGGAGAAGGATGAGACAGACATTAAAAAGGCAAAGCAGATGGCTTTTTTTTTTTTTTCTCATGTACTTGTTTTCTGTCAGCTGGGACCTCTATGACACTTAAGCGCAGTTGTGTAAGGTGGGCTTTACCTGTCTGTATGTCAGCATGCCTCTGAGTTTCTGCCTTTGTTTGTTTGTGCCAGACTCCAAATGTGTGTATGTGTATGCCACAAGTCCCCGAAGGAATGCAACCAGCAGTTCTTCTCTCACCCCATTAGAGAGATAAGGCTAATGGCGGTCCCCAAGCGGGCCCGAATACGCAACCACACACAGCTCTCTGATGAAGAGGATTTCCCTGCTCACTCCATCCCTCTTCTTCTGCCTTTTCCCTCCTTCCTCTTTCTCCTGAGAGCAATTTCACAGTTCAAACTCATCAAATGCCCCCCAGACATTTCACCAAGCACAATCACTTCTTCTTCACTTCTTGTTCACTTCTCTTTCACACAAACTGAGAATTGTAGACTTTTTTCAGGAGGAGAAATTGGCTAAAGTTAGAACTTTTTTTTTTTTTTTTTCCCGAATGAATTTAAAAACCATTTTTTCACTTTTTATCTATCTGGACTATTTTTTACTATTTGCTAACGACAAGTACATTGCCTGGCCAAAAAACTCTTAATTTCAGAATGATCAGATTATTGGGCTGCATCAAGCAAAGAAAACAACTAAGGAGGTTTGAAATTTGAAAAAAACTGGAGCCAAAACCTGGAAGGACCGTGCTGAACCTTGAGCTTTGTGAAAGAAATGTGGTCAGGGGGAAAAAAAAAAACATGAATGGAGATCACTTAAGTTGCATGATCAAAAATCAACAGTAAAAACAAAAGCAATGTTTTCTGTTAAAAGTTTAAGCATTTCCATACACACACACAATGAGACCAGAACTCTCAGGATTGGGAATAAATAGTCTGTGGCCATAAGACTATCACTTGTTAGTGAGACAAGTCAGAGAAAAGGACTTCGGTTTTTAGGGAGCATAAAGATTAGACTTTGGAGCAATATAAAAAAAAAAAGGTCATGTGGTCTGAAGAGTTCAGATTGACCCTATTCCATTTTTTTTTTGGCCAGGCAGCGTATAAAGCATCAGGTTGTACTTTTGAAGTACATTTCAGGCTTTCCAACTTGTATATTAATATACAAGTAATATTATAGGTGTTTCATGAGACGGTTTTTACTTGGGCTTGAGATGCTATTCAAGTGAGAAAGCTCAAATTGAGGTGTGTGTGTGTGTGGGGGGGGGGGGGGGGGGGTGATTGTAAGTGGTGTGATCTGTAACACTGTAACTACATATGGACAACAAACGTGTTACCATGGGGCAGGCTTCAGAGAAGTCGTCTTTGGGCGTGGTGTTACTTGTAGTCATTTTTACCTTGAAATGAAAATTGAAATGATTTAAATGCACTTTCTTATAGCTTTTCATTGATATTGTTCATTCTCCCTTAAAGATCTAATCTACTTATAATGCATTTGATTTTCCAATTTGTTCTTTTTTATATTACATTTTTATGTTAAGATGATGCTAATTAAAAATAACAATAATAACAGCAAATCATGAAAAAAAGATATATTAAAAAAAGGTTTTAGAGTTCTAGAGGCTGTATGGTGTTAATTGTGTTTTATTTGAGGCTTTTCATAGCTGGTCTACAAAACCTCGACTCCAGATTGAGTTCAGAGTTCAGGCTAGGTTTGAGCTAGATAGAGGCTAGGCAAATCGCACACATGACCGCCATGCATGTTGTCTACTGAAATGAGTGTACATGCTTTAATCTGTTCAACCCATGTAGCAGTGCTAGTCTGTTAGGCAAGAAAAAGTGTTTCCATTTGTTACGTTCGTTGCTCTTTTTACAGAAGGAGCACATAAACAACCCCCCCACCCCAAGGTCCCTTGTTGGGAGTTTTGAAAAATGCCGTTTTCACGGCTGCCTGTGACATAATGTAGAGCTCTGCTGTTGTTTAGCACAAGCTTCAGAGTGGGTATTCTTCACCCCAAATCATTATGCATTGAGCAGCCCATTAGCGAAATGAAGACGAATGGGGCAGAGGTGCTGCAGTGACTAAGTGTTGGCCGGGTACAGTTTAATCTGAAGCGCACTCCTGTGGTCTTTTCAACATAGTCATTGTGTCTGCCGCTTTTGTGACCTGCTGTGAATCGGCAGCATGTAGAGTTCAACGGAAAGGTTTCAGTTTCATTCTGCTCTCTCTCACCGATTGCTTTTTCTGTACATGAATGCTAAAACATCATCAAGACTCTTTCTGGGATCATCTTCATTTACTCAAATCCTGAAACGAAAAAAAAAAAAGTGACTTTTTCTTCGTTTTTTGTTAAGCAGAGTAATACATTAGATAAGCTATTTTTTTAATTGATATTGTTAAAATGCATTTTAAAGTGACTGTAAAGACTAAAAAGAGAATTGTATTGAGAACCTGGTACTTTTGAGTGTAAGTTTAAGTTATTAATATTTTTAAGCTGGGATGAAGAAAAAAAAAATCAGTGTAGAGAAGATTAGAATTCACAAATAAACCACAGAAGGATTTGAATACTCCAGATTTAAATTCAGGTAATGTAATGTCTTGCTCAAACAGTAATGTTACTGCTTTTGTAGTGCTTTACTAGGTAATGAAGGATCCTGGTATTATTTGGTATTATATATCCTGTATGTAATAACCTACAGTTTGAATCATGTTAAAGGTTAATGTAATATTTATAATACTGTACATTCAAATGAAACTCAGTATGAAGAATCAGTATACTGCTTTAGGATAAACACAAATCAGCTGTAACATTATTCTCAGTATTGTGTAGGTTCCTCATGTGCCACCGGGACAGCTCTGTCCCCTTGGGGTGTGACTCTATATGACCTCTGGGAATGTTCTATGGTGTCTGGTGCTGGGGTGTTGACGGTGGATCTTTTGGATGCTGTTGGTTGCCGGGTGGGACCTCAATGGATTGGACCTGTTTGTCTGGTGTGTGCCGTGAGTGCTCTAATCGGATTGAGAGCTGGAGAATTTGGAGGCCGGATCGGGTGCCTGCTTTCCCAATGTGCAGTGGGCTGTGGTGCACTGGGTGTTCTGGTGCCTTTCTCTCGTGGGCCATCATTAACTGTTTTCATCAAGGTGTTCTGCATTTGCTTACTTTGGGAATGGATGGACTGGCTTAACCTTTCGTCCCCTCAGACATGCGTGAGCCTTGGATGCCGATTATCCCGTCACCATTTTACTGGTATATAATTGATAATGTTATTGTGTTAATGTTCTGACTGATCTGTGTATATCTTAAAGCAGCACCCGATACATGCTATTCAAACAAGTGTACATATTGTTAGTCTTAAAAAATGTAAAGTTTAGATTATTAATATTTTAAGATGGGAAGAAAAGATTAAAATTTACAAATGAACCAAACGAGGGTTCGGGTGCTCCATATTTAAATTCGGGTAAAGTAGTGTCTTGCTCATACAGTAATGAAACTGCTTTGGTAGTGTTTTACTAGGTAATTAAGGACCCTGGTATCATTTGGTATTATATATCCTGTAGGTAATAACCTACAGTTTGAATCGTGTTACCAAGGTTAATGTAATATAGTCAAGATGGTGACAGTATCTGAAGAATAAGTTAAGGTTTCGGTTTAAATAAGGACAAATTTCTCTTACGTGTCGTATTTAAAAACATTCCTCGTAGCGAATGAACTTTTAGTGCCCTTTAAATTGTGCCGTGTGTTATTTGGGAGCGGTAATGTGGGTGTGAGAGACAGGTTAATCCTGTTGTTAACTGTCATGTCCTACTTCAATATACATCTGTATTTATGCACAAGCATGTGTTACGTGTGACAGGTAGTGTTTTCTGCACTTTTCTGTAAATTTGTCTATAATTACAACTTCATTTGTGCTCTTCAGTCTTTTACTCCATTCAAAAGTTCAAATGTAGTCGTTACATTTAAGCTGACACACAAGTCTCCTGGGTACAACAAATAGTCTGTGAAATGTCACTCTGCTGAATGAGGTTTATTTTCTTTAACTGTAAAATGTGTGTGAAGATTGTATTAGAATACCTCAGGCAAAATATCATTTTACCAGGATTGTAATATTTCTATTTAACTTATGATGAAACAGTAGCACTTGTCAGGCCTTAAATCAGTTCGTATTAATCTCTGTGTTTTGACTGCCATTGTACATTCTCTTGTACAAACTTCCTTGCAGTTTGAGTAAAGATGTGATTTAACTTAGTAAACATTGAGTGGAAATGTGAGTTAGTTTTCATTATGGGGAAATAAAGCAAGTTGACAACCTTTTTCTTTTCTTTTTTCATTATAAGATGTCTAATTAAAATTAAAACTGATCCCAGTCACTTTAACATTTATAGTGTTGAATTAACACCCTCCATTGTATATATACAGTAGGTCCAGATCGACTGAAATGAACTCTGAAAGAGTCGATTGTTTTTAAATATCTTATTAATTTGTTCTATTTAAAAAGCTTTGGGTTTTAATCTTAATAATACATACAATATACATATAATTTCTAGTATTTCTCAATGTTAATTCATTAATAGTCATAAATATTTTTTACACTTGATTTATCTAAAGTACAGCTTTGGGCTGAAAATGAGACATGCTATATAAAAGATTACAGTATGGTTATTTTTAAAGTGGTAGAAATTTTTGGAATCTCATCTAGGAGAATACCTACGTCCATAATGTCCCTTTTAATCTGAGGATTTATTTCATTGTTTCCACAGGCAAGTAACAGTACTGATTCTCAGGAGGAGAAAGAGCAGGACAGCGATGACAAGGATGGTCCATCAAACCCCGAGGTGGAAGATAACACAGTGACCAGTACTCTGACCATGCAGGAGTACTTTGCACAGCGGATGGCGCAGTTAAAGAAAGGTCGCGCCGAGAATGGGTCCTCCGCTTCCGCTCCTGAAACCGACAGCAACCTATGGTCCCAGTCAGCGACATGCAAATTCACAGACGATTCTCCCGACACCAGCGACATGGAGGACAGCAAAAAAAGAAAGAAAAAGAAGAAAAAAGATCGAAAGAATGACCAGCACAATGACAACAAGGAAAAGGAGGAGGAAACTGAGGATGCCCCACTGACTGAGGTTACTGCAGTCGAGCATGCTGACTCAGGCAGCAAGAAGAAAAAGAAGAAGAAAGATAGACAAGCGAGAGAGGAGAATACAGCGGAAGAGTGCTGTGTCCCAGCAACAGAACAAGACCCAGTGGCCCTTACTTCAGAGAAAAAGAAGAAAAGGATAAACAAAGAAATGCCTACTCGCACACCTAACGAAGACGATAAAGCAGATAACATCACAGACACCGAGGTTTTGGATAAAAAGAGAAAGAAGAGGAAGCAGCGAGAACAAGAGGAAGAGCAGACAGAAGTAGTAACACAAAAGAAATGCAAAAAGGACAAGAGAAAGAAGAAAAATGACAATTAGGACTTTGTCCTTGATTTGGTGTATCTGTAGTTTGTCAATAAATTGAACAGCAGCGAATGAGCATTTAAATTGTAATTTTTTTTTTTTAAAGCTCATTGTGTTCTTTATGGTCAGATTGTACTGTATGCCTTGCAATGGGAAACATTTGTATAGCCAAAAGTCTAATCAGTTTTATAAATCTATGTATGAGAACATTTTAATTTCACTGTCAATTCTAAACATCAAATTACATACTATGTTCAGAGCCACTTACAAAACTCTTTAAATGTCTAATTTGTAATTTTCCTCCAAGAGTAATCACAAATATTAAGAAAAATCCATGCAACCCGTTTTAAATGTTTTTAAAAAATATATAAATGACTACTGGGAAGAGTACAATACCAGTGCAGAAATCTGATTCAATGTTCAGTTTTAAAAATATTTCTGCATCTTCTTTCCTACTGTCATCGCTTTTCTTTTTCTGATATATGAAGCTGCTGATGGATTGTAGCCCACACTTCACATACAATGCCCATGTAAAGCTGATGAGCTGTCAAATCAAAATAGTTTTGTTTTTCCCTCTGACGCTTTTTATTTTGCGATAATGTGAGATTTGCACCTTCTGTGGACAGCATAAATATGATGCTAAATTTCAATTTTATTACTTTGAATTACATTTAACAATGGTGTTGATGTACTCACAGGACCACTGGTTCTAATGTCCAAGCCTATAAGTATCTTAACATAATTTTTTTCCCCCAGTGATAAAATAGGGCTATTTCACATGTACGTGCCTTCCTTAGGTCTAGCACTAAGTCACTGGTTGTCCCACAGCGATAGGACTAGATACTTATGCGATCTTTGCAATGCGATGTGATGGTGCTATGATTGTATGAATTTTACACATGGGCTAATAAAGGAAAGATTCAACTCGTACCAAATTCTGCTGTTTATTTGAAGTCAGTGCTAATTTTCTTCTTAACAGATTTGCATTCTTTGTTGAAGACTGTTTGACAATATTTAACTCTTAGTCACCAACGATATAAAACAATTCTGTTATTTGACTGATGTAAGCTGATGTTTCATGCATTTGCTTTCATTTCAAGATTCAGCAATTATTAAACCTAGTGTTCAAAATGAGAAGTGCAACAAGGATTAACAGAGGCCCATTAAACAGGGGTGCAGAGGAAAGAAGAGTTAAAAAAAAAAAAGTGCTGGGGTCATATTTTTATGCCAAATTGTTCGTTCGTAGTTGGTCATTCTGATGAATTACTACAAACTAAGGTAAACTTTAAATAAAGACAGTTTTTTTTAATGGTGTACATAATTATTTTTGATCTAAGATATGTTGCAAATTTTGGGATGGGGGAAAGGGAATTTTTGGAGTCAATGATCTTCATATACCAGAAACACACCGTGACCCTGTTTCCCCTGCAACGGCAGAGAAAGAAAAAAAAAATCTTCTTTTTCCAATACATGAATTTTCTGAGGTTGTTTTTGGCTGCAAATTGTTTTTGAGCAGTATTTGGACTGGGCGGTTTGCTAAAACCTGGTAACCCTGGCTAATGATATTAGCTCTTCTGTGCTTGTTTCACTGAAGAAGGGAAACACACCTGCCTTATGACTTGCTTTTTATAAAGTTATACTAAAATAACGCTAGTGCTCTAAAGCTGAAGTCAACTTTAACGGTCGGCAAGCGTGAGATATTCTGAGAAGCTGCTGTTGTTTTTGAGGAAATGAAATTAGTATAAAGGAAAGATACGTTGAACAGGATTTAGTCTTTAAACCTTATGCGTCAGTAATGCCTTTGCCAGTGATATTTACTCTTTAGAGTAAATCTCTGAACCTCATTAACTGGTTTGAACCCTCCCTTTCCTCAGTCATTTACATTGTTGTCTGTTTGGAGAGCAACAAAAATAGTACATGTCGAGCTTTTTAATGCTTGTTTAAGTACTTCGTGTCGAGGTAGGTTGTCACTCTTCATGAGTCAGCCAGTGACTCAGCTGCTCATTCAGCAAGTGGAAGTTCATTCCACCACCTGGGAGCAAGTCCAGAGAAGAACCGGTGATGCACGTCCACCTGGTACGTCTTGTGTATGGTATGGAAAAGGATTGTTAGAGTGATGTGGAAGAGAGCTTTAGCTTTGAAATGGGTTTAGAAAAGTGTGCGGTCTTGCTTTTCATTTTCTCTTCATTTAATCAGCTGGAAGACAGAGTTGCCATTTTACAATTATTGCTGAACTGCTTCGAGCTACAATATTCCCTACAATTTCAATGAATGTACTTTCCATCAAGACAGACAGGCTTGTGATCAAACTCTTTTCCTTGAAAGGAAATCAGCACCAAAATAGCAAAAAATGAAAAAAAGTTTAATTACTCATGTGTACCTGTCAACACCCAAACAGATGTCCTGACTGTCATCTCTGTTCAAGGTGGTGAGAACAGGAAGTGAAGGACCTTATTCTGTGTCAAATTTACCCCGACTTCCTGTTCCTGTGTGTGTTTAGATGGGAGGCTATTAGACTACACTTTGAGAGGTCAACCTATAAATATTAACATTCTTTGTACCTTTTTTTAAACATAGAAAGTAAGAAGAAAATGTTGAAATATTGAAAATAGTTTGGTTTGGCAACAACTTGCGCCTTCCTTGAGTCCCAGAATTAATGGGTGTAAGCACGATCTGCACGTTTCTCCTAGCACTTCCTGTCTGCTCCACAGCTTCCATGGAGTGGCCATTACTTGAATAATCTGTCAGCAGGAACGCTCTGTGTGATAAGAAGAGCTCTGCTGACAGTGAGGAAACTGACTTCATGCTAACCAAGTTTTACAGTGCCTCAACTACTTGTAAACATTTAAGAAACTTGGAGAGCATTCTTGGACACGAGGTTACACAAGGTTTACAAAAAAAAAAAAAAAACTCTTGGGCTCGTATTCACAAAGCGTCTTAAGCCTAAAAGTTGCTCCTAGTGACGAAATTCTAAGAAAAATCTTAGAATTAGGGCATTTTCTTAGAATTTTCCCTTAAATTTAGGATTAAATCTTAGTAAAGATAAAAATTATTCACAAAACAGCTCCTAAGGTAAAATTTGTTAGGAGTAGAGAGGAGGACTTTTAAGAGGTTTAAGAGTTTCTCTAGCAGAGGACAAAATGGCGTAAGGAAGAAATATTCTCCAAAAACTGGATGTAAAGCTAAAAGTAAACACTGCTCTTCTGTCCAATTTGGTTTTCTTGTTGTTTTACTTCCTTCCATCTCTCTTGTATTGTTGGCTACATACCATGAAAAAGTGCAAATTAATTATACTGTCCTGCAATCATGTAAATTGTAAAAGCTGAGACATTTTGCTCCCATCAATCTGAAATGGATTACCAGTAATAAAATCAGTACGGTAAATAAATGTAAGAACTTAAATATAGTAACTATTGTGTGGAAATTGGCTGCTTCAAAAGTAAACACATTTTCAACATTTGGGTGTTTAATTATCTTTAAGACATTTAGCCTAAAAACTTTGCATAAAGTAGCCTGTAGTCATGATTATACAATTTCTTCATATACAAAAATGATGATTTCACTGTTTGTTCTATTATCATGTATTCTGTCTTCACAAAGAGCTCATTTTAAAACCTTTGCAGAGGTCAGAGGATTTTTTTTTTATCAACCAATCACAGTCCTTGAATTGCTGCATAATCCCTAGCAACGGGGTCAACCACACCTCCTCACTAAGATAAAGGTTTTTCTACTTTCCTTACTCAGAGTTGCTCTAAAAAGTTTCCTAAATCACTTTTAGTCTAGGACTCCCAGCTAGGACTTTTGAAGCTAAGATAGGAGCTCTCTGAGAGACTTCTAAAAAGCTTTGTGAATACGGGCCCAGGATTCTACACTCTCACTTGTGTTCCCTTTATGCAATTTATTACATTTCTTACTATAAATATAAGAAGCGTGTAATGTACTTTCAAATCCCTACTTTTACTCTTGTAAGATCACTGCCGTTAAGAGCAACGAATAAACGCTTAAATAAAACTCAGTCTCATATCCTGCTGTTATACCAGTCGACAAGCTGAATGAATAAAGACCTGGGCCCGTATTCACAAAGCTTCTTAGAATTCTCTCAAAGAGCTCCTATCTTAGCTTAAAAAGTCCTAGCTGGGAGTCCTAGATTAAAAGTGATTTAGGAAACCTTTTAGAGCAACTCTGAGTAAGGAAAGTACAAAACCCTTTATATTAGTGAGGAGGTGTCAGGAGATACCACTAGCGGGCGCCAAAGCGCCCACAGACTCCATTTTGTTTTCTTTTGTTTTCATTTGTAGTTTATGTTGGACTCAATTCCCCAGAATGCACCTCGGTCAGGTGATGTGGTGCTCACCTGAACCGAGGTTGCTCATTAGTTTTGTTATAAATGTTCCTGAGTTCAGTTAAGTCTGGTCTTGCATCTGTCTCTCAGTCTGTTTGTAGCCCCTAGTCTGTGTAGCTCCTGGTTTAGTTTGTCAGTTACTTTGTTTCCTAGCTCCATATGTCTCTTTGCCTGTGTAATGTCTAGTCTGTCATGTTTAGTTTATCCCTGGCTTAATGTTCTGTTCCTATTGTTCCCTGTTTTTGTCTCATTAAAATACTTTTTCCCACATTACCTCTGCTACTATGCCTTTCCTTCGTTCCGCAAACAGCACCCGTGACAGGAGGTGTGGTTGACCCCGTTGCTAGGGATGATGCAGCAATTCAATGACTGTGATTGGTTAATAAAAAAAATCACCTCTCACCTCTGTAAAGGTTTTGAAATGTGCTCTTTGTGAAAACAGAATACATGATAATAGAACAAACAGTGAATCATAGTTTTTGTATATGAAGAAATTGTATAATCATGAGTATAGGCTACTTTATGCAAAGTTATCTTAAAGATAATTAAACAGCTAAATGTTGAAAATGCTTTTGAAGCAACCAATTTAAACACAGTAGTTACTATATTTAAGTGCTCACATTTATTTACCGTACTGATTTTTTACTTGTAATCCATTTTAGATTGATGGAAGCGAAATGGAAGCCTCTTAAAAGTCCTCCTCTCTACTCTTAACAATTTTTACCTTAGGAGCTGTTTTTAGGGCTAAGATGTTTTGTGAATCATTTTTTTTATCTTTACTAAGATTTAATCCTAAATTTAAGGGGAAATTCTAAGAAAATGCCCTAATTCTAAGATTTTTCTTAGAATTTCATCACTAGGAGCAACTTTTAGGCTTAGGAAGCTTTGTGAATACGGGCCCTAATGCTTAGGTAATGTCACTACACCTACGAGTCTTGTACAAAGCTACCAGTGGCAAAGTTCCAGAGGTATTCAAGAACAGGTTTGATAACTAGGCAAACTCGGAATACTTTAACCTGGAGTTAGAGTCAGAGTCTTTAAGGACTGTCAGTTTCAGGTGCAATCAGCTGATTGAAAGCCAAGCAACATTATCAGCATACAAATTCTCATAATGATTTAAGAGGAAGTAAAAGAGTGTTGACAGACAAGATGGCAATCCAAATTCAAAAATCTAGACCAGAAGGCAGGATTTGAATTGTATGTTTTCCTGTGATGTAATACACTTGTTGTGTACCAACAGTTAAAATTGTTTAAGCATTTTTAAGACAATTCTCCACAATATTTGTACAAATTAGAACAAATAAAATTAAAATATATTGGCGATTGCACTTTCAATTGCAAAAAAAAAGAAAAAAAAAAGTTTTTTTTCAGTGACTTAGGGGTTATCAGTGCAGCCTCACATCATCGGGGTTGAGGGTTTGAATCTCACCATTAGTCCTTGTCCATGGAGTTTACACGTTCTTCCTGTGTTTGGTGGGTTTCCTCCAGGTAATCCAGTTTTCTCTCAGTCCAAAAACATGCAGTTTAGGCAGAATGGCATTTCTTAATTGCCTGTAAGCTATGACTGAGGGTGTAACTGTTGGCAACCTATCCAGGGTTCTCCCTACCTTGTGTATGCCCTGTACGATAGGCTCCAGGCGATTGTAGTGTACCCCCTACACCGGATAATCTATATGGAAAATGTATGGATGTATCTTTCCTTGTCATGGTGGTATCAACTGTAGCATTACTATGTATTTCACTTACTGTAGATAAAATGCATATTTAAAGGTGGTTTAAAGTACATAAATGGAGCATGAGTAAAGCTTTGAAACATGCATGTGTCTTTCTAGTACAATGTTTGTGCTTTCTAGTGAATGAGTCTGGTTCCCATTTCTTTCATGTACAGTGCATATCTGGTCCTAATGCAAAAATTGGAAAGGAAAAAAAAAAAAAAACTTTGAGAAGCACTTAATTAAATGATTTAGGAAATCTAGGACTAAACAAATAGCCCTTCTGTTAATCACTCAGAGAGCAAACATTAATGATATAACAGGTTCTTAGATTAGATTATCTCTTAAGATCATCTATTCGAGATAATTAGTGTAGAAGAAGAGCAGAGAGCATGTTGTTTCTGTCTTTACACCTCACTCATCGTAGTAATGTGTCACGACAACACAAGCATAAACTCATTTTGGAGTAAAGGGTGTTGAGGTAGTTTCCTTCACTCTTTTTTCCCCCCGCACGTCTCAAGTTGCAATCAAGGAGGAGCTGCGTGTCCTGCGGGGCCTGTGCTGGAACCTGCAGCTCAGATATAAAGCGCTTCTTCGCCATGCACAGGGAAAGAGTGAATCACTGCTTTCGAGGAGGAGTCCAAACGAGCGCACCGTTCTCACCCAAGCCGACAAACACAGACTAGATCATCACTCAGGACAGTGAAGGACAGATTCGGAGCAGAGCACACAGACACACACACACACACACACAGAATCAGGTCTTATCGGAGATTTTTTTTTTTCTTTCTTCCCACAAACCAATCTGCAGGTGAATTCGCACGTGAGCGCAAGCCATAGAAAGTTTCCGAGACAGAGACAGAGAGAGAGAGGGAGAGAGAGAGGGAGAGGGAGAGAGTTTGCGGCAGGTAAAGTTTGGAGCGGAGTGCGCACATGGCTGCCCTGATCAGCGCCTACTCGTCGTGGCCGGAGAGCTTCGAGTGCACATCCCCGGATGGAGACGCAGGGGACGGACGCACGGGCCACCGAGCAGCGGCGGATAAAACCCCCGAGCCGCGCATCCGCAGACCCATGAACGCCTTCATGGTGTGGGCTAAAGACGAGCGCAAAAGACTCGCCGTGCAAAACCCGGACCTTCACAATGCAGAGCTCAGCAAAATGCTGGGTAAGAGTTTAGACATACAGAGATTTATTCTCTTCTTCTCATTATTCTCATTCGTATTTGTCTCTGTCAAATTATTATTATTATTAGTATTATTATTATTATTATTATTATTATTATTATTATTAATAAACTGATTTTTTTTCTCAGATATTTTTTCCCTGACATAGACATTGCTAAAAGTTGACATACTCCCAGTACTGTCCTCTTTTAATTTAATATTAGAGGTTTTATAAATGAAAAAAAAAATCTGTGTATTATTATTATTATTATTATTATTATTATTATTATTATTATTATTACATTTTAAAGGAATTTAAAGGCTTGAATTTATAATAAATCGCCCATGTGGTTTAGTCGGATTTGCGAGGATCACATCAGAGAGTTTTTGTTAAAGTTTTAACTTAAAAAAAAATCCAAACGCTTTGTCGGATTGGAAAGAAACAAACAAATAAACAAACAACAAACCAAAAACAAACAAACAAAACACTGTAAATGTATAATCAACCGTAACTAAAATGGGATCATCCGTAATTCCGACTAGTTTTGCTGATACTGATCGAGATGGTGTAGACGTTTACGGCGGGGTGTCAGCTGAAGTCGGAGAAACTACAATAATAATAATAATAATAATAATAATAATAATAATAAGTGGTATTTATATTTTAGTTTGCACTGTTTAAATCTAAATTCCTAACTACTTTTAAACGTCGTTATATCTTTGCTTTGTCGGTATCAGGAAAATTTGAACTGGCCTTGAAACAACAATTTTACTTTTTTCATGTAATACATAAATGAACAGGAAAAAACACTCTATGTACCTTCTAGTAGCAACATTTCTAGAAATAATCATCGAAAGAATATTGGTTCATTTGAAAGAGCAATATTATATTCTCTATTCAATTCTAATTCTCACATTTCATTATAGTGGTTTACCATAAATTTGGATCTCCTGTTCATGAGATTCATTCTGAATTTGTCTACACTGATACGGTTTATAAAACACAACATTTCAGTATTTTTGTCTAAGCAAATATAGTTTTTTAATTAAGTGTTTCTATAAGAAAAATAATTCTATTGTAAAAATAATATTAAGTATGAATGATCAAGTATGATTCTTTATGTGAGGAAAATAGCAACATGTCTAATGTTTGTACTTTTTTTCCTGGGTTGTGGTAGGTAAGTCATGGAAGGCCCTGACTCCTTTGCAGAAGAGGCCGTATGTGGAGGAAGCTGAGAGGCTGCGGGTGCAACATATGCAGGACTACCCTAACTACAAGTACCGTCCTCGTAGGAAGAAGCAGTTGAAGCGAATCTGTAAGAGAGTTGACCCAGGTTTCCTCCTGCCCGGCATCGGCCCTGATCAGAGCTCTTTGTCAGACCCGCGGGGTTGCTGTCACCCTCTGGACAAAGAAGAAGAGAATACAGTCAGTGGGAGCAATGGATTCTCTTCTTCCAGTTCAACTTTGCCTGGTGTCAGGGTCTTTAGGGACCCTGCAAACTCCA
Organism: Clarias fuscus; assembly: GCA_030347435.1. Lineage (NCBI taxonomy): Eukaryota > Metazoa > Chordata > Actinopteri > Siluriformes > Clariidae > Clarias > Clarias fuscus. The sequence continues at coordinate 16,682,950 of CM059229.1, read as the reverse complement.
GCAGCAATTTTGACACATATCCTTATGGCCTTCCCACTCCACCTGAAATGTCCCCTCTTGATGTAGTAGATCATGAGCATCCATCCTACTATTCAGCCTCCAGCTCTGTCCCCCCCACCAGCTCCTGCTCATCTTCTGCTTCAGGCCCAGAGGAGCAACGACCCACCCCAGCTCACATGGGCAGCCCTCCTCCTTATCACCCTGAGTACTCCCATCAGTCCTCTATCCACTGTGGTAGTACACATCTGAATCACATCCCTATGCCACACCAATGTAGTGGAACCACCCTTATCCCTACTCCTCCACTGTCCTACTACAGCACTGCATTCCCTCAAGTCCCAGTCCACCATGGGCTCCAGGGACACTTAGGGCAACTCTCACCCCCACCTGAGCAGGGTCATTTGGAGACTTTGGACCAGCTGAGCCAGGCTGAACTGCTGGGTGAGGTGGACCGTGCTGAGTTCGACCAGTATCTTAACTCCACCAACTATCATGCCGAACAGGGCAGTATGACCGTGACAGGACACATCCAGGTAACACCAGCATCTACTTGTCCCAGCAGCACCACAGAAACCAGTCTTATTTCTGTACTGGCCGATGCAACAGCTGCCTACTACAACAATTACAGCATTTCTTAAAAAGTGAAACAAACCAAAAGACAATAATTTAAAAGCCAACACAGACAAAACCCATAGACTTAAAATGGGACAGCAATGTGATTGGCAGGTGAATGAAGGAGGAGTGATGTAGAGAGGAAAGGAGAAGCTGCAGAAAGTCAATGGACACCTCAGGGATGCATAGATAAATGTTCTAAAGTTCATTCCCATCTTTGTTTCCAAACAGGAAAAGGATGAGGATAAAATGACTGGAATAACTGTTAGTCCTGCTGAAATGTTCTCAGACTTTGCCAGAGATGCTTGTATATTTGCCCTACAGCTTATTTATGTATCTAAATGTTTTGCATTAATCCATATTGTATTGCTGTTTTTTTAATCCTCTAATAATCATATCTTTAATACAAACCTCATTTTTTTTTACCTCAAGACACCATATTTAATTGAGACTGGACTCTCCTGCGATTTCTTTTCCATCGGACTTGGTGTTTCGTGAAGGAAATTCTGTAGTCTCCCTTTTCTATCCACATCCATATGAATTATATAGTATACTCATAAATTGTTACCAAGAAAATAATAATAAGGAATATTATTGTATGCTGATTTAGGTTTGTGGCATTAATTTAATTTGAATAAAATACCAAATTTCCAATTTGATATCTTCACCGATATCAGTGCGATATCTAAGATTGTAGATCACAAAGAAAGCTGATGTATATTAAAAAATTGGGTTGCTTGTATGATCGTTATGAAGGACCGAGCATTTGGTATTTTTCCCTTGAAAAACTGCATTGTGTATGTCGACGTAAACCTAGCACATTGACAATGTTTATTGTTTCGGATGACCTGAAAAATAATGCTTTGTAGATGCTCTAGCAATTTGTGAAATGTTAAAATGAATGTTCTGAGAAATCAGACAATACAGGCTACAGTGAATAAAAAACATTATAACACTGGTATATCAAAGACTCTTGTTTTGGCTGTCGCAGATAGGCGAATCTTTTTAATCACTGCTTCTTAATCTGAACCTTGTTTCCTTCTTTTGTATTTCCAAAACCAACCTAAATAATGTTTGAGCTTGTGGAGATCAGTTAATTGTGGTGGTTAATTTTATAGTAGTTTATAAGCAATTAATTTGTAACACAAATACCATTTTTAAAAAAAGTCAGTTTAAAAACAAGGTTTTTTAAGTATCAAATTTATTGTTTATCGGTTCTAGTAATTTAAGCATACATTTGTACGAATTGCCTCACCTAAGATTAAGTTTTGTTTGGAGCTTTGATAGTATATGCACCATGGAGCTGGTGGTACCCGCCCTGTGTTGCCAGGCTGGTATGACTACCATGTCTCCTGCTTAGTTTCACTCCTACACACTTTCAAAGGATTGGTATAGAATAGTCTCGTCTCTCTGCATTGCCGCCTCCATTTCCACTGGCCTTTTGTTTGCTGTGTATTATTCAGGGTGTCGTTCTTAAGCAGAAACTCCCCTCCTACTCTACCCCCCCCCCCCCCCATCGAGCCCCCCCCACCCCCCACCTACATTGCTCCCTATTTACTATCTTGCTGATGCAGACTTTCATAATCTCCATGAAATAAATAAATGCACCTCAACCCTGTTGACTGTTTTACACGTTCATCGTTTTTCTTTTTCTCCTGGTCTTTTTTTTCCCCAAAAAAAATTCCTCTTCATTTTCGATAAAAGGAATCTGAAGGGGGGGGGGGGGGGGGGAGCGGGTGGTGGTGGTGGGTGTTTGACAAATCCTGGAGTCTGGCTTGGTCTTCCTGCGTTTTTTGGGAACGGTTGAGTCGCGTTCCTTGTAAAGAGGATGTAGCGGAGGAGCAGTGTTTCCTGCCTGATAAGAGTAAAGCCTCTCTCCGTCAGGATGTTTGGGCCACTGGCTGGTCCGTGCATTAAAAGAGCCCATGGCAAGGGAAAGGGAACCTGCTGTTCATTTTAGCTGGGAGGAAACATGGCTCTCACTGATTAATATCTTACATGGTGGTGTTTTTTTTAGGGTTCTTATTTGACCCTTCTATGGCCTGGCCACACACTGTGGACTCAGCACTGTGGACTCCTTATTTCTAATATGGCCAAGAATATTGAGTTTTTAACATAGTATATATTTTTGATCTGTACGGGTCATTCTGGTTACAGCACATTAAATGACATTTGTTATGTGTCAGCTGTGGAAAATGATTTCGGCCAAGACAGATTGTTGTCCCTCTTGCCTGTGGCTATATGCTTAAAAAGAGATAGGTGTTTTAGAAAAGGCGGATTTTGGGTCAGGGTGCCTGAGGCATGCATCTCACTTATGGCTTAAAACTCACATCTCAAGGGGGCCCACTGCCCCAGGGGGGTAGGACATATTAAACAGTCCCACTCTAATGCCTGATGACAGTACATGTATTTATTTATTTATTTATAAAAAATTAATTCTTCAGTTATTCATCTTGAATGCAATAATTATTCAGTGCAATTAAAAGGAAAGTAAAGTAGTTACAAAAGGCTTTTATCAATTTAAGGCTTTGCTGGAAAGACAAAGAATTCAGTTTGACACTCATGACCAAGCCGCTGATCCACAAGTTGTATAGAGGATATCAAGGAGCCTGCTTGCTCTCAGGAAATGAGGGCAAATGTTCAGCTCATCTGCTTCAGTCTTTGACTGTCACAATATTCTTGGCTCAATACAACATAGGCCAAGAATACACTACTCATCATGTCACCTTGAGAGTGGCCCCTATTTCCACATCCTTTAAATAGGATAAAAATAGCACATGATGTACTGTAAATAATAATAATAATAATAATAATGATGATGATAATAATAATAATAATGATAATAATAATAATAATAATAATAATAATAATAATAATACAGGAATACGCAATTCGCATGAGTAGTATTATTTAACTGAAACATAACATTCTAAACTGAGAATGTATGATTGTCTTCACTTGCCAGATTTGCAGAAAGTCGTGCAGGTTATTTAGATGCTTGTGGATTATCATTTAGAATAGATCATTATTGGGTTTGAGGGCAGATAAATCTTTTGGAAATTCATCTTCTTATTTTTATGAAACTGTCACACTGGCTCTGGACTGACCTGCATTTCTGCATATTTAACACTGGACATTTACCCAAATTTAGTATATAACTACAGTTTATCTGTAATAAAAATAGATTTTTTTTATAAAGGTTGCTTGTCCATTGAGACAAAATGGAGCCTGAAATAATTATTAAGCATGATATTTTACTGTATTAACCTCTTGAGCCCTGAACTCTATTGTTGTGCACATTGTAAATTCTACTGACTGTTTCTCTTTATTCATAGCTGATAACTATAAATTTAATCAGTGTCTTCAACTAGGAAGAAGTTTAGTTTGGCAAAAGAATTATACATAACAGTACAAGGATATATATAGACGATGAAGTTTTTATGAGGACATTCGTGTGTCAAAGGATTATATATATATATATATATATCAGTAATATACAGTATTAAAAAAAAACTTTTTTTAAAAATATTTTTTTTAAACATTTTTTTTAATTATTTAAAATACTTTATTATGGTCTCAGCTGGCCACAACACTAAGATGCTTCCCAAAAGAAAATGATTGATGGTTTACCTGTCATATGCTTCATAAATCCAGTTCTCACTTGAATGCTGAGTTTTTAATGATGGCGTTTCCTGAGCAGGGTCTGGGGGCTGGGAAGCAGCTTTCACACAGATTATTGATCCAGTAGTACCAGCTGGTACTGTAGTTTTCCAAATAAGAGAAGCACAGGTTCTTGAAGTACATATGTGCACACTGGCTACTTTATAACAAACACCTGTAAATCTGCATATTCATGTAGTTATTTAATCATCCAATATGACACACACACACACACACACACACACACACACACACACACACACACACACACACACACACACACACACACACACACACACACACACACACACACACACACACACACACACACACACACACACACACACACACACACACACACAGGTAGAGGTCAACAACATTAAGATACAGGTCAAGAGCTTCAGGCAATGCTCACATAAAAATCTGAATGATTGGATGTCAGAATCTTCTAATTTCCCAGGACTTTTACAAAGGGTTTGAACAGAATGGTTAGAAAAACAAATAACAGTGACTGAGCAACAGATCAGGTTAAGATATTCTGACCATTTCCCCCTGCCCTATTAATAAACAATGCATGTATCACCTGGCCAAAATATATCAACAATTAAATTTAAATAAGCAAATACTTAAAGGTTTTTGGTTGAATAATTACTGCAAGGATTAACATGCATTAGCTGGCAACAACAACCATGTTGGAAAATGGATCCCATGTTCTTGGGAAAGATGTTTCTGTGTTGCATCAAGCAAAGAAAACAACTAAGGTGATTTTAGTTAAAAATACCCAAAGCATTATTAAACCCTAGAAAAATTGCAGATCACATTTGCATTATAAAAATGTTATTATAAAATGGCAGTCGAAATGTTTAATAGCGAAAGTAAAAGTATTCCCACAAAATAAAAATGCAACACAAACTCAGGTTTGGTAATAAACAGCTGTGTGTGTGTGTGTGTATAAGAAAACCACTTGTTAATGATGCTAATCAGAAAAAGGGCTTTAAATTACTTTGCTGCAGAAAGATTAGATTTTGGAGCAACGGAAAACGGACATGTCATCGGATGAGACCAAATATATGCATTGCAGAAAGATGGGTGCTTCATGTACTGTATATGTCATGTTTACTGACCACAGTGACAGCCTCTGAAGCAATTTTACGATCTGTTGCTCCTTCAGTTGGTCAGGTCTAGACTCAGCAATGTTTTGGGGCAATAAAATGAAGTCAGCTGATGACCTGATTGTTCTGAATGACCAGGTTATCTCATTAATTATAATTCGATTTTTGTCTTCCCTGATGACACAGCCTTAGTCCAGGACAACAAGATTCATTAGGCCTAAAAATGTAAAAGAGTGGTTCTTGAAGCATGACAAATCAAATTTTGCAGATAAACTGGCCTCCACAGAGTCTTGACCTAAACCACATTGAAACACTTTTGTTAGAGAAGACTCCAACAGATCATCGTGAAAATATATTCTATATATGTAAATCTATTCTATTCTATTCTATTCTATAGTGATGTTATATAAGGTTCTCTAATCAATGGCATGCGTGATTTTGGCAATGAGTAAAACACAGCGATATATTAAATAAAGGCTAGTAAATATTTACATGTGACTTTTTGGCTTCAATAACAGTAAGACATTTATTCTTTTAATAATATTATTTTATAACAATTGTTATTATTATCATGCAAAAAAAAAAACTTGTTAATGGGGTTCAACATTTTAAGCACATGCACAAATTTGTTGTTAATGGCAACAACATTTAAAAATTTGCACTGCTGTTGTGTGACTCTCTTCTTGAATTTTTGAAAATAGGTTTTACAAGCCATAGGTTTCACAACATGCTTCCCATTTGTATTTTACTTGTCATATTGCATTTATGTAACATTTATATCTATATCTATATTCGTAGTTATTTTAGACTCCTTAAGATGTGCCGCGTTTGTGTCTGCAGGAAACAAGCTGAGTAAACAAATTTCCCTTTTTTAATGACCACTTCTTGTTTTTTTCTCCATGGTTGCTCCCTGGATCAGGTCCAGTGTCAAGTCAGAGACTGTCAGGTAGTCTCAACTATTTCCTGTTTCCCCCATGGTGACGTCACATCGCCAAGCAAATAAACAAGGTGACCTTTGCAGGTACATGATGCTGTGACAGCGTGTGGGCGGCCCTGGTCAACACATCTGGTTAAAGTATTAAGCATCCTCAGGGAGAGGCGATCCTGCTTAATGACATCCCTAACTGGAGACACACTGGCTTTTGCTCTGAACTCCATGCCTGCCTGAGTGCGGAAAAAAAAATGTCTGAACGATAGCATGGGACCGTGTCCGGAAATGAGTATGATAAACAGCATATAGCATTAAAGCTGGTACAAAGGAAGTCGGGAACTTCAAGGAAGTGACTTATTGGAGGTACTGTACGTGTCATGACTGCAGTAACACGGCTCATTGTAGATTATGGGAATCATGACTTGTGCATGTTAGTTTGTGATCTGTCTGTTTCTGACCACTTCATGTTTTTAACGTGCCAGACAGTCTTCTTAGAGGAAAGATCCACTATGAACAACTGATCTTCATAATTATCAAGTGACCTCCATGATCATCAGAGGTGTCACATATTTCACGTCTATTTTCTTTTTTTGTTATCAGTTCCTTAAATTACCCAAAATGCAGCGTGATTGTCTGCTCATGGTGGTACCAGTTGTCATTTACTGTATTTCTTGTTTCATCTCAAATTAAAGTGATTTTTCAAGCTGCATTTTTGTCTATCATTCTGTTTAGCACTCTCACCTCACCTCATGGTCTCTACACTTGGGGAGTAAATTTCATGTTAATACCTCATTACTGCCATTACGTACAGTACCGTAATGTCAGTGTAAATTGCTAACCAGCTGACTCTGTTCTTTTTTTCCTGTAACTTAAATCAACTGCACTAGATAGCTTGGTTTGCTCTCTGCGTGATTTCTACATTTTATTTCTCATTAATACAATATGACACAGAAGGTCATTAGAAAATGAAGAATGAGATTTTTGGTTTGTTTGTTTTTAGAACTGACAGCATCACTTTCGTTTGAGGTTGCTGACAATGTTTTCTTCGAAATGTCATTGTAACTGCAAGAACAATGTCCCTGTGACAATGTGTGACGGTTCTAATGATTCAAGATCAGAAATAATCGTATAGGCTTTTTATTTCATTCACACTTTCCTCTATGATCTTTTCATCAGCACCTTCGAAGTTGATCGGTAGTTTATCCGTCGTGGTCGCTTTTCACGCTATCACATTAATCCAAAAGAAATAAAGAGCAATAATAACCTGTTTACTGCTCATACTTGGCATCGATTACTGGTGGCTGGGGATTATAAGGCTAGCTATTCTCCTGCTCATTGTACTAAAACAACAGACTCGGCAAGCGGTGTTAGTGCAGGCGTGGAGCATGGCTGGTTGAAGAATGGAGCAGATCGGGCCCAGGGCTGTGTGCCATGTGGTAGAGCCAGCACACAGGTACAGATGGGGACCCCTGGAAAACTTAAGGGACGGTGAAACCGGCCAACGGACACCCACCTGTACCTGCATATGAATACACCAGACGTATAGAGAAGAACACATGTTTTCTGCAGATACCGAAGGGTGCCATTAACTGAGAAAATAAGGCTGGTGTTCTTCTGCCAACCCTGGGATCTTCAGTTACCTTTTCAGAAAAAAAGCAATTCCAGCAGCAACATTGCACACCTTGTTTTCTCCTGTTTATTCCAGTAGACTCCAGATGCATACCAATTATGGGAATATTCTGATTTGTTGAATTCAACCTCATTAAAAGGCATAATATATACAAATTTTAAACATTAATTTGCAATTTGTTTTAATAATTCAAATTAGCAAAAAGCTGACACTGGTAAAACAAGTAGTTCTGTCTCATTTGCTGTAAGATCTAAATCTTCTCTGTCAAGACGACATTGGTAATTAGTGCCACTGGACAATATATATATATATATATTGTATGTGTACATACTGTATATGTATATGTATTGTATAAAACGTCTGAAAATATTCAATGCGTCACACCAGGGTCAATGCATGTAAACAGCACAAGCAGAACAGGATCTCCCCGGGGTGCCGTAACTCTTTAACCCTACGTGGAGGAGGATGTTCCTATTGTGCTTCCTAATTGCAATGTGGAGCTTCCATTTGGTCTGTGAAAAAGTCTTGCCGTGTCCTGTTTGCCCATGGGTAGATGCATTCATATACAGGAACTGCAGAGTTGTCAATTATTTATCTAATCATTTTAATTAATCTGAATGCCAAATGTTCAATTGCTGCTTCCTAATATTACAGCTAAAAATGTAAATGAAAAGAAATGCAAGAAAGCAATCATTAATGCGTTTATTATACAAGTAATTTAACTTATTGTTTTGGACATCATACAGTAGTGATGTCCCTACAAACAATAAGTTTGAACATGTTGAACTTTATGTCAAAATACCATTACCTGTCTATTGAACCCTGCCATTGTGACTTTGAAACTTCCTCTAGTATGCTCTATTTTGAGATAATGCATTTTAAAGCTTATTTGCCTTAGATAAAGATTAAAAACAATTTTCACACAAATTTCTTTTCCAGATGTCACATATTTTGTGTCAAATTTTCCATGTGCTGGATTTTCGACATGTCGTACATGTAGTGTGTTTATTTATGTACTTTGTTGGCCCCTGAAAAATTATTTTCCCTATTGTTAAGACAGAGTGCATGTTCGAGTCCCACCAAAGACAAAATTATAATGGTATTTTGATGAGAGGGACAGAAGTTCGAAAAAAGATGCAGTTAGTTGGCATAACAGGTCTCAGAGGAAGCGTGTGTAGGTCCTCATCCTTCCTGGTTGGTAGCTGTCGTATGAGCTACCAATGGCAATAGGTTTATCTCATTAACAAACATATATGTTCATGTTCATACATTTCATAATATCTTTCCTATGATACGTTACTTGAGGTCACGTGTGCAATATCAAAACATGCAAATCTACATTGCGTTCTGAATTGATATTGCACATGTAATTTTTAAAATGCGTCCATATTTCTTAATGAGAAAAACATATTGCCATTGGTAGCTCAATAATCAATAATACGCGACAATAATCATTCAACAGTGGCTACTATTAAAAAAGTGCTTTACAAATATAATAGAATAGAATTGAATTGTATTAAATGTCTTTTTTTATGTGATAGCATATTACTCATAACATAATCAAATAATTAAAAAAAACTTGATGATCACAGGTGAAACGTAGCATGGAAATGACGTCTGGAGCATAAAATTTTTTTATTCTGCCCTCGACTAATATTTCTAGTTATGTTTGTTGTAGATGCATCAAATTCACAGTCTGGTCTACAGTTTACATCCATTTTGGTATTACTTTTGCTCCTGGATTGTTTTTGCAAATATAATCTGCCTACAAAAATGTTATATACTATAAGCGCAATATAGGATGTAGGTAAATTAAAGCACAAAAATGGATTTCAATAATTCTGGCACGGAAAGCATAACACCTCCAGGTCAAGTCATTCTGATCATTAAACTATATTTAGCTCATGCAAAAACTTCAAGGTACGAACTTCTACATTTAAATATTTATCTCTAACTACAGTAAATGTAAAGAAGCCCCAGTTCCTTGATCCGACATGTTTATGTGAGGCAACAGCAGGAGCAGCAGTAACATGCTGACCTTGGCTACTGCACAAAGTAGCTGCACTTCCCCACATGTGTGCAGGCATTTTGTGTGGATGTTGTTGATGTCTGGATGTTGTTGATGTCTGTTACGAATCTCTTCCTGGTGGATGCTCAGGCTCATTTCCTTTAAGACCCTCACATCAAATGAGACTCCTGGAAATGAGTCATAATATCCCCAAAAGCCTGACAGTGTGCCATGACAGCATCTTGGCAGGTGCAAAACAGGATGTTCACTGTTTTTTTTTTTTGACGCAAGTTGTGAACCCCATATGTTGTCATACTTTTTCGCAAGAATGTAAAAGATCAGCGCCAGAAATATTTATGGAAAGTCAGTGAGTCATTAAATCTGTAGCTGTGTGCGCCTTGATTGCCTGAAAAATGTCCACCAAAGTTTACGAAAACATTAAGATATGAGTCACTTACAGATTATTCAATAGCATACTGAACATTTCAATCAATTTATACAAAGAACACTTAATAACTGTATAAAGTACACATGTGAGCAACCTGGAAAGTGCCTGTTAGGCTTACATGCATTTTGCTCTTAAAAATACGCTCAGATCATGAATTCAGGGGGGGATGAAGGTCATAGAGCTATTCTTGATGATGCAGGCAGGGCACTAAGAGGGCATTGTTTGTAGGTTAGCTAAATTTGGTCTTAAAGGTAACACTAAAACTGAAGGAGTTAAAGCATGAACAGAATTTAAAAATACAATTTTTATGCCTGACCATATGACAATGCAGTACAAAATGATGTGCATTTTAGTAACAAAGGATCTTTATTCATCCATTTTCTTGTGATCATTATATGCTGCTGTGGAAGGTCTCACATAGAAATCCTATATGCTGTAGTTTTTTTCTATGATTTCAAAGAATCCCACTCACTAAGTACTTTTATGGAAATTTGGATAACATATTACAATACCTTTTCCTTAGTAGTAAGTCATTAATTATGTGCTGAAAAAGGCCACTACTATCAGGGAACACCATTTCCTTAAAGGCTTGTACTTGGTCAGCAATAATGTTTAGTTAGGTGGTATGTGTCAAAGTAACAACCACATGAATGGCACGACTCTAGATTTCCCAGCAGAACATTGCCCAAAGCATCAAACTGCCTCCGTCAGCTTGCCGTCTTCTTCCCATAGTGCATTCCCATAGTGGTACCATTTCTTCTCCTTGGTAGGGGATGCACATGCACCTGGCTATCCATATGATGCAAAAGGGTTAGATCCAGATCTAGATAACCCTTATCCAGACCAGACCACCTTTTTCTATTGCTCCATGGTGCCTTTATGTGCTTATTCTAGGCAGTTTTGCTGTGGACACTGGTCAGTGTGGGTGCTGACAGCTATGCAGCTACACAGTTCTTTACACAACATATTGGGACGCATGGTGTGTTCTGAGACATTTCTACCTGAATCAGCATTAACGATTTCAGCAGTTTGAGATACATTCGCTCTTCTAATGGATCAGACTGCACATCATAGCCTTCACTCTACGCAGATGTGCATCATTGAGCTTTGGTTGCCCATGACCCTGACACCAGTTTTCCTTTTTAGGGTCACTTTTGTTAGGTCTTGACCACTGCAGACCAGCAACATACTTCAACAGCTGCAGTTTGAAGTTGATGTGAACCAGTCATCTAGCCAGCACAATCTGGCCCATGTCAAAGTTGCTCAAATGCTTACACTGCCCATTTTTTTTCAGCTTCCAACATGTCTACTTCAGGGCCAAAATGTTCACTTTCTGCCTAATAACCATAGTCATAATATATCTATGCATAATCTGTGATATCACAGTCACATAGAGAGCTCCAGGTGTAAGGAACGTGTCTCTTTACAGGTGGATTTAGTCAGAAGTCAGAGTCAGAATCTCTGCTTCAGGAAAGGTTCTAGCCTCTGTTGCTTCCTGTCTTTGCAAAAAAAAAAACATTTACAATATTGATCTCTGACAACACAAAATACACTGTTTATTACACATGTGCTTATTTAGAAAAAAAAAAATTATTTGATTATCTTCATCTGTAAAATTTACACATAGTATACTTTTGCAGTTGACCAACCAAGTAAATATGACCACAAGACTGCAGCAAACATAATTATTGCAAATGAAAAACAAAAGGATTAATTGATGTATAAGGTTAACATATCCTGTTACAGAATAAGAAATTATTTATGTTAGTTGTTTTGTCACACAGTGTATATTCATTATGTGTTATTGCAGAACAACAGCATTATTGGTGTTCAATGGTATACAGACACTACTTTAATTAATACATAGTATTACACATACTTATTTTTAATTAATTTTTACCTAGATTTTATTCTCACTGAAAATTTACATTGTAAACTTTAAAGTACTAAAAATAGTTACTTGGCCATATCTTTGCAGTGTGTGGATACCTTCCTATGTGTTGGATACACCTTGTGCCTATTTTCTTATGCTTTGGAGACAGTTTGTTGTTTTCACCTGGCACACTTTCTGAAGCATTCGCTGTGAATTTTTGATTGCTTTTTGTTGCTTTTATTCTGAACACAATGAAGGCGTTTGCTACATTCAATTCAAGTGCTGTAACAGAGAAAGAGAGCGAGCGAGCGAGAGAGAGAGAGAGAGAGAGAGAGAGAGAGAGAGAGAGAGAGAGAGAGAGAGAAATGGGTCTATTTTTTACTTTTTTTTTGTAACATAATTTGTGATAACCAATAATTTGTGGAACATAGAGGTGTCAAGATCTTTTTAAATATGAGACCAAATTACACACATAAAAAAACAAACAAACAAACAAACAAAAAAATTATATATATATATTTCTGAAAGATATAATAAAATGGTAAATGTTATAGTTGCATAATTATCGTCGCCCCCATTGCTGTGAAACTCCTAAATTATTTTTTCTGGAAAGAGACAGAATTCTTGAATTCTTTACTAATAAAGAATTATATATTATTAGCAAAATTGGTCTGTAGCTGTGATTATAGGGCTTAGTAGATTGCTCTATTTTGCCCCCTAGTGGAATAACAGTGGATAGCTTTTTTTTTTTTAATTGTTCACTTTTGTTACAGTCCACAAGGTATCTAAATTCTGTTGGTGGACTGTATTGCAGGCCTTTATCTTTGATAGTCCGCAGTCTATGTTATGCTATTGTGATATGTTACTTCAATTATCAATTATCATTTAGCAGTTTTGCAGAGGTTACAGTACAATTATTTACAGCTTATGTTAGAGCCACAACAGTTCTATTGTGTAAAATGAATTGAATGAAAATAACTGATTTTGGTTACAAAACACATTAAACCCGGGGCTGATGCTAACCATTTTGGTGCCCTAAGCATAATTGCTGTTTGTAACTATTTAAGTCACCACTTACCCCCTCACCAGACTGGAAATACACATTCTGTTTAAAGAGGACAATATATTATGATAATTATCATGATTATGATGGTCATTGTGCACCCTTCAGGATTTGGTGCCCATACGAGCAGTGTGTGTGTGTTATGTGCATTATGGTAGCGGTGGCACTAACCTATAAATCCAGCCAGATAGACTTTTGACGTAAAGTAAAGCATTTACAAATATCTGTTATATATACTTAGTTTATCGGGTACAGTAGTTAAAGTTACAGCATGTTCAATCTGGCTATTTTCCCATTTGTCTTGAACAAGTTCAGCACGAACAGTAACATGGGATGATGGTTCCCTAAAGGCCTTACGCAGTCACCCATAGCTTGAAAATTTCTGTACTGCGATTGGTCCAGTCTAACTACCCAATGGAAACTAATCCTCCTTAATGACTGACTGCAGACTTTCTGAGCCATGCTTGTGATTTTCTTGTAAAACTAAACAGTGGGAAAGGTTTTGCTATTTGTTACAGTTCGCACTATGTAATATGACTTCCATTTCGTGAAACCAAACAGACAAACAGGGAAACAAACAGTTTCTAAAATTAGTTTGATGTAATTGATGTAAATGTAAAAGTGAGGAAATAATTATGCGCATTGTGTGTGATGCATTTTTATTTCCCAGGAATTATTTAAATTACTTAAACTACTCATTCATTTAAATAAATTAAATAATTCCTGGGAAATAAAAACACTATCAACTAGCAGTACCTGTAAATTTGATATTTCAGTATTGATTATGTCATCAGAACGATGATAACATTTTAGTGTTAGTTATTATTTTTACCCAAACTTTTGTCAGTATTGACGATGCATTAGTTCTACTTCCAATTTTAATGGAAATGAGGAGACAGATGCATTTTTCTTTAATTCTAGGGTTTAGGTCTCTGTAATCGAACAAGGCAAAGATCCTATAAAAATTATTACTGTAGGTTTTTTTTTTTTTTTTTTTTGATAGGCATCAAACAGCAGTTTCATTAACGTATTCTTCAGTCATGACGGTAGGGTCATAGGGTCAAAAAGGACAATGCAAAGCTAATTTAAGAACTTCTTACTAATCAGGTCTGATGTACAGTACTGATGGAGGCGGCAGTGGCTAAGCTCGAGTGTCACATGTGGGGCCTGAGAACTAGGTCTCTTGTTGAGCAGGTGAAAGAGTGGACAAACAGAACAAAACCCAATCCCGCTGAGAGCTGCAGTTTCTTTACTCATCCTTTACTCACTTGGAAAATACTTTTCTCCAGAGCCTTAATGACTGGAGTTCCACCTAGAAAACTTTCCTGTCTTTTTTAGCCAGGGATCTTCCCTTAAAGGTCAATAGGTGTCTATTTATTCAAAATTCTTTTGTCAGTCTGTCATTTCCTGTTCCTCTGACTCAGATGGTGGTCCTTAAAAAAATCTACTAGCCCATTTTGCTTCGCTGTGTGCCTTATGATATAAAAAAAAAAGGCTGGATAATAAATGTGTCTGTGGAAGAATTGAGTCCTACTGAAATTTCTTTACCATTTGAAATTGCCAGAAAGTTGGCAACAGATTGTGTCTTGTGATAAATCCTATGTATTTTACTCATAGGATACTCAACACAATTGCTCTGACATTTGGAACAGCTGGAATTTGTTTTTCAAACACTACTTTAAGCACTACTATGCTCTTCTATGATATTTGAGTTTTTCATAACAAGGTGCCAAAAAGACAAAATGTAAGCCTGAGATTGGCATTGGTAAAATTATTCACATCTGTAACCATGCACCACATTATAAATAATACTTATCAATGGAGTCAAAGAACAGTGTTATGTAATAACATATGATGCAATCTTCAATTCTTTGTGGTCTGCTCTTATTAATTCTCAAGACCGGCAGTGCTAAGTTTAGCAGGACCTGCACTAAACATGTCTCTTTGTTACAGAACGGTGCCGAGCTTGTCATGTGTTCAAAGCCTCAGCAGATTTTAATGCCATCAGGGTGATTAGCTAGGCTTTTAGTTCTATCCTTAGTATCTCAAGGCTCTGAAGAGCAGGGAGTCCCTCAGGTGAAGCAGGGCTTTTAAACCTGGAGTTTGCAGCAGCTCACTGCGGCCAGTCTCAAAAATTTCTATCCTTACTGACACACCATGCTTGTTGACACAGTGAGTATATTATTTTTAATAATTCTGTGGAAATTATTACAGGTTGCTAAATTCAGGTTGCTAAATTCTGTTTGACAAATTTGGAAAAAAATTAAAATTTGGGGATTGTAAAAACTTCAATACTATTCCACTAAAGTGAATGTTTAACCAGGAGGTCTTTGTTTTAAGTCTATTTAAGACGCAACTGTGACTGTTCTCATTATTCAATACAAAAACACAATTGCACTATTGACATTGCTTTTATATAAAAGTTTTATAACTAAAGATTTAAAAAAATAATTATTTTATGTTTCTTTATTCTATTTTTGCATTAGTAAAAATGATATTTCACAATGAAATATTTTAACATAGCTGGAAGGCATTGTATGATGTATTATATTTATTAACCAGTTAACTGATTTATTAATGGATTTGTTAATTATAAATTATTAATTATATATTATTATTCATTAAATTATATATGAATAATTACTATAAGCCCCCTCCTTTGCAACCAAAACAGTAATGACCTGTGTGTTCTGACACCTTTCTATTGGAACCAGCATGAACCTTTTCCTCAATTTAATCTAAACTCGCACTTTGGTTTTACTTCCTTGAATCATTTCGCCATGTTCTGACCACTGCAATCTGGGAAGATCCCACAACAGCTGCAGTTTTGGAATTAATCTGACCAAGTTGTCTAGCCAGGAAAACTGGTAAATTGCCTAACTGGCTAACACGACATGGGTGGTCAAGGCTTACTGATGCACATACAGCAGGAAGCGAAAGCTGGCCCAGAGTCCGATCCAATAGACGCGCTGGTGTACATCAAATGGAGGAAAAGGTTAGTGCTGGTTGTGACAAAAAAGTGTCAGGACACACGGTGCATCACTGTTATGGGGGGACCTTTTGCCACCATACATGATATGGTACATAGATGATACATAGATATGGTCATTGGTAGGTGATCATAATGTTATGGTTGATCAGTGTAAATACACACAAACAATTTAACTGCCTAGATGACTAAATGTCTTTTACAGGCCAAAAAAAAATTTTGTTCTGGAAAAGAAACCTTTGGCATGCAGAAGTTATGTTTTAGACATGTACAAATCAAAATTTGTATTTAAAAATGTGGATGACATTTTTGCAGTATATATGTAGATTATTTTTAAAAATTTATCTTTAAACATCGATTTTTTTATGTAGTTTTAAAAACAAGATAAGAACAAATAAGGCAAGTCAATGCAAGATAGGTACAGTATGTGCCAGGTCAGTCAAACCAGTATTTACTATTTTAGTGTTTTGGTGGATTATATTATATAACATATCCTTATAAATTAATCGCTTAAAAGCATTTGCTGCAGCCTCAGCATGTTATATGAATGTCCTTTTTTTCCTCCTTTTTTTTTTTTACCCAAGTGTAAGCTCATTAAGTCAAAAAAAGCTATATACAGGACAGTATCAGTTTTTTTAATCCCAATGCCATTTTTAGTTTCTCCTCTCTAAGACTTCTGGTTTGTTTGGTTGTAGCGCAGGAATCGTGTATCACATCACACCAAGTCTATCATGTAATTATCTTTGATTATTATTGTATTAGCTCTGGCTTTAGAATTTGTGAAATTTAAAGTCGCATTTTATTATACGTTGTGTTCAATTATGATAATCATTATGATAATTTTTTTTTTTGGATCAGTTTAGTCATTAACTAGTAAACCTTTTTAAGTTGGTCCTAAACACAATGGTGATAATCTGTTTAGGAACAGGAACCTATTTTGAGTTTGCAAAATCTCTGAACAAATCTGTAATTTCATTAGGCTTGAAAATGCTATGTACTAGTTACATAAACTTTTTTGGTACTTAAATTTAGAGAGATTTACCCCAGGTGGCACACTGGTGCAGTGTGGTGCACTGTTACTTCACAGGTTCAGAATACCTGGTTTTGTTCCTGAGCTTGGGTTACTGTCTTCATGGTTTCCTATAACCTTTTCTGCTCAATTAACTGCCCCCATTAATTTTTTTTTAATATGGCATATAACTAAAATCAAAATTACTGATAGCATAAAAAACATCAATTACTTAACCTGATTGCTGTTTTTTTCTTTTCAGAGTACAGAGTGTGTGTGTATGTGGACTCCTTGACTACAGAGACATGGGAAGAAACCGATCCCCCGGAGTAAAATTTCCCAGCCCTGACCTGATGTGACTCTCTTGCTTTTTGACTTTAAACTTACTTTAGCCACGGGGCACGATGACACCCTCCAAGCAGAGATTTCAGTGTTTTGATGCTGTTGTGGATAAGCCATCTTTAACCGCTAGCCATAACTTTGCAGTACCTCACCGAAGCTCGTTAACACACTTGGAGCACCTGGAGAATTGTAGATGCTCCCCGAGTTCAGAATGCCAACATGCCAAGCCCTTGTCTTCAGCAGTCTCAGGAAATTACTCTGCTTTATGGTACCAACCCCAAAGCATAGGCCACCAGCATGCGTCCAGAAGGCCCGTGCGTCCAGAGGGGGATCCGGTGAATGGTATCACACATCACCACCACAACCACCACCACCACAACCACCACCACCACCAATACCACACCCGCAAGCACTCCAAGAGAATTTTGCTTGTAAAGAATAGCAACCCATCCATCCAAAAAACCATTGTTCTGCACCGCAAGCCTGTGCACAGCCTTGGGGTCTTTTTGGATGATGTATCTGAACTTATGCAGTGTCTCATCAGAAAACTGTACACACTGGATGGTTGCAAGGTAAAATCCTATTGTTGTGGGTATACCTTATTTTTCTGAGTTTAGATGCATGATATATGTGGGGAGTTCAAGTCTAACCAGGACTTTTGGTTATTTTTGTTATGCAGAATAACAAAACACAGTAATGAGAGTAAAAAACGACTTTCATTTTTCCATATAAAGCCTTGCTAAACTAATGCACTTATCCCAGTTTTTCACTAGTGCTAGAATACCATCATGATAGAAAGTTTTTTAGTGTGTCAGTGGCATGATCAACCTGCCTTCTTCATGTCTGAAATGTTGGCCTCCCAAGAACTCCTTTAACTGTCCAAACATGTGGAAATTGCTTGGCGCAAAGTCAAGGGAGGAAAAAGTCAGGGGGATGTGGCAATAACTCCCACTCGAGTTCCTGTAATGTGAGAGAGAGATATCTCTTCCGCAAGTTGGCGACAAGTTATCCATCAATTTCAAGGACCATGCATTCCACTTACTGAACGTTCATGAGAACGCCTGCTGTAGGTGCCAAGCCAGCTCGGGTTGGCATTGTCATTCATGGAGAGATGGCCTTCTTTAAAACATTTGCACCTTCCAAATATTTTACTGCGGCTAAAAGTCTGTCACCGTTTATTGTGCTTCGAGTCTTCTGTAAATATCAATGCATTTTATGCCTTCAGTCATAAGAAAGTACCTGTTTGATTTGAACGCCCTTTGTATATCTTCATACATTGGTCAACAATCTCTCTTGACTGAAAAAAAAAGAAGTATGATTTTGCGCAAAATGTAGAATGATTGCCTCCTGAAGAAAAAAAAAAATCAGTAGATATGTCTGGCTGTTGAATCATAGTTATTGAATTTATTTAGGCATAGTGTGAAGACAATGCAAATGGGGCCTCATACAGTAGATGCACTTGTTTTCTGAAAATAATCTACCTACGATTGGCAATCCACCTAGGAAAGTCAATCCACTGAAATACAGAGGCCTCTTGTGGTGAAAACTGTAAATTGTTCTATTGTTTAGTGTACAGTTACATTCTTCACTGTCTGCAATTCTTGTAACCTTTTTTAAAATTTTTTTTAGCTTGATCTAATTTACAAAAAAATGACATAAATTATAGAAGTGCACTACAGTTATTTGGATTGGAGGAGAAGTGCACTGGCTGGTTTCTTTGTGTTAATGTTAAATGATAATATGACTCACACTAGGACAAAACGGGCAACGCTATAAATAAATTGTACAGTAGGGAATAACTACTGCCGGGGGTGATTTAGGTAGATAAAGAAATTGTGGTCTAAGGTTTATGAGGTGGTGCTATCGCGTAGCAGGTGTGGCTATACAGTAGCAGGTGGGAAACCTCAGGTTCATTTTGAACTGATAGTAAAAGTGAAATAAGGGAAGACACTAATAGTAGTATTCCAATTTAAAGTCTTATAATACTGAAGGCACTTTACTACTCATCCCACAAAATGAAGCATTACCATCACTATGATGCATTAAGTAATGTCACCTTGTTATCAAGGGCAAAGTTGAAGAGCTGTTGCTTTAAGTAAGCACTTGGTCTGTAATGTAGAACATGTCTGGAGCTGATCCAGGCTTTTCCTGCTAATCAGGACTGAACTCAGCAGACCTCTGGCTTTTGCTTGGCATTGCTGGCTAAAGGCATGTACTTCCCAGAGAAAACATGCTGTAAAGCAGCACACACCTCTCCACAGGGGCCTGATTGATACAAAACTGCCAGTAGGAACGGCACAAGTGCAGCGCAGCAGTAAATCTTATAAAGGCCCGAGACAGCTTTGTTGACAGTAGTTAAAAGTTTGCCTCAGAGAACACAAGATAAGGTCTTGCAGGATTAAGTGATATACAGCAAAGTGTATAGCCTGAGATAGAGTGTGCCACCACAGTACTGTTCAACAGTGTAACTGATGTTTTACGCTGCTATATAGTTACAATTTTCTTATTCTCAGCTCTTTGATGAATTAAAGTTCTTTATATTTTAATCTGCTTTCTCGATGATACAGAGGTTTGTTATTTGCAGATATACAATTCAAAATTCAGAAAAGTACATATATAATTCTTATTTCTGAGTCTTGTTCTTGATGGTCATTGAATCAAGAATATCATGTCATATTTTGTAGGTTTACACTACTATCTTTTCAAATGCTGTCCTGATATGTTTTCTCTAGTAGAAAGCATTCTGGTAGCATCTTCTCCTGTAGTGATTTTCCAACATGCTGAGAATAACTATTAATCTTGCTCAAATCAGAGCTATTTTGAACCAACAGAACGAGGTCAACGGCTTCCAAACATACAGTGTGAGGCGCTCGGAATCGCATCCTTCAAGGTTTTTTCCATTAACTACTTTTGATTCATTATGTGGGGTGTGTTTTTTTGCGAATTGCAAACCAAGCAAATTTGGCATCAAAAAGTAAAATACTCCTTCTGATATATATATATATTTTTAGAATAAACGATTAACCCTTTTGAGCCATGGTGAAATGATAGGTGAGTTGACTAGTGTACATATTATTCTGTACATATTAACATTATCATACACGAGGTAGCCTTTACTAATATTCAAACAACAATAACAGTAGTGCCATTAAATAATAATTCATTTCATCATCCTATTAACGAGTTAAGTTAATGAGATTCAGCTTTTACTTCATTATATCATTGCTGTCTAATATTAAACATGCATATAACCGTATACCTTTCATACCATAGATTGTATGTTTTTTTTTGTTTTTTTTTTTGTGAATGAATACCGTAACACTGAAACAATATAGTAACCATGTCTGACTGGTTCTGTAAATGAAAAAAGGCTGCTGTATTCAACAGAATCACGTCATCTCAGTGTCATGCCAATAATTTTTACAAGTAAGCTGATATATAAATATCATTACTGGTATTAAACTGCTGTTTAAGTGATTAGTGAGACAGCGTGGGGAAATTAGTAGCACAGATGTCTGCACTTCCTGCCAGCATTCAATATATATGGCTGTAATCCACTATGCCGTAGTTCCTCACCAGGTCCAGGGTTAGTTTAATGTTTTCCCCCCGCTAAGTTATTCTGAATGTATCCTTTTTCCTGATTGCAAATCTACCCTTTTTTTCACATGTAAAATGCTGTACTCTGTCTCAGGTTGACAGCGTTCAGAGTCTCTTACAAGGCCCGGGGATCTTGGTTTGTGTGGGCCGTGAACCATTCCACCCACATTTGTTGGAGAGTTTCCAGAAAAATTCTGAAGATAAACTTCCAAATCTGATATTCAAGTCACGGTCCAGTACCTGCAGTGAGGAACAAGGGTGCAAGAAAAATGGTATGTTAATTAATATTTTGATTTAAAGAATTTTTTTGTTCATAAATCGGACATGAGACATTTATGGTACAATTAAATCGCCTACCGTCTTTGCTGACTAAATTAAAAGGTAAAGGCAAATTTATATGGACATGGATGCAGTAATCTATTGCAGTCTGAATGATTCTACTATTTGATATCATTGGATAAAAACATACGCTGATTGTTTTAGTAAATTTCTTTTTCTTTTGTAAAATAAATAAAAGTGTAGTCCAGTGAAGCAAGTAGAGTATGTTGTGTTTTGCCGGGAAGCTATGCTCTTAACCAAGACACTATTAGAGTTATAAACAAATAATAATAATAATTATCAGCAGTGCTTCATCATGTACATACACAATAATAAAAATAAAGCAATATTTCTGAAACATAATCTTTTGAGATTCTCTAGTAAGGTTGGAGACATGGGTAAAGAACAATCCAGATCAAGCCATTTGACCTATATATATACAGTATACAGTATATAGAAACAGAAATACTTAAAATATCATAAACCTTCACATCTATATTAACTGTCACATTTGTCTTTTATTTATAGTCAACTTTGGACAAAAATCCAAAAAAAGAATGCCAACAAGTTCTTTTCCTCAAGCCAGAGGGAATATGCCGGCTGATGACATAGAGAAGCGAGTGATTGTCAATGAAGATGGTAGCTTGTCAATGGAGATGAAGGTTCGGTTTCGACTTCTAAATGACAAGACATTGCACTGCTCCACTGAGATTAAGAAATCCTCATGCACTTTTAATGTGTCCTTTCCGGGACAAGACAATGTATACTATCCCCACTGTGACCATGTTGAAAGTTGCTCTGAGACAGAGTCGCTATCTGCTAGTGAAGCTGATGATGTTTACGTTGCCAAAGTTTGTCTGGATTGTTTGGAGCAGCCACAGTGGCAACACTGCTGCACTCAATGTCAGGAATATGACATCTGGAAAAATCCAGCCCTTAGTGAGCAGGAAACTCTGAGACACTTTAGATCCACTCGCTTAAGGGGATCATCACATAAAATAAAATGTAAAAAGGAATCTGTAGAGAGTGTGCACACCACATCATGTGAAGAATACACTGAGCATGTAGTAGAAAAGGCAACCTACATTCATCAGACTGTTGGGGAGGAGGACAAGGGTGACAACACGATTCAATATTGTACTGTTAGTCGTTGCTGTAGTCGTAGTGAAGTCTGTACAGTTTCCGCCAATGCAAAGAAAGCAGGCTATACGGATGAAGAGCATGGACAAAACGATCAGATGAGTGTCCAGATTACCCAGGCTTCAATAGAAGATGAAAGGCCTTTGTCTGTTGAAACCAATTCCTCAGATATCCTGGCATCCCTTAAAGAGGATGAAGATAAGGAGGAAACTGATCTATCTTTAAGTAATTCCAGAGCATCCCAAAGTAAGAAGGAGAATGACAAACGAACCAGAAATGCTATAGTGAGCCCATATTTGTTAACACCCTGTAAGCCATTGGAGTCTCCAAAGCAGTCATTATCATCTAGGACATCAAGCACAGGTTTGTGTTCTTCAGTGAAATCCAAAACCTTCAGAAAGGTTGTAGTCAAAGAAACACAGGAAAATGTGGACCAGGATAAAAACAACGCACCCTTGTCTACACCACATAGGCGTCAACATAAAGAATCAACAGACAGGGCTAGAGAAAGTGACATATCTAAAGAGGAATCAGTGGCAACCATGCAGTCAGAAGATGTCTTAAAATCTAAATTTTATTTGTCAAAACAGATACGTCTGAGTCTCCAATACCAAAAAATAAAATGGAAGACCCAGCTAATGTAACAAGTGCCACGTCACCTAATTCAAATGTTTCAGCAAGTCTGTCCAGAGCCCAGAGTGAAATATCGATACATTCCAATGGCTCTACAATCTCAAAACTGTCATCAGATTTAGAACGATTAGCTAATGGGAGTAAACAGACAGAGGAGGTAATGCCTGATGCAATGTCAACGGTATCAAGATCATCACAAACATCAGATCTGGTGACCTCTGAGTTGAGTGAAATGAATGACCAAATAGAAGACAGATCTCCTAGCATCATGTCTATCAAATCTAGTATCTCAGAAGCCACTCCTGTAAAACTTGTGAAAGGACAGTCAGCTGAAAGTCTAAAAAGTGTTTTGTCAACTAAGACAAACATATCCGTCCAATCAAGAACATCAAAATTATCAGAAGGAACACCAGCAGACATGGATAATAGACAGTCAATGTTGAGAGTACCAAGTGCCATGTCTGTTAAATCTGATGCTTCTCTAAAATCTAAAACATCAAGCATTTTAGATATCAGCGCACATGATAGTGATGTAGCAGAGGAGGAAATAAAGGGGCGTGCTCCAAGTACAAAATCTAATAAGTCCAGTACCTCTTCAAGGTCAAATACATCAAAGACTACACCAGTGGCCAATAAGGAGGCAATTGATCCAGAGAAAGAAAGATTAAAAAGGCCTTCAAGTATTATGTCTTCCAAATCTGCTTCATCAACAAAATCTAAACTCAGAGGTGACAGTGATGACACAGCTGAAATGACCAAACAACTGCAAGATAGATATGTAACAAGTGCTGTACCTTCTGAAACCAGGTATTCAGAACTATCTAAAGCTAAAACTTCTGAAGCTATACTAGACAAGTATGGCGATTTTGAAGACAAGTCAGAAGAGAGGGCTTCTAGTACAATAGCCACTAAATTAAATACCCCTGAAAAAGTAAACAAGTCAGACATGTCAGATATGGTGGAAAAAGAGGAAAGACCTTTAAGTGCAACGTCTTCAAAATCTAATGTTTCCAAGAAATCAGGAAAATGCAGGCTTTCAGAAGCAGCACGAGAAAGTGACCATGCAGAAGAAAGACCAGCAAGCATTATGTCTAGTATTTCAGTTAAATCTAAGTTGTCAGTAGTTTCTGATGCCCCGTGTCAAAATGAGGAAGAAGAAACAAAACAAACAGGTAGAAGATCACAAATTTCATTGTCTGTGAAATCTCAAAGATCTAGAAAGTCAATAGTATCAGAGGCTCCTAGACAAGACACTGGCATTGAAGACAACGAAGAAAGAGCACCAAGTGCCATGTCTAGGAAGTCCATTCTTTCAGATAGATCTAACATTGCACCTGATGGAGTAAATAATTCAGGAACAACAGAAGATTTAGTTAAGGAACCTGAAAAAACACATGAAATAACCAAAGATGTCAGAGCTTCAAGTTCTATGTCCTGTAAATCTCAGATCTCCTCTCTGTCCAACAAGCCCAGAGACCAAACTCCGGAGAGAGTACCAACATCTATGTTGGCAAAATCGAATGTTTCTGCAAAATCTAAAAACTCAAAGATAGACCAATCTAAGAAAGAAGGTGAAGAAAAGCATGACAGAGATTCTCCAAATGTTAACAAAGTCCAATCTGAGGAAACTTGCGATATAAAGATAGAGGAAAGGGCACCAGGTGAGGTATCTACCAATTCCAGCGTATCATCTAGATCAGTAAAATCCAGTATTTCAGCTTTGCTTGGTGGACAACTTGCAAGTGTGAATAAAATATCTGATAGTGCTTTAGCTGCTTTAAAAACATGTATGACAGAAAACTCAAATAATGCTGATAATAAAGAGAGGGCTTCTAGTTCTTTGTCTAAAAAATCTCATACCAGGTCAGTCCACGACACTTCGGAAAGAGTTTTAACTCCAGCAAGTGCTTCAGTATCCATTGGGATTGTAGAGGAGTATGATGTTGATAATGCTGACGAGGACAACAGTGTGTCTTTCAGACATTTTAACTCAAAATCTGATGCGTGTTGCAAAGTTTCTTCAAAAAAGATTAAAAACGAATGTCAGGAGAGCACGGAAACACCAGATGACAGAACTAACAGTTCACTGACAGCAGGAACAATTGTTTCAGACAAATCCAAGAAATGTGAATGTTCTCACCAGGACACTTTTCAGCCAATAACAGACAATGAGGTGGCACACAATAAATATGCAAAAAAGAACTCAAAGAAAGCTTCCAGTCAGAGTTTGAGCAGCAAGTCTGCTCATTCAGATTTTGGATCATCTAAAGTTAATTGCAAAAATTCTTCTGCAGTGACTGACAGAACCGAAAGCAATGTGTCCACTACATTGTCACAATTGGAAGTGAATGGACAAAAGAGTAATGCTAAGGCTAAACGTAATGGTGTAGGTGCACGATCAAAAAGTAATCTTTCAAGTAACATGGACTTTAACAAAGAGGAAGAGATTTCAAGGCCATGCTCTGCAGACATCCTCATTACAACAGTTTTAACCAATAATGGCCCTTTAAGACAGAAATCCAAATATTCTGTCATTCCCCACGATGTCTCCAATCGTAGTTCACCTCCCTTGAATGAAAATGGCAATACATTGATCAGAACCAGAGATTTAAATAGAATCTGTAATGGGTTCCTGGCTGCTACAGATTGTAGAAGGAACATCAATGATAACAAAAGTGAAAACAGCAGTATCTCTAGTTGTAGACAAAGCAGAAGTTCTACGGCACAGAAAGAAGATAATGACCCTTCTGAGTTAGTGCCATCAATCCTACCAAGCTCTTCTCCTACTGAAGTAGTGAATGAATGGTTAAGAAAAATTCCAGTCGATAGTGCTCTTTATGATGTGGAGAATGAATTCCATGAGAGCTGTGAGGAACTGTCGAAGATGCCAGTGAACATAACGCAATATGAAAGAGGGAATGGAAGTGAGGAAGATGCTGATGTTGCTCTGTTCAGGCCACAAAATGAGCAAGTAGGAGATGAAGAAATCGAGAATGTTGAATTAGGTTGTATGAAGAAAACTGCAAAAGATTTTGCAACTCTGGAAAGCATTCCACCAAGTACCTTTTCTGATAGTTCTTCCTCTGTCCAACTTATGAGAATTTTACTTAATCCCAAACTTGACAGATGTAATAGTTTACCAGAAGTATCTCATGTGTATGGCCAAAAACTTAGTAAGTCAGCAAGTGGATTTTTAGAAAACTTAGTAAACCTTCAGTTGTTGGATTTTGACCCCTATGATGCAAATAGCAAAGCTGAAAAGTACAATCATCTCATGAACATGCTCAAGTCCCTTTGGGTTTGTGACCCTTCTGACAGAGTGACAATCACACAGAAATTTAGCAATCAAAAGTCTAATGATGAAGAAATCAATATCAAGTCATCCTCAGGAGCAGAAATTAACAGTAGCTCCCAAGACTCCCAAGGAAAGCACAGGGTTAATGAAAGTGTAGTGACTAAAAAAGCCCAAACAAATACCAACACTGAAGAGACTGAGATACTAACAAAAGAAGAAGATAAAACAGATCCAGCTACTCCTGACATTGCAAGCCGGGTGCGGTGGACACCAGACCACCAAATGCAGGACAGGAACACTCTTTCAACTGTCTCAGATTTTAGTCAAGCTACTGATACAGCATCCATATTAAACATGAACTGTGGACATAAAGATAAAGCTAATCAAAAGCTACCTCAACAGGAGGAAGACACATGTTCAGAAACCCCAGCATCAGAGCAAATGGCTGAGTTAAGAGAAAAGGTTTCTCAAAATCCCGATCGTGTCTGGGTTCTGAATCTGTTAAATAATATAGAAAAGCAGTTTATGACACATTATGTGGCTTCAATGGCTGAATTCAAGCTACGCTGGAACTTAAATGACAGTGAGCAGCTTGATGCAATGATATGTGAATTAAGAGATGAAGTCCATAAAAGAATAAAAGCCAGCATAAACAATGAACTCAGGAAAATCCAGGGTCAAGCTGGAAAACCTAGACCACCAAAAGAACCGCTGTCATGTGAATCAAGTATTTTAACTGAACAAAGGCGTAGACGTCTAAAAGTCAGTCTCAACCAGTCCATCACTGATTTAGCAGAAACAACTGATAAGGATAACAAAACAACAGTACTAATTAATGATTTAAATAACCAAAGAAATGATAATGACTACTGCCCATGTGATGCTTGCATTAATAAGAAAATGTCATCAAGACATGTGTTAGCTATGGATGTCTCAGATTCTGCTCCAATGGTGATAGACTTTGATTTGAGAAGAATTCTCAATTTAAAGAGAAATGGTAGCACAGAAAGCAAAGAAAATGGAAATGAAGAAAAACACACATTTGGAAATCTAGCTGACCGTTTTTTGCTTGAGAGTTTAAAGATGGAGGAGACACAAGAGCGGTGTAAAGCAAATTTAAAAGTTCAGAGTGGACAAACAGATATTGAAACTCAAACTAAAATTACAGGAGATGAAGAAGAAATTTGTGATGAACTAGATGAGGAAAAAGAATTTTGTGAAATTGAAACTGTAAGAGAGGAACATGCATTAGAAGCTGAGCATGCATTAGAAGCTGGACCTTCAAGAGAAAATATAGCAACTGGAGTTGGAGAACAGGAAGAGGATGAAGGACAATCAACAGAGAGAGAAGAGACTGAAGTTGAAAAATCAGACGCTGAAACAGGAAATGAGACAGGAACAGATAAAGCGTCAGACAAAATAGAATCCATGGGAGAAAGAAAAAGTGAAGGAAATGAGGCTACAGAAGGAAAAGATTCTGAATCTGACCTTGAAGAATTAGGAGAAACATCTGATGATGGAAAAGAGATGCACAAGAACACTAAAACTGAAACGACATGGACAAACATGCTAGCAAAACATGATACAGCAGCAAAAACAAAATCAAATAAACAGGAAGTAGTTAAGAATGCAATAGCCACACCTGCAAAAGAGGAAGAACCAAAATCAAAGTCAGGTGGAATAATTCATCCAGAAGATGGAAAAGAAGAAGATGATACTATAGAAGCTGAGAAAACTAAAAGCACAGATAACAAAGAAAGAGATGATGATAAGTCAGTTGAGGAGGATTTAGTTATAAAGAAAACAAGCAAGGAGAGTGGAGATGACTTATTTGATGAAGAAAGGACCAGTGATTCTGCAGAAGATGAAGATGTAACTGAGCCTGAGTCTGTAGAAGGGGATCATCCAATGAGTCATGAGTCAACAAAAGAAGAGGAAACAGACAATGATGAATTAGATGCTGAAAAAAACAAATCAGAAACAGTAACAGACGAGGAACCTGGTGACAATGAAGCAGCAGAATATGGAGAAAAATGTTCTGATAATACATCAGATAGGATAGAAGTAAATCAAGTCAAG
The DNA here is from genome assembly GCA_030347435.1 of Clarias fuscus. Lineage (NCBI taxonomy): Eukaryota > Metazoa > Chordata > Actinopteri > Siluriformes > Clariidae > Clarias > Clarias fuscus. The sequence continues at coordinate 16,654,211 of CM059229.1, read as the reverse complement.
ACTGGAGAAAATAGAGAAATAGATAATAATGTAACAACTGAAGATGGAGACACTATTGAAGGCCAACTGGCAGACACTGAAGAGAGAGGTGAAGATAAAGAAGATGATGATTGTGAAAGTGCAGAAGATGTTGAAACAAGTAAGCCTTCAACAACAGAAGATGCATCTGATGATGAATCGGCAAAATACAAAGAAACTCCTAGAAACAAATGTGTTAAAGATGGAGAGACTTCTCATGATGGAATTGCTGACAATGAAGGAGCAGATGATGCTGTGTCAGGTAAAGCTGAAATAGCAGAAGATAGAGATACAGATGATGAAATATCAAAATTTGAAGAAACACCTTGTAGTGAACCAAAAGATGAAATTAAATCCATGATCACAGAAAATGAAGAAACGTGTGGTGATCAACAAACATCAGATGATGAAGCAGTTCCAGCTGAAGAAGAAAATGGAAATGAAGAAGAAGAAGATCAAGGCGATGATGATGATGATGATGATGATGATGATGATGATAATGATGATGATGATGGTGAAAGAGCAGAAGAATCAAAGAAGGCTGAAACTGAGGTAGAAGAAGAGGTAGTTCATAATGGAATAGTTGAAGTTGGAGATGAATCAAACAAAGAGAATGTGCAGAAACTTGAATGTGAACAGTCAGAGGATGGAAAAACAGCTGATGGAAAAGCAAATGAAACTGCAGAAGATACAGAGATGGATGGCAGTCAAACGGAGGAAGAGGGAGAAACAGCTGATAATGATGGAGACGATGGCGAGATAGACGATGAAGGCACAGCAGAAGAAGCAGAAGATGAAGACACACCAAATGACAGCACAGCTGAGGATGGAACAGCCGATGAAGAAAAACCTCCAGAGTCTGACATGGAAGAGGTTGAAAAGACAACTGAAACCGAAACGGAAGATCATAAGGCAAAAGAAGACAATGGAATAGCAGATGAGCAGACTGGCGATGATGAAGTAACTGATAATGAAGCAACCACTGGAACTGAAAATGAAGAGAATGTGGAGACAGCTGAGGCAAACACAGAAGATGGAGAAACAGTTGACAGTGGAACAACAGAAGATGAGGAGAGAAGGGCAGATGTTGAAGAGCTTTCTGAAAATGCAATAGCACAAAATGAAGAATCTGCCAAAGAAACGACTGATGAGTATGAACAAACAGATGATAGTGACACGTTAGAAAAAAGAGAAACAGCTATAAAAGTGAATGGAGAAACACATAAAAGTTACATTGCTAAAGCAGATACACAAAATACAGAAAAAAATATAGAAACACAGAATCTAAAGAATATGGGTATAAATCAAGAAATAGAGACATTTATAAGTAACAGATATAATGGAAACACTCATTCAGTAAACACTGAAGAGTCAGATGAAGGAGGCGATGAAGATGAGGATGAGTCTGAATCAGTTGTTAGAACAAAACATAGAGCTCAAGGGATGAAAATTCCCGCTAAGCAGTCTGCAAAATGGTTACAGTGTAAAGATGGCCAAGCTGATAAAAGTACAACAGCATCATTTATTTCTACTGGGAAAGTGTACACAGGTTCTGAGGATGGAGCAGATGCTGATGGTGAAGATTCAGAAACTGAAGTACACAACAAAGACGGCAGTGTTAAAAAATGAGGACGAATAAGGCTAAAGAGAAAGTGGAATTATTTCACAAATGTGTTTGAAAAAAGCGAATGTTATTATACTGTAGATGAGGAGGAGATCAACTTCATAGTCAAGTTTCCAAGTAGTTTATTATTTTTGATTAGCTGAGAAGACAGAAAAATGTTCATGATCTCAAAAAAAAACAAAAAAACAAAAAAGAAACAGGATATATCACACTTCAAGCTCAGATAAGTAGAACCAAAATGTACAGTAGGTAACATAGACAACGATCAACCATAACATAATGACCAGCGACAGTTGAAGTGAATAACATTATCTCTATAGAAGTGGGTGAGATATTTATTAGTTAGCAAGTAAACATTTGACACAGTGAAAACAGAAAAAAATGTAATGGCAAAAATGGACTGGGGTAGAGCATCATAAAGTGCAGCACTTGTAGGATGTTCCTGGTGTACAGTGGTCAGGACCTACCAAAAGTGCTCCAAGTAAGTTAAAATGATAAACTTGTGACAGGGTCACTGACAGCCGAGGCTCATTGAAGCATTTTTGGAGCCTGCTATGACGGCCAGATACCACAGCATATCTTCAGAGGTCTAGTGGAGTCCCTCCCTCGGTGGGTAAGAGGGTCTACTACTCAATATAAGGCAGGTGGTCATATATAGCATGCTTGTATATCAAACCACTCATAATTTGAGGATTTCGTGTAAATGTGACATTGCATTGTCATTAAACAATTTAATCTCCCCCACTGCTACAGCCTTTTCTTCATGAGGGTCGCTGTTGCAGTACAGTTACTAAAGAACAGACACTACACTAGGACACAATATAAAAAAATGTTTAATGCGCACACACACAAACATGGTCAGAATTTGATAGTAAATAGTACACAACGCGCACAGATGTCGACTATACGAGTGACGCATGTGCACTGAGACTGAGCATGGGAGATGATTACCCACAATAACACAGTGCATGAGAGAGAGGAACCATAGGCTCAGTTGTGATCATATGATGCTCGGCAGACAAGGCGTGTGTACTAATTATTATATTAATATTTACTATTTTAAATCTTGCAAAACACTCCCAGACAAAGTTACTTGCAATCCCAATGTCATATATATATATATATATATATATATATATATATATATATATATATATATATATATATATATAATAAAAACATAATATAATAAAAATCACCTGATCATAGTGGATCTTGGTATTATAACCTCAGATTAACAACAGCATACAACTTTTTTTTCACTGTTCCATCATTTATTTAACAAAAATGAAGTGAAAAAAGAAAGAAAAAACATGTGAGCGATACTAAGTACCCCTTTGCTGCTTTCACAGGATTTAAGAGGTTACACTGCAGCCAGGTAGTGCTAATCACCACCCCTTGATTAACTGATCTTCAGCAGGTGTGCAGACCACTAAAAAGATATGTATTTTTGCCATTTTGCTGTTCTGGATACACAATGCCAAGAGAGAAAGACATAAGCAATGGTCTAAGAGCATTTCTGTTTCTGCAGATAATAAAACCAATTTAAAGGCTATTCGCAGTTAAAGAGAATTTAAGACAGCTGGCAATCTTCCTAGAATGAAATAGAATTAACAATTCGGACAAAAATAAAAAGGGGGCACTAACTTTTACACATGACTACAGGTAACGTGATTGATTAAAAGTGAAAATATTAGTAACCCTGTTCTAACTTAAAGATTGATTCAGATTATACAAGTAAACAATAAATAAATAAAAATATCCATAAAAATGACAAGTGATACCGTTATTGTTAACTCACAAAAAATGCAAGATTTTTATGAAATCTCCAAAGGAAAATCTTTACTTGTTTAGATGTTTCCAACATCTTGTTTGTTTGTATACATGTATATTTTTAGATCTGCTTCATAAAAGAATAGAACAGAAGAGGTATGCATTGCACTGCTGGCAGATATTAGACTGATTCTATAATTGCAATGAACGAATACTGTGGTTCCTAATAAAATGAATGTATACTTAATATGGTGGCATGGTGGCTTAGTGGTTAGCACTGTCGCCTTTCACCTCCAGGGTCCGGATTCGATGCCTGCCTCAGGTCTGTGTGCATGGAGTTGACATGTTTTTCCTGTGTTTGGTGGGTTTCCTCCCACAGTCCAAAGACCTACAGATTAAGCTAATTCGTGTTCCCAAATTGCCTGTACTGTGTGCCTGAGTGTTTGTGTGTATGTGTGTGTGTGTGTGTGTGTGTGTGTGTGTGTGTGTGTGTGTGTGTGTGTGTGTGTGTGTGTGTGTATGTGTGTGCCCTGCAATGAATTGGCAATCTCCGCAACCCTGCATACGAAATAAAGCGGAATAGATGATGAATGAGTGAGTAAGTACTGTATACATAGTAATATACGGCACATATCGACCTTAAATAATCTGCTTGCCATTCTTGTATATCAGAATGAGTAACATACATGACCTAAAATTATTCCTATGATAAAAGTGGATCATTGTAAACTATTATTAACATACATCACTCCTATGGAAGAGCAGTGTATACAGACAAATTAATTCATAATCCATGTAATTTGATTTGTGTTCTGATCAAATGTATATTTATCATTATGAGGTCCATGAAGATGTCTCCGTAAAAATTGGAAATAAATTAAAGCAATTTTTAAGCAGTTCTTCAATTTTTTAAGCAGTTTTAAACTATACCATATTTATCATCTAATTATGGCATTAACACTTAATGCCACTGATTTGCCGGCACATGACCCAATAAAATCTCTTCTGACTTGCAAGAAGTAAAATTCTTCATCATGCTATTTTTTCTGACATTGAATGCCCCCCCTCCCCCATAGGTTTTAAACAAGGAAGTAATTATTCCACCAGCAGAGACTTTATTTCTGAACCTTCTATTGATCATCGCACGACATCTATGACAAAATAAAAAATGTCTCCCAAAAATATTGAAGGAGAAAATCAGCAAACTATTAAATATTTGCCCCACCTCATCCATCAACTGGAGTACCCCTAGTTATGAGTCAATTCCCAGCCTTTGTGACACCTGAAGCTGCATTTTCCTTTTTGTTTCCTAACCTGGTTGTTTTAACAGCCTGGTCAGTTTATTGAATGGGGGCACAACCTAAGGATCCTGTAACATGACAACTGCAATTACTCAGGACCCCCAGCACTGGATGGACAAGAACAAGCTTGTCTTAATGGAGTCAGTGACTATTTAATTGGGAAAGCCCTTATTCTATCATCTACCTATTTTTTTTTTTCAGCTAACTTTCCAAAGATCAGTTATATCTAATTAAAATGAGTATGCATGTGAATATTAATAGTTTAACTCTAGCACCAAATCATTATCTTAATCATTTACCTTCCTTTCTTTACCTTGCTGCAGATGCCTATTTAGCTAAACAAAAAAATTGATATGTATATTGTGGTGCGTTTCATTAATTTCTGCTGTCTCAGAGATATGGTAAGTGTGTATCTCTGTATTTAAAACAGAGACTGAGATTCCTCTGAGACTTCATTCAATGCCTCAGAGGTGTAAGGCCCCACTACTCCACTTTGATGGATAGTCCTCTCTCTGTAAGTTTCCATCCACTTCTTCTGGAGGGGATATGACATAAATAATTGGTGTCACTCCCATCGATCGGGTGCCACACATATGAAGAAGGGGCTAGATCAGCTCACACATTAGAGCTCAGTCCCCTCCATAGAAATGAGAATGCTTTTAGAGTGAAATCTAGTATTAATAGCGTACACAATATTGTCAGCTGGACAGTACAGGTATATAGTTGGAGAACATTGATTTTGCATTCACCTAAAAAAACAACAACATTTCAGTTAATTATATACACACATTTGATATTGGTGAAAATATGCATAATAACATATATATAACAACAGACAAAAGAAATATTAACTGAACAGTTTTAAAAGTAACTTTTGGACAGTTACTCTACACATACACAGGATAAGCAACATAGTCAATGGATGGATAATGAAGATGTTAGAAAAATCATGGCTTGGTATGTATCTCCGCATTGAAGTCCTGGTTTAGTACATTTTCCGTAGAGTGAAGTAAAAAACAGACATTTCTTTTCACTTTTATGAATTCAATTTGTAAATATATAAACTGGTCATAATTTCCTAAACACATAAGGGATGCACAAAATGGCACATGCAGTACATCTAAAAAAAGACATTTATTTGTTAAATCTGAAATACTGACTATAGAGATTGTTGTTTGACAAATAAAATATACTGTACATCACTCATCCAAGTTAGCTACCTAGCTTATTGCTAACAAAACACAAACATGGGTACGTCCAGTTTCCCACATTGTCTGCCGAACATGCTGAAGTCAATATGGCTCATTCGATGTGTGAATGATCATTCAGGATGTAATGCTGAATTATATTTTAAGTCAAATTGTTTGTCTGACTTTTTAAACCAGTTCAAATTCAATATCTCTAAAGTTATATGTAAATATTTTGCTACTAGTCCTTAGCGTTCTGCCCTTTCCATTAATTAAATGTAATCGAAATATCCTCAACCAATAGTTAAAGCTAGATTGTTTGTTGCCTATGTGCACCAAACTGTATGTTACAAATATGTGTACCATTACTGCACACATATGAGGACAGTGAGGACAACAACAACAAAAGTGTGTTTTTCTGTCTATAACCTAAAGTTTAAGAAACCAATAACATACTATACAAATCAAATGTTTTTTTAATATATATATATTTATTTTCCAGTGAAAATAATGTTGAGTTTCACTCACTCAACAGTGAGTTTCATGCTTTGATAGGTTTTTTGATATGTGCGTTCCAGAAGGATAAATTTGAAATTAGATATCATGTAGATATCGTGTGATGTTCTTGTTCTGCAGTTAGAATGGATTATTTTAGTAGTTTAAAGTTTCTCCCTATTGAAATTCTAGGGATTATCAAAAAAAAAAACATACAAAAGGGAAACACAGTTCAGTGAAATGATGGTCTGTACTTTTTAAAATTCAAATTCAGCATGTAATGTGTTTTTCTAGCATGTAAATAATTTTTCTGAAAATGATTCTGTTAAATGTGAATGCTTTGATTGATGGAACAGACCAAAAATTATGTATAAAATGAACCATCAAAAGCATGAAAACAAAACAAAAAACAGTTCCGCCAGGGTAATTACAGGTGCAAAATGTTTGCTGGCAACATAGAAACGTCTCAACATAGACCCACTCACACTGTATTCAACGCCAATCTTGATTACCACTTCCTTTGCCTGTAATCTGTTAATCACTTAGCAAGCATTCTCATAAGACATTCAAGACAAGTCGTATAAAGCCATGTTTGCAAGCTATAGGAATACGGTTCTTTATATTCGGACACTTTACTAGATTAAAAGTCTAAGAAGTGTGTGAAGTTAAGGTTGAAGTGTTTGAGATTTGAAACTTGGTTTCTACAGTTACCCAGGCCTGTCTGGAATTGTAGACAAATAAGACAAAATACAGGAGGAAGCACCTGCTTGCTGACGGGGAGCTATTTCCACCCTCGGTGCTGGGAGACGTAGAGCTCTATTCCGGTGGATAGCACAGGGGGCTTTCCCTCATTTTCCCTGTTTACCTTCAAGTGCAGTGCCAGTGTCCAGCTGCGCAGATGTGCACCCGGCATCTCCACACTCCCAGGCCTCCAGATGTTTCACACAAACAAGTATGCCAGCTTGTTGACGGGGAGAGGTGACACATGAGCATCTGTGCCAGAATTTCCTGCTTTAAGCTTAATGCATTGCACAGGTGGGTGTCACAAGTGCAGGGCAGTTACTCGGTGTTCTGGATTCTTCGGCATTCTTGGCCTTTATTCCTACTTGGTGTTTTATCGAGAGAATTATGAGTTTATTGTAGTTTTAAAAATACTACCTACTCCATGGTGTGCCTGGTATTAAAGTTCTTCAGAAAAGGAACCGTGTGCACTCAACCTCTATTAGACTGTCAAAGCTGGCATGGCATGACCTTTGTTTTTTATAATATTGGTCTATTGCCAAGGCCATGTCTCCTCAAGCCATCAGCTGTAGACAAAGAGTGGTTCCACAGAGGAAGAGCGATGTGTGAGGTTATCCTCGGAGTAACAGCTAAACAACTGCCCTTCGAGCACATTGTGCAGTTTATTGCTGAGTTGATTTGTCCATCGTCTCCTATAATAAAGGGAGAATGAATGAGTGAGAGCCTGTCCGGTTTGATGTGTGAGACGGTCGGAGGAGTTTTCCCACACGGTGAGAGGAAGAGTGAAAATGGTCTCACACTATGTAGCTTCTCCCCCTCTTCCATTTAGGAAGCACCCAGCACAGTTATGAATGGGGTTTCTCTGCCTTTGTCCTCAGAAGGAGGAAGATTGGCACAGTTTGCACTAGGTGCGTGAGTATGTGAAGGTGATGTTGATGAGAAAGCGCTACTTCACTTTTACCAGGCTATTCCTTATTGTTCTTTGAAAGGTTATGCCTCCTGTCCAACATTCACAAACAGCAATGGGCTCATTAATAAAGTTGATATCAATCAGTTTGCTTAGGTTGCTAGTATGGCTTGCAGAATTTATCATAGATGTAACACACACACACACACACACACACACACACACACACACACACACACACACACACACACACACACACACACACACACACTGAAATGGAGCAACAGAGGGATAAATTTTGCTGTGTTAGCATATGCTTGACAATATGTGCAGAGACTTTTTCTTTCTCTTCTTTTCTATTTCTTTCTTCCCTATTTTCCAGTGCTATTCAGGTTATACTGGGGAACAGGATGCAGCGTCTGGGGACCTGAGTTGTAGGGACACAGCATCCGCAGACCCTGGGAAAATTAGAGACGGGGGGGGGGAAGCATCAATAACCAGGACACCCTCAACAAAGCTCCCATCACACACCTGCAACAGATGCTGTCAGAGAGGCCCCTCTTGCGGAACATCACAAACACAGGTGGTCTCGCACAAACCCATGATAGCTGGGCCAGAAATTCACGCTTCTGTTCTGTGAGCATGCAATCAAAACCGATTCCCATAAGAAACAAACAGGAATGCATAGGAAGCAAGTTTGATTGTTCCTTGATATCATATTGTTCATGTATGTTTTCATATTAATCTGATCGATGTCTTCCTGATTTGAAGGAAAATACATTTGTTTGGAAAGACATTTGTTTAGGATGAAACCATTCATTTATTCATTCATTCATCAAGACTCATTGTTTAATGGGTAATTTCCTCCCGTCTGTTTCCTATGGAATCCCTTGGATGTGTGAACATGAAACGCATGAAGAATAACAATTTCATCTCGTAAGTGAGTGAGTGACTAGGACATTACAATATGTATGAACATGGAAAACAAGGTTATGCTTCTAGGTTGAGCTTCTAAATTATGAACAAATACAAACTCTTCACATTTCTGTTTTTAAAATCCCTACATAAAAGTGTCACTGCTGTCCACCAGAAAACCTGTACATCTCCAAATCCCAAGACTTCAAATCCAAAGTGGGATTTCAAATGAACAGCAGTTAGAATGTAGCAAATAATTAAATATATTTCAGTAAATCACAGCTTTAAAAGTGGTCATGTGGACAATGTTGTAAGTCAGACAGATCCTACACAGTGTACAGTATGCAAGAAAATCATAACATGAAATACAGAAATATAGACAACAGGGAGTAATTTTGATGGCCTGTATGGAGCTTGACATGGACATGGGACAATGTCCACATGCAGTCACATAAGGACTTCAGTCCTTTAAAAAAAAAGTGTCAATTTTGTTATTACATATGCTTAAATAAATAGCTGAAAGCTAATGATCAAGTTGGTTTAATCTGTTATAATCTGTTAATGTGATATCTTCAATTACTGCAAGATATGTCAACTAATATATCATGCAAACATACAATACAATTAAAGTTATAGATGTTTTTAAACGTATCCTATTTGACAAAGCGATAGACGTTTCACAGAAACATAATGTCAGAATTTTGTTAAAATACTTTATTTTAAAGCATGTTTGTACATGCCAAAAATATATATGAACACCTGATTGAGTCTTGATCTCAACCTGGTTGGACACCTTTGAAATGAAATGTACAGTAACACTGACTGAACTGGAACTAGGCCACCTCACCTCACACCAGTGCCTGACCTTTTTTACACTCTTGTGGCTGAATGAGCACAAAGCCATACACCGCCACATTCCAAAATCAAAACAAAAGCCTTTCCAGAATAGTGGAGGTTATTATTACAGCTAAGAAGGACTACTTTTGGACTGGCATGCTCAAGAAGCACAGATATTAGTCCATATGGTGTATGTTTTGGTAGTTGTACTGTAACAAATTGTCTAAGCTTTGTCTTTGTAAGGAGAAAATGGCAGCATCTACACCATGTTACTAACTATTAGTAAATGTAAAAAGCAAACCATACCGTGTAAAACAACAATTTTGCAAGTGAAAGATCATGATGAAGAATGCAAGGGGTACTGAATGTTAATGAAGAAATAGCATCATTGCATCATTATTTCAGTTGCGGTGTGATTTTCCTGTAAGGCTGGGATTATTTCCTACTACTGTATGCTACTGTTAATATGTAATATCATGATTTGTGAGCTTTGCTGCCCTCTAGTGGGTATTCCTGCAAATAATTCCTGCAAAAGAAAAAGGAAATATGTTTTCAACCAGAAGACAGCAAACACAGAAAATATGCTGATGTCAGTTTGGGCCCTAAATATTTGTTGAGTTAGTGTGTGTGTGTGTGTGTGTGTGTGTGTGTGTGTGTGTGTGTGTGTGTGTGTGTGTGTGAGACATGTGAGGGTTAGTGAGTGTAAGAGAGAGAGAGAGAGAGAGAGAGAGAGGTGTGTGTGGTGTGCGTGTGTGTGTGTGTGAGAGAGAGACAGAGAGAGAGAGAGAGAGAGACGTGTGGGAGTGTCAGTCTAAATGCATTTGTGCATGTTTGTGTGGTGTGTGAGTCTGTGTGTTAACATTTGTGATGTGTGTGTTAGTATGTGTGTGATGTGTGTGTGAGACATGTGACTTGTTTGTGTGTGTATGTGTCTACAGTATGTGTACAGTACAGTATGTGCGTATTTCTGCATGTGTGCGTGTGAGGGACAGATGTGAGTGTGTGTAGGTGTATGTGAGTGTGAGAGTGTAAACATTTGTAATGTGTGTTTATGTATGTATGTGTATTTATGTATGTATGTGTGTAAGTGTATGATGTATGACTGAGTGTGTGCATGTGTGAGAGATGTGTGTGAGTATTAACATTAGTGATGAGTATGTGTGTACAATACTATGATGTCACTCAATGTGATGTCATTGAATGTGATGTCATTGAATGTGATGTCATATTAGTAAATGTAAAAAGCAAACCATACTGTGTAAAACAACAATTTTGCAAGTGAAATATCAATATAATATAAATTATATATAATATAAATAATATAATTATATAATATAAAGACTCAATATAATGTCACACAGAAAGTTAATAACCACTTTTCAACGCAAGTTTAAGGCATCGTCACGGCTGACATGTTTGAGATATTAAAAATCTAAACTTTTGCATCCTCAATGTCTTTAGATCACGTAGCCCTGGTTTGGTGGCGATCGTATAAATTACCTATAAAATCCCTCGGGTGCGGTTTTGCGAACGGCCCAAAATAACTCACTTCCTGTTGAGTTGAGCCGATGGCATGCAAAAGTTGTTCAGTTCAATGAGCTCTAAGTGTGTACTGATACGTGTAAGTGTGTGTAAGCTATGTTGCACAATCTCATGTGAGGAAGCCCATGCCTGGTGCCCAGACTCTCAGGTATCTTAATGGCAGCAGATTCCAATCTGTCTGACAATTTTCATGAGTTTTTGAGCATTTTAAGACCCCCAAAAAGGCAGGAAAAAAATCTTCAGGAAAACAAGAGGGTCCTGCGCACCCTATAGTGCTTGGGCCCTAATAATCACATGCACCATCAAAGATTTCGGGGCATTGCCATTGCTAGGTGGAGAGCTGACTGTTTTTAAAAGGTGTTCTGTTATTTCTGAATTATTTGTTTGAGTTAATGAGTAAGTACGGGTTCTAGTACACTTGATTTTGCTGATGAGATGAGTGAAACTAGTTCCAATCTCCTGAAGAGGAGTAAGATTCTAAGTGCTGATCTGATATAGTGCTGCTTATCTGATGTAGATTATCACCAGCATCATTATTTACTAAATTGATTTTAAAGCCTGAATCGTTTGCCTGATACTTTAAAAAGGAAGTCCTCACTACTACGTTATTGGTGTGAATGCTTCTGTGGTGGCCTTATTTCTAGTTATTTTGCTACAGTATTAAAAAAAATCTAAGATTACAGTATATTCTTATCTTCTAAAAGAGAGGAGAGATACATTGATCTAGAAGCACATCGATTTAACATTAGAGCTTTTGTTTATAGTTTAGGATCCTGTCCGTCCATGTGGTTTGAATACTACCAGTTTAGTTTGACACTAGTTTTTGAGCAGTCTGTTTTAATCTAGCACTTATTAAAATCCTAATTAAGAGACCTGACCTTAACCCCTGTAATTTGTCCAAAAATAGACCAATATCACACTTCCCTTTTATTTCCAATATCCTAGAAAAGATTGTAGTAAAACAGCTATGCTCATATCAACACAGGAATAACATTCATGGAATGAAAAAAATGTTTGTAGGAGTTATGGGAATGGCCTTCTCCTGGCTCAGATGTCATTTGACTGATCATTATCAATTTGTAGATGTAAATGGTGACTATTCTATGTGTACTAAAGTGATGTTTGATGTTCCACAGGGTTCTGTTTTAGGTCCACTGCTGTTTTTCGCTCTACATGCTTCCTCTAGTTTTTCTATAATTCATAAGCATAGTGTTAGGAACCTCCACTAGAGGTCACTGTTCATGTCTATCTGTTTGTAGTTTTTGTTGGTCGACTCAGTTTCCCAGAAGGCACCTAGGTCAGGTGATAGGGCTCACCTGAACCGAGGTGGCTCATTAAACATCTTATAAATAGCAGTTTGTTCGGGGAAACTGGGTCGAGCATTATATCCTTGTCAAGTGGGCATTCCTTTTGTTTGGTTTTGTTTCTTTAAGTTTATATTTTGGTTTATGTTTGTAACCTTTGTTTTCAACAGGGCTCTTATTAGTTTTCTTTATATTCTGTGGATATGGATTCATGGAGCTGCCTTGTTCAGTGTTTAGTTAGGCTGTGTCTCCTCCTGTGTAAGTACTGTTCTGTGTCTCCCCAGTGTCAGCCTTCTTGTTTAGTTCTTTGTTTGAAGCTTCCCTTGTATGTGTAGCCACATGAGTGCTTAGCTGCTAGCAGGGTTAGCCGCTAGTAGGCCTTGACTGCTAATAGGGTTAGCCCCTAGTAGGGTTAGCCACCAGTAGGCTAGCCTCTAGTGGGATTGACTGCTAGTGGTTCTGGTCGCTAGTAGGTTAGCTGCTAGTTTGGTATAGCCTCATGTGTGCCCTGCTTCTTGTGTTCCAGTTCCCCCCTATTAGGTCAGTACTAACCCGGTTAGCCACTAACTCCATTAGATACTAACCTGGTTAGGTCAGCATCCAGCATCCTATATTCCATGTAGCTACTAACCTCACTAACCCATCTGGTCTCTGTGTCTCTCTCCAACCCTGTCTCATCTCTAGTTCCCCTATGTGTCTTTAGTTAGCTCCAGCTCCATGGTTCCCTGTGCTGGCGCCCAGTTCTGAACCCTAAATATAGTTTAAGGTTGTTTTAGTTTGTTTGTTTGTGTCTGTTTTTGAGTTTGTTAATAAAAAGAATCTTTATGTTTCAAGAACCCCTCTGCCTTTATGTCTGCCCTACATGCCCACTGCAACATCAGCCGGTCTGGCCTGTAGTAACAGCCAGACCGTGACACATGGTATTAGTTTACACTGTTATGCTGTTGACAGTTATATACACGTGGACAAAATTGTTGGTACCCTTCGGTCAATGAAAGAAAAACTCACAATGGTCACAAAAATAACTTTAATCTGACAAAAGTAATAATAAATAAGAATTCTATGAATGTTAACCAATGAAAGTCAGACATTGCTTTTCAACCATGCTTCAACAAAATTATGAAAAAAATGAACTCATGGAACAGGCCCTTCAAAAATGAAGGGTGCCTTTTCCAGACGGCATGTTTCAGCTCCTTCCAAACTCGCTCAATAGCATTGAGGTCAGGGCTCATAGAAGGCCACTTTAGAATAGTCCAATGTTTTCCTCTTAGCCATTCTTCGGTGTTTTTAGCTGTGTGTTTTGGGTCATTGTCCTGTTGCAAGACCCATGACCTGCGACTGAGACCCAGCTTTCTGACACTGGCCAGCACATTTCTCTCTAGAATCCCTTGATAGTCTTGAGATTTCATTGTACCCTGCACAGATTCAAGACACCCTGTGCCAGATGCAGCAAAGCAGCCCTAGAACATAACAGAGCCTCCTCCATGTTTCACAGTAGGGACAGTGTTCTTTTCTTGATATGCTTCTTTTTTCCGTCTGTGAACATAGAGCTGATGTGCCTTGGCAAAAAGTTACATTTTTGTCTCATCTGTCCATAGGACATTCTCCCAGAAGCTTTGTGGCTGGTCAACATGTAGTTTGGCATATTCCAGTCTGGCTTTTTTATGATTTGTTTTCAACAATGGTGTCCTCCTTGGTCGTCTCCCATGGAGTCCACTTTGGCACAAAGTGGACAGATGGTGCGATCTGACACTGATGTTCCTTGAGCATGAAGTTCACCTTGGATCTCTTTAGAAGTCTTTCTGGGCTCTTTTGCTACCATTCGGATTATCCGTCTCTTTGATTTGTCATCGATTTTCCTCCTGCGGCCACATCCAGGGAGGTTGGCTACAGTCCCGTGGATCTTAAATTTCTGAATAATATGTGCAACTGTAGTCAGAGGAACATCTAGCTGCTTGGAAATGGTCTTATAGCCTTTACCTTTAACATGCTTGTCTATAATTTTCTTTTGAATCTCCTGAGACAACTCTTTCCTTCGCTTCCTCTGGTCCATGTTGAGTGTGATACATACCATGTCACCAAACAACACAGTGACTACCTGGAGCCCTATATATAGGCCCACTGACTGATTACAAGATTGTAGACACCTGTGATGCTAATTAGTGGACACACCTTGAATTAACATGTCCCTTTGGTCACATTATTTTCAGTATTTTCTAGGGGTACCATCATTTTTGTCCAGGCCTGTTCCATGAGTTTATTTTTTTTTAAATAATTCTGTTGAAAAGCAATGTCTGACTTTCATTGGTTAACATTCATAGAATTTTTTTCAATTATTACTTTTGTCAGATTAAAGTTATTTATGTGACCATTGTGAGTTTTTCTTTCATTGACCGAAGGGTACCAACAATTTTGTCCACGTGTGTATGTCTCAGCAAAGGCAGACAAGACACCAGCTTAATAAAGTTGAGGAATATGTGAAGGACATTAGATGCTTATTAACTTCTTCCTACTTAATTCTGACAAGACAGAAGTTCTGGCACTAGGACCACATGTAGGTACAAGTAGGCTTTCTGATCACACAGCAACTCTGGATGCCCTTTCTGCTTCATCATGTGCAACAGTAAAAGACCTTGGTGTGACTATTGATTCCAATAGTCTTTAATTTGAAGCTGATCTAGATAGTTGTACAAGGTTAGCATTCTTTCATTTTCCAGCATCCAGAGTCCTTACTAGAACCAGAAGCACCTATGAGCAGTGCATTTGCTCCCAGTTTTAAAAATACTACTAGTGACCTATAAAGTGCAAAATGGTCTTGCACTGCAGTACCTGAGGAAACTGTTGGTGTTTCATGCCTACTTCGATCAAAAGATGCAGGCTGCTTGTCAGTACCAAGCTTTACGAAAACCACAGCAGGGGGTGGAACTTTTCATTACAAAGCCCCAATTAATGTCTGGGAGTTTAAGTTTAGGCTAAAATACTATTTATTTAGCTAAGCCCTTTGTGAATAGATTTGTCTTGGGTAAAAGTGTGGACCTGGGAAACTCATAGATGTAGAGTATTATGATGAACTGATATGTTTGGATGCTCTCTTCCAGCACTCTCATTGATCACTCATGTTTATTGATGGTGCAATCCCTGTTTATTTTACTTCCAAGGGAGCCCTCATGTTTGTGCTCCCATCTGGCTGTCTTCTTTATGCTGTCATAGAACAGGAGTCCCTGTTTGCACTCTGCAGTAAATATACGTTTGCATTTTACATTATGAGACTTTGAGTATACTTAACTGTTCTCTCTCTCTCACTCTCTTTGTTGACTATACATGGCACTCTTGACTTGCCAGCGATCCCAACCGCTTCTGCCTTCTGGACATGTGTGGTACATCCTGGTGCTTCTAGTTCTCATCACATGAAGGCATCTGCCTCTCTTCTGAAGATGGCCGTGCATAGTCTGCTTCAAATGCATGTGGTGACTGGGGCTGTTTACACTTGTCCATGGTCTTAGACTTGACAGTTTTTCTTTGATGGCTTGTGACTACAGTCGCTCAATAGTTTTGGACTGAAATTTGCACAAAACTGAAATTTGTACCTGAGCAGTTAAACCTTAAAAAAGTAAATGTAAAAAACATTCAGGAAGTACTAACTGTACTAGCGCACAGTATAACCACAAATCAATCCTTGCTACAGTATACTGTATATATATCTGATATAACACAAATGAGGACCGGTTTCCTGTTGAGTCTGGGTCGTCTCAAGGTTTCTTCCTATTGTCATCTCAGGGTGGTTTTCCTTGCCTCCGTCACCCTTGGCTTGCTCATCAGGGACAATCTGTTAATTATAATTTAAATTATAATATTTCCTCAGATCTTTTATACCTATTTCCATAATTAATTTGCTTCCACAAAGCTGCTTTGTGATATGACCATAGTGAAAAGCTCTATATAAATAACAAATGAATTGAATTGAATTGGAAACAACCCATTTGATAAGTTGTGCATTTTAACAGTGAAAATGTCATCCTGTGGTTGTAAAAATAAATAAATAAATAAAGTGTCATACAAGTATGTATGTTGTTGAACCACATAAAACCACAAACAGTTAACACCAGAGCATTAACTCTCACAGTATGAAGACCATAGTGAACTGAAAGCAGGAAATGCATTGGTGCTGGCTGTAAACAACATCCTGTAATTGAGAAGAGATAATACTGGAGGGGATTCTCACTTGTTAACAACTTATTTGCTGTCCCTGCTGTTCTTATTTACCTTATCTTAAAGGGTCTATGTTTCCTTCTTCATGAAAGTTTTAAACAGAACCCCCTTGTGAAGGTAAGAACACCATAACCAACTAAAGAAACCTTACGGAATTGTTTTATTTAAAGAATAGAAAACAATTTACGGACATGAGATTTGGTTTTTATATTATAAGGGACTACAATATATTTACAGAACAAATTATAATAAAAATGTTTATATACACCTCTAAAACTAATTTCGACTGTATCATAAAAATTATTTCGATTGTGCTGTGTTAATTGGTTATTTGTTATCAAATACCGTACCAAATTCGTTCCATATTTTGATTACATTTTTATTTTGTATAAAGACTACAAAGAGCAAAGTTTGTGAATTGAGCGTAGTAAAGAGGAAAAGGAGGAGATTAGCAGACTAAATAAAGCCAACAGTGGTGCATTTATCTATTTCAGCTAATGTGGTCTCCCAGGGCACTTTGCCTCAGTGTGTGTAAAGCAAAGTGTATGTGTGTTATGAGTGTCTGTTTATGTGCGTGTGAGTCAGTGAGTAGCAGATGCTGCAAGAGAGATATTCTGATGAAGGTCTTTGGGCACTTCAAACTGGATTCTGTCTTATAAGAAGTTGACTCCAAATAAAAATGTAAGTAAATATGCGACTGTAGGATTTGATATTGATTTATGGTGAATTCCATAAAAAATGTTAATGTATTATTTAATATCAGGCACTTTAAAATATATTTTTATGGTAAGTTGTTGTTCAATTAGCAAGCCTGCCCCAGATAATATATTCATAGTATGTAATTTATTATTATAAATATGCTTGTATTATATAAATATAATCTTTACAGTCCTACTTAGCCTTAGATAATAAAGCATCTCTTTCCTTTTTTATGTTACATAATGTAACCTACGGTAGAACAGTCATGTAAAAAAAAAAAAAAAACCTTTCCCATTTGTGCTTTATTGTTATTAAGTTATATATTCAAATATTATTTCTTTTGTGTTAATTATCATGAATTATTTCATATCTTTGTTGTGTTGTTTGTTTCTTTGTAAGACGTTAGATCTACGTTGAACATGTTCTTTTGATTAGCCCCTCAGTATGATGGTACAGACGATCATATGGATTATAGAGCTGAGTGCTGACATTAGTGGCGACTGACATTTCTGCGTTAAAGCGCAGCTCTTAACAAGCAGGTATGTATGAATTGCACTGTTACATTTAATAATAATGAAATTTTGGAATAGTCAACCATATTCAAGTATTTTACCATAAATAAGGTAAAATCTTAAAAAAAAAACAAACAAACAAAAAAACAGCGAAATATAGATGATTGAAATCTATCGTGTTTTTCTCTGTATCTTTCAAGAATGGGTTGCACTTGCAGTGGTGCAGGTAATCACAAAGAAAGATATAATGTAAATAACAATTCAGCAGCTGAAAGGAACTCGCATGTAAGTAAAATGAAATGTAACGGATGAAATGTAAAATGTACTAAATCATACCGACAGTGTATAGAAGATGTATCGTATATATATATTGTTTCTTGTTTAATGTTTTTCTTTCTCAATTTATTTTCAGCAAAGATCACAAGAGCCGAGTGGGGCGAACTATGGTAATGTCTTTAGTGTATTTTTTAAGAAAACAGTCCAATAAACAGTAACAGTTTTTTCCCCTATTTTTGGTGAAAGCAGCAGCTGATGAATATGGGCTATATTTATACCTTGTTATGTCATTTTAGCCTAGATCATATAAAAAGTCTCATCCTAAATCTAAGATGTACACCAGTTTGTGGTCGGAAATTCAATGTTGTATAAAATTATAATGTTGTATAATTTGTTTGAATGACCATCAGGAGGTGTTATGTGACACACAGAATGCATGCCGTTTGAGATGCCAATGCAGTTTGTTAAATTTAATGATGTTAATGTGCTTATTGTTTGATTTTTACATGAAGGTGACGATATCGCCATTGCGCAGCATGATTTCAACCCAACCAACGAGAGCGACCTTCCATTTAAGAAAGGAGAGAAACTCAAAATCATACATGAGTGAGCAGAATGTTTAATGTTTCATATTTATATACACTATCTTACATTAAATTACACAATGTATATACTGTACATTATATACCAACATTATTCATTAAGACGAGCACAGCAATATCAAGACATTAAATTAAAAGGTATGGTAATGACTAATTAGGCCTTTTAATTGTGTGAAAGGAATGGGGACTGGTGGTTGGCCAAATCTCTGGTTACTGGAAATGAGGGATACATTCCATGTACGTATGTTGCCCGAGCCCACACGCTGGAGGTGGAAAGGTATGCAACTGGTATTCCTTTAACCTACGCAAGCGAATATGCTACTTGTGTAAACATCTACATTCATGACATCATTTATTCTGCTTTCTAGATGGTTTTTCAAAAATTTAAGCCGCAGAGAGACAGAACGTCTTCTGCTAGCCCCAGGGAACAGGGTCGGCACATATCTCGTAAGAGAGAGCGAGACAACTCCAGGTCAGGACTGGCGCACTGTTTCTCTGTCAGTATTCCCCAATTTCATGTAATGTTCAGTATATATCACAGAAGCGGACATGATCATGATATGTATAAAACTACTAATTTATTATCTTGGACTTGAATAAGAAGGAACCATGAATTGTTCTATAGAACCCTGAATGCCAGTCCTTCTTATTCTGCAGCCGTTAGTATCTACACATACATATGGTATTTCCTTAATATATTAATTACATCTTAAAGGAGAATAAATTCTTTTACATGTTTAAAATAATATATGCTCATACAATGGGGGTCATCCAGTGAAAGCATTCCAATTGGAATGAATCTAAATTTACACGTTCGAAATTGTAGATCGAGAGCGAAAGCTTTAATCTTGCTACTTAGCCTAAAATGGCTGCCACTGTTTTGTCTGAACCTCAGCCAACTTGTATATCAAACAAGTATTTAGGAACGGTTCAGTAAATTTTGGCATAGCTACATAAACACCATCCCAGGAACCTTGGCAACCTTTTCCTGACCTCTGACAAAGAAAGTGAAAGCAGAGATGGTTAACTAACTTCAGGTTTTTAGGGGACTAATTTTGGAAATAAACTGGAAGATTTTACCGATTATATATATGTTTTAAAAGGATATGCGAATTCTATATTTAGAAATGTGTTCTTACTGGAGACAATTTTAAATGATATAAGTAATAAAATCTGTAGTAATTTGGTGCATCTAATGTGTTTAGTTGGCTAGCTATGTATACTATGCTATCTTAGCTAGCTGGCTATTTCTTGCTAGCTTGCAAATCTAATTTGTTAGGTTAGTTTAAAATGTCTTACCTAGCTATACAAATAACCAAGCTACAGAATACAATTTATATACGTATTTATGACTTATAGTTTATCCCTTTTTTCCTTTTTAAAATTTTTTTTAAAGAAAGTGTACCATAGAGAGTGTTGTAAGCTTCTATCCTCTGCAGTACATCTTTTGTTCATTTGTTATTCATTGTTCACCCAATATAGTTTATCTTTAAAAAAAAATATGTAAATGTTATGTATATGTTACATAAGGTAAAATTTTTAAAGGTACACTACATGTGCCTTATCAGGTTTAGATGATGCATACTAAGGGGAACTTGCGGGAACCCATAAGAGACTACTCAACAAGGAATTGCCAATTAATGCAACTATGCCCTATATGGAATCATCAAACATACCGTAATACCTCTGATGTAGTTAGTTTTTCCTAACGTTTATTTTAGATTATTGGTCAACTATGAAGGCTAAGAAAATCTTAGTTTTGCATAGGCAAGGAGATATATGATAATCATACACTATTCAAACAATGTTTAATAGGCAAGGAGAAATATGTTGATTAGACAGCAGATTTATTTATTCATTTATTTATTAACTTACTTATTTATTTAATTTGGGATGGTGGGGGAACCAAAACAATGTTCCTGTGGCAAACAGAAGAATAAAGAAAAATGTCTAATAGAAATTGACGCTCAAATATAGAATGACAAATATCTTATGTGTAAACTATGGTTTAGTAACCAAAAATCTTATAAAACCCCAAAAGGAGCTTTCTTTAAACAAGATTTTTTCCTAAATGTTACCGACAGGTGCGTTCTCCCTGTCTATAAGAGATGCTGCTCCAGAACATGGTGATGTGGTCAAGCACTATAAGATCCGTACGCTTGATAAAGGCGGATATTACATCTCTCCCTCCCTGACCTTCTCGTCTTTGCAGGAACTGATACAGCACTACTCAAGTGAGTCAATCAAATGATACTCAAGATACTCAACTGTCATCTTTACAGTAATATGTTTATTCTTTTTTAGTTTATTACAGCTGTTATTATGAACTATTTTTTTCTTCTTCAGATTTCTAGGTCTAGTTTTATAATGGAATTGCTGTTCCATTAACAGTTATTCACTGTAGTGAAAGAATTTATCAAACTTCTGATCTCTTCAGCTTGAGACCCTCATCTCAGCTACCAAGCACACTTCCTGACATGCCTCTAAATGTTTCAGTTTTTTTTTTCTTCTTTTTTTTTTTTTAACCACCAGATAAGCAACGGAGCGTCTCACATAATTACTCTTTGCCTAGAAACACTCACGTCATAGATGTGATTTTTTTTTATATGTATGATAGCTAATCTGCATATTTTCCTATTTCTTTGTAGCGCATTAGTCATTCGACAAGTGTTCGAACTTACTTTTAAGACATAAAGTTAATGATGTACTTTGTATTTTACATAGTGTTGCTCTAAAATAATTCTTTCTAATGTAACCTATCACATGTGCAAAAATTTTAATATATCTTTGTTCATGCTTTATAAGTTCCATAATCAGCATGTGGAATTCTGTAGTTGTTTAGAATCTGATCATCTGTTTTTTGTTTTCCTGTAAATATTTGTAGGATCAGCGGATGGTCTGTGTCAAAGGTTGGGGAGCCCCTGTAGATCTACTACACCTCAGGCACCTTGGGCTCAGGATGAGTGGGAGATCCCAAGGGAAACATTAAAGATGGTGAAGAAACTGGGTGCTGGGCAATTTGGAGAGGTCTGGATGGGTAAGAAAGAACCAGTGTATTATTATGCACATGTTCAATAAATAAATAAATAAACAAACCAAAGATTTATTGTGTGATAAAATGTGTATGTATGAAGAGCTTGACGGACTGAAAAAAAAAAAAGATGATTTATGCTATAACTGGTACGGTAAAGACTGTTGAAATGTATCAGTGCTTATAATTGGTTAATATTCCTTACCCTTTATTACAAAAGACCCATATTTGCAGTCTAACTGTAATATGAGTGACTGTTTAGCGCTACTCTTCACATTATAGCTTTAAGAAGTTTCCCTACGTGTTTGATAACAGAATTTACTGCGACTAATCAGTGAAGGAAAAAAAAAAGTCTAAGATTTTGATTTTGGATAGCTTGTTTAATCAGCTCCAAAAATACATTTTTTAAAGAGCACATAAAAAGTCACTCTAAGACTTTGCGACTCAGCACACACGTGTGGGTTTTTTTTTTTTTTTTTTGCGATGATTGCATGATTCTAATACTGATTACCGGAATTAGCATCTGGGGCTGCATCCATACACATTATGGGCGTATTTCACACGAAAAACCTTAGCCACAAACTCTTTAGACATCACAGTTTAACTACTGCAATAATTTCCTGACAATATTTTTATTATATTATATTTTTTATTATATATATATATATATTTTTTTGTGTGTGTTTACATTTGATCTAAACACCAAATAACATGTTTCATTGCAAAGATTTTAAGTACAGCGAGATTGTTGATTTTCTTGTTCCATACTGTACATACTCAGGGTACTATAAAAACAACAAGAAGGTGGCAGTTAAGACTCTAAAGCAAGGCACCATGGAGCCGGAGGCCTTCCTGCAGGAGGCGAATCTCATGAAGAAGCTGCAGCATGACAGACTTGTTAAACTGCATGCTGTAGTCACAAAGGAGCCCATCCTCATAGTCACAGAGTTCATGACAAATGGTGAGGATATTTTCAGCATTACATACCTGAGCAGGACTAGATGGAATGATATCCATTTATAGTTTTGTTCAACTAATTTGATTCATTTTCACTGAACTGATTTCAGGGTGCTTGTTAGACTTTCTGAAAACCGATGATGGCAGAAAACTAAAACTCCCCAAACTGATAGATATGGCAGCTCAGGTATGTGCAATTTTGTTTTGTTTTTGTCAGGTACTGTAGGTGCAAAAATTGTTTCCACATCAGTCTTTCTACATCTTCAACCTTTAACTTTCTCTGTAAAATCTTTAACCTTCAAATCTTTAACCGTCTGTAAACGTTCTTGATGTTCTATTTTGCTTTATATTAAGAAAAAATTAACTTTTAATCACAGCTAAAAAGTGTAGATACATACTGCAGACCACATTTGCTATTTTGAGATCAAGTGTCTGCCAGGGTTGTGTTATAAATGCAGTGGAAAAAGCCTATGCACTGCTTGTGGTCATGCTATGCGCGTGCTTTACTCGACTTGATTATTAACTTCCGTACCAGAAATGACATCATATTTTCCATCTTACCCCCTTTCCTGAGACAGTTTGCTAATGTACTTTGTGGGGGTGGCAGGGGATTAGTGGGGAGAGTACTTTTTTTTAATAATAAGTGCCCCATGAATGAAAAAAGGTCACTTACAGTAGTACCCTATATACCGGGATATATAAAGACCAGATCATCTTCTTCACATCATCTTCACACGTACACAGGTTGAAAGTTTGGGGCTGCAAATTATTTGTCATTTTGTGTATATAGCTATAGACACCTTTTGGTTTTAGGGCACTCTGGTATATTAAAAATGATCCTCTCTTTTATACCAGATTGCAGAGGGTATGGCGTATATAGAAAGAAAAAATTACATTCACAGAGACCTTCGTGCTGCCAACATATTGGTGTCTGAAACCCTGCACTGTAAAATAGCTGACTTTGGCCTGGCCAGGATTATTGAGACTGAGTACACGGCACAGGAAGGTACGGCTGATTCATTCTTCCTGCTTCTCTTTCAGACTGTTTTTATTTTGTACTACGCAAACATTATCCAGCTAAGCAGACTAAATATTAACAAATGTTAACATATCTTGCTCCATATACAGTATGTTAAAAGAGAAAGAAAACATAGGAGATGTCAGGGAATGTCTGATAATTTTTCATTGTCTCAAAACCAAAGAACTGCCCTTAGAAGAAATACATTTTGCCATGATGATATCTTCAAATGGTTCCTCAGGAAATAATGCAATGACTAAAATTGTGTTGGTGGGAGTGACCGCTTCATCAGAGTTGTGGAACCATATATAACATCACACATAGATAAGATACTATTATAGTATCTACATATGTTCTAACGGTCGTAACACCTTTGGTCAAAAATATGGTAATGCCTGTGATGGGGTATAATGATAATATTGAAGGTCGCATTCATTTAATTAGTCGTTTTTATTTGTTAAATAAAAATTTTGTTTGGCATGGTGGTGTAGTGGTCAACACTGTGCCCATCGAACCAGGACGAGGGTTCGATTCCCACCTTGGGTTTGTGCGCATGGAGTTTGCATGTTCTCCCTGTGCTTGGTAGGGGTTTTTTTTGTGTACACCAAGTGCAGAGTGTATTCCGCCTTGCGCCCAAAATTTCCTGGGATAGTCTTCAGGACCCTGTACAGAACAAGCGTTATAGAAGATAAAGTTGAAATTATTTTGACTGTCAAAAAAAAAAAAAAACTTTCTCCCCTCTCACACTCCTTCACACATACATCAGTAACAAATACAGAAATACAATTTTCTCTTTGTGCAATAATTAGGTGCAAAGTTTCCAATTAAGTGGACAGCCCCAGAAGCGATTAATTTTGGTACGTTCAGCATCAAGTCAGATGTCTGGTCCTTTGGCATTCTCATGACCGAGATAGTAACCTATGGAAGAGTGCCTTATCCAGGTAACTTAAACCTTTTGAATAGTCATTAATCTCTCCTTTATACATATATACAGTGTCCACTGACAACATCTTTTCACTTTTTGTGTGTTTTCTTAAAGGTATGACAAATCCAGAGGTGATCCGTAACCTGGACAAGAGGTACAGGATGCCATGTCCAGATGACTGTCCTGAAGAACTCTATGACATAATGATGTTATGTTGGAAAGAAAGGGCTGAGGACAGACCCACGTTTGAGTACCTGCAAGACACCCTCAATGACTTCTACATTGCCACTGAGGGCCAGTATGAGATGCAGCCTTAGTCAGCGAATCTACTCAAACAAGCAAACGGATAAGAAACAAGGATGTCAGAATGTAAGGGGATTAACGGATTAAATCGCTAAACCAAAAAAGATGTACACTTTCTGCACCTGGCCTAATCAATTACAGTAATTGTGAATAGTTCAGTGAAATCAATCCTTGACATACTGTATTTCAAATAATTACATTTCATCCCTGAATTCGCATGGAAAATAATGGAGCGCATTTGGTGCACATTTGTGAGTTAGTTCTCAGGAACTCATGTATTTCATATAATATCAGATTTTTTGTCATGTACTACAAGCACCTGCTGGACACACAACGTTTGCACTTGGGTCAGGCATCAACTGTGGCACTTTGGAGAAAAAGCTCGGGTCATCGTTATTACTGACCTGCTAATGTGGACATCAATCTGTTGCCTTTATCCCCTTACTGCAGGGAAGCAGTAGGACAGCACTGAAGAATTTAGGAAGGATTAGGAGAGAAGTTATACATTTTTTATTGAATATATTTTATATACTGTATATGTACACATTTGGCGTATTTTGATATATTTGTAATGTCTTTTTTAGTGAGATCTTTGAAAGGTTACTGTACATAAATGTATTATATTTAAAAGCATGGAACTGAATTTGGTCTGTCAAGTACAGTAAGTAGATTTTTGAATTATCCATGCACTTATGCCAAAACAGAACAATCAGCTATTTTTCTGATTATTTGCCACAGAACGTTGCCATCCATACATTTGCCATATAACATGCAATTTATAAAGAATATTATAATGAATATTATATTATAATGATCTATTGTCAAGATAGTACACTTGTATCACACATTTATTTTAGAGACCTGTAAAGAGCAAAAGAAGGCCCACAGTATCAGTGCTTTAAAGAATGTATTAATTATGACATTAAGTTTCTTCATCATTTTAAAACAATGTACTGCTATTATTATTATTATTATTATTATTATTATTATTATTATTATTATTATTATTATAGATGCTTGAATGAATATTTGGCAACGTTGGGGTTAAAAGTCCCACTAATCATGTTCAAATTTGTGTTTAAGACACACCTAAAGCGCTCCTCCCTTCTCTCTCTCTTGGACTTCCCCCCAAGAGGCTGAGACATGTTTGTAGATAAGATATGAGAATGACACCAATTCCCATGAGTTGCTCCATAAGGTTTCCTGCTTAACGGAAACAGGAAGCCATGAGTAGGCATTCCTCTCATTCCACTGCAAGAGAACATATTCGACGGTCAATGATAAGAGCTGCTGTGCCTGGAATTCCAAACAGAACCACTGGTCCTACTCTGCATTTGGGAAGGAAAAAAAATGTGGCCCTTGAGCTTAAAACTGCATACATGTGTGATGGATATTGCTCATATGATGAGAGTTCATTATGAAGGTACTGTCCTTGATGTGACTCAGAGCATAAGTCTGACTATTACCGGTTGTGTTGCTAAGCAGCAATTTCCTACTCAGGCAACAGTTCTATACCAGCTTTGTACTGTATGTGGTTTCAAGCACTGTACTGTACATTTGAGAAAAGTAGTTTAATGTATTTTAGCAAAAAGTTGCAATAAATAAAACTATCTTTTCTGATGACATTTCTGCTCTCATTTTTCCCAAATGATTTTATTTACTCTAATTTTACAACATGAAAATGTGATGCAACAGGTTTGTATGCTTGTATGTGTTTTGTATATTCCTTAATGGGATTCTGACAGAGCTGAATCAGAGCTAAACTAGTTGTCAATTTACTGAGACTAATCAACAACTTGAATATTGTAATTATAACCTGGCTATCATTAATCCCTGTACATGTGTTCAGAAAGAATTTTTAAGCAGCCAAAGAGAATGTCTAAGTGAGACATGGCACTGTACCACCAACATAAGACCAAAATATTACCTGTGCTTCCGGAAATAACTGTTTCCCCTTGATGGCTTTCTAAAACAGATATTTTGTCAGTACAATACATTCAGAAACGTGCAGCAAGCTCTGTTTATAGCTTGATAAATATGTAGCATGGACTAATCCATCCATCCACCCATGTAGGAACCTCCGTAGTCCAACTAGGGACTGTGGAAGCCAGTGGTGACCATTTTTACGACAGTGGTAGGATTTCCAGGCAACATTCATCATTCACACTCACATTCACAATCTGGGAACGCCAATTACCCTAATCTGCATGTCTTTGGACAATGGGAAGTAACCGGTGTACCTAGAGGAAATTCACCAAGCACGGGGAGAACATGCAAACTCCATGCACACAGACCCCTAAGCAGGAATCAAACCTGGAAAGGACCGACAAAATGAACCTTAATTTCACCGTGGAAGCCAGGATTATTCTGAAATAATTATGATCTCCCTCTCTTTTATGAAACCACCAGAGGGCAGTCTGCACTTGATGGTGTGAGGTAAGCGTGAAGGTCAAGTGTACTCTCCAGCTTTTCAATGTAGGACCAGGCATATTGACAGCATGCAAATTAGTACTGTAGCTCTCTGGTTCACAGTTTAGATTCCTGGTCATGTTTCAGTCATGCTTCATCATTAGTGTGAAAAGTGTGAGCTTTATCTAGTCAGGCTTTGTATTATTATTTGATTATGACATTTTTGTTATTTAGCTATTTAACCATTTAGATACAATAGCTTTATCCAGGTTATCTAATACTCAGTCCCACATGACACCTAGTCATTTAGAATTTGTCCATAATTAACTGATCCCCTTAATTTCAAAGGCCTCAGGAAAAAGTTTCAAATTGGTTACAATTAGGTAATTAATAACAATGGAAGGTTATATAAGCATCATATGATAGACTGATTCACATTCCCCAGTCGCCTAAAGCTATGTGAGTCATGGGGACTTTCTAACAAGGTCATGAAGTGATGTACAGTATATCCAGATTCTATATCTATATTTATGTGTCTGTAAAGTTGATTTGTGACGATGTCCATAGTTAAAATTATTATATGAATAATATCAAGTTTATCTGAATTAATTGACGGTTTGGTATTTGCAATTCTTTTTTTTTGTACCTTGTTCTCACTTACTGATCATCTATACCGCTTTATCCTGTATGCAGGGACGCGGGGGGTAGGAGTCAATCCCAGGAGACTTAGGGCACGTGGCGGGGTAAACCCTGGATGTGGTGCCAATTTATCATTGGCACTCACATAATGTACACACACTTGCGCTTATCTACAAAGTGGTTATCAAAGGAGCATGAGTCTTGTGCTGTGTCTTGTGCCTAGGTGATACTCCCTTGCTAAAACTGACTTAGCAGTTCAATGCCCTCATTAACATCTGTTGGTTATGGGCTTGCTCATGGTTAACACCACCACAGACAGGCTCTAAAGTAGCCATAACAGCCACTTGGATTGTTTACACAAAATTGGGATTGGATTGTGCTATACAATGGATTCCTCTGAAAGTGCTTTGTAGCACACGGCTAGTCATGACAATTTCCACTATGACATAGTGTAAGGATGTTATTGAGACTTAAAAGGATTTGACAGCTCCTCCTCACTCAACCACAGCTTAACTAGACCAAACCACAGTGATAAGTTTTCTAGTTAAGCAGAACACAAACAGGTCACGCTAGGCCACACTGTGCTTGCTACTGATGCCTGTATGTATTGCAAATACTGGGTCATACATCACATGACTTTATTGATGTGGGCAAGAATGTGCATAAGTATAAGAAAGTATCCATGCAAATTTCACTGCCTCTGACAACCAAACTAATTTTGTTCAAAAGTGAGCCTGACTGAAAAATGCCATGACATACAGTAGTGTGAGAAAGATTAGAGCATAATAAGCGCTTTTTCCTCATATCTACTACATCTGTGTTTCCATCTCCCCCATCAATTTTTTTATTATGAGTAATACTGCACCGTCATCAAATAAAAAGACGGTGCAGATTAGTTAGCTAACATACTAAAATATATTTATATATTAAAAAAACATTCTCCCACTAAGAATGCTGTAAATGTGAGATTTGGTAAGGGCTAGGTCACAGGCAGGCCAGGGAAAAAGATGAAATATTCTTCTTGGGTAAATAACATTGTAAAGGATAAGTGTATACCTTATCAAAGTGAAAAAAAAAAGATAAAGAATATAAGAAGATTAAATATTTGGTTAGAAAAATGACATTGGTTGAAGGTGACAAAAAAGCCTTTGAGAAGAATTAAAAATGATAACAACGCGGGTCTCAAAGGAGCAGAACCGCGCATAAATACTCTGCACTGTGCAGAACGGGCAGATCCGCAGGCTGCTACCCCGCGGAGTTCTGAACAGGCAGAGACGCGGCCACATAGACAAGCGGTTTCCTGGCAACACCGCCAGAAGGCAATCAGCCTGGACACGCTACACCTGGCGGCAGGTCTATTTAAGGGTCCTGATACCTCTGCACTTCGTGCGATCATTTAGGTAGCACCAGTAAGGTGTCAGTGTCAAAGGAAAGGAAAAAAGAAAGAAAGAAAAGACAGACAGAAAAGAAAAGACATGCGTGCAGAAAGTCAAGAGACAGAGCTTCTGTATTCCTAAGACGCAGTTGAGAGAGAGAGAGAGAGAGAGAGAAAGAGAGAGAGAGACACCCTATCCCCTAACGCATGCGCTCTAAGTTTAAGTTTAAGGTTAAGTTTAAAGTTTAAAAGAAAAAACATAATCCTCTCATAAGTCCTTGGTAAGGGCACAGGCCCTGATAGGATCATAAGTTTTTATTTTTAGTTTCCGAAGCCCCGTCCATTCTCGCGTAGACGGCGGAGCTCTGTTTATTTTGGGTTTTCAGTTTTCTTTTGGTTTCCTTTTAGTTCATTAATTAATAATCCCACACTATCACGAACGGGAGGGTCTACCTGTGCGCATCATAAGCACTCTCACAACCTCCTATTTCATTGACCTCCTCTGAAGCCCTGCATCAGGGCTCTTATAAATACTATTACATCAAATGATTTGTTACTAGACGTGCCTGCAATTTTGTTTGCTTGGAATTTAATTGCACACTCATGAGGATGTTTTAAAAAAGGTAAAATGCCATGTGTTGAATTTCGGAATTAACAAAATTTTAACGAAGGTGTGAGAATGCGTTTATTAAGTAGACAATTGCACACGCATAAGCGTGTATTAAAAAACGTACAGCACATCTGTTGAATTTTGAGATAAACTAATGTTTTTTTTTTCAAGCTCGTCCAAATGCACCTGTGAAACCCCTATTAAAATTCGTTCAGTAGTTTTTATGTGATGCATGCACAAACAAACAGATAAACAGACAAAATTTCCAAAAAACATCTTGATGTTTTCTTTTACTTATCTTACTTCCCCCAAAATAATTTCTTCTCAAATATCTTGTACAGACAGGCCAACTTTACAGTTTTGTTATATGTAGAGCTTAATCTATTTTTAACAGTAGTACATCAATGATAAGCTGACTTACTAAAGTATATCAACATTTTATGCAAGTTTAGCTCTCATGTCTGGTAAGAATTCAAGCTAAAAAACAATGTTGTCAGTAATGAAGCAGGAGATTCTGCATAAGAAGGTGCATAAGAGGCAGCATGGTGGCTTAGTGGTTAGCACTGTTACTTTGCATGTCCAGGATTGGGGGTTTGACTCTTGCTACTGGTCTGGGTGAATAAGGTTTGCATGTGGGTTTCCTCCTGTATGCCTGTTTCCTCCCACAATGAAGATACTGTATGTGGTGTAGGCTGGTTTCCAGACCAGTGTACAGTATGTGAATGTGTGTGCTCATGGGTTGACTCCCTATCCTGGGAAAACACTGCCTTGTGCTGTGAGTTCCCTGCTGCCCTCAACAGGGGACGTAGTATTAACAAAGATGGATGGATGTAACCTCAGAGTGCTGCAGAGTCTTGAAGTTCTTAAGCAATTTACTGGGCCTTAGAAACTTCAGTCAGACCTGTTGATAGACTCGGCACAAGTACCAGGGCCCTGAGTGCTAGTAGAATCAAAAGGCGATGTTTCAGATTTCCTCAAATGTCAGACATAATATGCATTTATTCTCTTTAATAGTAGGAATCGAACCTGGCCAGGAATCAAACCACTGTTGTATTTAAATTGTTGTATTTTTTATGTTTAAAACATTGAGTTAATAATTCGGATTAGGAAATGGATTAGGATATGATTTTTGACTAAACTAGGAAAAGATTGCTATGGCCAACTGCAAAAGTCATGTCAAATCTGAAACCTAAGGTAATTGTGAATTATGTGAATATATTATATATACATATACAGTATATATTATATACACATAATATTATGTGACTTATGTTCACTTAATAAGCACAAAGATGGCTTGGATTGTATTTATTACAAATAATTTTACTATGATGGTTTATAACAGTTTTGTACCAGCGTTTCCATTAGTAAACAGTTGGTAACCTCAACAAAGTGGACTTTCAAATTAAGCACATTTTCTGTGCTAAAGGGGATAAAAGGAATATACTGTATTTATGGCTATACTATCTGGTATCACTCAGCTCTGTTTCCTGTTAGGATTTCTTTGTCATGTCATCTCAGGGAGTTTTTTTCATACCACCTTTGCCTCCGGCTTGCACATTAGGAACAGGCTTTTTTTTTTTTTTTTAATCCGGAATTTTTATTGCTTTAAAGCTGCAGAGTTGCTGAGTCCATTGTTAAAAGCGCTATGCAAATAAAATCTTTGAATTGAATTGAATTTGAATCACTTATGAATTGAATTGTGCCTGCTTTAGTGAGTCATATGAATTACCAGTACACTTAATGCAGCAGTACACTTACTGCACTTGAGCTGACACACTGCTCCTACAAATGTTGTTGAGTCATGGCGTAAGAATAGATCAATATGTCCATAAAGCAGCAAATACGATGAGACCAATAAACAGTTAAAGAGCAGTACAGTTGTTAAACCTAAATGCCTACTGAAATATAAAAATGACAAACAATAGTACAATTAAATTTATAAAAGAGCTAGTACTTAAATTTAATGATTCTGAAAAGCCTTTAAAACTAACCTACCAAAATATTGACAAGAGGCCAAATAATAGTATCATTCTGCGTTTGCACAACACATACCTAAGCAGCAGTGGATGGGTACAGCTGACCAAGCATTAGTATTTCAATATCAGTGTTTTGGAGATTTGTGAATGTCGAAACAATACAATATGTCTTCATTATTTGCAGCAGCTAAAAACGATAATTATTGACCATAATCCTACACAGAGACGATGTCAGGTGTGAAGATACAGATGACAAACAATATTAAGACTAATGCACCAACCTTTCTTATACTGACACGATTTATTGATACGTTTCTATCCAACCTTACATTTAGATTACAGTAACTCAAAACAGTGCATTGTTAGAAGGAGAAAGGAGATAGGAGAAATAAATTTACAAAAATTGCAATACATAGAGCGTATGCTTATATTTTGTCGCCTGAAATAATGTGTAATGCTTGAAAATTGACAGATAATTTCTCGCCAAATTAAGCGGAAGAAACTGTGGGAACTGTACACATAATAATTCAAGAACACCATTTGCACATTATAGGAACTCGGCTAATGGGAGTGACAGCCATATTCCTGTACAGTCCTGACCTCAACCCAAAACATTTCCACATGTTTGAGACATTAAAAGAGTTTCACAGGGGCCAGAATTTCAGATGTGAATCAGGCAGTCATGGCTCTGGAGTCCTGAGATAAAAGGTCTGAAGGTGGTTCTGAGTGTTACATTTGCATATGGTAGCTGTTCATCCAGACTCTCAACATGAGCTTCAAAGAGGTTTTTATGTCGTTAGGCTAAAATAGCAAAATCAGAGAAATAGCAAAAACATTGGTAGTGGCTTTTGCCAGTTAATTCGTTCTTTTCTCAGAAACCAAAAAAAAAAAAAAAAAAAAGAATGGGAAAAAATTGAAAAGCTCATGATCCAAAGCAAACCACATCATCTGTCAAACAGGGTGGATGCACAAGCATGTGTTCCAGTGCAATCAGGTCACTGGTGTTAATTGATGACCTGACTGCTGATAGTGTTTTTTAAGTCTCTTAGTCTATATGCTCTGCTCAGATTCAGTAAAATCAGATTCAGTAAACTCCTGCAAAGACACCGCTTCATATTGCAGATGGATAATGATCCAAAATCTAGTGAAAGCTACCCAAGGGAAATAAATGGATATTGTTCACTGGCCAAGTCGATCTTCTGATCTCAACCCAGTAAAGCATGTGTTTCACTTTCTGAAGACAAGACTGAAGGTGGAAAGACCTACAATCAAACAGCAGCATACCGTACATACTGTAGATACAGTGTAATATATAACACAAAGCAACTCTTTCAGTATAGCAAAGCTCACATCATATTGCTGTCAATCACAACTGCAGTTACTCAAAATGGTTAAAAGGTAAAAATTAAAATCCATTAAGCTGTAGTTTATCATTACCATCTAATTTATTTTGCCTTTTGGCAGGAAGGATATGGTAAGTTAAATAAGAGCTATTTACAAAGATCCATCCCATTACACACGGCACACTCAACACAACTTGAGAGAGATGGTCAACAACAGCAGAACACATCATTCTATCACTATTACTATCACTATCACTCCTGTCAGCCAACAACAGATGAACATTTGGAAAGCCCATCTGACTAAGGGGAAATTCTATATTCTGATGAAACAGTGCTTTCCCGATTTACCCAATGTAGTGTAACTGATTGCAGGTCCAGATTGGTGACTCTGAGATTTCCCAGTGGCCTGGCCTCCTTATTGGCCTGGGCAGTGAGTTCAGGTGTAACAATGCATTTCACAATAAGAGCACAAAGCGGACACTCAATTCAATCCACCTGCTTCCAGCATCTCTGCTCCAAGAACCAAATTCACGATTATTCTACCAAGACATATTGTACCAAGTCACACGGGATTAGTAATGTTATGAAGCTCAGCGGCCTGGAGAAACATGCATATTGTATGGTAACATCCTGTAGGTGGAACAAGTAGAAAAGAAAACCCAAATGCTCAAAAATGACTAAGCAACAAAGGAGCAGATCACTCAGTACTGCACATTTATGATCATTCTACTGTATATATGATCTACCTACTGTATATCACAATATAGTTTCAAAAGATGAAACTTAAAAAATGTGTGATGACCTTTTTTTTTAATTTTTTATCCATCTTATGAATATCTAGAACATTAGTATGCAAAAATATGGATGAATGGCTTCGCAAAAAAAATAAATGGCGAAGCACAAAGAACAAGCAGACTACAAAATAGCAGTTTTGTCCAGAAGTGTGTGTGTGTGTGTGTGTGTGTGTGTGCACCATTTACAAGACTCAATTTTCTCAATCTAATAGTTCTTTTTCTTTATTCAGATTTAAACCCAAAGCCCACACACACAATAGGTCCATACTGTATATATATTTTCATACATAAATCTAAGAACCGCTGTAGTCCAACTAAGGATGTGGAGGCCAATGGTGATTACTATTGTATTTATTCCTATTTTACGACAGTGATAGAACCTCCGGACAACATTGACACACTACAGAAGGAACGCCGAATAGGCTAATCTGCATGTCTTTGGACTGTGGGAGGAAGCCAGAGAACCCAGGGGAAACCCACCAAGCACGGCGAGAACATGCAAACTCCATGCACACATACAGACCCTGAGGTGGGAAATTTACCCGGACCCTGGAGGTGCAAGGCACTGTGCCACCATATTTACTGTACATATACTGTATGCAGTATACAAACTTAATTCCATTCTCTTTTCTGACTTTTATTTCTTTCTACACTGTAAAACAATGCGGAAGGCATCCAAAATATGCAATAATCTCTGTTGAACAGTTTGAGATGTGTCTGCTACTTACTGTACACTCTGTAAGGCCTTCATAACAACTGTTTAGTCTGAATACAGAATTGATAGATTGGTTAGATCCTAAGTCAAGTGGTAAAAGATCTCTTAGTCAAAAGTATCTGATCACCACACTGGTAAACCTTTCTAATTTAAGCTACTTATAGACTTCCTGTCAGCTCAGAGGAGTCTGGCCTCCCTCATCAACAAAGCATTTGCACCCACAGAACTGCCAGACTCTGTGTTTCTCTTTCAATAATCTGTGTAAACTCTAAGGACTGTTGTGTGTAAAACTGCTTGACCATCAGCAGTTTTTGAAATGGTTAAACTCGCCCTTCTAACCCCAACCATAATGCGATCAAATCACAGACATCACATTTTCCCCCATTCTGATGTTTGATGTGAACCTTCACTGAAGCTGTCAACCTATATTAACATGATTTTAAGCACTGTGTCTAACCCTAACTGCAAAATTCCACATGTACATTAAACTCAGCTCAGGATCAGACTGAGGACACTGGAGCTACAGTACGAGGTGTTAAACAAACACTGATAAACAAACCCCCTATCCTGCTCTATGCCATTGGTGATTTCATGATATGATGTTAAGTGAGCATCAAAGCAGATCATTTATTTATTTCATTTATTTAAGTAGTCTTCAATCACTAATGGAGTTTTTGTTTTTCCACATTGTTATGGCTGAACTTAATTGCTATAATGTGCTAGCTCACGCAGACACCTAAAAGCCTTATTGCCAACAGTCTTGTTAATGTTGTTAAATATTGCTGCCATAACACACTAAAAACAAATATCTTAATAATTCTTTTTTAGCATCTTTCCCGTGTAACGTCTCACAAACATTTATATAATTCAGTACTGCTATGGATGCTTTCTTACGGAAGTGTACTGTATGCCCACACGGGATGTTCGAGTCAAACAGGGACCCGTGATAAAAGTTCTTGCAAATGAGGGTGTAAAAGCGATTTACATTTACAGGAGACTTCAAATACAATATATGGCTGTACAAATATTGGTTGTACAAAATATGGGTATAAGATTCAGTACAGATGAGTTATGTGATTATAGAGGTCAATTTAAAATCTCCATGTACATTCAATTGTACGTGCCTTTTGGTACATACATGAAAATTGATGGACAACTTGCTACCAACTTGTACACATTAAACCTGTGAACATAATCATTAACAAACACCACTTTGCACATTAAGGAACTCATGAGGTATTGCCACATCCCCTGCACACTCCTGACCTCAATTTCCACATGTTTGGGCCATTTAAAGGAGTTCCTGGGAGGCCAAGGTTTCAAATGTGAAGCATTTCTTCAGTCCTATGGCTCTTGCGTACTGGTCCTTTTTCTGCCTTGATGGTACAGTATACAAGCACTATTGAAACACTGGAATTAGTGTAGCAGGGGATTATATAGAGAGTTTAAGGTAGGTTTTACTGTCATAAATGTGTTCTGTTAGTCTGCACAATCAAAAGTCCTGGTTTGGCTTGAACAATATAATTGAGCTATGGAAACATTTTGAAAAGAATCCTTTCCAAAGGCATTTTAATGATGCTGGTCTTGTAATATATTTCAATTATTTCTATAATAGCCATTTTCTTTGCACTACATCAAGCTGCAGGGAATCAATGAAAGCCTGAAAATGTTATTTAAAAATATGTCTGAAACAGGGAAACAGGGCTGAGCGCCATTTCAGGACAGACAGTTAAACAGATTTGTGCATGTAGTATCTTCACTATGAAAAAAAAACACTCCATAACTCATTGTGGTAAATAACATTTCCGTAATGATTTAATCACACAAATGCATTCATACTTAATTCTTTCATAAGCTGCATTAAAAAGAACATACCAAAACACGTTTTTGTGTTGTTTAGAGATCCTGTTTTCACCTAACCTTGTTCATTCAACCAGTGACTCGACGTTTCATTCGTTTGTACTCCCCAGATGCTCCTGAAACCAAAAATATCTGAGAGAGACTGCTTTACCTGCCATCACCAAGGAGAATATGGGATGAATGCCAAACTGAAAGTAATAAAGCTGCCACAGAAATACAGAATTCTCAGTGTTTTTCAAAGTGCGGGATAGCGTTATGCAGGATAATATTTTTCTGTTGAAAATTATTTCACTAATCGACTTTTTTAGAAGAAGCCAGAAGAAGCCTAGCACCAATTTTGTAAGCAGTTACCTAATGTGTCTTTCAGACATCTTTTCATGCCTTTTAAGCTTTAGAGAACTAAATCCGAAGCATATCATTTCACTGCTGAATTGCAGTGTGTTATTTATGCTTCAGAACTAGAACAGATCAGTCAACCAAATGAAGTGTCACTGACACATTAAACATCATTCAGCATGAGGGAAAAGAACATTCTGGTCATGGATCGTTTGCATGATCGGAGCAAAAGAAAAAAAAAATCCTTAAGCAATTATGACTGAGCGTGTGTGAACTATAATGGTCTCAGCAGATAGCACAATTGAAATCCAGATAACAATCTCTGCTTTTGCATTCAGAGAATTTCAAATGTGTGTGTGCTAAATATTTGACAGCAAAATGGACACAAATATTGGCTGTACAAAATTATGGATAAAAGATTCAGCTATAGAGTCTGTATATGTGATTATGGAGGTCAATTTAAAATCTACATGTACATTCAATTGTACTGTACGTACCTTTTGGATTAAGAATTCAAATTCAAAGGATGCCATGTCCTTTGGATGCTCTGGGTTGTGGGGTGGGGCCTTTCTGGATCAGACTTGTTTGTCCAATGGATGATTGATTGCATTAGAATCCTGAAAGTTTGGGAGCTGGCTTAGTGGCCTTGGGCTCTTTGCATGCTGGACCCTTTGTACCGTGAGCTGTGGTACACTGGGTGTTCTGTTGTCTTTCTATCATGGCTGACACTTTTTATTAGAAATCAATTAATCCTATTTGAATCAAGTAATATTATATGATATTAATGAACCTAATGTTTTTGGGCTATAATACATAATAAAATAATGCCATATATTAGAATAATAAAGAGAAAAAGAGCACTTTATTTCAGACACTGCAGATGGCCCGGTGGTTTAGGGGTTAGCACTGTGGCCCTCACCTCCAAGGTTGAGGGTTCAATTCCCACCTAGGGTTGGTGTACATGGGATTTGGATGTTCTCCCCATTCTACTCGTGCAAGTATGAGTGTGTAATGATTGCCATCCTGTCCAGGGTGTACCGTGTCTTGCGCCCAATGTTTCCTGGATAGGCGTCCGTTCTTCTTATGACCCTATACAGTATAGAAGATGAATGAATAATGAGTTCTTCCATCCTTTTATGCCAAAAATCGCAAAATAATCGACATTACTATCTTAAATTTTTATGTAGTTTTAAGCTTAAGTTACACCCGACACACCACTATTTATATCCCTTTAGTGACCCGAAGAGCCTCTTCTTATTCTGAACTTGAGCAAAGGGCTTACTTGCTGATGCTGCGAGATAAATGGAATCATTTCAGAGCCTGTTGTAGCAAAATCAATAGTTGTACGTGCTTGTAATTTGAATATATTACAGCAACATAAACAAGACTAAGTATTAGCTCTCTAGTAGCGCAGCGTTTACTCTGTAGGAGGCTTGCTTTGCTATGCTCCTGGAAAAAAAAGAAAAATAAATAAAAAAATATATAAATAAAAATAAATAAATAAATAAGTGCCCAGTCTTTTAAGCAGGGCCCTTAAAAGCATGTAAATATAAAGGGCTAGGTATGATTAAGAACAAAGCTTGCATGGTGATAAATTTTCAGATGCAGGGCTGTAAATTCAAAATGTTTCAAAATGCAAGTTATAAAATATTTAATAACCTGATATAGATATAACACTCTGACTGGTTTGAGCAATAATTTTTCTATCTTTACATTTTTTACAATTGTAAGAGCAATGAAACGAAGCCTATGCTTTTTAGGGGAGGGTATGTTACATTGGGAGGCATGTCACCTGTGCTGGTGTCATACTGTATGGTACAACCCCCTAACCTAATACCTGTAATTCAGAAACCCATCAAAATCTTTCAGTAACCTGCCCTTTTTTTCTGTGCATAAAATAAAATCATTTATGGACTGTTTTTATGCTCTAATAATTGTTAACTCCCGATCAAGGGGACTACTTAGTGTGTGGAACAAGGGATTCTAACCCTACTAGCTTTCCTTTTTACAATATTTGGGGTTCAACCCTGAAACAGTCAATTGGTCGAGGCTATTCTAAAGTGGAATAAGTGGAGACATAAAGAGAAGCTTTTGAGATTTACAGGTCTGTCCACCACCTCCATGGTTTAGTCTCCTCACCTTCTGCCTACATAGGACCATTAAGAACTAATTGCTATCTATCCTTGTGCCTATAACTGCATCACTGATATTGAGTACAACAGCATTCTCTCTTGTGTGATATTGTTTAATTATTATTCACACAGCCTAGGTCACATGGATTCTGAAGGCAAAAGGACAGGGGCTTAAGTTCCTCCTGGGATCTATCTGTGCATGCACCTGTATGAAACTAATGCCCTTAAGGATGACTCATTGCTCTGACCTGTAGGCCAAAAAATTATTTTGAAAACCGCCATTATTCATTATGAACTCAGTCATATTATCCATCAAAATTAGGTACAGTGCACAAATATAATTTCATTTCAATATTATAAAACTCAGCTATTTCAAATTCCTGGATGGGCTTTAAACTAAAATCCTAGTACATGACATTTTAAACATATAGCTTCTTTTAGTTTTGTTGAAGCTTGACCAATGAAGTGTTTCTACAATATAAGTTTAATAGTGTTTTATTTTAAAAAAGTTTGTCCTTATTGAAGTTGATATGAAAATCTTAATGCTACAGTATATAGGATTAAAAAAAATGATAATAATAATAACAATTATTATATATGATATAATTATAATGATATAATATATAATAATAATTACAAATAAAAAACTTAAATAATAATTATTTAAGTTTAATAATATATATATATATATATCTGGTGTATATATAAAATTTGACAATCCTATAACAGTTATTTATAGCCAGAGCTGTGTAAAGGGCGTCTTCTAAGACTTTTACATCAAACATAATTATGCACAATATTAGGCATGAGAAAGGCCTAGCCTGCAGCCAGCCAGAGGAGGGAAAATGTAAAAGCATGAGCATGGAGACAACCGGAGTCTGGAAATAAAGCTGTCATGATGATACTATAGGAGGAAAATAGACTCAAGAATGATGGTGTTTTTCTTGCTGAACAGGCATGGCATTTATTTCTTCTCTAATTTGGTAGGAAGGTGAATAATAGCCAGGGGGTTTAACCTCATTGTGGGATTTGTATCTTTATCCAGTTCTTCAATAAGCCAGTTAATCATTACCAGGAGGTTTGTGTGGTTCTCTCTTGTTTGCTATTTCAAATTGTTCAAGGTTTGACGGTGGGAGAAAATGCAACTTCAGTTATATAGTTATATAAAGGAAAATCTGAGATGATTTCTCAAGGCTTTTTTTTGCCAGAAATA
Source organism: Clarias fuscus (assembly GCA_030347435.1). Classification (NCBI taxonomy): domain Eukaryota; kingdom Metazoa; phylum Chordata; class Actinopteri; order Siluriformes; family Clariidae; genus Clarias; species Clarias fuscus. The sequence continues at coordinate 16,613,630 of CM059229.1, read as the reverse complement.
AATCATAAATTATATATATATATATATATATATATATATATATATATATATATATATATATATATATATATATATATATAAAAGAAGACTTTTAACATAAAGCATTTTAATTGGGGGATTTTATTCAGACAATAAAAATGGTCAAGTGTAAAAGCTGTGGCATTGCAAATTGCTTAATTTCAGTAGCACCTTGCTGCACAGGAGCTATAAAATGTGTGTTAGTGTAATGACCACTACCCACATAGACACAATAATTGGCTGAATTATTAGTTAGAAAAAATTATACTGTACAACACCCATTAGTTGGACATATTTAAGCTAATATTTGTAATACATATATGTATGTATAGAAATATGTTTCTGTATAGAACATGTTTTAATTGTCACTATTAGGACTTAATAGTCTGATGTAACTTTGCATGAGTAGTTGCATTTATATCACATTATCACAAATGCAGTTGTTATAGTAATAGAATAGAAGATAATGTTTTATTATTATTATTATTATTATTATTATTATTATTATTATTATTATTAATAGAATTTGTTTGATTTTATGTCAGTAAGAGCTCCAACAATGGCTCACGTTCAGGGGGCCCTCACTACCACCCTAAGCCCACCCCTGGTTTAATCTGAGTTTTAGCAAGAATAATAACACTCCCCATCCAGTGTCTTTGCCAGGCTGGAGAACGAGCTACACAGATTTGATCATAAAATATTTGGAGAGCATCACCATGTGGAGACATTTCCTATACCAAATTTTAAATCCAGGATCAACACAGTGCAGCTCTCCATCTGTCTTTCTGTTCCATATAAATTTTCTGTGGTCTTTATAGGAATACTGCTTTTATAGAGCTATCATAAAAAATATTGTAATATATAAATTGATTGATTTTACTTAGGAATCAAAATGCATCATGAATATACACATATACACATAAACACCTCACTGGCATTCCAAATCGAATATCTGTTGCAAATATTTGTCCTCATGAAATGTTGATACCACCAGATAGTGAGGATATAAATAATTCCGAGTTGCTCTGAAGAATGGAATGCAAGGTGCTCAACATACAGTAGTAGGCTTCATTCTGCCAGCACATTACCGGGACGTTTCCGTATTGAACTTGACACCAGGAGATGCTACCTGTGTCCTCATATAGTAACAGCCATGGTCTCAGACAGCCTACAGCTCTTACTGGGCAATTGAACAGGAATCTCATTTCGGACCAGATTTACTTTCAATCTAATGATGTTAAGCAAATCAACGGTGCACCACAGGGATTTCCTAATGTTCTGAAAATGCAGTAGACATGCATGAGGTGTATAAAATGTGTCTAGTACTGTATGTTTCACTAAGACTGTATGATGGCTTAGTGATTAGTAGTGTCGCCTTGCACCTCCAGGGTATGGGGGTATGTTCTTCCTTTGCTTGGTGGGTTTTCTCCGGGTACTCCGGTTTCCACCCACAGTCCAAAGACATGTGGGCGTTCCCAAATTGCCTGTACCGTGTGTATTGTATGAGTGTGTGAATGTTGACAGGAGGGTCGTAACAATGGGAATAAATACAATGGTCACTGATGAACTCCTACTGTAAGCCCCAAGATGGATGGCTTGATGGATGGATGGATGGATGGATGGATGGATGGATGGATGTTTCATTAAACTCTGCTTGATTTTCATTATTCACATTGATTACTGTCTATTGCTTTTTGATTTCCAACAGTGCCTTGCTGTACTGCATGTGAGAGAGGCAGTGTGTGGTCCTTGTCATTGCTCTGATGCGGTAGAGGTGACAGCCTCAAGCACTGCTGCTGGAATTCCTCACCAAACAACATAAGGACCGGTGCTGAATGAATGCCTGGCTTTCTTCTCCGTACAGTGCAACATTGTTCTCACTACAGCAGGTTGCATCAGTACACCGATTTTTGCCAAAGCGCTCGAGCGCGTGAAGAGTTAACGCCGGCGCCGCGCGCTGCCTTTACAGATCCACACCGAGGAAGAAGAGGAGACAAACTCTGCGATCTTCATCCTACTTGCTCTAGGATGCACGACGAAAACCTGGCGAGGTGACTTTTATTCCGAGACTGGACGAAGAATACAAGCAGTCAGAGATGAAGAAAACGAGTCGTCAGGACACCTGACATAACGCGACATGGACGTCATCTGGCGCTCAAGTGTGTGCGCGAGCGTGTGTGTGTGTGTGAGCATGATCTTGTTGGCGGAATCTACAAAGTTAAAGCGCTTGCTTTAAATTAGGCTAATTGCGCCAATGTTCAGCACATCTGGAGTCTGAGGTTTGCATCGGAGGAAACGCAAAAGCATCATCGCGAGAAATACAGCATGGCTCGCCTCTTCATTCTGCTCAACTCCGTCGCACTGTTGCTTTTTGGCACGGACAGGTTTCTGGTCGGAGCAAGTAAGTGAGCGCTTTGTAAACGCTAATGATCGCAGCAACCTGTTTTCGGCTCTCTTTACCATCCTGTGGACAGATCCAGCTGTTTGAATGCACGTGCGCTGCAGCTGGTAACGGTCGCTCATACTGTTCCGACTGTGTCTTCACTAATCGTGTCTCGAGACTTAAAGATAACAAGCTATAACAATACATATATATATATACATTTGTACAGGATATAGATGAGGTATTGTCTTTTGAGTGCGCAGGACAGCAGAGTCACTATTCCATTGATACTTGTCATGGTGACTATTACTCACCTCTAGTTGTCATTAAGATTGTGATTTGTGACTAAGGCTATTGTAACTGTACTGATTTATTAACCTGTAAGATTGTGAGAGCTGATATTTTTGTAACTCTTGCAACATTGAAAGAATATACAATTACAGCCATAACTAAAGTACTGCTGGATATGATGGAAAATATTTAGGTTTTAGGTTATTTTAGAAGGAATATTAATCTTATTTTAGGAGGAAAATCATCCTTATCATTTGACCCCCCCCCCCCCCACCCCCACCCCGCCCCTCTCTCTTTTTTGGCAGCAGTTGCAATGTAATCCCAAATTGCACTATGCCTGATTTGCATCCTAACTGAGTCGGTCATAACTGTTAAGATCCTGAATGAATCTTCTTGCTGGAGTCATCACATTTTCTCCCTCTGAAAGTGATTTGAAAGTACGAGTTCATACTGATGGATTTGGGAGCTGTGTGTGTGTGTGTGTGTGTGTGTGTGGTCTGCAGGTCTGTTTTACTCACACACAGTTAATCAGTTTTATTCTAAAGCCTTAGCAAGACTGTATCTTAAATCTACTATTGGATCATATGCTAAAAGCTGCTGGGAGAAATAAAATGCATTTTAAAGTAAAGCACATACAGTAATTATTACCCGCCACTAAATCTAATGGCCTTGAACCGGGTATTTTGAGCACATGCTCTAACAGATATTTAACTTAACCCAGCCATACATACTTTAAACAGATACCTTTTGTCTAAAGCGAATTAGAGTAAGGGAGTGTTTACTGTTCATACTTTAATTTGAAAATTAAGTAATCAGATATTGTGGCTACTGCAACGCTGACGTTTTTCGGCACTGACGAATGGGCGTCTGCTCACGCTAAGATGCTGACAGATATTGAGATGCTTGCCAAGTACTATAAATAACCATTTGAACCACATTCATTCAGACTGTCTAGTCTGAAACACACAGTGGGTTCGGGAAACACTACAAGCTAGCCTTTCTTAAATAATCATTTCTTTGTGCTGTTGATCATACCTGGGACAAAAATAAAATCAATGTGGTAACAAGAGATGCAAACAGGTGACTGGCATTCGTAAACCATTATATAGCAGATGCTGACCAAACACACAATTGAGCAAAAAAGTACCACAGACTGGGGAGAGCTCTACTTTTCATCTAGAGGGGTATTAATTTCATCTTATTAATAAATGATAAAAACACAACAAATTGTTGTTAACATAATTTAACTGATACCTAATACTATGAAGGTATATTAAGGTTTCTGTCACCTAGATAATTACACAGCTACTGTAGACATACTGTAATGTTCAGAGGCAAGGTCAGTATGTTTATTCATTAAACATGTCCTTTAATGTTTAATTCCATATAATTCGTTTCCCATCATAGATTAATACATTACACTCATAGTGGTGTAATGTCTATCTACTTATTACTTCTGTAACATTGGTTTATGTCCTGCTACCATCTTTATTTCTCTTTTTTATTTCAGGGACAATGATGCCCTAATGGAATATTCAGTACTGTATATTAACGCTGCATACACATAAACTCCATTTGCTGTTTGCTCATAAGAAAATGAAAAGAAAAATGTCCACAGGCATCTCAACGGTATGAATACGGTTGAATAGTGGTAGAATACAGTATGTACCTGTGTTTTTACTTTGATTTCAGCTCTGATAGCATCAAACATCTATTACCAAGCAAAGACCTCTGAGAACGTGAAGCTACTCCCTGAATCATTCTCTGCGGTCCTGTCAGTTATTTGGCATCGACGCTTGAATTGAAATTAGAGCATCCATGATGATGTTTTGCAAAAAATCCTGGCACTTTGTAAATTAAAGCTGGCAAATATGATTGATATCGTGCTAAATGAAGCCGCAATACACTTTCTGAGATATCACAGGAAATGTGCAATTTTAAGTGGTGTTTCAAAAATAGGAGTACCAAATAATCTGATTTGATGGTAAAAGTTTACAGTAAAAGTTTTTGGTTTTTTCCTTCTCATTTAAATGCGTTATTCAAAATATTAAAAAAACAAAATAGTTGTATTTTTTCCCCCAACATTAAATACAAATGTATGTACACATACATGAATATGCATAAGTATTATACATATTTCATACTGTATATACGTCATTTAAAGCATGACTTAAAGTATATAAGTGTTAGTATGTGATATACTGCTCACCCCTTGCTGTGCATTATTTGCATATATGACAGGAATCCAAAAGCATATAATTTTTAATAAACCTTATAGTTATTCACAGTTATTTACTTTGTTATTGCTCAATTCTGCTATAAGAATTAAAAAAAGATTTTATTAATTTTATTATTAACTATAATAATAATAATAATAATAATAATAATAATAATGTTATTATTGATCATATTTATATACTATTTTTCTTGAGCACTAGTATGGCAGATAGGTATATAACCTTTTTGGTCCAAATGTACAGCACATTTACTTTGCTTTGCAAGCACTTGGACACAGTTTAATAATTTAAAGTGAATAAGATGGCAAGGTGGCATAATAGATGGATTGGCACCCTGTCCATGGTGTACCCTGCCTCGTGCCATAAGTCTCCTGGGATAGGCTCCAGGCCCTCCGCGACCCTGAAAACAGGATCAAGCGCTATAGATGATGAGTGAGTAAGTGGGTGAGTGACATACTGGTTAGCACAGAGGCCTCGCACCTCAAGGGTTTAGGTTTTAGGTTAATTTTCTCCCTATGCTCCTGTTTCTTCTCATTGTTCAAGGATACGCAGATTAAACAAATTGATGGTTTTAAATTGCCCATGATATGAGAGTGAGTGATTGATTGTGTGAGTGTGTGCATGCTTCTGCCCTGAATGGAGTGGGTCCCCAGGGTGTATCTCATGTTGTGTCTTGACTTCCCTAGTATAGTCTCCAGGCCCCGCATGACCCTATTCAGGATAAGCGGTATAGAGAATAAGTCACAACTTCAACATCTCACCATAGAGTTGCATTAGTTTGTTGAATACACTTGAGTGTGATATTTTCTTTGTATTCTTTATAGAATTGAGTGCCTGAATTTGCTGCATGTGTTCAGTGCGTTTTGCAGATAACTTTGAGTATGTGATTGCCAGTGTGCTCAGGATTCTTTGTGAAAAGCTTTTGTGAGCAGCCAGCATAATCTGAGATTCAGTCTGAAAGCATGTCTGTGCCCTATGTGGCTTCTTGCTTTTAGTGTGCACTTAACACCTTACCTTGGACACCCTGTCACGCTTGGCACGTAACATAATAGAGATAAGTACATTTGACTCACTTGGTGAGATTGGAAGTACCGTAGGTAAAAGTAATTTATATTCCATCATAAATAGGATTTCTTATCTGTGTGACTAGAGCTTGTTAGAGATATAAGCTCATCAATCACCCCAAATTAGGCATTTACACACCATTACACACTCTAGAACAACATAAAGTTCCTGATAACGAATATAATCAGAAATGAAATGGCATGAGCATTACCCAGACAAGCACGCTTGCCCTCTGCGTGCAGCTCTACATGGTTGGTACTAACAGGATAGCTATAGCACCTATACTACATCATTTCCTGTATGAGCAAGTTTATGGCCATCCATGCACATAATTTATTCTCCGCTTGTTGTATGCCACCGGTAGGAACTTACAACCCCTATTTCTTAAAGAACATTAGGTTTCCACATGAATGAATGTGTACAGAAGAAAGTAAATTTCAGAACTAAGTTAGGTAGATAGGCCACAAAACTACACATACATTAAATGGCCAAAAGTATATGGACACATGATCATGATTCTTAACAAAATTGGAAGAGCACAGCTGTATGTGTACGCTGTTGAAATCCCCACACTGGAAAAAAGAGGTCCAAACCTGTTCCAGGCCGTGCACATTTTTACAAAATGAGATCCTTGACTTTCTGGTTTAGCAATACCATCCAACCTTTCGAACTGCTGTGGCTGAATGGACACAAATTTTTATAGCCTTTCCAAAAGAATAGATGCAGGTTTAGCAGCAGAGGGAGGACAACTAAATATTCATCCCCAAGGTTTTGGAATGGAATGTGTCCATAAACTTTTGACCATATATTATAATAATATATAAATAAAAATTAAAAAAGCAAAACTATGCACACTTGGCTGAGACATATATCCAAAGCATTTTATAACTAATACATCTGAGCAGTTGTAGGAATTAAGGGAATTGTTCAAAGGCCCAGCAGTGGCAAGTTGGGGATGCTGAGATTTAAACTCACAACCTTCTAATCAGTACCCCTAATGCATTAACCACTTAGCCACCGTGATTAGTCCAAGATGCAGGCCAGGGTTTGATTCACAGTCTATGTGGGTATTTTTGGGTCACAGCCCAAAGCTGTCACCACATTTAAATAAACATACTCATAACATAATTATATTTATGGTGAAACAATGCTGGGGGGAAAATGGGCACAAAGTAAATAAATATATATTGGGACTGGAATATAATAGAGTATATACATTGGTCAGCCAGAAGCATAAAACATTCTGCACAATACAGTAGGTTCCCCTCCACAAGACCTCTGGGGTTGTGCTGTGGTGTCTGGAACTAGGACATTGTCAGCAGGGCCTTTGAGTGCTGTAAGATGTGGGATGGGCCCTCAGCGAATTGGACATGTTTCTCTAGTGCTTCCCATAGAATCTTGATTAGATTGGAATCTGGAGAGTTTCGGGGCCAGATTCCAATCTACTGGGCCTCGTGCATGGCAGGATGTGGTGCACTTGGTGTTCTGGAGCCTTTCTGCCGTTCAGTGAGTTGTGCTGCAATGGCTTTTCCGTGACAGACAGACAAGCCTTTGCTCCTCACATGCATCACTGTGCCTTAGGGGCCCATGAGCCTGTCACCAGCTTACTGGTATATAATTGATAATCAATTTTAACGTGTTATTGTTATGCCTGATTGGTGTTTATTGCATATGGAGTACTAGTATGCCAGTGCAGAGGTGGGAACCTTCTTTGAGGTTGTCACACACATACAGTACATTCTTCTGATCTCTCGAACCCATATGATCCAGTGCAATTAACTTTGAAGGTGTAATTGCATTAAGCCTCAGTGAATTATGCTTTCTCTATTTTCAAGCTCTAACAGACTGAGGTTTGTGTATCTATCAAAAACATTGCATGCCCTTACAGTATAACCTTTCAAAAACTCACAGGAACATACTGCGGATGCAAAGGTTCATTAAAACAGATGGTGGCATCCATGTGACCTGCAGAGCTCTTGATGTCACAGTTATCTGGCATTAATGTGACAACTGCCCTTTGTGTCTTTGTTTATAGTTACTTGTGGAGCTGAACCAGATTGCTCTGTCAGCATCTCTCTTCTCTAGTGCTTTTTCATAATGTTAGATTATGAAGTATTGTCTAGTTCAGTTAATGAAAAGATGGACGACGCTCTGCAGAGGTCTGTGTCTTCATCTGCTGACAGCTTTGTTTGCAGAAAGAAGTTTTCAGACCCGACATAGAGAGTGTGCATGTGTAGCATTTTTTTAATTCACTTCTGATCTTCACTTTATCTGAGAAAAACAGGAAGATGAAGTACCTGGCATTAACCAAGTCAGTGAGTGTAAGCATCAAATGGTATTATGAAAAATATATTATTATAATTATATGATGAATATTCCTACCTGTCTATATTTGATTACTACAGAGACTACTGTGACTGTACTGTACAGGGTATAGATAGAAGAGTTGGTGAATTGATCTAAGAGTAATATTGATTCTAGGAGTAATATTTTTCAAGGTTTACGCAAATGGTAAGCCGACACCATTTTGGCAGTGTGCATTGATCTGCTCACATAATGTATGTCCTTTATAGTCATATTTTATTACAAGCACAAGAGATAGAAATACTCTTAAAAGGGCAGAAGTAATTTGTAAAACTTATCCCATGTAACGTAATCTCATAAAGGTGGGGACTAGTTGATCTGCATTGAATTCAGTGAAAAAAGCAAGTGGATGGTTATTTTTTTAAAACAAACATTAGAATTATAGTAACAAAAACAAAAGTGACAGTAGTTAGGGATACAGAAGACAAATCACAAGATCTTAAGAAAATGTAAAACAAAAGCAAAAAAATAAATAAATAAATAAGTTTAGCTATGGTGCCTGAACGGGGAATTAATTGGAATACAAGCATTCCAGTATTAAGAATAGCGATAGAGGAGCTGTTGGCTATTTATATCCACACCATGATGTAGGGTCTACTGTACTTGTCTCCATGGCTGAAGACAGGAACGAAAGCTGTTTTTTGGGGGGTTTGCACAAAGGATTAAGACTATGTATTGTTGGTTATTGGTGATTGGTTATTGTTTGGAAGACTGGTTCAGGTTCAAGCCCCAGCACCACCAATCTTTTTTATTTTATAAGCACTTCACTGCAATTTATACTGTGCAAGGTTGTATACTGTATGTGGATAAATTCAATTTCAATTCAATTCAGTCAAAAATATCCGGTTGGCTGGCATCATGTGTCTCAGAGGAAACACATGATAGCCCTTACCCTGCCTGGTTGGTGGTTGTATCCTTGATGGGAGAGTGCCCTTACGACGGCTGGGAATTAGATAGATTAGGGGAGAAAATCTGAAAAATCCAGTGAAAAAAATGATGATAATAAAAAAGGTAGCTTAAATTAAACACAAATAGTCACATGGACTATTCCACTCTTGGTGCAAATAGCATCTGCTTATTTTAAAGAATATGGAACCTTGTGGCCATTGAACAGGTTTCATAAAAGGAAGAAAATGAATCTTTCAATAATACTTCTAATCTTCAATACAACTATCTGATGAGAGGAATAAAACAGGGTGGCATGTCCAAATTCACATACTGTTGCACTGTGAACAGGTTTGAATGGCCAAGTATTTTTGTTTAAAAAGGGTAAAAACCTGGGTTTCATTATTATACTTGTCTGATAGAATGCTGTAGTCATAGTTACAAACCACCAATACTTGATATTGTATAATGTGTTATAATGTGGTAGCAGCACAGTGAATACAAGCATGAAGAAATAGGTCAAGAGCTTCAGTCAATGTTCACATCAAGCACTTGAGCTTTGATCGCGGCACGGTTGTTGATGCTAAGTGTGCCTGGAGTCAGCATTTTTAGGATAAAGAGTTTACAGACTAAGTAGTGGATAAATATGGAATTCAGTGGAAGAGTTAATAATTTCATACACTGCACTGTATGTGTAATAAAGTCTTAGCATGGCCACTGGTAACGCTAGAAAAAACAGTGGCAACGCTCATTTTCCTCTCTTTACAGGCTGAATGTTTAAAGATTTGAAAAGTAAAGCTTGCAGAAGTTTTTTTTTTTTTTTTTTTCTGGAAAACATAATGCAGTATTTAAACTATATACATTAATGTATATGTTGGAACCTGTAATAGTGGTTAGCATTGTTTCCTTGCACCTCCAGGGTCCGGGTTCAATTCCTACCCCGGGTCTGTGTGCATGTAATTCTCCCCGTTCTCATGAATGTTCTCCCCGTGCTTAGTGGGTTTCCTCTCGGTACTCTGGTTTCCAAAAACATGCAGGTTAGGGTAATTGGTGTTCCTAAATCGCCAGTAGTGTGTGAATGAGTGTGGCTTGGAACCCCAGCTGCAGGGGTGGCTCAGTCTGTTAAGGCTCTAAGTGCTAAGGCACCTGGCTGAGGTTGCCGCTGCTGGGCCCTTGAGTAAGGCCCTTAACCCTGTCTGCTCCAGGGATGCTGTATTATGGCTGACCCTGTGCTCTGACCACAGTTATGCTGGGATATGCAAAGAAACAATTTCACTGTGCAATAATTCAATTAATTAGTTTACTGTGATTGACAATATGTTTATCTTTGTCCCTAAGTTTAATTAAGACATAAGTATTTAAGAGAACCTGATACAGTATAATCATCCTTTCTAATGTTCCTTCCTATTGTTTTATGCAATGTCCCTGTTTTGCTGAGTTAATATCTCCAAATATTAATAGATCTTCTGAAGTCATTTTTCTCAGATTGATTGATAAGGAAAGAAATCTAGGTCACTTTGCAAAAGCCAGTTATCTGGTCTTTTTGCTGTGTGTATCTCAGATGTTTCAGAATGTGTCAGATAGAATTTCAGTTCATGTGCATCACTTGATGTGCATTGACAGTACTATACCTCAAAGTGCACAGGTCAGTATATCTAGAAAAAAAAAAGTTAACTGTTTAATTAGTTGGAATGATAGAATATACATGGAACACAATGGACTTTTTCTAAGCCCGTCCTCAGGCATGTGTTTTTCTCTCCATAGTGTCTGCCTAGTTTGCCTGAGAATAGTCCATGCCTGCAAAGCTCTTATTCAGCCTGATGTCTGTGTAAATATTGCCTTTTTATTTCATTTCCTTTCCATTTTATTGCCTTTATATTTCCTACATTTTGTAGACAGCTGGTAGTTTTCCCTGTTTGGTGAGTATGTCACCGTAGAGGAGCAGCACAGATTGACAGTCGGTATATGCCTTATGAATATTTCGTTAGACATGTAACTTTCCAATAAAGTTATCAAATACAGATCACCACTCTGTGACAAAAAGTAGTCTTTATACCAACTGACTTTCACTGTGTTTGTTTATAAGCAGATGACTGGCCCCAGTTACGGTAGTAGAAAGTAGCCCAACGGCGTGAGCTAGGGTGTGATATTTTTATACCTTTATACAGTACAACAGTTCCACAAACACCATTTATTATCAACAGATTAGGATTTGCTTATTTATTTAACTAGTTATTTTACTCCATCCACACATATCCTTCTGTGTGTGGTAGAACTTGCAAACCGTGATCGGCCGAGCTAGCAATCAACAGTTAGCGACTAATTAAAAAGGGTGAAGGTAGTTTAAAATCTTACCATTGCCAAAGGTGAGCAGAATTAACAATGAAGTTGGTGGACAGGCTTCTAGAAAGAAAAAGTTTTTTTTTTTTTTTTTTTCTATTTCTACTTATTCCCCTTAGAATATCAGCACTGGTAAATTCTGGGTTTCAGGGTAAAATACAAATATTACTCCAATTAAATGCCCGACTGCTGTTACTGTCTATTATCAGCACTCATGGAATGCCTATTGTTGTGTAACTTGTGATTAGCACTCAAATCTAATTACATTATATATTCAGCGGTCTCATCATATCTACTTTTTCTCCCTGGAGACTTACATTTACAACATCTGGCAGATGACCTTATGCAGAGCAACTTACGTTTGTATCAGTTGCACATCAAGGGCCTTGCTCAAGGGCCCAACAGTGGCAACTTGATAATGCTAGGTTTGAACCTGGGACCTTTTGATCAGTAGTCCAATGCCTTAACCACTGAGCTACCCCTAAACAGTGCTGGCACACACTTTTCTAGGAGCAGTCCTACTCCTCGGTGAAGCTTCATAAATATCTTTTATGTCCCACTTTGCTGTTATAATAACCTCAACTTATTTGGGAAAGCCTCACAGTCGATTTGAGAGTATGGTTGTGGGGATGTGTGCTTATTCAGCTAAAAGAGCATTAGTAAGGTCATGGTGTGTGAGGACGTTTGGGGTGCAGTCGAAGTTCCAGTTCATTCCGATGGTGTTCAGTGTCCACTCCAATCTTGGAAATCCATGTCTTTGCTTGTCTTCCATGTCTTCATGGGCTTTGCTTCGTCAGATTTTTCCTGGTTGCCATACATATTTTTCCATTGTTAAAAAAAAGACATTATTTAAGATAATAGGAGGCGTTTTTCTTTCTTTCCAAAAAGCAATCAGACATATTACTTCATAGAACACAAATATCAATTAGCTTATTAGAGCTACGTCCAGTAAATATATTGATTGGAAAATGTACAAAAAAACAAACAAAAAAAAACTTCAGTATTATGGCCAAACATTTATTTTGTGGATTATTCTGACATAGTATAATTTTAGGGTATCTGAAGATTTGGAATTAAAATCTAAAGGCAATGCTTTCCTAATAGTAACTGAATGAATATAACACTTCCTACTGTACATAGTCCCCCTGCAGTTTGATGTACTTCTTATATCATTCCAGTAACTTGTTCATTCCTTGAGATAAGAAGCTTTTTGCCTGCTGCCCATTTCAGATTTGCACCGCTACCTTAAATTCATTATCAGCGGCGACCTGTAGATCTACTTTAAGTGGACCAAAAACATGATAGTGACACACCAGAGATCAGAGCTATAAGTGGGAAGACATGGAAACTGTAGCATTTTCTCCATTGTTGAAGCCACTGCATGGGAAAAGAAAAGACAGTTTTTTGACAGATTTCCTGTTCTTTTACTGCAAATCGCATGTTTCTTTCAAAACATTTATAAACAAACATTAAGATGGGGTTGTAATAAATAGCAAAGAGACAACCGACATAAAGTGAACTTAAAGTCAGCCAGTTATAGAATTTAGATTTCCGTGTTATTCCGTAACAAGACTGTGAGCACAGAATTTCCCAAAAAGTGATAAAAGCTGTAATAGAGATTGGCTGGAATTCTTCAAGTCGATTGGGGTTAATAAGAGGTAAAGTGCCCCACTGAATGATGTTAAGTGGAAGTTAATGATTTTAAGATCTTTATATTTTACACTATTTCAGCTGTTGGATAGGGCCTTTCTGTGTCCAGTGACAGGATGGCTGCATATAATGATCTTCTTTAAGATACAGTCTGCTCAGCAATGCAACGATAAAGGCTAAGCAGTGTGTGGTCACCTAAGAAGAATAAGATTTGCACGCTAAATGGGTGCTGTTTTCCCTTCAGGCTCTGTTCCCGAAAGCACTCTAAGCCCTATGGTCCACCCCCAAGCAATTGTGTGGTGACGTCAATGAAGTGCAAAGTGTGTGTGTGTGTGTGTGTGTGTGTGTGTGTGTGTGTGTGTGTGTGTGTGTGTGTGTGTGTGTGTGTGTGTGTGTGTGTGGCAGTATAGTATATTTATTTGTGCATGGCATTTGCAGAAAAAACCTTGCTTTGGTAATATGGGAGACATCTGGAAAATAATTTTCTGCAGTGTTAAGACAAAATATGAAATTTGTGAGGCAGAAAAGACAATATGCGCGTATGTATGTGTATACAGTATACTGTAGTGTATAGTGTAATGATTGGTCTCTCTGGTCCGGTTTTGCTGTTCATGTGCCGATTGAAAGTGCTTTTCACGGTGGACAGGGACAGAATGGGGACTGTTGCAGCCTCACGCACAAACCGCAATGCTCCATGTTATGACGCCCTTCTATCATAGCCAATATTAACCTTTTCCAGCTGTTTGTGCTGCAGTAGCTCTTCTGTGGGATCGGATAAGACATACTAGCTGTCATGCATGCAGAGATGTTTGCACGCTCATGACCCTGTCGACATTTCACCAATTATCCTGCAATGAATCACTTACTAACCACCGTTTACTGCGAACACCTCAGAAGATTTGCTGTTTTTTCTACCCACTGGTCTAGCCACCACAATTTGGCTTTTGTTAAAGTCACTTATGCTTTCCCATTTTTCCTGTTACTTAGTTACTTCTTAATATCTCATACATTGACATGTGCCTTTGCAAGGAGATAATCGATGTTTTTCATGTCACCTGTCAGTGGATTTAATGTAATGGCTAACCGGTGTACTGTATATACCAGAGACATACTGTAGCCATACAATATGTTGCCCAAGACAGATAACTCTGTAGGAATCGCAGTATTTTATAGATATGGACCCTTTCCATTTCAGCGATCAAAAGTAATTACACAAATTGTTATATATTAATATTATATATTAAACATGATCAAGAATTAAAGTCTCATTTGGTTGCAGAACAGTTTAAAGGTCTTTTAAAATCTCTCCCCTATTCACTGTTAACATTGCTCTTTTTGTCTGTAGCCATGGCTAAATCATTCTCTAAATTAATTTACCACATGCAGTCACAAAAAAAGCTTTTTTTTTTTTTTTTTTACAAACTGTATTAACACAGTTTATCCTTCTAATAGAGCCCCTCTGGGCCAACTACAGTAACATCTGTCCAGTCGCCATCTGTCCAAGTTAATTGTCTGTGTGCCACACATGGCCATGGGCCTGGACTTTGATCTGTGATTTCACAAGCCTCTTTATTATTTTGTGAGACAGCAGGATCCAAGTAGGAGGAATTGTGGTCACTTGAACAGAATTGTACATCATTGTTTTCTTACTTTTGTTTAGTTGTTTTATGTTAGACATACACTATGGTAGTATCTTCCCTCATGTAACAGTTCCCTTTCAGTCCAGTCATCATTACTCCAACAGGTTGCACCGGAGACTATGTTATCTATGTGTTTAAATGAAACACTCAGACATTCTGTCTAGACGAGGCAGATAATGGGTTTTTTTTTTCTTTCTGTTTTTGCAACCACAAATGGTTTTTAAGGGAAAAAAGAAAAGTCTCTTTGAGTACCTAGCCATTTTGTGTCATCAGTTTACTCTTTGCCATGCCTGTATTTTCTTCCTCTTTTGATTTATCACCTTCTCCCACATCTGCATTTAGTTACTCCTTTTTTTTTTGCCTTAGTATTCCATTGATCTGTTTGTAACTTGTCTCCTTCTTGATAGCTCAGTCAGAAACAAGCTTGCTTCTACATGGGAGGTTTTCGGTTTGAAACTCGCAGTAGAGTTCTCTCTTATTCTTTCCTACATAATTCTGTCTGTTCTCTTTACCTCTTTAGTGATTTGGGGGTTCCTGTCACACCATCTGTTCACTCTGCTTGGTGGCTCGTTGTGTAACAGCCCTTTTTCCATTTTATTTCTGAGAACTGCGTTCGGTCTCCATGGAAGCCTAATTCTCACATCATTGACTTTTGCCTGGCGGCACTGAGGTCATTCTTTACAGTATGTGCTCTGTGTACGAGGGTTGTTATGATGGTTTTTCTGAATGTAGGAATGTCTTACATCCCCATTACACTCTTGTCTGTTTGGATTTTGTTGTTACAGTAGCAATGTTGGCATGTCTGATATAGTAGTAACATCAGCAGCGTGTCAGAGTTTGTGTCACAGTACAGTACATACAGTATTTACAGTACGCATACGAGAGATTCTGTTTTATTTGTACATTCCAGCGATAGCTTTTAATTGAATACAACATCAGAGAATGCTGTGTATTTGACCTTCTTCACAGTGAATGACTGGACTGGAAAGAAATATTGACCACGTCAATATTTACTGTCACTTTCCTGACCTCTCATGGTGTCATTATCGGGCAGTGATTGTGCATGTCAAACTGGTCTACAATGATGGTCATAGTTCAATATAAAGCATTCGTTTTGTAACCATTTGCTGAGATTGCCTTTTGATATGTCCATCTCAAACATATCAAGTATTTCAAAAGGAATTTTTCACAATAACACATTAAGGCAAGACCTGGTCATTACATAACTGTTATATAATTCAAACAAGCGCTTGCATTTCTTGGCAGAAGTACACCAGGGCTGGGCAGTACAGAAGGTACAGTAACTGCTGTTTTAGTCATCCGCGCAACAAAGTAACGCCAATTAGTGAGCTGCTTTGGCTAGAAGCTGAAAAATACCAGTGCTGAAATGCTTGGTTCAAATGTTTTTTTGCTGTTTTTTTTTCTGTGTGCACTTACAGTAATTTGCGTTTTCTGGCCTTTTTTTTTTTCTGGGCATGCTTCCTGGAATTGAATCTGTCACTATGAGCTCCCGTGCCTAGGAGTTTGCCTTTTGTGAGACTAATCAGCTTGTCAATTGCCTGCTAAATCATGATGGAGCACCAAGCCATGAAGCTGGATAGAAAGAGAAAGCAGGAATAAGTGCACAGGATTCAGTATGCAGAATTCAATCAAACTCAACCATATAATGCTTTTCAAGCAAAATGCAATATTGGAGCATGCATTCCTCATGAATCATATTTATTTTCCTGTTCGACTATACCACTGACTGCACAGAAAAAGAAAAAAAAAAGAAAAAAAGAAAAAGAAAAAAAAAAATATATATATATATATATATATATATCTGTAAATGTCTTAGACCATGGCTGTAGAAGCTGAATATCATCGACATATAAGCAGTTTTTTCACTAGTTTATTAGAAAAACTATTACAAATTATTTAATATTGGAGCCTATCCCAGGAGGCTCAGGGCACAAGGCGAGGTACACCCTGCACAGGGTACCAATCCATCACAGGGCACACACACATACTCACACACTCATTCAGACACTACGGGCAATTTGGCAATGCCAATCTGCATGTCTTTGGACTGTGGGAGGAAACCAAGCACGTGGAGAACATGCAAACTCAAGGCACGCAGAGACAGGAATTGAGCCTGGCCGGGAATCGAACCCAGACCCTGGAGATACAAGGCGACGGTGCTAATCACTACACCACTGTGCTGCCCTAGTGTAATACTATATAAAAAATTCAATCTTCATAATTCGTTTAATTTAATAAGTACTATGACAGGAATTTGGTCAGCACAGAATGTGAAAGGAAGAAAAGTCAGAAATCAAAAGATGCCCCAATCTCAGCACCCAGGAATGTCCTTGAGACATAAGTACCCTTTATCCTCATCAAATCCGCAAACCAACAGTGCTCATCTTTACAACCAATGACAGGCTACTTTTTTTCATATAATTAAGACTTTTTAAAAAAATTTATTAAAGTATGTCTTTTTTAAATATTAATTGTACTTTTATGTATGGGCCTGGCTCCACCGGACTTCTGGTCATGTGCTGTGGTGTCTGGCACTGAGACATTAGTAGTGAATCCTTTGGGTACTATACAGTAGGCTGCGGGGTGGGGTCTCCATGGATCTGGCATTTTTGTCTGGCGCATCCCGTGAATGCACAATTAAACTGGAATCTGGGGTGTTTTGAACACTTTCCTGCTCGCCCTGTGTCTTTCCTGTTTTCCGAGTACAGCATTGCCTTTTTCAGCAGTTTGTGCTGCATTGGATTTCCTGTGGAATTGGACCGGATGAGCTGGCCTTTGGTCCCCATGGGTGCACATGGGCACCAAAGGCCAGATGTCAATTCAATGGTATATAATTGATAATCAATTTTCAATTCAGAAGGTGGTGGTGTTAATGTTATGGCTGATTTTGTCTATATATATATATATATATTCAAGTATGTTATTCGATTATATGTTATTCGATTATGTTACT
Organism: Clarias fuscus; assembly: GCA_030347435.1. Lineage (NCBI taxonomy): Eukaryota > Metazoa > Chordata > Actinopteri > Siluriformes > Clariidae > Clarias > Clarias fuscus. The sequence goes on along the minus strand of CM059229.1, from coordinate 16,595,783 downwards.
TCGACAAGGTTGAAGCTCAAATATGACATACTGTACTTTATATTACACATCATTCTGAGACGTTATTTTTGTGATCATTACCACAAAGCTTTAACATGTAAGGGCCAAAATCCACCACTCAGCTCTTCTGCAGATGGACGCATGCAGCGCAGAGCTGAAGATCTTTAATAATAGATTGAGCCATCACTGAATGAAATGGGGTGCATGGCTTTTCATAGTGCTTTTTATGTGGTGCACTGGTAAGATTGACAATGACATTAATTTGAATTCTCTTGAATAACGCGCAAACCTCCCTGTGTTGCAGATCGCCCACCTGCTCCAGTCAATGTGTCAGTAATGAACCTGAGAGCCGATTCAGCCACAGTGACTTGGGAAGTTCCAGAAGGCGACATCATTATTGGCTTCTCAGTTTTACAGCAGGTAAATACTGTAGCACTACTGTTCCAAAATTTGCAGGGTGTCCTTCCAAGTTTCCTCGTTCCTATCTAACATAATATCTTTATAAGAATGATTATTGTGTAATGACATTATAAGCTACTAAATAAATTGCTGGCTCTGGGCATACATGTCATTCACTTACAAGATAATATAGTATATTGAATATCTACTGTACGCTGTATGGTCCAAAGTATGTGGCCACATTACCACCAAAACCAGATTGTTTTTTTGTAGAATAAAAATTGTCATTCCATTCCAATTCCAATATAAAGCAAACATACTGCAATTTATAGACTATGAGAGTTTTAATATCAAACATACAACTCAACGACCAATCTGGGCGCATAAGCTAATAACTTCATAAGAAATGGAGAGAGAATGATAAAGGGGAATAGAGAGAGTGGTAGAAGGTAAGGCATAATAATGTATGCATATGGCCATGTCTATAAATTACATACTGTATATACTTTTGTGTAATGTATAGGCACTTTATACAAAGCGGAATGATATGTTTCATTATGTTCGCTTCCTAGTATACCCTAAGAACTGAGACCAGACTTCAGAAAACGTCCCTTGGTTATTAATAGCTCTTGCAATTAGGGATTCAAAAGAGGAGATCATTGTCATTTCATTTATCCACTCAGCCTTGGCTGATTTTTTTCATTGTTGAAGTTTGATCCTTGCAGCTTTGATAAAATCTGCCAGTCTCCTAGTACGCATTACTTGTGTAGAGTCTGGCAGTGGTGTCTGCAGCCACTCTCCAATATGTTTTATAATTGCATCCAAAAAGGAGAAATTAAAGAAACGTCCCATATTAAATGAGGAACCGTTCCCACTTCCTTTCTACGCTTGAGTTCCTCAAGTTTTACACCTTTGCACCTATGTTCATATATGTATTTATTCTAATATCTGTCTATTACAGATCCCTCCATTTACTATCTGTGTCCAAACAAACAAACCTGCAGATTGTTAAGTTTGCCAGTTTAAAACATGCACTTGAGTGTGCTAGAAAAGAGCAATTTACTTAAAGCCAAGCAGTAACTTGTGTCTTCTTCTATCCAGTCCAACTATCCATAGTTGATCAGCAGTACTAAAGGCTTGGTATTTCCATTCTTGGCAATATTAATATGTATGTTCATGTTTAAAAGAAAACAGATGACCAAATAACTGACTGGCGATAATAAAACCAAGTGCCGTTTCCTATAATACAGATTTCAGACTCATCAAATAGCACAATGAATTCAGTTGCGTTCTTCTCTGCTGATGAGCATGACTTTGTAACTCTGCGGGGTCACTGTTCAGGCAGGCATGTGGTCAACTACAGTACGAGTCCAGTCGCTAGGCGACGGCGCCGTGCATGCAATCAAGAATCCATGCTGCACCTGCTCGCGTGTCTTTATCAGCCTCTGGGTGGCTGCGCTCCGCATGCAGACGTTGGTCCTGCGCCAGGTATGAGAGTGGCTTCACGCTGCTCCGGTATAGAAAAGCAGAACAGAAAGTACTGTAGGTATTTTGAGCAGAGAAAGGTTATCTAAAAATAAATTATATATTTGTCTGTTTGTTTGTTTGTTTCCTTGCCACATGGCGAAGTCTCATTCAGACAGACAAATGCACACAAGCACCCAAGCCCACTCTCCTTATCTCGCGGGAACAACGGAACCCCGAAACGTGGTGCTCTCAGTCCGTATCTCTGTACGTACAGTATGTACCCCTCCTGCCACGGATTGTCCCCCTTAAACACACACGCAAACCATCACTATCAGTAATTATATTACAGCATCATTTTACATCTTTATTATGATCAAATATTCTATTACTCTACAGTAGTCATGAGACCATTAATGAAAAACTGTCATGATATTTCATTTTTCAATTTTAATGCATAACACAAACCATATCGAAGCGTTTGATTCTTATCACTTTCCACATCCCTGTTTAGATACAAATTGGCTGTTCTCAGCGTTTATCAACAGCACGTGCTTGCACCTCCCCGAAATTGACATTTCTTTACTTTTATTTTGAGTCATTCTATCTATTGGTTACATGTTGCACTTGAAGCAACATGTAAAATTATTATAAACTGGTCTGTCTCTTTTTGAAGACCACCTTGCGATTACAGACCTGCATTCTCTCTCTAGTAAAGTGCTCTCTTGTTTTGTTTTTTTTGGTCTAAGCAAATGTATTCTGCATCACCCCTAACCTACTGTACATTGCAGCTTGTCATGTTATATAACATGTATAACATCTCGTAATTGCTTTGCCAATTGCAAAACATTTTGCATACCATTTTTCATTAATGAAGTACTTCCATCAGTCCATTCAGTGCCAAGAGCGCAACTTGACGTCCCTTGCCCTCATTCACTGGGCTTTGGGACTCGCTACTGTGCTCATAATTCTATAAAGAATTTAGTTAATGCACCACTTAACTGACAAAGAACTGATGTCATTGTTACTTTCTCCAGCATATTTCTGAGTGTCTAGACATGCATTAAACTGAATATTTGTTGTTGTTGTTGTTGTTGAAGTAGCTCTTCACTTTTCTTTTCTTCTTTTCTTTTTTTTTTCTTAAATAAAAGTGGACAAAACACAGAATCCATAAAGCTAGAGTGGCTTTTTAACGGGTGCTTTCCTAATGGCATTTATGCTTAGCTGTAAATTAAGCTTATTATAATACACTGCCTGGTCAAAAAAAAAAAAAAAAGCTGCACACTCCCACATTTTATCGACCACCTTTAGCTTTGATGACGGTGCACAGTGTGGTAGCCAGGTTCTATGTGAAAATGGTTTGTTATGTTTCCAGAATGACTTTTTCATGATTTGAGTCCTGGAATATTCCCGTCATGTCAGGGAAGGAAAAAAAAATCCATAGATCATAGATATGATGACCTAATCATTTTGTACATTTGTGTCTTCATTTTATTGCTCCACAGCCTAGACCTGACCAACTGAAGCAACCGCAGATCATAACACGTACAGGAGCCACTAAGCATGATGGGTACATCACTTCACGCATTTCCCTTTTCAACCTGATGCACCCATCATTCTGGAATTGGGTCAATCTGGACTCATCAAAGCATATGACCATGCTCCAGTGTTTTTTTTTTTTAGAGCTGTGTAGTTTACCATAATAATTGAGTCTTCCAAGGAAGACACGTGCAGCCTGTCAATTACATATCTGTATTTAAAAATATATATATATACAGGGAAAGAGTAAAAAATCTTTTCTTTTTTTTTAATAGTTAGTTCACATCTGTGATCCTAACAAAGGTTCTGTGAATGTTTGGTCAAATTCTCATGAATGGTTCAGGAGGAGTTGCAGATAGAAGAAACGTGCGACGACACCGGACACTGATGACGCCAGCCCGAGATGACAGATAGTGAGCGACGCAATTATGATAAAGCAGAACAAAGAAAGGGCTATGAAGGTAAAAGACTGCCATGTTTACTTTGCTGTGGTTTCAGAAGCAGGACGGCCACATGCAGCGGTTTATCCGGGAGGTAAACACCACCAGCAGGGCCTGTGTGCTTTGGGACCTGGAGGAGGAGACAGACTACATAGTCCAGGTCCAGTCTATCGGCTTGTATGGAGAAAGTCAGGCAAGCAAGCGCGTCCACTTCAAAACCCTCAAGAAGTCAGACCGCTTCCCTTCCAACAGCTCAAACCAAGGTACTACCAGCTATGCCTTTAGATTTGTTTTTACTTTTTAATATGCTAGAATAAAAACATCTTCTATTCCATAGACACAAAGAAGAGTCCACAACAAGATGCCTTACATTTTGGATGTGCTTATATTTCTGTATGCAGGCCTGCAAGACATCTGGTTTATCTCATTATCTTCTTCCTGCTTCAGCTCAATTGATTCAACTAATCAGCTAGTTACCAAGCCCGTCATAACTGAATTAAGGGCGCTCTATCAATCATTGCATAAATTCGGTCTAAAACTGCTCCGCTTAGTCAAGTGCAATTTGAAATGATCTCAATAAGATAAAAAGATGCAGAAGTAATTATAAAGCCTGATTGAGTATCATGTCCAAGTAAGTTACACAACTCCCGCTCTGAGTCTGAATCTAGTGAAATTTCTAGCAGAAAGTAGAAACACATTTGTTAGAAGCTGATGACGGTACTGACCTACTAAACTTGAGTTCAACAAAAATTGCATATCCTAAGAATCCACGACTTATACTATATAATAACATCATTTATTTACGTAATCACTGTTAAAAAATGCATCTAAACGGAAATTGGGCACAAAACTGCGAGAGAATTGTCCTGAGCTTATAGGTCTCTCTGTCCTCTTCTCCTTGTTTAATTATAGATGGAGCCATTATGCATGACTGCAGGAGCCTGTCTCCTTCTGCGGCAGTTTCTGATCAACTTTCTGACAGTCATCGCGGTGAAATTTAATTTCAAGTTATTCGACACTTCACTGCGTTAATGAATTGATCTTGATTGCTCGATACAGGGAACTGCATTTTCAATATATATGTGTGTGTGTGTGTGTGTGTGTGTGAGAGAGAGAGAGAGAGAGAGAGCTTTGAAGGAAGAAAAAACTCTGACAAGTTAGTCACCGTAGGAGAAAAAAAAAAAGAAAAAAAAAGAGCAATGACATTTCGTTAAGTAGTTGCATTTAACTATAAATTATATTCATTCTTCCGACCAGGTAGTAATCCTAATCACTTTCTTTAAACCATTCTTTTTCTCTCAGCTCTCAACTTAACTCAGCTTTATTTGTATAGCAACAACATATTAACAAGAACGAATGAGTTTAGATGAGTTTTTAGATGAGATTTGAACACCCTCAGTGATGTGGCTTGACGAATGGTCATGGGTACAGTAGGTCCGTCCACAATTTGCCCGATCACCCCTGAGCTTGCATTTTATCTGATGATCTGAGAGACTAGAGATACATATTTATATATATATATATATATATATATATATATATATATATATATATATATATATATTCATGAGGAAACAGAGAGCTGTTGATGTTCATTCATTACATAACTGTAATCACCCCAACAACCCTGATCGAAAGTTTACATATCTTTGAATATTTGGCCACATTATAAACACACAGGTTGACACATACAGTACAGGTTTAAATGGCTATAAATTCACCTGTGATTCACTGTAATTGTAATTAGTGTCTGTGCATGAATAGTCAGTGAGTCTCTCAGCTCATAACGTGATGTACTGGCTGGATACTGCACCATGGGGAAGACAAATTAACTGTTAGTAAGGTATGGTACTTGAACTTTATCTAGCAGGAAAAGGATATAAAACATACCTCAACACTTGGAAATGCCAGTCAAACTCTGATAAAGAGGTGGAAAATAAGAGGTTCTGTTGAAAGTAAGCAACGGTCAGGTAGACCAAAAAAGATTTCACCCACTACTGCCAGAAGAATTGTTTAGGAAGCAAAGAAAAACCCACTAATAACTTATAATACAATGTATATCTTATAATACATAATGCTCTGGGGGGGGAAAAGTGGCATCGTTGTTTCAAGGAGCACAATTAGAAGGTACTTGAACACAAATGGCATGCATGGTTGAGTTGCCAGGAAAAAGCCAGTTACCATGTTACCATGCCACAATGCCACAAATAGGCCCGCTTGTAGTACTCCAGACAAACCTCACAGCTTCTGGAGCAGAGTCATTTGGAGTGATGAGACCAAAATTGAACTTTATAGTCACAACCCTAACCTTTGTTTATAATGAAAGTACACCATTCCCACTGTAAAAGCATGGTGGTGGATCTCTAATGTTTTGGGGCTGCGTGAGCTCCAGTGGAACAGGGAAATCAAAATTGATGGCAAGATGAATGCAGCATGGTGTCAGAAAATACTGGCAAACAATTTATATTCTACAGCATGAAAGCTGCGCATGGGTGTTCTTAGATGTTCCAACATGACAATAATACAAAGAACAAGGACAAGTTGACCCTCCAGTGGCTACAGCAGACAAAGGTGAAGGTTCTGGAGTGACCATCACAGTCTACTGACCTCAATATCATTGAGCCATTTTGGGGAGATCTCAAACGCGCAGTTCATGCAAGACAACAAAATTATTTACAGGAACTGGAGGCATTTTGCCAAGAAGCATGGGCAGATAAACCACCTGAGAGAATTAAGGACTTCATTCACAATTATTTTTAAAAAAACTGCATTCCATCATTGATGCTAAAGTGTGCAATATACGATATAAAGAATGTCGAATATTTCGAAGGTATGCAAACTTTTGAACAGGGATTTTTTTCTCATTTTATTCATTGTGATGTTTTGTTGGATGATTGTGCCGGTCTGTTACATATGAACTTCTATATGAGTCCTATAGGTAATAAACTAAGTTTGTTTTTTCCTTCTCACTCATGTTTCTTTGACACATGGTACACATCTTTGAAATTCTCCCAAAGTATCAAAGTATGCAAACGTATGAGCACAACTGTATATGTTATAAATTCTTTGTGTGATGTCCAGTGTGTGTAGTTTAATTTCTGTTTCAGCTCCAATGAGTTTCTTTCCACCTCACTTAAACCACATATGATGTATTTTTTTTTTTCTGTCATTTGGTTCCACATTTCATATTGTCATGTTCGATATTAGCTGATGTTCAGAGCCATAACACTGAATTGAAATAAAATACAGAAACACAGAGAGGTGTGTTATATAGTGTCACAGTATTTTATTTGCCTTTGGGCTTTTTAATGATGATGCTTTGAAAAAAGCATGTTCTTCCAGTTTCCCTATAATTAATTTTGGAAGAACATTAATGACCAAATATTTACTTAACATCTGTTGATCTGAAGAACATAACATCTACTCATCTAATAACCATTTTCATTGGACTGGGAATCAAAATGTGATTATATATATATATATATATATATATATATATATATATATATATATATATATATATATATATATATATATATATATATATTAAACACATTTCTTATTATTGCTCTCAATTATTTTCACATTTTGCTTCCTTCTCAATGCAGAACACAGGTTTAACTGAGTTCCAGAACGCACTGTATTAAGCATATTTGTATTACACCCTTATATTCAGGTGTCTCGATATCTTCTTTAGTGAAACATGTTATACTGGATTCCTATTAGATACTGCACTGATCCTCCTGATCAAAACACCGCTTCAGATGCACTGTTATCACTTTCGAAGTAGCTTGCTGCTCTTGGCAAGTGTTCATAATTTTAGACTACATACCCCCCTCTCCCTTGATCCATTTGAAATGCTTCCACATCCGACATGTTGCATCTCCAACAGAAAACCTTTTCCCCAGGCTTTTTTTTTTTTCCCATTTCGTGATGTGCCCTGTGATAGACATTGCAGTCTGAGTCTCTAAAGCATTATATTTATGTTGGCATCATACTGTATATTCTGTTTTATTGTATGTTTGTTTCTTTTTGTTCTCTCTCTCTCTAGGGCGCCACATAGATAGAATCCTTCCACCAATCTCAGTCTAGTGGAACTAATGAACAGCTGCTTAGCACTGATTAGGTGCCACAAGACAGCAAGGCTGCATTATGTTGTCTAGCAAACTCTGGTATTATCTAAACTCTAAAAGTTACTCACTAATTGGCAGAGCAGCCATCGCCATGCTAACTAAAACCCATCTTACCGTCAGTTTGACCTCTAATTGAAGCAGATTGCACCAGAAAAGCATTAAAAAGCATTACTCATCTTTAAGGGAATTCATGTGTTCCTACAGACTTGCAGGAAATTCTATTCTATTCTTTTCAGCGCGATAAATATTTATCGACGCGAGTGATGAGAGCGATGGCTCGGTTGTCGCTTATTCTGACTGTTTATCAGTAGTGAGCGAGAGTGTTTCAACACTACTCACCCGTAATTGGAAACTGAGGTGATGTAAATGATAAATGGCCTCTCTCAGTAATTGCTCAGGCGAAACCATCTTCCAGCCATTCTTTCCTTTTCCCGGCACCTATGAGCCAGCTACATCTTTATCCACTAAGAAAGATCAATTGGTGAAAGTGATGCCCTGGACCACGTCCATACAGGAGGAAGAGGACAGAATGCTAAAGTCAGTTTAATTAATGCAGGATTAATGATTTAGACAGATAGCTTCGAGAGAAGGCAAGCACTCCATTCATGCTCTGGTACTGTAGATTGTGACTGAGTGAGGAGGCTGGCTAAATTGACCATCACTGTGAGATATGTTTAAACCTGATGCAGACATTTGATCACCAAAAGACTTAACCTGCATACTGTACTGTACTAAGGGCCTAGTGAAATCACAAAATAATATTTTTACTAATATTTTTTAAATTATGGCTGGTTGTTGCTCCTATGGTTATAAATCTGGTTTATTATTATGCTATGGCTTATGCTGTGAATAAGTTGACATTATTATGCATCCATTCATAATTCATTACATAATTCATCTATTTCTGTATTCATAGATGATCCAACTGTTGAAGGTCTGGACAAGTCTAGAAACTTGCAAACAGGAGAGATGATCATCATTGTGGTGGTGCTGCTTATGTGGGCAGGTATGAGATGAACAATCTCTTATAGTAAATCCCCTCAAACTATAGTTTTTTGTGTATTAAGTAAGTTGTGTGCCATGAAACCGCTGTGGTACTATGGTTTAAAATGGGCTATGTATTAATAAAGATGTGAATTACAGTATATTGATTGATTATTACTTTGAATTCTCCAGTGTAATTATTTGCCGGATATGAAATACAGAACTTATCTGACATAGAGTAAATGTTCGTCTTTTGTATCACTAAGCCAGGTTGGCTCTGACATATCTGAGGCTTACACATTTAAACACATAGTGTTTAAAATGTAGGGATGTGAATTACTGGGGATCACCTGATAGGGTGTTATCACAATACCTACAGTAGGAGTTGATTTAATTTGTAATGCAATTCTTGTTAGTATCATTGTTGTATACTGTACATATCCTGTACATGTTCAGGTGCAGTTTTGTGGAGCTCAGTCACGCATCCAGGCAACCCTTCCAAACAAAACAGTCTTTTCAGTCTTCTTCTAATTGTGCTATCATGGACTTTAACATTTCACATGCTCAGTAAGACCTGTAGGGTCTAAGATGTAGCTTTTGGGGTTTTTGTATTTCTCTGAGCATGGCATGGTCTGAGGTTGTGGTGAATGTGCTAGGACATCCACTCCTGGGAAGATAACCATAATGTCTTGAATGCTTTCCAGAATGATTCCATAATCATTCTCATTGTAGAACATTGAAACATTGAACTCCAATTTTTTTTTTTTTGGAAATGGTTTTATATCCCTTTAAAAATGGATGTAGAGCAACAATTAATTCACCAAGACCACTGCTTACAGTACATCTTTTCCTCTTGGTTAAGACACTCCTGAATACCCCAGACTACTACAGAATACTGCCACAATTTCTGCTTCTATATGGATCTGCACACCTGCTGAGGATCAATTACTTAAGCACTGATGATTAGCAACTTACCCTCTTAAATCCTGTGGAAGTAGTAAAGGGTTACTACCCACCTGTTTTTTATTACTGTTTTCATTTTTGTTAAAAAAAAAAATTGCCTTATACTAAGACCCACCATGATCAGATTATTTTCATTATGTTTTCACACAAAAACATAATTACTTACTTACAGTAGAATAAATAAAGGGGATACCAACTTCTAAACATGACTGTACATAAAAATAGTTTTAATTATAAAAAGAAATATATGAAGACACTTTATTTGATCAGGAAAAATAACCATAATTAAAAAAGGATCAACCGAAATTACTTATTTACGAAGGGCTATGATAGACCTAGATACTGTCCTTCACCAGAATAATTTATGATGCTAAATCTTAGATGCCTTGACAGCATCTTTTTTTCCCAAACATAAAAGTAAAGATCACATCTGAATTACTATTGATCAAGCAGTGCAAGACTGGGCGGTAGGGGAAGGATACATCATTCATCTTCAGTAACTGCTTCATCCTGGTCAAGACTGCACATTATCCAGAGCCTATCCCAGAAACAATTGATTTGTAAAGTGTGAATGCACCCTATATGCGAAACTAATCCATTGCACGTCACCATGCGTGCTTGCACACACATACACATGCGCAGACCTAAGGAAAAATTACTGCCATCAATCCACCTGAAGCAGTGGAGCAGGTAATGTGTGAACTCAAAGACAGTAACACAAGCTCAGCATCAGACCAGGTAGCATGGAGCGGTGATGTGACGACACTACCTGCTGTGATACAGGACTATGCGAGAAAGGCAATCAAAGTTTTATCACTGGTGCTTGTAGGATGCTATGTGCCCCTACGTATTTTATATTGGCTTCTTGTTTAATGGGTACCCTAGTGTAAGATATAAAATTTTATAGATTATAGCTTCATGCTTTCTTTTTATTAGTTACCTAAAGATTTTTTCATAATTACCAATGGCATTATGAAAATGTTCAAGCTCATTTTTCCAGACTTAAAACACCAAGGTCACTAAGGTCATATCTACAAGAGATCATGTCTAAAGCACGTGCATTGCAAATGATTCTGAGGTCTCTAATCTTTACAATGTCTCATAGAGACTTCTATTGATCTTCAAGGATTTGTCCGCAGACTCTGTGTGCTCTTGAAGCATATGTCGATTGCTGTTTGCTTTCAGCGGTCATCGCGCTCTTCTGCCGGCAGTACGACATCATCAAGGACAATGATAACAGTAACAGCAAAGAGAAAGTGAAGCCTTTGTCTGAGAGGAGCACACCAGAGCATCACAGTGGAGGACTGCTCAGGAGCAAGGTGAGGGAACCCTCATGATCTGGTCTGCAAAAGACGTCACATTGACCTGAGCTGCTGTCATTTCGGATTTTGCATTACAATACAACACCAAACTAAACCTTGTATTAAAACACACATCATGGGATATCATTATTACTATCAACATTTATAGAAAAGCTATCTAATGTGTGGGGATTCTGCATGAAAGACCTGTTTAACATATGATGGTATGATTTTTTTCCACCGTTTTTTTTTTTTTTCAGTCCTGTTGAGTTATTGAATATGATTAAACGGAAGGTAATATTATTTTTGTATGCTTTTAAATTAATTTTACATTCACATATTTGGCAGACGCCCTTATCCAGAGCAACTTAGATTTGTATGATATAAAGGTTTCGTGTTCCTTTTAATGCTTTATCATAAGTCATTTGCTAATATATATGTATAGATAGATACGGCTCTAAGGCTCATGATTAAAACAAGACATTACATTTATTTAATATCTGGTAAGTGTCAGAAAAGTCTTCAGGACAAAAGATTCTGCAAGTTTGTGAAACCCATAGACCGGGGAGCCTGGGGAAAATGTGACTGCTTTAACAAGAATTTCTCAGAATATTTTATAACATTAAAAGTAACTATAAAGTGTTAATTAATTATTGAATCATTTTAATCATTTACAAATTTCAGTATGAGAAAGTCAGCATGAGAAATAAATCCATTTGTCATGTGCTGTTAGAGGAAAACAATAATATAATTCTATCATTACATGCATGCCATTTTGTGCTCTATTCCTTAATAAACTCAGCGTTACTCTGTTATTTATTAGTCAGGAAACAAAGTGAGCGCAGCAAATCATGTCCAAGCTTCATATTAAGGCAGGTCATCTTTGGTAGTGTTTTAATTTCATCAAACCAGAAAAATTGCGTACAATGTAAGGGTTTCTGTTCAATCAGCTTTTCAGCTTCAGGCAACGCTGAAATCGATGTTTCAAGACACATTTTCTCATAAAATCAATCGACTGTATTCTTCCATTAAAAAGAGGTCTTCAGGATTCAACTGTTCTACTTGTATAGCATGAATAGTGACTGTCATAACATGTAATGGTTAAATCTTATGTGATGTGTTCATTATTGAGTTCGAGAGAGGAAGAGAGAAATTGTTGTTTCAGTGCCTGTCACTGTTCCTGATTGATGGATCTTACACATTTATTCGGTGTTTTGCAAGGAAAATGCAATAAAGATGAATGCACACAAGAATGTGGCCTGAAAACAGAAAGGAAACAGTATCATATGTTAAACCACCAGGTAATTTCAGACATAGCAGTAAATAATAGCTATCAACTGGCTGACATCATCATGCGTGTTACATTTGGAGAAAATTATTTGCATGATATTGATTTTAAAAAATATATATTTTATTTTAGCTCCCGTGAGTGTATTTCTGTCTCATTGGTGTTCAGAACAAGACGGGTTTAGCATGGCAAATGTTTCAACATAAAAACTGCAATGATACTGACCTACTTTTAAAATAGCTCATGCACCCAGGAGGAGCAAAACCCAACAATAAAACCCTTTGATCTTTCTACCAGTTGCTTCTTTGGCCTCATTTTCTCAGTGGATGCCAAGCACTTGGCATCTTCGCCTGTTAATCATTAGTGCTGCTTTTTCTGCCTGTCCATGTATGTAGTTAATTACATCTGTGTGTGTGTGTGTGTGTGTTTGTGTGTGTGTCAGAGAGAGAGAGAGAGAGAGAGAGATGCAATTAGCCCTGTGATGAAAGGCATTAGCAGCATGTCAGACTTAGGGGCACCAAATACCATCTCTGATACATTTTTGCATGTACTTACAGTATGCAAGTTTATTCCTTGTCTGCCTCACTGGATAGTATGCAAACTTCCTTATTAGGCTTCTCCAATACTGATGTATACACAGTATGGTATTTGATGTGTACACAGTATGGTGTAGGGTTCCGTCTCCATAGCGATCAATCAGACCTGTCTCTCAGAGCAACCACTCCTTTCCTTACATGCGCACAAATGATGGTGAGTTTAATGAAATTGCCTTTGAGTGACATTTCTTGTTCTTATTTCGCCTGTGCTCTGCAGTTTCATCAGTCTGTGCCATCTATCAACATCATCGAGGTCTAATGGGCTGAGTGAAGTCGTCTGCTCTTCTCACTGTCAACATGATGCTACGTTGCTGTAAACCGTCTCCACCACACGGTCAGGATGCCACGTGTGAGGACCCACTGGCTGATCCCAACCCAACCTAGAACTTTTCATCCCTCAACTATGAGCGTGCATGCTCAACATGTTAAAAGCAATCTATTCCTCTAGGGCAACTGTACATAAAGTCAAGTACAGCTCATTCCCACTGGTTTTATATTTATTCAGTGTTTCATTCTGGGATTATGCAACTACAGTACATTGTACTTTTGATATGGTACTGTTGGGTCCAGAGAAAGGCAATTGTGGAAGAGCAGGATTTTATGATTTTGTGCGTGCATGTATGTGTCACAGCCTCTGAAATCCTTGAATGAAGAAATAGTATGGGCTTCGGGACATACTGTAAATCAAATAAGCTGTTATGCCAAAAAACGACGTTTAAAGGCTCAGCACAAGTTCCTAGAACTTTTTTTTTTTTTTTTTAAACTTCTTAAACAAAAGAAAAATGATAAGGTCCTGTCATGGTCGGAGAAATCATGAAGGCCCTTTTGATTTGAATACATCAGAGCTGATTAAACCTTTTAGTCGCACTTCACAGTACGTATATACACTTAGGTCCATAAGTATTTGCAAATGAACACAATTTTTTACATCATTACACCAACAGGATTTCTAATAAAATAATTAAATGTAGACTTTCAGCTTTAATTGAAGGAGTTTAACAAAAACATTGTTTGCATTATAGTCATTTGTTCCATAGTCAAAATTAACTGGACAAACTAATGAATTATACATTTTCATTAAAGGATTCCTTTTCATTAGGCAATCAAAGATTAATGTCTAATACCTAAAACCTATAAACATCACCATAGTTTTTTTTTTTTCGTCCATTGATAGAAATAATTATGGACCCAACTGTATGAGAACTAGCATTACTTTAGCTTTAGTTATCACATTAAAAACGTACAACTAATACACAACAAGCAATGTTATATATGTAATAAATGCCCTTGTAAAATAAACCACATAATTTATATTTTCATTGTGTAATGTTAATTTTATATAAAATATGTATCAGTACAGATCAATATGGATAAAGCATTTAATAAAATGCTGTAATTTCATTTGTTTTCAACTTCCTTTTTTCAGAATGGAACAATGCAGGTGTACTATTTAAAATAAAAAATAAGAAAAAGAATTTTTAGGTAAACACATTAGTAGTTAATTAGGATCTTGTTCTTAGTTCAGTAAACTCCAAATTAGACACTTGTATATTCATTATGAATTAGACCTTTTTCAATGCGTACTTGTAATAGTTCATAATTTCCGAGTTACCTGAAAACGACTAATAAATGCATTATTACTTGTGATAATATGCAGTAAGTGCTTTGTTAAATCTAAAATCATCTCTCATTAGTCTGTAATTGGTGACAATGATGTAATTGATTCAAAGTAGCATCAAGGGAACTGCAGTTTGTTTTTGGCGCTTTTGAAACCTGAATAAATTATTATTACTACAATGTGCTCTATATCGTAATGCCACATTTTAGTTATTAATTATTAGAAGCTAAAAAAGCAGTGAACAAGTTTTCCAAAATCAGGATAGATTGAAACTTTTTCTGCCAAATCGGTCAGTATATGTTTTAATGGTACGTGATTAAACAACAGCTAACTTATCTCTGACCCATAAAAAGAAGAGTTTTATGAAAATAATATTTGAATTTTAGTTTCAATCATTAAAATTCTATATAAAACTATAATAAGGGATGCATAGTATTCATACTTTGTAGTCACACTTACTGTATGTCTGCCACATACAGTAGAAGCTACAGTTATCGAATTTTGCCCTAATATGATATGAATTTAATTGCATAGCATGTGCATTTAATAAGTGTTTCCTATTATTTATAAATAATAACTAATAATGTTATAGTGATTTTAATATCCCCCAACTGTAAAGTGTTGATGAATGAAGTGTTAGTGATACCTATTCTTGGTGGGGAAAAAAAAGATGCATCTAATTTCAGCCTTCCTGAACAAAGAACAAGACTTTCATTACCCCTAATACTGTAAATGTGTTTCTTAAAGTACAGTGTTACCAAAACGTTAATTGCTACACATTAATCACTAGATATAAATCACTTACTTGCTAATATATATTATGTTGCCAAACGAAATCTTAAAGTAAAGCTTACAAATCATAATGACTTTCACTTTGTTTCACAAACAGATGTAAAGATTTGGGTTCTATTGGTAAGACTATGTATGTGGAAATACGTTTCAGTGTTTAAAGCTTGCCATGACAACTAAATAAGTAGTCAAGTAATGTCTCAGAAATATTGCATGTTAGTTATTGGTTTGTATATATCGTCCAATAATACTGCAGTGCTTATTTTATATGATGACACGGTAACCAGAAATAGCATTTCTGTCAGAAGTACCTCTTCAAAGGTCAAGTGATTCATCCTATTGCCATTAGTATTTTCCAGCAATAAATGCCTATTGTATAAAGTTTTTTTAAAGGTCTTTATTTAAACATTTCCACAACATCATTTTAACTCTACTATGATTTTAAGAAATTGGCCTTTACTTTATGATAGCCTCTGAAGCTATAGATCATATCTATATGAGCTACTGTGTGTTAATGACTGCAAGTTAACTACTGATCACAATTTATATAGTTACCCATGATCATGACAAGATTTATACATCAAATCAAATGTTTGTCATGATACATGCATGGTGCATAGAGCTAAATAAAAAATTCAACTAATGTTTTTTTTTTTTTTTTCTGGTCGAAAAATTGTCATAAAAATTTTGTTATCTTCTGTTCCTCCATGTTATTAATTATAATAAAGATTACTGAATAATAGACTGGAGTTTGACTTTGTTCACTGAATATCATGCCACAAATATTGTTTTTAAATGAAAGTAAAGTTTTAAAATAAAGCTTAGTGGCAAACTAATTTTATGTGTACTGAATCTTGTCTCAGACGCAGTTGACTTGGAGCTGATTTTTGGAAAATGCATTGTTCAAATACCTTTATTAAACTCAATATTAAAATTAATTTAACAATCAGATCATATAATCCTGGGGTTCAAATGTTTAAAAGTAAGTCACTATTTTTTTTTTTTAATCAGAAATGACACCTCTAGCTGCCTACCTGCTTTGTTTTTTAATGCTTTGTTGAATATTTTCCCTACACCACTCTTATTATATCATCAGAGTTATGCTGTGATTTAATGAAGTGCTGAACCCTTATATATTCATTGTTGAGGTTGATACAGTAGATAGTGCACATTAGTCCTTCCAACTAAAATCAGGATCACTGATGACTGATAGAATAAGTGTACAGGATGAGTATCCACGTGTACACATGTTTCTTATAAATTGAGCAGTGTCTACACAAAACCTTAACTTATAATTGCATGACATGAATCCAAGTAGTTCACGAAAGTTAGATGCTGTTAATGAAATCAATGTATTAATAAAGGCAAAGATTCAAACTAAAAATATTGACCGTTTCAGTAATAATGACAAAAACTCTACGGACAGGGCTGTAATAAAAGGAAGTGTTCCTTATAGCTGTATGTTCCAGCTACTCTGGTGTTAAAGTTGAAATCTTTGCCTCGTGCTGTTAAATTGATTCAACAACAGTGGTGCACTGCAGGTGACCAAGACAAGTCAGGAAAGATCATACAGTACGACACAGCCATAAATCTCTCCACCAATTATCACTGGAAAACAGCTAGGGAACATATTCCAGAGCTCACAACAAAAACAAGAAAGATGACTCCACATCTGTTTTGTGAAGGTTTGTCAAAAGTTGCACTGTTATTATTTCTAATGCTTTAAATTCACATTGAACAGATTCCATTCTCAAAATAATGCTATACATACTGACATTTTCACTGATTGATTTGAATACCATGTACAGGTTACATAACACTATGTTTGTGTAAATGTAAACTTTGCATAGGTGTTAAAAAAAATAGCACCATCAAATGAATTAACACAGGAAACACTTGGCTCTCCAGTATGTATACATCATCCAAGTTTCTTGTATTAAACAGAATGGATCATATACACGTAAACTGGACATTAGTATATTAGTTTATCTTTCATTTAATATCTCCAGTCAATGCAGGAACTGCCATGGTGCATACAACAACTGGTAGAGCACAAATGTGTTTATACAAAATAAGCTGAAAGTACTGTACTTGTCATACAAATCGTAAATCTAACTATTTTTTAATAATTACATTAATACATATATTAAAATGATTCCAAAGTTCCAACACCATAATAAAACCTATACAAACATGTACAAAAGGTGAAATATCTAAATTTGGTATTTCTTACTAATGGCAAGCAGGTAGCAAAAAATAAGTCGAACAGAATGGGGAAAAATGAGTGAGAAGTAAAATCATGTGTTTGAATATTCGTACTTGAGAGAAAAGATACAATAAGTAATTCATCTTTAATGTGCTTCCATTATATCTTGACCCTGGGAGGTAAAGGACAGAGAAGCAGGTATCATGTGATGCTTTCACTGTGTGGTTACGGATGGATACGGATTTCACATCAATTACTTTCTGGGGGGAAACTCAGAAACGTGCAGGAAAATATGACATATTGTATACAGCGCCCAAGAGTACTCTGCTTCAAATTTGCAAATTTGAAACGGCAACATAATTCACAGTAAATAACTATAGAACACTATAACGCACATTTGTCAAGTGAAATGAAATGAAAGCAATTAAATCGATGTTACAGAACTAAATTACTGTACTTAAATCTACCTTAGGAAAGTAAATGATATGGAACTAAATGGTAAAAATTTGATACATCTCACTAATTCACATACTGTTTTAGTTGCTGCTGTAATTACATATAATGAGACAGTTATGACCACATGGATAATAAATCATTTCTGAAAAATCGCTATTGAAACAACTGTTGCCTGGCATACCTGAGACGTTGTCAGTACATTTAGTGCTACGAGAGTGACCGCATCAGTAGCCCTGTTATCCTTATAAGAAGAATCTGTCATTACTAGGTCTCAGATATCTGAAAATAACAGTTTAAACACAGTGTAAATAATGTTCTCTAAGGCTAGTGTACAGCCTTGGGATATGATAATAATATAACATCATGATGCAATGGTCTGGGTATTGCATGTGCATATCTCATCGGTAGTGTTATTGCTCTAATTACTTGATTGTAACTCATTGTTACAAGTAACTAAATGGACATCAAATTTGTGATATTTTCCCTAGCTAATCATGTAAAACAAACGTGTTTCAGAAAGATTTCTAAGTACTGCGCTAATGATATGTTTAGTATATGAACAAGACCTTAAAGCCTTAAATTGCCAGAACTGATCTGCATCTACAGTATGTACTGTATACAGTATGTGACGACTGAACCAGTTTTAATGTAATGTACCATTTCAGTAAAATCAAAGATGTTAAAGAAAGTTTTGCATGAACGTTCCATTATATTACCTTTTTTTTTTTCAAAATATCATAACTGTATATATTTTTTTTTATACCTTTAGTTTATGAATATAATATTTTTTGTATTAAAATGTAGATAATACATATTTTATAAATTTTCTATATGTACAATTTCTTGAAGCTGGTCACATATAAAGGCTCCAAAATACAAAGGCCGCTGGTGAAAAAACACCAGCAAATCTGTAAACTTTCAGCACAGGGCAAACTAATTCATATAAAGGGCTGCAATCCTAATAAACCCCAATTTGCAAAAACAATGCACAAATTTGGGTTGTTGAACAGTATAATAGTGTCTCAGAGCTCCATGCTCTGCAGTTTTTTTCTATGTAATTTTTTTGAAAGCACAAATGAATTGATCGGTTACACCAGGAAAAAAGCTCATTAAATATATGGGGCACTCTTGTTGTTGCCATTTGGTATTATGTGCTTACAGTGCATGATGCATCTTCTACATCTGTAGACAATGATAGTGTTCTTTCCGTCAACGTGTGTGTGTGTGTGTGTGTGTGTGTGTGTGTGTGTGTGTGTGTGTGTGTGTGTGTGTGTGTGTGTGTGTGTATATTTATTTTGTCTCTTCACTACTTAGAGATGTGCAGCTCTCCTCAAGCGGGCTCACAGCTGCATCCTTAAACACTGTTCTGGAGCAGGAATCTGCCAGTCTGACTCTGAAAGAGAAGAGGAAAGCAACAACAAAAAAAAGATTAACATATGCAAATGAATAATTACTGGATTCAAAGTGAGTGATGACTGATATCAAAACATTTGTCCTGAATATTGTCCATTTAGAATGATAATGAAGTACCCAGAATTCAGAAGCGGTTTCGAAATAAAACAATCATCATTAATAACACTCAACAAGGTCAGTTAAATGAAAGATGATTATCAGTATTATTAAATCTGTTCATATTTGTATGGATTTTCAGAAAAGAGCCATATTTCTAATAAGAAGAACATAGAAGGAGTGACAACAAAAATCTATTAGAAAATCAATGTTTATGGGCGGGGTTGAGATTTCTACCCAGGTAGGGGGTGTCTGAGGACATGGCCACCCCCAACCACCGTGTGTACCAGACAACACACTCCACATATCACCACTAGTGGAATTAAAGAGCATGAAATCTTTTACAGTACTTTGTATAAAAGCACCACATTTGTAATGTTTCTGTAATTTGTTGTAAAAACCCTCTCTTTTCCTTGTGTATGCACTTGCTATTGCCCCCCTCCCCCCCCCCCTATAAATTACATCTATGTACAGTGTCAAACTACAATTTTTCCTGATTACAGACACAGTTAGTTGCTCTTACAAGCATTTACGTCACCCTCTACAGTTCTTGTCTTCCTTCATAGACAATGTCTCTTGTGCAAATAATCCATAATGAAGCTGTGCGCATCCAGCTCCCTTACTCCGGTCAATCCACTGGCTTTCCACTGACAAGAATCAAATTAAAGCCGTCGACCTTGTATTCCAGGTTTCTAAGCCTGAAAGGTATTTAACCTAAGAGAATCTGGCTTGTCCTTGTATTCAATCTAAGCATGCCCTTTATGCACAATCTCACTCCTGGAGGAATGGAAAAATGAGCTTCAGCTGTCATTCTAAAAAAAATCCACATTTCTTTTCTCGCTATAACCGACTAAAGGCTTTATATTATTTTTTTTAAATATATACAGTATATATATATATATATATATATATAGGTATATATATATATATATATATATATATATATATAGGTATATATATATAGGTATAAAGTATATGGTATTAGGTTTGAAACCACAATTTTGTTACCACCTCCTTTTCAACCAGTAACTTTCCATCGTTTAAAAGGATGACACACATAATGCAAATTACATTTCCAATGTCACAGCTTTTAATGATACACAGTTAATGATAAAATTAAATTAACTGTGCAATAAAGTTGCAAATGTGTACACCTATGTATAATTTTTATTTCTTGCTCAAGCACAAACCTGTTCTCAAAATGTAATCGTGTGGATGAGCTGATGTCTTCCTCTGTAATCACGGAGCCACACAGTGCAGAAGCTCCGTAATGCTTATTGCAACATCGACAGCACTGGTAGGTGGTTTTTACACCATGTTCATCCCTGACATCAGACTCTAATCTCGCTGAGTGAGATTGAATAGTGATCTGCAACCTGTGGCTCAAAAGGTACTTTCACACACTGTTGGTCACATCAGAATGAACTAATTATTGAAGGATTTCTAAAGATGGTGGGTTTATAAATCACCCTCAAACACACCTCTCTTCTCCAAGAAAAATGATATTAAAATATTAACAGTCCATTAAAGCAAAAGCAAACAGAAGACTTTTCCCAGCATAAAATAATGTTCAGTGTAGAAATTCCTTTATTTTGCCTGCTTCTCTTTACCACTTACCACCTACACCACTCTCATTTCTGCAAACTTGCACTAAATAGCATTAGTACCCGTCATTGACAGGAAAAGAGTTAAAAGGGTAAAGCTAAAAATAAGCTAATCAGCTTTAATGTAATGAATGATATAATTATTTTAGGTCGAAGTGCACGTACAGTACAGTACAGTACATGGCGAATCAATCGAAAAAGTAGACCAAATAAAGATTAAGTTTTGTCTGAAAACGACTCCAGAGCATTAAAATGCACTTATAATGAGACTGGTTTCGGGTCCTCCAATATGTGAAACAGAAAGGTATCATTGAAAGTACGAGTTCTGACCAATGTACAGACAAAACCTTTTATTTATATAGATATTCTGTACAAATCCCCCATTACCTGACGTACAGTACATGGGTCCATCTCCTCCACCCCCATACTGCTGGGTGACCAGTGACCAAAGACGGTGCATTGATGACTAATGTTAATCCATGCAATATTAGATCAGAATTATATCACAATCTCTTTAGCTCAAGTGCTCATCTTTAAAATGTCTTAGCCTTTGTCATATAAGTAGTATGAGAATATAAAAATCACTGGCTTTAATGGGTGTTTTTATTGACAGCATCACTACAGGTACTTCCTCTACAGTTACGATAGTTGCTCATACACTTATTGATGAGACAATTAATAGAAGAGATAACGACATGGATGGAGATCATTAAAAAGATTTATACTGTATAAGCGAGTGTTTTTACGTCACTGATCCTGGCCACACTCCTTGTTACATTACAGTAATAACAGAAGGCTGTTGTTGCCAGCATGAGTAAGATGATTTATAACTGCTGGATGAACAAGCATATTAATGCACTGGCATGGCACTAATGTTGACGATCACAGTTGGACGCAGTGAACATTGCTAATCTCTCTGATCAATTACAAAAAACAGAGCTTGTGTTTCCTGAAGAGGATCCCTAGGTATTAGCTTAGTGTGTTCAGCCTGCCGATCCCTCTGTGCATCACCTGCTAGGATTAAAAACCCTAATCCCTAATTAGACTGTGTTCGCTCTCCAGGTCCATAAGCTGGGCTGCCTGTAGCCTTATACCCACAAGTGTGTTAAGGTAAGTTAGAACATACAGTACCTAATCATTATATTTTTACAAAGGAGCCAGAATGTGAATATCTGGCACTTCAGGTGTGATTATACCACAGCATTGTTGAATTCTCAAATCTGCACCTCACAGCACGTCTGTTTTATTTTTCCTGTAATACATGGAAAACCAATACATTTGGTACAGTCCATCTTTAATAATTCAGCATATTTTTTGAAGAAAAGCCTAAGCCTTATATTAATGTCTACATTGCTATTTAGTTGAGAGTAGATTATTAGGATATTATAACATATGCAACACTTATTGGTGTTGTTGTTCTCGATAGTTGCTCTTGTATCTGATTGGTCAGTAGATGTTTATAATTTTTCCATTGCACTCTCGCAGTGATGTGATCCAATATCAAAACATCAGCCATTTTGTTGAGCTACAGCATCATGCCCGTGCGCCACATGTAAAAACATCCAGCCTAATAATGATGAATGACTTGCTAAATTACTACTACAGATTTAACTAAACATACGACGACAGATTCAGTCATTATATATTACTGATTTATCCACCTCCAGCTGTTGGTTCACATTTTCGAGGACAATGCAAGGGCGGATTTATTATCTGATGATATGTTCTGCAGACCGGTAGTGGAGATACCCTACCGAAAATATTAGTAAAAGTAGTAGTTCTCCATTTATACTTGAGAAAAAGTTCATAAGTACTCACCTTCAAATTTACTGTACTTAAGTATCAAATGACCACTTCTATTTATTATTAACTGACTGTAGCCTTTAGGTCATAGTAAAAGACAAAACAACTCATTCAGAGTCAGGAAGCAGAGAGAGAGAGTCTCTGCTTCCTGACTGCAAATGTGCTGTTTTGCGCTTCGTGCCACAAGCTCCAGCTCTTCTAATTTCAAACACCTGCAACATTGTTAAGCATCAAGTGTTTAAGCATTTTTTTTTTAGAAGAGAGACACTTTACAGCAATTATGCATAACAGTCAGGTGGTAACAGTGCCCCTTTAAATATTACACACCGCTATGGTTATGCAACACAAGACAACAGCATGCAGTATTACTTAAGTACTTAAGTACAGCAAAAAAAGTAAATATATTTAGTTGTTAAGGTTTAATGTTAAACTATCATTTAGTAAAACCTAAATATTATGTACCGCGTACTATATCAGCACAGTTTTACATTCTGATCTTAAATGTCAGGTTCTACCGTATGTTTCTCTCTACCTTGACATCCACATGTTACTGTTATCTGTACTGTCTGACTGACTGAGATCATTGCACATGCAGTCACAGCAGTGTGATTAGCTGTTTAGTGCATATGCTAAAACCAGTGTTATTAAAAACTAGATAGGAAAAAATTCTGTCTATTTTAAGCTTTGTGGAAACAGCGATTTACCATTAAAAATATAGCAAATCCTATGATTTCTATGAATGTACATTTACATAAAATATAGGAATCCTATGAGAAGGTTAGTAACACTAATGAAAACATACAGTAATAGCCCTGAACCAATTTACACTTACGTGTACTCTAAATTAGCGAAAATAACTTGCTGCTAATTTCCTGACAAAATAGTGGATGTTTTAGTTTTAGATCAGGTCTGCTTTTAGATCAAGCGCTCTATAAAAGCGTACTGTAGCTCTAACAGTAGTGCAGGCTGTTATTCACATCAAAGGATTAATTTAACTTTGTCATTTGTGTACAGTAACTATTCGTACACAGCAATTTGTACGAAAGACCATCCATATTATATGACCGATAATAAACATTTAACAACACTTTCATTTATTAAACAAGAAAAACTAAAACATAATCAGAGTATAACGTGTATAATCAAAACAAGATGTTTTCTATAATGTTAAGTTCTTTAAAGGAGTCAGTATGTTTTCTATTTTGGGAATGTCTCCAGGACAGATGACTTAACTCTATAAATATATCTTTACTGAACTAGATCATTTATAATGTATATAAAACCAAATAGCGATTATTTATAGAACCTTAACAACATTTAATGTATATTAAAGGCAGACAAATCACAAAGCTGTTAAACTCTAAACATAGAGATTATCGTTCAGATTTTTGGTTTTAATATACAGGCCATAGGCCATCACACCCATATGTGCACCTTCCTTAAGCGGTTGCCATAAAGTAAGCAAATAGTTAGCTTTTTACTGAATAGTAACATAAACACGCCCTATAAACATTGGGTTGTCGATGCTGATGTGAAAGATCTCTAAAGGTCTATACAGACCCCTGACCTCAACCCGACTAAAAAAACATGTACATGCCAGACCTCCCCACCCAACATCAGTGCCTGACCTCACTAGTGCTCTTGTTAACCCCCACAGCTACAGTACAAGCGGAAAATCCTGTCAGCCATGCGAGTACTGTATGTTGTTTGAGAGTGAGGACTGCAAGTCCAGCTGCTGATGGGCCCTACAGTAACACCCTGGGTAAAGCTTTTCTAATAAGGCATTGAGAATGACTTCTCCCTATATAATGTAATTATGGAGTTTTCATTATCTAAAAAATAACATTATCTTTTTAAAAAGGAGGCACTTTGGCAGAACATAGACTGGAGGAATTTTATGAATTTCTTTAAAGTAGTTTTATATTCCAAGGTACAAAGTTATGCAAACACACTGTAGGCAACTTTTACCAGACCCAATTTGAATTTAGAGTCTGTGTAGAGCGTTTCGCCCCATAGGGATTCTCAAACGCTAACTCAAACTATAAAATTAGCATTTTATTCATGGCTGCAAAAGAAAAAAAAGTGAAAATTAGGTAAGCATATTGGAGCTGGCAGGTGCAGCATGCAAAGATATGAGTCTTGACATGAAGCACTTCAGTGAAACTGCTCCTTAAAGAAACCTCAGAAATCCATTTAGGAGACATGATGAGTTCCCAAGTTTAAATGACTGCACGGAGAAGCTGTTTTTAAGATGTCATGAAAAGACATCCGTTATATTACCATGATAATTCGGCAGCTTTATAAATGAAAGGAAATATGTTTGAAATGACACCATCCATCTATTAGATTATTGACATCATGCACCTGCTTCTTAACAAAGAAAGAATATAATAAAGCACTTTAGAAAATGTCTGACGGCAAACGCTATTAATTTATCCTAAAAGTACTGATTTGTCCAGATGGAGGAATTTCTATGTTGCCTACCGGGGTGTGCATGATAGTACGAGTTACCATTAAAGGTAGGGAAATGTGTTTTTGCTTTCTTGCCTTCTGCCTTTTGCTTTTCACATTCAGGCACCTTTAGCAAGCTTGATAGAACTGTGAATGCTCCTTAGCTTCATACGTCAAAATTTTAAATTACTGAGAAAAAAATCCTGAGTAATCAAACCCTCCTTTTATTTCATTAAAAGCTACTGATGACCTGTATTAGTATTCTGAAACACACTGAGACACTCTTCTTGTTTCCTGCTTTAAATAAAAAAATGTCTCTTTCTCTGCTGTTTGTTGAGACAGCAATTCACTATAGATGACCTGTAAGACACAACTAAAACACCCGTCAGCCATAATGTTAACACCTCTGCCTGGTGAATTGAATAGCACTGATTATCTATTACATACCAGTAAAACTAGTGACAAGTTAATGGGCACCCAAGAATCATTTGTTGTACTGTTCTAGCCCATCTGATCCAATCCCACAGAAAATTCAATGCAGCACAAAGTGCTGAATAAACCCAATGCTGGCCACTTTACAAAGGTTTCAGAACACTCAATACATCACAGCCTACCATGTATGGGGCTTAGCAGACAAAGACTTTAAGGTTGTTGATCCAGCCTCGAAATTTCCCAGATCTCAATCTAATCAAGCCTCCATGGGATGCGCCTGACAAACGAGTAAAATCCACGAAGACCCCGTCCCTCAAACCACAGCACCCAAAGCTTCCATTGCAAACGTCCTGGTGCTAGACACCACAGCACACCCCAGTGCCCAGAGTGGACAGACCTGCCCCAGAAGCACAAGGGGAAACCTCACGAGACTAAGCTTAGTGTTTCGGGTTTTAATGTCGGTAAGTCGTATGCTGTCTCTCTCTTTAGGTTTGTGATAGTTTTATACATCAAGCTCAAATAAAGTCAGTTAAGACGAATAAAACATGACCTATCATTCATTAATACCAAAAAATAAACAAGCTGCGCATGTCCAGGGTAACCTATAACTATGTTGATGCATCATATCATAAAAAAATAATAATACATTTCATTTAATTGACAGATCACTCTCATTGGGAAGCACAGCTCATATACATTGCATTGAATATTCCAAATCACAATTGTACAGCCTGAATGTGTGAACTGTGCTGCACTTGGAATGTTCTCAACCTTAAATGTGTTCCCAATAACAATACACACATGGACAAAATTGTTGGTACCCTTCGGTCAATGAAAGAAAAACTCACAATGGTCACATAAATAACTTTAATCTGACAAAAGTAATAATAAATAAGAATTCTATGAATGTTAACCAATGAAAGTCAGACATTGCTTTTCAACCATGCTTCAACTGAATTATTTAAAAAAAAACTCATGGAACAGGCCTGGACAAAAATGATGGTACCCCTAACTTAATAGTTTGTTGCACAACCTTTTGAGGCAATCACTGCAATCAAACGATTCCTGTAACTGTCAATGAGACTCCTGCACCTCTCTGCAGGTATTTTGGCCCACTCCTCATGAGCAAGCTGCTCCAGTTGTTTCCGGTTTGAAGGGTGCCTTTTCCAGACAGCATGTTTCAGCTCCTTCCGTCAGGGCTCATAGAAGGCCACTTTAGAATAGTCCAATATTTTCCTCTTAGCCATTCTTCGGTGTTTTTAGCTGTGTGTTTTGGGTCATTGTCCTGTTGCAAGACCCATGACCTGCGACTGAGACCCAGCTTTCTGACACTGGCCCGCACATTTCGCTCTAGAATCCCTTGATAGTCTTGAGATTTCATTGTACCCTGCACAGATTCAAGACACCCTGTGCCAGATGCAGCAAAGCAGCCCCAGAACATAACAGAGCCTCCTCCATGTTTCACAGTAGGGACAGTGTTCTTTTCTTGATATGCTTCATTTTTCCGTCTGTGAACATAGAGCTGATGTGCCTTGGCAAAAAGTTCCATTTTTGTCTCATCTGTCCATAGGACATTCTCCCAGAAGCTTTGTGGCTTGTCAACATGTAGTTTGGTATATTCCAGTCTGGCTTTTTTATGATTTGTTTTCAACAATGGTGTCCTCCCATGTAGTCCACTTTGGCTCAAACAACGACGGATGGTGCGATCTGACACTGATGTTCCTTGAGCATGAAGTTCACCTTGGATCTCTTTAGAAGTCTTTCTGGGCTCTTTTGTTACCATTCAGATTATCCATCTCTTTGATTTGTCATCACTTTTCCTCCTGCGGCCACGTCCTGGGAGGTTGGCTACAGTCCCATGGATCTTAAATTTCTGAATAATATGTGCAACTGTAGTCACAGGAACATCTAGCTGCTTGGAAATGGTCTTATAGCCTTTACCTTTAACATGCTTGTCTATAATTATCTTTAGAATCTCCTGAGACAACTCTTTCCTTCGCTTCCTCTGGTCCATGTTGAGTGTGGTACATACCATGTCACCAAACAACACAGTGACTACCTGGAGCCCTATATATAGGCCCACTGACTGATTACAAGATTGTAGACACCTGTGATGCTAATTAGTGGACACACCTTGAATTAACATGTCCCTTTGGTCACATTATTTTCAGTATTTTCTAGGGGTACCATCATTTTTGTCCAGGCCTGTTCCATGAGTTTATTTTTTAAAATAATTCTGTTGAAGCATGGTTGAAAAGCAATGTCTGACTTTCATTGGTTAACATTCATAGAATTTTTTTAAATTATCACTTTTGTCAGATTAAAGTTATTTATGTGACCATTGTGAGTTTTTCTTTCATTGACTGAAGGGTACCAACAATTTTGTCCACGTGTGTAAGCTTTGGGATTAGCCTTTGCAGGCATATGCAAAACCCTTTCAACCCTTTTAGCACACTACGTGATCGAGAGAACTAATCAGTGCATGCATTCCTTTCCATATGAATTAATTTTGTTAATGTATAGGCACATTACGCACATAAGCAAAAACAAAAGTGCTTTTTTTTATTCTAAACCATTAAAATTGCTATTATTCTAAACAAAATGTACAACAGATATTGTATATTAACAATTTAAAGCAATGACTATGTCAAAAAAAACATTAACATTTGTCTTGCACTAATTTTATAGACAACTGTTTCTAATACTGAGAAGATGACTCAATGGACATACCGTGAGAATGTGTTAAGGCCTTCGTCATCCATATCCTAAAGCAAAAGAAAGAAAGAAAAAAGAAAGAAAATTGTTATCAATGTCACATCTTGACTTTGATAGTATTCCAAATATCTTTATCTAATGTTCTACCTACGAGCCAATTCTTTATCTGCCAGAAATAAATATGGCTTGTATTTATCCATATTTGATCTCTCTGACTTTACTGTTAAGTGCACGTTATCCAATGTTTTACAGACTGAAAACTGTTTTGTAAAGAACTTCCTGTCTTTCTAATGAAGGGAATTCAATCACCATAAAAAAGATTCAATTAACAAAAGGAGACTCTATCAGGGAATACAGCTGAAGTAGCTGATCGATGTAATCTTGCATAAGGACTCCATGGTGAGTGATTGTATAGCAGCTTGAGTCTAAAGCAAGTCTGGCCTTCATTTATTTATGAGAAGGTCAGATCCTTTATAGCAAAACCTTTAGATTCAGCATTACATAATGCACTGTTTTATCAAACGTGACAGAATGGCCATCACTGTGGTTTTTGTTGGGAAGGGGATTTTTCCCTTACTAAACACACACAGGCAAATGGACTCTGATTTTCATGAACAAGATTATGCTGGTGAAAATGCCAACATATTGATCCTCCTTACTGAATTACAGAAATAATAAAGATGGAATTTGCACGTAGGATTGGTTAACACGACAGAATCCTGCATGAGGATCTTAGCTTTTATGAATGAATAAAAGAGATGAAAATACGTAACTGAGACACCATAGAATAAGCAGGTTTAAGCAGTTTGTGCTTTGAATGATTTTGAGGTTTACTTTAAATTCATAGCATTCTCTCACTATCTATGGTTTAATTTGTTACCTTTAAATGGTTATCTTATGCATCATTGAAAGAGAAAACATGAAATGTCATTATGCATTAGAGAGGTGTGTTTGTGTATTAGGGACATTGTGGTGCTTTTAACCTTTTTAAAGCTTATCCATGAATGTTAAGATGTAGAATATCCATACTGTTACAGAAAAAAAAATAGTTTAAATATAAATAAATAATAATTATAGTAATAATGCTCTGAGTTCTGTAGAACAGCATAATAATAATAATAATAATAATAATAATAATAATAAAATAGTAATATTTTAGTAATAGTAATAGTTTTAAAAATTCAAATATTGTCTGTTTTTTATCATGCTGAGTTATTAATCCTCACTGCCATGTCCAATATTCTCTTTTATATTTCAATTCTCTATTACTACTTCAATATGTAGCCCATCTCTGAAAATTAGTCTCAGAATTAATAAATGAATGCATATGCATGTTGAATGCATGTTTAACTTGACATGGATGTAGTTCAGGTCTCCACCTAGTGGTTTAAATATATAATCCACCCAAAAAACAACCAAAACATAAGGAGAGTCACCACCACCTGGTGGAAACAACCTGCCAAAACTCAGTCAATGTTTTCAATGAATTATAAAATGAATAGCAAGGGATATTCAAATGAACTATTACTAACAAACAGTTTGTTATGTTTGGTAACTACAGCAGCAGCATCTTTGTCCATTGACAAAGTTGTTGAGGTTTTAGCTGTGTGCCACAGTATATTGGTATATGGTTGGAATATATGAATATGAGCTTAAAGTGCAGGCTTTAAGTTTCAAGTTGAGTATATCGATCCAAATTAGTCCATGCAGAAATGGCAGCACTATTTATGTGTCAATATCCCACGGACAAGTGAGACAAAGAACAATTTGTACCAGAATGATGGAAAAATGAAGAACTATGCCTGCTAATGAAACTGAATAAGACAAACATGCTTCAAGTCATGGATTTCATAAACTGCTAAACAAACTGCATCATATAATTGTTATAGATTTGTTAGCTGCAGTTTCATACTGCCAAGATCACATTCTACCACATGCCAGTGGTATTCAGTTGGACACCTGGAAGACCAGTGAAATACACTGAACTCATTGTCATTTTCATAAAACCTGGATGTCATCATCCTGGAAGTAGCCATTATATGATAAGAAAGTTGTGACAGTTCATGCATCAATGGTTGATGTGAAGTACATTCTAAGATTTGCTCACCACTGGTGTGATGAGTACTTTATTAGTGTGTGCGAGTTCACATACCCAGGAATCCTGTTTGACTGGTCGTCTCTTGGTGGGCTTTGTACGTGGGGATAGTGAATAGACGGAGGTGGAGAGGAAGGGCTTCTGTAGCTTGTGGTCCATCAGTGTCTGGGAGCTTTCACCATCTGTCTCATGCACACACACACGCACACAAATACACACACTCGATTAAAATAAAATCTTTCTAACAAATACTCCACCAAGTCTCATATTCTGTATTGTACACAAGTGACTAATTACATTTCATAGACCATTTCATGATTAGAATAATAAGGGGGAGTTTTACAGTACCTGAAACAGAGCGAGGTTTTGTTTCCATATGAAGATCACTGCTTGAACAGGAACAGCATTTGTGAGCCTTCTTACCTTTGTCTGAAAAGATTTTGAACACACTAGGTCAATACAGTTCAGAAATGTATGCGTTATGGATTAATTAAAAGTATTTCTTATTACAGTGGAACCTTGGATTGCAAGCATAATTCGTCCAGGAAGTGTGCTTATATATTAAAACACTCATATATCAAAGCAAATCACCACCATAAGAAATAATGGAAACTCAGATGATTCGTTCCACAGCGCAAAGATATTCAGATAAAAGTAATTAATACAAAATATAAAGTACAAATAAAACAAATTAACCTGCACTTTACCTTTAAAAATAATCGAGTCTGTAGTTATTGAGACCAGAGAGAGGAGAGTGAGGAAGGGAGGGGGAAGGGGGCTGCTGTCTAGGATGACTTTCACCCCAAACTCACCCCCCCCCCACCCCTATGCAAGCGAGTGCGCACACACCCACATACACACACAGCCCCGCGCGAGCGAGCACACAAACACACACACACGCACAGAGCCCCGCGCGAGCAAGCACACACACATACAAATACAATATAAAAGATGCTGTACGCACACACGTGCGAGAGAGAAGAACCATTGGCTGAGTTGTGATCACGTGACTCTCTGCGTAAAAACAAGAAGTGCATGCGTGCCATATGATACAATTTTGCTTGTCTTGCCGAGCGCTCGCAAACCTGGTTACTCGCAATCCGAGGTTCCACTGTATTACTTTCAAGACTGAAAATGCTTAGTGTTACAATCAAACTAGTACGCCAGTCAACCTCAAACAGACAGACAGATGGACAACAAAGTTCTTACCTTCTTGGGCAATTTCCCAAAAGTCCAAGGCAACTTTAAAAGCTTGGGCTACTGTGAGTGTGACTGCCTGGGCCTGCAGGAGACACAGCAAACCATCTTTGAATAAGAGTGTATGAGCAAAGAAGCCTGTGTGAACACCAGAAAAAGCACACTACATTGTGTTGCACTCAGTACTGCCTCCTGTATACTGCCTCTATAGTTCTCAAAGTAGTCTTGGTGACAGAAAAGAAATAGGAGGAAATATAAAGTGTGCTTCTTTTTATGTCCATGGACACATACACAATAAAATGGAATAGATTTGAATTTGCATTTCCCCCCGTTTCAAGATCATAGTAAAAAATGACAATTCTATTGACACTTTATTTACAGGACATCTAGGACTGCAGGAAGTTAATAAAATGCGTTTATTATGCAAAAAAAGACAAAAAAAGGAAAGACAAAATGTTTGAAGAAGAAGAAGATGATATGATAATAGTTTTTGTTATAACATAGGCTTTTCTGAGTGGGATATAACTATTATTATTTATATTACAATTATTACTAGTCATATTAATTATATTTTCCAATAAGTTGCATGAGTATGTGTATCTTTTATTATAAAACCTGATATCAGAAAATGCAAAAGTTTATTTTTTACATAAACACACTAATTTGCCAATATCCCAAATAAATAGCAGTAATTTGAATGTACATATCTGTGTGGTGACATAATAAACTGAAATTTGAAAATAATAATTAAGGAAACTAAGTTGCATTAAGTTATACTTATTTGCTTATATACTTAGTTTGCACTCTAAAGAGTGTTTCATTTATCTGAGACCCAGACTCACAATTTTCTTCTTTTGACAGAGGAAGGCATGGCACTCCAGAGTTTCACTGAACTCACTCTGTGAGATGTAGGCAAAGACTTTATCCTGAGTTTTATCAGCTGTGCAGTAAGAGATTCTACAAAGAAAAGCAACAGAGGGAGAAAAGAAAACACGTATTAGTGAAAAGGTGATATTTGAATTGACAAGTACAACATTAGATGTGAAGTGGTCTCTCTTAAGATCTGTATGGTTAAACAAAAATGAACTTGTCATCATAAGTTGTGCCACAATGAAATAGTAATAATTTTAAAATATCAAGCAATAATACAAAATTAAGGATTTCTCTACTCTACCTGTATATGTATATGTAGATGTAGATTTGATTGATTCACAAATCTGACTTTGTCCTTCATAACTATTGTTAAAAAATTCTTACTTTTAAATAATTACTAAAATTGTATGTATGGTCAAGGTCCTTGCCTTGGTACAATATCATATCAATACAATTCACCTCTTCATTAAAATATCACATTCAATCCTTCATCATCTTCTCCCAGCATTAAAAAAAATTAACATTCAACTGAAGTATGAACAGACAATGACCAGCTATACACTATATGGCCAAAGGTTTGTGGACATTTGACCATCACACCTATATGTGGCCATTCAATAAACTGCTGCCGCAAAGTTGGAAGCAAACGGACCAAGACAGCTTGGCTTTGTGCCTCACACTAGAGGGCGGCAGAGAGTAAACAGACGCATTGACAGACAGGCTCATGTTACACAACGGAGCCAGTGAGCAAGGACTTAATGCTAATCAATGACAATTAGCACCACCTGTGCGGGCGTCTATTTAAGGAGAGTTTTTCACTCAGCCATTGTTCAGTTTTGAATCAACCTTACTATGTATATCTTGAGCTGCTCTTGTTCCTCTAGTCATGTTTTCAGTGGTGTAAGCTTTCAGCATTGAAAAGAAATCAATACATTGGAAGAAAAGCTAAAAATGAAAATGGGTCTTTGGCTTTTGCCCCTGTACCTGGGTCAATCCCTTTGTGGCTAAAGGTGCCTTACTGGGTTGAAGCCTTGCCTTGCACATTGTGACATCCTTGTTGCACAGTTTACAGGACAAATTGTGCATAATGTACAGTACACATGTATGTAATTATATGTTGTGGACCTAAAATGCCCTAACTTTTTCCAGCATTAAAATGCACAATATCAAGTC
Source organism: Clarias fuscus (assembly GCA_030347435.1). NCBI lineage: Eukaryota > Metazoa > Chordata > Actinopteri > Siluriformes > Clariidae > Clarias > Clarias fuscus. Next base: position 16,561,755 of record CM059229.1, on the reverse strand, counting down.
CTTGAAGGCATTATATGCCAAGGTTGGAGTAGAAGAACTTAAACACACTATGAACCCTGACTGCATCCCAGGCCTCCTGGATGTGCAATGTGATTTTCAACAAACACATATGGGTTTGATAATTAGGAGTCCACAAACATTCAGCCATATACATAATGTATTTGAACTTTTAAATATAACTTATTGTCTTTTTTTAATTCTATCAATAGTGTGATTTAAATGAATTAACTGTCCAGTGGCCAACAGTGAGGAGGATAGTTGGACAGAGGAAAAAATCTCCAGGGATCAGAAGTTTAGTAGAACACGACTAAAACTAGTGCTATGGTCAGATGATGATGATGATGGTGGTGGGGGAACCTGTTGCAACAAAAGCAAGGTACCCTAAAAGCAGTGATGGCAAAAGAACCCCACAGTTAAGTACAGTGTAAAATCTGTGGTGATGGGCTTCTTTAATTCCAAAGGCTCTGGCAAAAATGCTGGGATGCACCACAAAAACATTGTTTTCTATAAAATAAGGCTGAAAAATGAATGCACCACCACAGGAGAGGCAACTGTTTGGTGTATATGTATAGTTCAGCCCCTTCACTGACAAAAGCAGAGCTATGCTACATTACAAAATAGATTATCAAAATCATTTGCATAATAAGACAAGATGGGGCTACATGGTGGTTTAGCACTGTTGCCTTGCACCTCCAGGGTCCAGGTTTGATTCCCGCCTTGGGTCTGTGTGTATGGAGTTTGCATATTCTCCCCGTGCTTCTCTGGTTTCCTCCCATAGTTCAAAGGCATGTAGATTAGGCTAATTGCCCTAAATTGGCCTAAATTAGCCCAAATTACTCGTACTATTTGAATGAGAGTGTGAGTGTGTATGTGTGTTCAACTTGTGATATACTCCGCTTTGTGCATAAATCTCCTGGGATAGACTTCAAGATTCCCGTAACCCTGTACACAGGATAAAGCGGTATAGACGATGAGTGAAGATTTATTACTGAAACCCGACCTAAATGGCAATGCCCAAGACAGCCTCTTAATGTCTCTCATTCTCAGTTCTCCTCTTCCTCTCTCACTATTCTTTTATGTTATGATGTTTGTGGCAAGTTATTATTTATCTTCATCAGTGATGCAGTCCCACTTAATTATAAACTGATATGTTTGCACTGTGTTTATGATCTGTGGGGGCAATACAAATTTAAAATACAGCCCTAAATAAAGTTTTTCCACCTAACTGACAAGGTGGAGGAAAAGGAAAAAATAAATACATTAAAATCCTGTTAAATAATTTAGGGAAAACAGGCTTTGAACTAGATTTTAAAGTTGTACATTGTACATTACAAGCACTGGTTAATTTATTAGGAACACCTGTTTATTAATGCGGTTATCCACTCAGCATTAGCCTTTAAAGACAGATGCGCTACAACAGCTCAAGTCCACATGGAGTTCCATTTCAGTCAGGAAAGAAGAGTCTACATGAGATTACAGTGTAATTATGCAGAGTCTACATGAGATTACACACAGTCCAAAAGTGAACACATAAAGAGACGTGCATCTCTTTGTCTGAGGAAGCTTTATTTCTGCAGCGACGTGCATATATTTTAGTCAGAATGTGTATCAGCTGTATGAATCTACAGTATGGATCAGTTCAGGCTGGTGGTGGTGCACTGTTGTTAGGAATCTTTTCTTGGCACACATTGTGTCTATCAATACATATTAAGCATTGTTTGAATGCCACATCCTGTCTGAGTATTGTTGATGACCATGTGCATCCATTTATAGCCACAATCACTACTTGCATGAACAGCATAATAATGTTCCATGAAGGTTAATGGTCACTCACCACATCTAAACCCAACAGCTCACCACAGGGGTGTGAGAGAACAGGACATTCATAACATCACATGCAGCTGACAAATCTGCAATAATAATGTCCTGTAGTCATGTCAACATGGACCAGGATCTAAATGCAATGTTTCAAAAATATCTATTGTAAGAATTGAGGCTGAGAGTTAAAAAGGTAGTGCTCGTAATAAACAATTTGGCATTCCTAAAAAAGTGTCAGGTAAACAGAATTTCACTCGTCTTGAAAATTTCACATTTGACTTCAAGTTATGTTCCACTAAAATTGTTTCAAGGCGTGTGTGCTATTTTAGCAACAGCACTATGAAATTTGGTGTTTTTATGAGTCGAGACAGAGCTGTCATAAACAACAAAGACAGACAAAGGGATTTGCATTAGTAAACCTCTGACTGGGCTGAAACGCTGCAAAACTAGGCTGCCCTGTTCCCTCAGGAATTAACATAAGGGCCAGTGCACTGGAGATGTGAACAGAAACTGCCAGCATTTGGGGATTGACCTTTGCAAGAAAATCGTAATAAAAAAATCCAGGTTACTGATGAAACAAAAGTAAAAAAGGGTTTATGAAAAAGGTTTGGTGCGCTTTAACAGAGGTTTAACAGCATTAGTGAAGTGGGAGCCTGCCTGCTATGTTCTTCTGTTACACGCAGTAGTGCGGAATACATTAGCATTGGCACAGTGGGAGCAGAGCCAAAATGAGTTTTAACCTGTCAGTGAAATCCCACACAGCTGATAGAGAGCCGTGCCAAATCTCATTACACAAACACTGTACAGATTTCAGCCTTTAGGAAATAAAAATACATACCTTACATTATTATTATTATTATTATGTTATATAATTTAGATTTTTTAAGATAATAAAAAAATACACAAATAAACCGTTTCTTATGTTATGTAAACAAATATCATACATAAATAAAAAAGGACCAAGCTTATCTTTAGCCAAAGATAGAAGAAATAATTTTCTAGCCTTTTATTCATAAGCACTGTACTGGAAAAGAGATGGGGGGCTGGAACCGTAAATAGGAAGGAGGATACATAAACATCTCATTAGTGCCAAGCTCCTTCCTGTTTTTGCAATAACAGGAAGGATAAAATGTTCTTTCTCTCTCTGTCTCTCTCTGTCTCTTTATATTAATAACCTCATGAATAAAGTAAAGGTATTCATTTCCATTATATGTATGTTTCTACTGTTAACTATAAATGAGTTACTATTATTAAGTGTATACAGAGTATATAACACAATCAGTGTATACAGCATAACACAAACTGTGTATTACAAGTACAACAGTTGAGTTTTATTCAAAACATTATATAATGTATACAGTACCAGTCAAAAGTTTGGACACACCTTCCAATTGTTTTTTGTTTTGTAATTTCCTACTTTCTAGAACAATACTGGAAATTTAAAAACTATGAAAATACACATATGGAATTATGGAATTAAGTAAAAACAACAGTCAGATGTTATTTTAGGGCACGAGGGTCAGCTGTTCTGGAAGAGTTCTTGTTAACTAGTATTGTTAACTACATCTGCAAAACCCATCAAGCACCATGATGAAACTGGCTCTCATGAAGACCATCAAAAAAGCAAGATCAAAATTTACCTCTGCTGCAGAGGAGAAGGTCATTTAGAGTCACCAGCCTCAAAAATCACTTAATTTATAGCACCTCAGATTACAGCCGTTATGAAGGCTTTACAGAGCAAAAGTAACAGACACATCTCAACATCAGGTGTTCAGAAAAGATTATTGCACATTTTGGACGCCTTCTGCATTGTTTTTCAATGTAGAAAAAAATAAAAATAAAAAAGACCATGAAATTATATGGTGTGCCCATATATTTGATCTATATACAAAAATAATTTTACCCCTTCCTGATTTTTTTATTTTTGCATATTTATCATAAAGGAACTCATCCTGTATGTTTTTTTTTCATTTCCAGAATACATATCAATAGGAATTCCATAAATTCCTTTGATTTTTTTAAATAGGTAGAGTGCTATATACCCTGTATCATTACTCTTCTATTGACATAGTAGCTCCCTGACTGATGAACAAATAATAAGCTTCGCTTTTCAAGTCTAGCTCTTTCAAATCTAGCCAAGTCTCCGGGATCAAAGTCTGCACTGACTACATCCAACACATGCACTCCAGGCAGTGGTGCATTCCCTCAGAAGATGATCCCCCTAAGCCCAAAGCAAAAAAGAAAAAAGTAATAAAAAAAAACTACAGGGGCCAGTTAAGTGTATTTCCAAATCAATTCCTTTAATTTTCTGAGACTCCTATTAATAATGCAGGCAAAAGACCACAGAGAATTGAAGAGTCTGACAGGACACGTGGTGTGATCATCAGGGTGTGAATAATGTGAGGTCCAGGATGTAGGCGGGGGGAGACCACTCATAACTCTTATGTCTTACGCATTCTTTAACCTTTGACCTGGACATCGATCAAAATATGTCATTTCTCAATACGCTAATGGAGGATGCTTCCTACACAGAGAGGGCCTTCCTTTATTGTAGTGTATGACGTAAGCATAAATGCTCCATCTTTATGAAACAACTAATTCCCTAATACTAAAATAAATACAGTAAATAATTAAGTAATTAATAAAATAATTAAAGACTGCTCGTAATGAGCCTGGGTATAAATATAAACGATCATTGCAAAAAATTGGAAATATGTGAAGAAAAAAAATACTATTGCACAGACTTAAACATGCACACTATGTAATTTGAATATGCCAGGCTTTTTAAATTAATGCACATACTATGGGTAATAACATGTGATGTGCATTTGCGGATTGATTATTCCATGTGCAGCACATCATTAATAAATCAACTCACTTTAAAGTGAAGTCATGTGCTTCCCTTGCGTCCTCAGATAGAACAGCCAAGAAACGAGGAAGTGAAACAAGGACAGGATATACAGTAGGTACTGTAGGTGTGATCAAATAATTTAGAAACACCCTGTGTCTCTTGTAGCACTGATAAGAAAACATCGATGCACACACACCTTTTTTCCTTGTACAGTGATTTAATATCCCTTTGACTCCTACAGTTGAAAACAACACCAAAGAACCCTATCTTACCTACTGTACAGTATATAATTTTTTTTATGCTTTTAAAAAACATAAATTAAAATAATTCCTTTTCATCTGAAGGTATAATTATAATTGCAATTGTTAAGGTGATAAAAACATTATATAACTGCACAACAAAATCCTTAGTCTTGAATTACCACCCAGAGTGTTGATTTAACACTTTCAGAGTCCATTCGTGACCATTAGGTCATATATAAACACTTGGGGTGTTAAATCAACACTGGGAATTTTGCAGTGTGACAAATCAAGACAAGACGGTCTATTCAAGTACTGTAGACAAAACTGAGGTGACCATTTAAAAAAGTTATGCTTTCAGGTGGTGGCATGGTGCTAAGTGGTTAGAACTGTAAGCTCATTCCTCCAGCTTAGAGGGTTCAAATCTTGCCTCTGGTCTACGTGCCTGGATGCATGTTCTCTCTGTGCTCGGTGTGTTTCCTTTTAGTACTCCCATTTTCTCTCACAGTCTAAATAAAGTGCCTGTAATGTATGATTGGCTGTGCTTGTGCTTTTCAATGGGTTGGTACCCCATAAGCATAATTCAAGGTGTACGTTCCCTGTGACAGGCTCCAGGCCCCCCAGTGACCCTATACAAGATAAGTGGTATAGATGATGGAGTTATGCTTTCAGAAAATGCATTAAACCTAAAGTGGTAACGTTTGGCTGTCCAAATATTTGGCATACATGGATGGATAGACGTGTAGATGAATAAATGGAATGAAATGTCAGTGCATAACTAGCAAAAGCCCTTCATGTAAATGATGTTACACAGTAATGTTGAGTAGTGCATCTGAAGCAAACATGAACATTACAGTTTTGAGATGAGTTCACTGAAAGAATAACCGAACCGCAGAATTGACCAATTTATTGACCAGAATTTACCCAATTGAGTAATCCAGTGTTAGTAGTGCTTTTACACAAGCACTGGTACACTGTTAGGATTAACTCTGCCCATGTGTTCTGATCACATTGGACTGATTTGTTATCTTCTTCTATTAGAGCCTTGGTGTCTCCCATCTGATACAGTGTCTCCCATGCAGATACAACTTTCATAAGAAACAGGAATGTGTAAGTGCAGATAGCATGTTTATGATGGGTTGGTTTGGTATTATGGATTGGATAATGTGTGTAATATGTTAATGATAAAAAGGCATATTGCAGGTACTACAAATTAGAAATGCACAAAAGTGAACATTTTACTCAGATTATTGAGAGAACAAAGAAGCTTCACAGAATGAAAATGATGGATATTACAATAGAAATTTGTACAGAAAAAAGGTAATTAGCATATATTATAGTAATTAGAAAAAATATATAACCATTCAGTTTGTCCCTGATGAGCAAGTTATAGGTGATCATGGAAAGGAAAAACTGTCTGAGGTGACAAGAGGAAAAAAACCTTGAAAGGAACCAGGCTCAAAGAAGACACCATGCTCATTTGCATGATACCAGATGTCATGACCATAAACAAATCCCTATTACTGTATATGTGTTATAAGATTAAAAGTTGGAAATGTGTTGTAGTTAATATAAAGTCAACCTTTCACTGATAGAGGATTGGATACAAACTGCTCATGCCATTAGAATGTTCTTATTATATTTAACAAGATGCATCAATTCATGCATGTTTGGTTTAATCATCATGAATTTCAAAGACCAATTTAAATATTGTACTAAAAGCTACTGTAAGAATAGGGCTGCTTAAAAAGTGCAATATGGGATAATTCCTATTTTTTAAATGCTTAAACAGTTTTAAAAGGTCTGGTCTATGAGCAAAAGCATTAAAGATGGATCTTGAAAAAATGAATCGAAAAAAAAAAAACAAAACATTAATCAAGACAGAACAAGCAAGTGCCTTGAATAAATTATCTAGCAAATAGATCCCTTTTTGCAAGTGCTCCAAGTCAATAAACTGAACAACACGTCCTTATAAATCCACTGTAACAGGTTAAGTCTGTCTATTTCTTGTCCTGCTAGTTTTAAAAATGTGTCAAAATGTAAATATACAGTACAAGTACAAGAGGGTCTGTTATAAGAAACAATGCATTACTACCTGTAAATAGACACATTCTCGATGAGATTGCTGGTCTCAGCGTCTGTAATGATGATCCCTTTAGGGGAAACGGTAAGGGTCACCTTCCGAAATTTTTTTGAGCTGGCACGAGCCTGTAAAAGTCAGAAAAAACAAATCTAATGTCCAAATAAACTGTACACAGATTAGCCATAACTTTTACAACTATTAACATTTAAAAGCACCTAAGTTTTAGGCTGTGCTGCCGGGTTCTGGCCCCCCGGGGCATGGCTACATGGGACTTCTGAAGGTGTACTTTGGTGTCTGGCTGTTTTGGAGGTTTGTCCGGAGCATCCCTTGGATAACAGGCAGATTGGGATCTGAATAATTAGGAGGCTGGGTCAACAGCCTTGAACTCTGTGCCTGCTAACACTCTTCCACAGCAGGCTGTGATACTGAATGTCCGATGCCTTTCTATAATGGTCAGCACTGACCTTTCTGGCAGTTTGTGCTGCATTGGCTTTTCTGTGGGATTGGACCAAGATGGCTGGCCTTTAGTCCCCACAAGCATGGTTACTCATGATCCTGTCACCGGGTACTAGTGTATAATTAATAATCAATGTTTGTTCAATTCACCTCCTACTTGTGTTCCATGTTATGGCTGATCGTATATAGGTTATTTTTACTTGTCAAATCCAATTAAGCAGAAAACGTCACTTGTATGTAAATATCTGCTTACTTGAGTGAATTAAAAACACACTGGAAAAGTTTATTGAGAGAAACAAGTGCTTACACAGTATCCTAGAGCATAAGGGTTATAATGGAGAAACAGGGCCAATACTGGCATTGTGTGATTCAAGGTACAAAGTAAGATAGAGAGTGACATTGTCTCAAGGACAAAAGAAAATGAGAAAATCAGGCAAACTATATCTGGAGGGCCTTAACTGTTCCCATGAGAAAACAGTCAATGCGGAGGAATAAAAACTATCTAGCAGTGAGATTAAAGCCAATGTGTAATCTCTGAAAGCCAGATCCGAACAGAATGAGCCTGGCATAAAAATAATACTTCTCTGGGACATGGATTCTGCTGTAACACACAGTTCTGCTTTCCCTCTCTAAAAACGCTCTGTTGAATCTCAGTGACAAAACACAACTTTAGAAATTAATACATTTAATAGAGTCCAATTCAGAAAATGTTATCTCCACAAAGAAAATGGATAAATGCTATCCTTGTCTCACATTCAGGTAAGTGGGAACTTGTGTCCTTAGGGTTTGGTTCTGCTAATCTCTGCAGATGGTTTTCCTTTTAGCCAGGAACTTTAAGTGTAATGTAAAATGCTTGTAGTATAATCCTTATTCAAGTATAAACTGGGTCCTATAGTACAGTACTTAATGTGTACAGTGATATTTATTTCATTTACTACAGCAATAAAGCATTTGATTATTGAACGTTCCAACAGTCGTGCAAATTAGTTTAAAGTCGATATGTATTAAGCCCATTGCATTTAAGGAGACAGTCAAACAGACTAACAACTCTACACTTTAAAACCACTGTGACAAGTTTTAAAGTCCTGAATAAGGTTACCCCTGAAGGTTACAGGCCCAAGATTTAAGAAATCTAAGAACATGGATGTGGCCTCCGAGTGGCGCAGTGGTTAAAGCGCTCGCCCTATCATCCGGAGATCGCTAGTTCGAATCCCGGGTGGTGCTGTAACCTCTCACAGCCGGAGGTCTAGAGAGAGCTGATTGGCCGAGGGGAGGGATGAGAGGTACTTAGTGCTCCTACATTAATCACGGCTCTACAGCCAGTCAGGGGCGTCTGTGAGCTCGCGCAACGGAGGGAGCGGATAGCGCTGTCCTCCGAGTGTGTTACGCCGCCCCCAACGGTGCGCGAGCGAGCAGTTCGAAAAGATGCGGTCGGCTGGCGTCACGTGGTTCGGAGGAAACACGCGATAGTCTTCGGCCCTCCCGGCTGAGTGGTAGTAGTAGCCTTAATGTGGGAGCCCCCTAGTGACGGGGAGGAATTGGACACGACTAAATTAGGGAGAAAATCGGGGAAAAATCCCAAAAAAAAAAAAAAAAAAAAATAAGAACATGGATGTGAAATACTCGTAAATTGTCTTGTGACACTGATGAAATCTGAGTTTTTATTTACTTCATATACTGTAATATTTAACACGTGGTTCTGTGGAAGTACCTCACTACATACTTGGAAAGGAAAAAACAATTGTTACTACAGTGGAATGTTGGATTACGAGCATAATTCGTTCCGGAAGTGGGCTCGTATTCCCAAACACTCGTAAACCAAATCATCATTTCCCATAAGAAATAATGAAAACTCAAATTATTTGTTCCACAGCCCCAAAAACTAAATACATAAAAATAATTAATACAATCTATAAAATGAAAATAAAACAAATTAATCTGCACTTTACCTTTAAAAAAAGTACAAATAAATCCTGACAGATAAGTGTTTCCGCCGTGTGTGTGTGTGTGTGTGTGTGTGTGTGTGTGTGTGTGTGTGTGTGTGTGTGTGTGTGTGAAATTAGCCCCTTCCCTCGCCTCGTTTTACACAGTAACACTCTTCCTCCCTCTCCCCACCTCGCTTTTTAAGATTCACAACAAACACACACACACACACACAGACAACGGAAACACCGTTTTAACAGGAAAAAAAGAAATCTCTCTGAGACTGGCATGAGCGTATATTAACGGACTCACTTTTTAAGTTTCACAACAAGTACATAAACACAGCGGAAACACCGTTTTAACGGAAAAAAGCGAGACTGGCATGAGCGCATACTAAAGGAATCACTTAAGCTTCACAACAAACGGACACACACAAACACGGAAACACCGTTTTGACAGGGAAAAAATAAATCTCTCTGACCTGGCGTGAGCATACTAAGCGAATCACTGCTGTAAAGTAAAGTAAAAAAAAAAAAATGAATCAGCACCTTACCTTTGAAAAGAATCGCGACAGAGCAGAGTTTCTGTGTGTTTGTGAAGCCGGGGAGGGGGTGAAAAGGCGAGAGAGCGTCTGTGCTTGTGTGTGTGTGTCAGTGTCAAATTGCGCGCGCACACTCATAAGAGACGAGCAGAGTTTCTGTGTGTTTGCGAAGCCGTGGGGGGAGGTGGGGGGGAGGTGAGAGAGTGACGCTCGGTGTCAAAATAAGAGTCGCATGTGTGATGCATGATACTCGGCGCTCGTAAACTAATACTTGCTCGGTTTCTGAATAAAAAAATATTAAAAATCTTTGCTCGGTTTGCGGAACACTCGTAAACCACGTTACTCGCAATCCGAGGTTCCACTGTATATATTTTTGCCATCTCCTCTTAACATTCAAGCTGAAAAATTCCATTTCCATTCATGTAAAAAAAAAAACCTTTTGGATTTAAACATCAGTCACTGATTGAAACTAACCGTTGAGACAATCCTGTGGATGGCAGCTGCTGCCATTTCCTCTCCTTTAGGCTGACCCACCAACGTCATGCCCAGGTACTTCACATTGAACACCATTCCCTCCAGCAGGGTCTCCTTAGTGTCTGTCCAGTTCTCTGGAAGCTCTAAAAAAATAAAGAGCAGACACTTTTCAGGCACAAGTGAGCAAATAGGCACAATTCAATTTTAAATGTATTTACACAATGTACAAAACAACCAGTGACCTTGGCTCTAAACATTGACGTCCCTACTCAATTAAACACAGCTGCATACATTTTATGTCAATGTAAGTAGAGTACTACAGTGAGTGTAATGGCGGTTTGGTGTTGCTCAGAAAGCTTCAAATAAGGGATTCAGTGTCAGTTTTTTTTTACACAAAACAAATCTTACAGAATCCAAGCTAGTGAACTAGAAAACAGCCATACAGTGATAAAGGAGCCTAAACTGCTTGATGGTTGTGTTGCTCTGATAAAGCCTTGGTGTGACTATCTGCCTCTGCCAGCTGTTTCCAGTTTAGAGAACAGGCTTCCCATCATTTCTCAGTTGGAAGTACTGTACAGTAAATAATCCTTGACACCTCGTTGCAAAAAGTGTTGTGGTCCTGAGAAAAGTGAGACAACTGGCCGAGACAGCTGCAAACAAATTGTACCATGCATGGAAGCCATTTTCTATTTTTAGCCCCTTTGCCTTTACAGTTACTGTATTAAGACCCAAAATGCTCACTCATAGAAAATCTGGGCCATGAAAGCACTTCGTCCCAGAAACAGCATGAACAACATTACTGTTCCCTGCAGCTACACTATCTCACCTACACCAGTTACCTAAAATATTCTTCAAAATCCACAATGGATCCATGTTGATGCTCCAGGCCATTAATAAGATTAACTTCAAAACCATTTCTTAATCTTGGTCAGTGGCAACCTGCTTGTAAGAACCAAGTGATGGTAACTGATTACACAAGGAGGTCACATACTGTAAGAACATTTGTGTCTGTAGTAAACAAAGTGGAACAGTACACGGTTAGGTTTCAGTAATTAAGTGAATTTAAGTGATATTTTTGTTTGTAAAGGTACGGTATGTTTGACACAGCTCATGGACATGAGTGTATTGTGGGAACAGTGGGAGTGAGGCGGAAATCAAGTCAAGTAAAGTCGGCTTTTATTGTCATTCAAACCATATTCAAGTTAGTACACAGTGAAACAAAACAACGTTCCTCCAGGACCAAGATGCTACATACATGCTGTTGTTAACATAAATTAACAACACAAATTTACCAGAAATAGCTAGCTAACTATGAGACCTAATTAGCTGACTAGCTCAGATATCATAGGTAGGTATGAACAAATTGTAAGATGGTTGTTGATCAGAGTGTTTGTGCATGTGTGTGTTTATCAGTTCAGTCCTGATGTTATTTAGTTCGTCTGAGTGATTTGTGTGTGTGTACGTATATGTTTATCAGTCCAGTCCCTTTTGTGTTGAGGAGACGGATGGCTTGTGGGTAAAAGCTGTTACACAGTCTGGATGCGAGTGCCCGAATGCTTCGGTAACTTTTTCCAGATGGTAGGAGGGTGAAGAGTGTGTGTGAGGGGTGTGTTTGATCAGCCACAATGCTGGTGGCTTTGCGGATGCAGCGTGTGGTGTAGATGGGTGCAGAGGGAAATATACTCTAAATGGGACACCAGTGAATTTCAAGGCACCATGCACACACATTCACACCTAAGAGAAATTAAAAACCAACAAAGAAAACCAACATGGATAGTCACTTGACAGTAGGCTTGAACCCAGGGTTGTGAAGCTGTGTGAGTAACTTCATGTAAAAATTTTGTCATGTCAGTCACATATTCAGACCTTAAAAAGGCAGGAATTTTATACAATTTGACTTTTATACATCATAAGTAAATGTCTCTGGCCTGTTGCTCAAGGGTCGTTGAGCAAGCGAAATGAATACAGAGGTCTAAGGTTATATTTAAACTTATTATTTGATAAAACATAAAAGGCATGGTTACTTGTAACACGGCCACCCGCGCGAAGGGGAAATCTGCAGGCAACTAGGCAGATTTATAGGCAGGCAGAGCAGTGGACAGCCGTGGTTGCTAGGCAACCCTGTCATGTTGCCAATCAGAGAAGACGAGCTGCACCTGTCCGGCAGGTTATTTAAACCCCCAGAAACCAGCACACAATGTGCATGCATTAAAAAGCACCAGGTATGAGAGCGTTGCTCTGGTTTAGAGGAAAGTATAAAGAGAAAAGAAATCTGAAAAGGGAAATGAAAAGATAAAGAGAGGAGAAAAGAAAAAACTAAAAAGGAATGTGATAAGAGAAAGAAAAGAGAACGTAGAAAACTGAGAAGAAAGGTAAAAAGATTAAGAGAAGAAAAATCTGAAAAGAGGCCTGAAAGATAAACAATATATCTCGCTTGAGATTAAGAAATAAAGGTCAGGAGAAGAAAAAATAATAATAATAATTAAGCATTTTTCCTTAGCACTGCAAGGTGCTTGGCCTAATCGATTAATCCCCGACAAGGCACACATAATCACCCCACGTCTCAACGCTCCCCTCTAATTCCTGCATTGGGGCTCCCACTCTTAACAACATATTCGGTGGCGGCATATTGGAGCGCCCTCCTCATAACAGTTACTTACGAATTTTACACACAAATGAAGTGACTTAATCAGTTTACATTCTTTTCCATAACTTACTTCAGATAAATAAATAAACAAATTAATTAATTAACAAGCTAATTTAAAACATGTAAGTTGTCATTGCAACATTTGCTTCACTTTTTTACTTTGTAGAAATCCACAATGTTCAATGTCCTCACTTGCACACAAAGTCAGGAGTGATTCTCATCACAGATATCTAATGATGGATCTTTCATGGTGACAGATTTGATTATAGAATACATTTAGATTTGCTAATGGGCATAAGACAGTTGCCCTTAGCAACCAATATCTCCCATGTAAAAGGGACTGAATTTCAATTTCCAATATTCACACTGTTAGTAGCAGAATAGCAATATAATTCAGTGTACTCACAATTCTAATACAGTTAGAATTTCAATAATTTAGTGCATAGCATAGAAAGTAGTAAACAGATGTAGTAAATAGTTTGTTTAAAGAGAAACAAACAATATGCTTATGCAATCTGAAACCCTAATAAAGGACCTGTCTATACTTTGATGTTTAAATCTCAAAATAATTAATCTAGGGCATTGCTGAATATAGGGCATGAAGAGGATTTAGTAAGGTGAAGATGGAGCGCAGCAGGATTAGTGACAAAACTTTAAATGTTAGTAACTTGGATCTCTGTCAGGCACAAATAAAATATTAGTGACTCAGTAATGTTTGCCTTTTTAATGGATATTAGTCCTAACTCCAGGATTAAGCTCCACTGAAAAGACCACAGAAGTGTGGGGCCATACTTTGCTGCTTAGTAACTAATGCAATTGTATGTAAGAATTGGAAATTCCTTAATGTCAAAACTGATTAGAATATATTAAGTCTCCAATTGATGAATTAAGTCTCAAAATCTAAAACAAATATTACACAATTTTAGCTCCTTTAATCCCACCCCTTTTTGAATGCAAGCTTATAAAAAGTTTCTTACCATAAAGAAGGACAGTTTCCCATTGTATATTATGCAAAAGTGTAGTGTTAAATCATTGGTTAAGGCACCGGATTACATTTTTTTTTTTGTAGAAATACCCAAATCAAGCCAACATTTGATTCATCTTGATCTAATCCCTTAGTTGTATCCAGTCTTAATTGTAAACCACTTTGGATAAAAGCACCAGTTAAATGAGTAAAAGTAAAAAAGGTAATGTATTTAAAATCATGCAAATGGATACCATCATTTTTCATATACTGTAACCCTATCAATTTATCTATTTTGTGTTAGGTGCTCAAAAATGCCCTTCTAGCATTAACAGTGGAAGCCAATATAGCAAGACTGTTATTGCATTGTCAAACACAATTGATGACTGCATTCCTAAAAAGTCACAATTTTGTCAAAGTTGGAAGAAGGGGATTTCCTCCTCTGTTATTCTCTTATTGTTCACTTAGAGAATCAATGATCCAATTTCCCAGAACTCACATCAACACAACTAACACACAGACTCATCTCAGAGCCACAATCTCATTGCATGTAGATATTATACTTTCAGGGAAGATGGCAATTATACAGTATTAAAGTAAATCCTGATTCTGTTCTAATCCCAATTAATTTCTTGTACTTTTAATTAAATACTTTCTCAAAAAGTCCTGTTATTATTCTAGATGATTGCAAAAGAGCAATTACTGAATAGAAATAAAAGATTTACCGGATCGCTTAGAAAATAAGTATTTTCCAAAATCCGTAATTAAGACAAGTCTTTCTCCTTGATTCAGTAACCTGGAGACTACAATACACATCATGAAAATACATGCTTGTAGAATATGCAAATCAAAGGGAATATAAGGTGAAAAAAAATTGCCTATACTGTAAATGGCTTAAAAGTTAGAACAGGAAATAGTTCTTTATTCTGTTAAAAGCAAAGCAGCTCTTGGATATCATACTGCAATTGGCCATCTGTGTTTGTGAAAAAGTGACAGGCACTCATTAATCACACAACTCGTACATTTGAGATTGTTCTTTTGTCAATGCACCTATTTTTCAGTGGCATAGTACTATATGGCAAGTGAGACTGCAATACAATTATGCAGTAATACCATTCAAACGCTGACCTTGCAAAAAGAAAAACAAAGTCAAGTGGATTTTTTTTTTTTTTCATTTCATTTCATAGGCATCATGATGACTTAGTGGTTATCACTGTGGCCTTGCACAATCCAATGTGTACGTTGACTGTTCTTTCCAACTTGTCTGCAGTCTGTGTGTGTGTGTGTGTGTGTGTGTGTGTGTGTGTGTGTGTGTGTGTGTGTGTGTGTGTGTTCCAAAGTTCCATAGGGTCCAGATTCACATACATACAGTATATGGCAAACACTATGTAAACACCTGAGTTTCTTCCCTAAAATGCTGCAAAGTTGAAAGCACACAGCTGTGTAGGATGTCTTTGTATGCTGTAGTATTAAAATTTCACTTCATTGGAACTAGAAAGCCCAGAACTATTCCACACAAAATTAGCTTAATGAAGGGATGGTTTGTCAAGGTTTGGAGTGGAAGAACTGTACTCGAGTGGCCTTCACAGCACTGACTTCAACCTTGATGAGCTAGAATGCTGTCTTCAAACAAGGTCTCCTCACCTAACATCACTACCTGACCTTACTAACGCTTTCGTGTTTATAGTAAATGGACATAATTCCCCACAGCCACGAGAGAAGTGAGTTTATTATAACAGCAAAGAGGGAAAAAATCAAGAATAGGATATTTAACAAGCACACATTAGTAATATGGTCAGGTGTCCACAAACTTTTGGCCAACAGTGTTGTTTGAAACAATATGTTGTTAATCCACAATGCAGTAGCACTATACAGTACAGGCCAATATAAAGTACAGAAATAATCTTAAAACATAAATCAAGCATTATCTATAAAAATAAAAAATAAAAACAAAATAAAAATTTTAATTAAAAAAACTATTTCCATTATATCCTTACAGTACATTTCATAGAGTAAGGCCCATTAGTTTCATTGGAGATCCCGAGACCAGCCTCAGAAAAATTTCTGTCTGTATGTCTTTATATCTGTCCAGTCGATTTTGTCACAGCATAACCGGCAGGACTGACTGTCCTTTGAAATGAAATCAAAACTTTAAGTAGAAGGGACTTCATGAGCAGTTACAGTATGTGCCAGATTATACCATCGTCATAGCATCAAGTGCTTTTTGCACGAATATAACATTTTTTCCCTCGAGGTGGCTCTGGCTAATCGCGTCACTCAACAGAGCCAGTCTTGTTTATCGTATCGAATGCGGAAGACACAGAAACAGCTGTAATGCACTCATAAGGTGCCTAAAAAAGTACAAGGACAAGGCAAGTAAACTATGAAAACTGAACTGTGAAAGATGAATGGACAAATCAATGTACGCTTATTCTTGACAAGGAGTCATGTGAAGCGCCTGTGAAACTATGAGATAAAACACGTCATTAGAGCAAACATATCCGCAGCAGTCCGAGGTGAGAGCATGTAAAATACCCAAACTGAGAGCACACTGCTATACTCTAAAATCAAAATGTTAAGTAAAAGTGAAGTTATGAAAAGTGTGTGCTTACTTGTGTCTACTTTAAAATAAGCTAATTGCTTAATGTAAACAAACACCTGCACCAAAAGATACTCCTGGGATAGGCTCCAGGCCCCCTGTGACTCTGAATACAGGATAAAGCGGTATAGGCGATGAGTGAGTGAGAGTGCTAAGTAAGGCAGAGAGACAGGCAGCCATTAAGACATGGGCTTCAACCTGAAATAATAATATCACTGATTACATTAAAGCTTTTAATGTTTTAACCTTTTAACTCTTTATACAAACTATTTAACCTAACGCTAGTATGTCTATTTTTTACCCTCCAGCTAACAGTATAAATTCCCACTTAAATCTACAGTCGTGACCAAAAGTTTTGAGAATGACACAAATATTAGTTTTCACAAAGTTTGCTGCTAAACTGCTTTTAGATCTTTGAAATATAATTACAAGCACTTCATACGTTTCAAAGGCTTTTATCGACAATAACATGACATTTATGCATAGAGTCAGTATTTGCAGTGTTGGCCCTTCTTTTTCAGGACCTCTGCAATTCAACTGGGCTGCTCTCAATCAACTTCTGGGCCAAATCCTGTCTGATAGCAACCCATTCTTTCATAATCACTTCTTGGAGTTTGTCAGAATTAGTGGGTTTTTGTTTGTCCTGCCCGCCTCTTGATGAGTGCCCACAAGTTCTCAGATGGGATTAAGATCTGGGGAGTTTCCAGGCCATGGACCCAAAATTTCAACGTTTTGGTCCCCAAGCCACTTAGTTATCACTTTTGCCTTTGTGCTCCATCATGCTGGAAAATGCATTGTTCTTCACCAAACTGTTGTTGGATTGTTGGAAGAAGTTGCTGTTGGAGGGTGTTTTGGTACCATTCTTTATTCATGGCTGTGTTTTGGGGCAAAATTGTGAGTGAGCCCACTCCCTTGGATGAGAAGCAACACCACACATGAATGGTTTCAGCAAGCTTTACTGCTGGCATGACACAGGACTGATGGTAGCGCTCACCTTTTTTTCTCCGGGCAAGCAGTTTTCCAGATGCCCCAAACAATCAGAAAGAGGCTTCATCCGAGGATATGACTTTGCCCCAGTCCTCAGCAGTTCATTCGCCATACTTTTTGCAGAAGATCAATCTGTCCCTGATGTTTTTTTTGGAAAGAAGTGTCATTGTTTCACAAAGAGTGCGGACGCAGATGCAGGGAAACACTTGATTTGTTTTATTTTTCTTTTCTTACAAAATAAGGTTGTTCAAAACAGACAAAGAAAATAACAAAACGCAGGAACTGAGTGCCTTTAACTGGAGCCGAGAGTGGGCGCGTACTGTTACAAAGTCCAAGAAAATCAAACATGAGCCGAGTCGGCGAAAACAGGAACACTCTAAGGCGTGAGAGAGTCGTGAACTTGACCTCGACTTCAGTGGCACTCGGAAGTCACTTTTTTAGGCGCGCTCCGTTCAACAGCCGCGGCTCAGTCCTGAGAGGAGAGATAGTAATGTTTGGAATTTATCATGCACGCAGACACACACAGGCAACTTTCACATAAGACAAACGGTGAACAGACAAAGGACTATGAGACCGGCTGGCCTAAATAGGGAGACACACAAGGAGGACACAGGTGAACATCATTTAGTGGTAATGGTGAAAGACATACACACGTAGACACACCAGGGGAGACAAGGAGGCGGCTCAGTAATCCGGTGAGCAAGATCTTAACCCCTGGGGCTGCGGTGGCACAGATGTGACAAGAAGTGGCTTCTTTGCTGCCCTTCTTGACACCAGGCCATCTTCCAAAAGTCTTGGCCTCACTGTGCGTGCAGATGCGCTCACACCTGCCTGCTGCCATTCCTGAGCAAGCTCTGCACTGGTGGCACTCCGATCCCGCAGCTGAATCCTCTGTAGGAGACGATCCTGGCGCTTGTGGACTTTCTTGGACGCCCTGAAGCCTTCTTAACAAGAATTGAACCTCTTTCCTTGAAGTTCTTGATGATCCTATAAATTGTTGATTTAGGGGCAATCTTAATAGCCACAATATCCTTGCCTGTGAAGCCATTTTTATGCAACGCAATGATGGCTGCACGCGTTTCTTTGCCAGGTCACCATGGGTAACAATGAAAGAACAATGATTTCAAGCATCACCCTCCTTTTAACATGTTAAGTCTGCCATTCTAACCCAATCAGCCTGACATAATGATCTCCAGCCTTGTGCTCGTCAACATTCTCACCTGAGTTAACAAGACGATTACTGAAATGATCTCAGCAGGTCCTTTAATGACAGCAATGAAATGTAGTGGAAAGTTTTTTTTCGGGATTAAGTTAATTTTCATGGCAAAGAAGGACTATGCAATTCATCTGATCACTCTTCATAACATTCTGGAGTATATGCAAATTGCTATTATAAAAACTAAAGCAGCAACTTTTCCAATTTCCAATATTTATGTAATTCTCAAAACTTTTGGCCACGATTGTACACTAGGATGTTCTATATCATGTATAATCTTTAAAAAAGACAATTTCAAAGCAATGGGGAAAAAATGGAAGGTGCAATAAAACAATGCTTGGGCCTTTTGTAGTGTATATCGTTAAGGGGACATATGTGACATACTTTCCTTTACCTACAGTTATTTAATTGATAAGTTAGGCAGAAAGTGGGCTATTATTTTTTTCTAATCCACAGCAAATACCCAGTGTTGAATTAACACCCATCAGTGTTATGAGTCCAGCTGGACCCAAATAATCTCTAAAATTGTTAAATCATCACTGGAGTTTTAACTGTGTATGGGTTTCCCCTTCAATGTACAATATTTGATGATAGAAATAAAGTTTGAGCTTCACTTTTTCTATGTATGATAAAAGCCTTCCCATGTAAAATTGAGTCAGACAATAAGAGAAAGGAAGTCAAAAAAGTAAGTGTGAAGAATGTAGACTGTTCACCCTCCCAAAGGGCAGCCACTGCTTAAATTAAAGGAAGACAGGAATCAAAAGATTACTTTCTCTGTAGAGTGTTCATTTAAAGTGAGAGCAGCCTGAGCACATCATACCTGAGCACAGTAGAGAAAATATGAAGGGGAAAATTGGGTGGATTGAATTATATTTCTCTGACAGCTGTCCCGAGCAGTAAAGAAAAGTAGCGCTTCAATGTTCCTCCCTTTACACAAAACAACTGTCATGGTAGCACAATGAAATCTGAATATTTTATTTAGAAGTGCATAATTGACATGCCTCCTTTTACTCAACTCAATAACGTTGTTAGATCAGACTGTGGAATATGAGAGACTTGCATGAAATATTTACCAACCATCATCAGTAGACTTTCTTCTAAGTAGAATACGGGCAAGACAGGAGATAAAGAATCCTTTCTCAGCAACCTCCTTCATAAGAGGTCCTGAAGAAAATTTAATGAAAGGAAAGGAGATGCTCCAGGAGAACCAGCCACTGTCCAGGGTGCTGAAATCTCAGTGAGCTTATCATTAGTTCATAATAGAAATCAGCAGGAATCTCAACTCAATAGTCAATTTCGATTAACATGCACTACCTGAAACCATCAAAGATTTTTATATAGAACTAATCTCAACTATATGAGCATGCTGTATCTTACATTATTTTACTCTCTTAAAGTATCTTAAGTTTTTGACACAATATATGATTTGTGGATTCAAATTTCATTCACATAAAGCAAGAAATAAAAGCTTATCTAAATATAAATCTTATTTAAACTTTGCCTTGTGCTCTCTTTTTCTGAATATTTTAAGCTAGACTGCAAATTGCTGGATTCTAGGGTAAAAAAGCACTCCCTGATTACTGGAATCCAATGCAACATCAATTCACTTTAGGGTTCATTACCTAAAACCATCAGAGATTTCTTTTATGGAGGATCCTCCTAACTTTCATCTTGTCTTTTCTCTTTCTCCTCCCCTGTTTTTGATTGCCTTTGATTTTCTTCCCTCTTTTTTCTCCTTTTTCTCACTTTCTGTTTCCATGTTACCCTCATCTCTACCCTCTTTTACTGTATTTTCACTTCCCTCTTTAATTTATTTTTGTTTTATTCTTTCTTTCCCATACATTTACACTTATCTTGTTCCTTAATTTTCCATCTGCATTCTTTCTTTCTTTCTTTCTTTCTTTCTTTCTTTAAAGCACTGAGGTAATTCAAACCCATTTAAATACTGTATACACTTTTTTATTTAAGAATTTAAATCAGTGGCACCTCTCCCTAAAAGATTGTCTATGGTTCTAATCTATTGATTCTAATCTATGAAGCTTGTGAGGTCTAATGTTTAAGAAGCTTGGCCTAGGCTTAATGTGTATGTGCTTGTGTATCCCACTGTGATTAACTCGAAAATCCTATTCCCTTCTTTTATTTGCTGCCTGCAGGGGATAAATTGCAGGGGACCCTGATGGATCCAGACACTAGAACAAAACCATAATAACACAGATGGGGAAGAATAAAGTGAAAGGAATAGGGAAGGGGGGGGGGGGGGAAAGGAAAATATGTGGAACTGAAAACTCTTACCAATATTTACCTTTTTTCAAAGTAACAGCTTCAAGAGAAAGAAAAATAACATTAACAAAAGACAAAGAACTAAAAGAAGGCCTATGTCAGTGATAGTGGCACTATTTTCCCCTCTCATGTTTGTGAGCTTTGTTTAAGTACAGGGCTGCAATCTATGATGTGTCTTAACAACGGACAGAGCTCAGTATAAATCTGGTATCCCCCCCCAAAAAAACAACTGTGTTGTCATGCCCTATAATGAACAATAGTGTTCATGTAAACTTTAAACATGTTTTAGATACTAAAATAAATGAGAGGCAGTAAAACTACATCATCTGTTAGAGCTATATTTTGGATTAAAAGATAAGCAGTAAATAAAAGATGAATACAAATAACTAAATCATCAAGTTAGCACTTTGCCGATATGTTGTTGGTGCCTAAAATAGAGTGAACAATCAAGTATGGATGTTTGCTTGAATTATTTGTGATTTAAGAGACACTGCACTGCACTGACGGCAAGGTGTCACTGTCCATTATCTCACCATTATCTCAAGTTTTGAAATGCTTCTACTTGAACAAAATAGCTAATATATTGTACCTTTAACAATATAACTAATTTGGATTGAGTTAGAACAGGAAATCCCTAAAATCTGCAGAACATACCCAGAAAAGACTCTATGACCAGGAATGGGCATACATGTGTGCATGCATGAAGAGTATTAAACATGTCGTCAAGTCTAGACTCTCGTGTCTTCCCAGAGTCTCAAATGATTTAACCACATTCAATTTGCAAGGACTATATTAGGGGGTGCCAAGAGACAACTTCTCTTTGGCTTATAATTATAAATCTACATGAACAGACATGCTAGCATGAGGAAGATTTGAGCACCTGAAACCAAGAAATGAAAAAGCAAAGTGATCTCATGTCAGACCTCCTGAATACAATTCTTTATCATTCTTCCAAGAACCAACACAATGCTAGTAGGTCACATTAAATAATTGGTGTGATTACCATCAAATCTTTACCGCTGCCTCTGAGCACAATAGTTTATCAGCCTCTGCCTTGCAAACCTCAAAATATCTTTCAACATAATCATTGACACTATTTCACCACTATTTCATTTTCGTTATATGCTGTAACAACACTAATTTAACATACACTAATTAGGGATTAAATCACCAAAGATCTGTCAAAACAATATTATCGTGATACCTGAGTGCCGATTCGATTTGTATTGCAATTCTGTATAAATGTCCCTACGCTATACAATTTTTTAAATATTAGTTTACACTTCTAAACAAACATATTTGCTATTGTTACAATTCTAAAGAAAATTTGCTCCTACCACACATGATGCTGCGCTGCCTGCTAATTTGCAAATAGTTTAGAGCAAACCACCTGTAGGATTACAGAGGAACAGCAACATTTTACCTCCTCAAATGCAAACATATGTTGTTGTTGTTCTTTCGGCTGCTCTCATCAAGAAATCACCAGTGAGCCATCTGATCCACATACAACTTGGCACAGGTTTTACACAACCATGGCATTTTATTCAGGATTTTGGAGCAACACTACATCCAGATTTAGGCACTGGCTGGGAATCAAACCACTGAGCCATCAATGTCCTCTCAAATGCAAACATACAGTACCAGTTAAAAGTTTGGAAACAGCTTCTAATTCCTGATCTTTCCAATTTTTCTTTCTTTCTACAGTATATTGTAAAATAATACAGAAGGCATGCAAATATGCAATAATCTCCTTTAACCAGTAGACATTGAGAAGTGTCTGCTACTTATTCTCTGTCAAGCCACTAATCTGAGGTGCTGTCTATTGGTGATTTTTGAGGACTGGTAACTCTAAATGAACTTTAGAGATAAATGTTGGTCTTGCTTTCCTGGATGGTCCTCATGAGAGCATCTACATATCTGGAATGTAGAAAATAAATCCAAACTAGCCACGTTAATGAAGTTAATAGATTTTTTTACATGCTGAGTAATGCTGTTAATCTGACCTCTTATAGTCACTCACAATTCAGCGATACAATCAGAAAGGACACCAACACTTGTCCATGAGCTCATACCCCTCCTTTACTGCACATGCCAACTCAGTGACCTTGACAGATGAGTGCTACCAGGGGCACCAGCAGGAAATGCTTAGCTTTCAAAATTCTCCCTTGGCACAGGAAACATGGCACAGGACTACACAGCTTTGACATTTACAAGGGCAGAGCAGCACTAAATAATCACAAGCTGCAATTAATATGCTGTGGCTGAAAAAACGAATCTATGTTTAGTTCTGAATCATGGCTGAAGCATGTACATTGACGATTTCTATGTACATATTTAAGCTCTTAAATTGAGGTTTCCAGGTTATTCCCTCAGCAACCACTCAGCTTCTGCAAGCCAAGTGCAGCTGACAACCAGCTCTGCTATGTGGCTTGGAGGAACTAGGTTTCATCATCTGCTGTCAAATCTGACATTTCTGACTTTGATCTTCCAGCTGTCAAAAGTAACAGTTTGGAGATTTGCAAGCACACTGCCTTCTATTTAACTGTTACATACCGTATATCTGACTAAGCTAAAGCTGCTCTGTGTGTAGAAGTGGTTTCCTTGTTTAGCCACAATAGGAAAACAATATTAATAAATCTATTGTTATTATAAGTAGTAGTAGTATTTATTAATGAATTTATTTATTTATTTATTTTGGTTAACATATGCCCATAAGCTAATAAGCATTTAAGATATTCCCTGCACAGCTATGTAACCTTAACCATCCAACAGTTACACAGACTGTTTGACAGTCTTTTGTTAGCACAGCCTCTCAAACATCAGAGAAACACATCTATCAGTATGAGTTACATGACGATCAATAATGTATCATTTGCATATAAATGGCTTATATTTTAAAATATAACTATACATTTTTTAAATATAAGCCAATATAATCTAAGCAATATACAAGCAATACAGTATATATTGGTCATTGAGACAATGACCATTGTTAAAAGCGCTATATAAATAAAATTTAATTGAACTGAATGTTTTAGCATTTTACCGACTGAATGTTTAAATGTTGATTTGAGGCTGAGTCCGATTTCAGTCTGTATAGTCTTTACCTCATGATGATAATTATTTTAGCCAATATATTTGCACTGTCCTCTTACTGTAATTTTTGTAACATTCCAATAAATATATTGTGGGGGAAAAAAAGTGATTATTTATAAGCGTTTTTACTATGGAAATTTGAAGTATATTTCAAAATGTGGACATAAGTCACATGACTATGGTTGAATTATAGAAGTTGAGGAAGAAAGATTTCTTATATAGAGCTAAAAAGAAAGAGATGCAAGAGAACAGTAACAGATTATGCTTAGAACAGACATGAAGTGGAACAAAAACATTTTTGAACCAAAGTAGACTTCACACAGCAGCAGTTTAAAAGATGATTGTGATTTTTTTTGCACACTTTACATTAATTCGCATAAATTAATTTGCAGCAGTACTTTCGAAACAAAAGTTTTATAGTCCCAAAATCATCGTATGTATCTTACTGTATGTCATGTTTAAATGAAAATGTTTAAGGTAATAAAAATAAAAGACGGCGTCGTGGTTAGCACTGTCACCCTGCACCTCCATGTTTCGGGTTCGATTCCTGCCTTGGGTCTGTTTGCATGGAGTTTGCAAGTTCTCTGTATGCTTGGTGAGCTTACTCCAGGTACTCCGGTTTCATCCTGCAGTTCAAAGACATGCAGATTAAGCTGTATGAACACCCTATCCCTGTGTCTCCTGGGAGGCCGCCCGCCTGAGACACTACAGTATATACAGGATAAAGCGATATAGACAATGAATGACTAAGTCAATAAAAAAAAATAGAAAACCCAAATATGTCTTTAAAATATGCATTTGTATAACTTTCTTTTAAAACTATTCAGGATTTCCTGTGGATTTGTTTTCATGGTAACTAACTGCGTTTGCGTGCATAAGTGGACTTTGGTGTGTACTTTGTGTTAGAAGGATGCTGAGCAGGAGTGCACTTTGATCTCTGACTCTTGATGTAGGAAGATGCTGAGTGAAGGGTTGTATGCTTATGTAACTGTCCCTGCAACCAGTATATAAACGGTACGCCTGTCTTAGTGGGTAAAGATGAGTGGATTTTTACTCTGGATTTATACAAATGTTCATCTCTCAAGTGCTCATCAGGCCATGGATGGACAGTTATAAATGGTTCTTAGTGATTGTCCAAGACAATTTAAAAAATCATTACTTTCATTTGAACCCGTTAAGTCCAACTCTGGTTCATTATTCTTTATGGCTACAAGACCTCATGTCTTTCCTCCATATGGAAAACGTTAAATATAATGTGATGGGCTCTGAAGCTCAATTTCATAAAACATCAGGCATTTTTCTTTCTTTAATATCCAGAGCAAAGAGCATGCAAACTACTGATATTGTGTCTTCCTTCTGTTTCCTTGTTGTCGATTCCTCCTGCATTTTAATTTATTTATTTACCTATCTATTTATTTGTACTTATGTCTTATTTTATTTTACTTTCTATTTTCTTTAGTTAGGATTTTTCTTTCTTTTTCTTTTTTTTTTTTTGCTGATTTATGTGTGAGCGGGTTGGAATAATGATTTACGCGAGGAGAAGTTTTGATTTCCTGATTTGCTTGCCTTTGTTGGTGCATTTTAGTTATTAAAATATGGAACACTTATTCACTTGTGTTATTTTGTGCGTCTAGCAAACATATACAGTATACATATTTTTTTTTAATGAATAAATTAATAATAAATGAATGAACCTCACTATTACAATCCAAAAAAACAACAGGTATGAAAGAAAAGTTTTTAATAATGATATATTAATGAGTTAATAAATCGACTATGCACAATAAAATCAAACAAAAATACAGCTAATAATAATAATAATAATAATAATAATAATAATAATAATTTGCCTTATTTGCGACACAAAAGATGAGCAAATTCTGATATAAAGGCTATTACATTCAGCTTTGAATACACAGGCATTACAGTGATCACTCCAGGCATCACAGACTCGGATGTGCAGTTAGATATTGAGTTTCTGAACACTTACTCTCGTGCTTTGCGGTTCCCCATGTGTGCCGCGGAACTCCAGGACTTTTTATGATGGCTCTCCCGGCTGATTTTAACGCGTCCATGGTCAGGTGTCCTGTTTATAACTCCGCAATAAATGCGTTAAAGGTAACTGCGCGAAACGAAGGCTTGACAGGACCGCACGCCCGGCGCTGTGCAGTGGCGTGTGCAGAGTGAAGCCATGCGCGTGGCCGTTAACTCTTTCATATTCCTGCGCGTGCGCTGCTCGAAGACGGCTGGAAAGGTGCTCGTGCACACCACGCCCAGTTCCGCTTTAAAGGCGTCGACGTGATGCGGACGTGATTCTAACCTCCAGTCATGTTTATGTCAAAAATCCTGCCCATGTAATTGTCCAGTACAGACATAAGCGTTCTCAGAAAATAGCTAACAGCTACTGTTACTTAAACAAGGAATTACAACGAAAAAAAATTATATTATTAATAGACTGACCCTGCTGAAAATTCCAGTTAGTACTGACCAGCTACCAAAATACTGAATATGTGCGTGTGTGTGTTTGGAGTTCGCATGTTCTGCCATGCATTGTAGGACAATTGCCAAATTGCACATAGTATATAACTGGGTGTGTGTAATGGGGTGGCACTCCATCCAGGATATCATCTGACTCCCTATAAGAAATTTTACCTTGATATAAGTACCATGGTAGTTTTATTCCTGTACCATGATATATAGTCCATCATCCTATCTAGGAACCTCTCTAGTCCAACAGTGGAGGCCAATGGTGACCATTCACAGACTCTGGACTCAAACCCGGACCCTGAAGGTGCAAAGTGACAGTGCTAATCCTAAGCCACAGTGCCGCCATGATATATAGTACAATGTTCTTTTTTTTTTTTTTTTACAATACTATTATTCACTGATATAGTACATGCTCCTCACTATGGTACATGGTTCTATCATGGTATGTACTTTAGTCCAATGGTACATGTATTACTGTATGGTATCATGAAACACATTCCAGGATACAGTGATCATAAATTATAATATGCAATACATGTTTATGTACCTTAATAGTCATATTTATATAGTATGCTACCACTGTATGGATGTGATATTAATTAAATACCATACTTTAGGTCAAAACTTACTTATACTAAACCATATCATTACTTGTACTAAACCATATCAGTAATATGTACAAACATACCATATTAGATTCCTGATTACCTTAAATATGCTAAAATAAGTACCAGGGAATTCACCAAACTATTGTCATACATACTATAATACTACCATGATATCCACTCAATTGCCACAGAACCTACCGTAGTACTCTATAAAATACTATGGTGTCTGCTATGGTAATGTCTGAAGTAGCACTGTAATACTAAGTAGTAAATTATAGTACATGTCATAGTAACATTTCTTATACTGTAGGTCATGCTGAGTTTCCTAGGTTTGGTTCCAGGCCCCCGGCAACTCTACACAGGAAGAACAATGAACTCTGGTTCTTTATACTGTACCCATTACTTGTACATGTCATGACCATATTTGAAGTTATTCTGTTTAGTTTGAAACATAAGGTAAGGGCCAACAAAAGTTTCTAAAATACGGTACCAAACACTCAAAACATTTATTTGGCCTCATCCAGCTCTCACTCACTCTCACGCTGTCTCTATACCACTTATTCATTACAGGGTCACTAGAGAACTGGAGCCTGTCCTAGGGAACTCAGGGCACAATTGCACGTCTTTGGACTGTGTGAAGAAACTGGAGTACCTGAAGGGAAACCCACCAAGAACAGGGAGAACATGAAAACTCCACACACTGGAGATGTAAGGCCACAGTGTTAATGCCTCTTATGTAGCGTTTACATATAATATTATGTTAACTTTACTATATAATGTAAATAAAACATAAACCTACCAAATGTTACCATTATTAAAAAATATTACTTGTGTTTAATTTACATGCTTTACTTGAGTGGAAATTCTGGAATTGAATCCATGAATGTTTTAGATGCACATAGCCAACATGACTATTCTCAAAGTAAACCAGCATATCTGACAAATTAAACAGTAATAATCAGTGGCAAAGTACAGAAAAGACTAATTACGTTACCAGATCAGGGTAAGCAAGCACCAGTGTATAGCATGTCCTTTAGCTCCCTCTAGAAGTGCTGTCTTGTTATTGCAATACATCTTTACAAGTTCAGTAAGTGGCCAAATACTGTTAATAATGTTTATTATAGACGCAACGTTCTCCTATCATATTAAACCTGTGCAAATACGTCCACAACACACATATTCACGAAGAACACATAGTACATTTCTTAATTCGATCTGTTTATTCATAAACCATTGCAGTTTTTCAAATCTACATTGCACATACATTTAGTTAACTTTGGATCTGTGTGTATATTCACCCACGCAATGTAATCTTCATTGAACATGTGAGATATACTGGCTTCCTATTTACCAATCGTTTTTTTTCTTGGGAACGAAGAGGCCTCAGGTGACATGCTGATGTGTGATTTTGCTTTGGTGCTCACTGCTGACTCGAAGACAAGCAAATCTAGGTGGTTTCTGCAAGCTGCGTTGCTCTACCTTCATGCCTCTTTATGCAGTACGTGTGATTTAACCTTAACTAAGCCTAGCCTGCACTCATGTTCCTTATAATTTCCTTGATTTCTTCTGTTTACAAGAACTGGACAGACATAATACCACTTTCATTACTATCTTAAGTCCAGAAAAGTGCTCATCTATTTATATTATCTATGCTGAACACAGTTTATTGGCTCGATCGGGAAAGAAATAGGACACAGTGGCCTTTCAAAGATTGTATAAAAGTTCTAATGAATTTCAGTGAACAATTTGTCGTCTTACACACTGGATGCAATACAGTTATGGAGAATAGTTATTTTTGGCCAAGACACCTTCCTTACAACTGCATTAACAAAGCTTAAGTTGAATTAGTTGCTACATACAGGGAACCTTTAAGAGATTAGTAGTAGCAGTAGTAGTCCCGTTATTTTCCACTGCAACTTAAATAGGACAGTACT
The DNA here is from genome assembly GCA_030347435.1 of Clarias fuscus. Classification (NCBI taxonomy): domain Eukaryota; kingdom Metazoa; phylum Chordata; class Actinopteri; order Siluriformes; family Clariidae; genus Clarias; species Clarias fuscus. The sequence continues at coordinate 16,532,552 of CM059229.1, read as the reverse complement.
TGGTATTCTGTTAAAACGTGTATAATTTAAATGAATAAACGTCACATGGAAATGACAAGATACCCTGCTGCACAGTTGCCAGTAGTAGTGTATTTTCCAGGCAAGGAAGCAATAGTGTCCATAATATTGTGTAAAAGCTGTATGTCAAACTAGAAAACTCACTGCTTCACAGAAAAGCATGCTGTGGTTCTGGAATTTATTGTTATATTTTAAGAAATGAAATCATACGGCCACTTAATACAAAAGTATACTGCAGCTATAAGAAGGGCTGAACAAATAAATAAAATTAAATACCATCTGGATAGCCAATTTTTTTTCTTCATAAAAAAAGAGGCTAACGACCACAAGACTAGCTTGCGAGCATGCTTTCAGTCATTTTAGTTCATATTATCATCATTAGTCATCATAGTGGTATACTGGCAGCGGCCCTGGACATTTTTTCCCCATGCCCTCTCTCATGATACTGAATCCTTTCTATCTTGCTCTCTCTCTTTCTCTCCCTTTCTCATCCTCTCTCGCTCCATTGGTCTCCATTTCTCTGTCTCTGTGTGAACAGACAGAGGCTAGAAGCAGCTGGTCGGAGGTACAGTGGGTGGTGAATGCGGCAGAGGATCAGACATTGTCTGTCTGCGTGTTTGACTGGGGGTCTTCCGGCCTTTGGGAGACACTGAGAAGATTGTGTGATTGATGGAGGGACTCGGCTGACAGGCTCCGGCTAGAGAGGACGCTGCTGAGACTGGGCTGACGTCCGCCACGCGGCTGAGCCTCGATCTCTACCCGCACCTCAATGTTGGTCCCCTCCCTGCAGTCACACAGGGCAACAATACCAGCTTTGCATTGTTTAATGATCATAATCTGTACAGTATTTTTTTTTACAGATGTTACAAATCCACTGTATGAATGAATACATACAGTACAAGTAAAAAAGTAAATAAAGTAGAATTCCACTTAAGTCTCTAATTTGGGTATATTTGGACGTACCTCAGAGCAAAAGTCTGTGCGCTGCTAAAGACGCACTCCTCAATAGCATCCACGTCATCTGATTTGTTGTCTTGATTGGTGTTTATCACCTGTACATCATCAGGTGGATCAGGGGATCCCTCAGGCTGTGAGAAGACAGCACTGGTACTGGGTAACACTACTGCTGCTTCTTCCACACTCACTTCCTGGAGACCGCTGGCATTCAGCGTTGGCTTGGGCTGCCCAGTCCAGTGATCACTGACTACATGAGAAAACAAAAGATCTTCAAGGGAAGTTGAAACCACATCAGATCAGAAGGTTGAATTGCTAACAAAACAATATATTATGGATTTTGAAATTGGAGCTAACACCACAGGCACGATATATACAGTTCACTAATATAAAATATACAGTTCACTAATATAAAAGAGAACAATTTCTTTACTATAATGATTTAGCTAGTTTAGATCTCGTATACTACACAAATAATGTTCTGAATATATCTGGTTCAAAAGAAAGGTACCTGGGGTGTGCACTAGCATCTCATAGTGGACTTACAAGTGGCCAGGTCCTCTAACTGGATCTTCCTTGTTTCACCGGCTTCATTTTGAGGCCTGCACCAGCCGTTACGACAGAGGGACATGGGCACGACGCCATAAACGTACGTCAGCATCAGAGGCACTCCAACCGCTGGAAATGTAGAGCATACAAGTTCAAATGTTTTCCCACTTTTGAGAGCTTGCATTCCCCTGTTGTCACAGAAGAGAAACTTGAACTACTTAAGCAACAGCAAAATACTGTATACAGGTACTGTAGGTATAAAACAGAGGGCCAAATGATCCCCATGACCTTGGACTTCTAATGCCCAAAAATTAAACGTACATCATTTTTGTTCATCTCTTTGCTTTTCAACACACTTTCTATCTATCAGGAAGCTCTCATTCTCACTCACTCATCATCTATACCGCTTAATCCATTATTCAGGGTCACACGGGGCCTGGAGCCTATCCCAGGAGACTTAGGGCATAAGGCGGGGTACACTCTGGACAAGGTGCCAATCCATCGCAGGGCACACACACATATATACACACTACGGCCAATTTGGGAATGTCAATTAACCAAACCTATGTCTTTGGACTGTGAGAGGAAACCCACCAAGCACGGGGAGAACATGCAAACTCCATGCACACAGAGACGGGAATCGAACCCGGACCCTGGAGGTGCAAGGCGACAGTGCTAACCACTACACTACCGTGCCGCCTGGAAGCGTTCATATTTTCTCAAAAAGAAATGTTTTAGGCTGAGGGTCAAGCCACGAATGCACCACTGACTTTGCTTCTTCATCAGAAGTGAATAATCGTCCTCGTAGAGCTGCTTTCAGTGAACCAAACAGGTGAAAGTCCAAAGGAGCAAGAGCACCTCAAAATGTAGTTTTTGCAGAGTGTCGACAATATGGGCGTAAGTGCACATGCCAGATCACAACGCCCTTAGGTAGTCACTGCATGCTGCTCTTCTTCTTTGTAACCACAGTTACAAATGAACTGATGCAACCCGTTCACACCTGCACAGCAGTGACTGGAGAGACAGTGGCCTTTAAAGGAAAATGCTGATAAGACAGTGTGGCCAACAGAGGCTTTAATTAAAACGGAGTGCGGCTAATTTTTGACTCACCCTAGTAATTAAAAAATAAATGTTTTCCCTCTCACCAATACAGTATACAACTCTGATACAAAGTGTTACATATACACTTCGCAAGATGACAAGAGGAATGAGTCTCTAAAAAGTTTTATTAAAAAGTAAAACGCAAACATGTGGCATACAGTATATCATATATTGAAATCACACTTCTTAGCCTTCAGGGGAAAAAAACACAGAGCAGTAATTCAACTGATGGCATAATAAACCACGTACTGAAAAATTCCAGGGTCGTGGCTCACATTAGCCAAGGGACAAAAGGTCATCATTCACCATGGTGCAGAGCAGAACAGAGTAGCATTGTTTACACCACTCTGTAGCAGTCTTGTGCTCAGGGGACAGGGCCCCTCTGTGATTCTCTTAAAACTGGATCAGAGCTGAAGGCAGATAACGCTATTCACAGTCAGGGAGAAATGGAGAGCGAGAGAGAGAGAGAGAGAGAGAGAGGAGGCGGGATGTTACACAATATGAATGTGTATTCACACCACGCCATGGAGATCGAACTGACGCTTCAGTGGCAACAAGCTGCTGTAATTTTGCCACTAAAGCCCTCGCTGTGGCCACAACACTGAGAAACATATGACTCACCAAGGGGCTAGAGGAGCGAACATATGTGTGAGAAAACAAGACTCGAAGGCATCATTGTGCATGAAAAGACCCATAGCGATTCTCTGATTTGTTGCCATGGTGCTCGCAGTATGACCATATGAAGAAGGATATGATGATGTGCACGAGCATGCATGGGGATTTCACAGTATACTGTATAAGCACGGCATATTTTCCTCAGACGGAGATCTGCATCAGGAAGCAGAGCTTTGTTGTGGGAGTGAGCTAGGACATCGAGCTCTTAGTCAGCACTTTCTTTCTGCATAAGCCACCTACATGAGTAACAGCCTACTTGCGATGAGGTGGATTCTCTGCCTCGCATGACAACAACAAAGAACGATCTTATGAGCTATAATAATGCTATGACCGATGTACTGAAATCATTGAAAAAAATAATCTCACCCACAGTGACGGCTGCTAAGACCGGAGAGACGAACACTGATGTCATGACCCCGCTGGCTACTGTCAAGTAGTGTTTACTTCCTGAGATATTGTTTTTCTTACAGCGACCATGGACCTGAAAAATGCAAACAAGGACCGTGAGAGGAGCATGTTTTTTAATCTTAGATGTATGCCTTGCACATCTTGTACAAATCTAAATATAGATGTGAACAGTAAGACCACATTTGTTAAATAAATGAAAATCTCATCTAGAACAAAAATGACACTTCGTTTGAATGTAGATTGGGTTACTTTTACAGCATTGTTAAAGAGATGACACGCTCAGGAGACATGGAAATACAAGGTGTAAATGAAAGCCTGAGCAACTGACACTTCTGTCTACAGTAGCTCTAATTAAATATAATAAATACATACCCTGCGGCCCATGTATATTGGGATGCCTACGATAATGACTGGTATGGCGATGCCTGCAATCAGTGAGATCACCACCGGAGCCCCAAGCAGCATTCCCACCTGCCACAGGACCTTTCTTGTCTGGGACCACGGCTTCTTTCCCCAGAAAGTGCAGCCTGAGGGACTGTGGACAACACAAAGCAAGGCAAAGATGGGCGGGGGGGAAAAAAAAAAAAAACTTTAATTTGATGCAGGTTAACTTTTCAAAGTATCTGGATGGGAATTTCTCCACAAACATTATTGGGTGTCAGTGGTTTGAAACAGCCACAATGCTTTAACGGGAAATTCTTCTTGCCAGAGGAGTTCCATGGTGAATAGACAACGTACATTTTTTGTTAGAGAGAGGCAGGCAAGCGAGGGAACTATTGTTTAGCAGAACTATAATACAAGTGAGAACAGGAACTAACCTGTCTCTTAAATGTTCCACAACCTTAAACATAACACTTAAAATGCATGACATTATATTACATTTATACAGATGTGGCCATTAAGAATGCGCGCTTTTTCCTGCGGAAGGCCGCAATTCGTCTCGCGCGGTGCCGCTGAATCCCACAAGCGCCATTTAAGAATTTAAATAAATGTGTTGTGCTTCACTGAATATCTGCTAGATGGCGCATGGAAGGACTTTACCTAAAAGCCAGACCAAGTACAAAGAAGAATTGTGTATAATTAGTTAGTCTTAAACAATATTGTTTCCAATGCTGAAGCAAACATGAATTTTATTTTGTTTTACAATAGATCTTTCATGACGAATGTGTATATATGTGTTTCATATTATGTTCATAACATGAACTGAGATATCCTAAATCGTGCTTTCAAATTCATAATAAAAAGTTGTTATATAGTTTTTATAACGTCTTACCAGGGACAAAACAATGAAAGACATGGCAATGCCTCGGTTTAAATGGCCTTAAAATGAATAAAATTTCCTGATAGAAATGAAATTAGATTTCGTATATCTGATGCGACTGTCCTGATTCGTGAATATGTCACCATATCTTCGTTAAAACCTAAAAATGTGTTGACGTTGAGCTCCATCTGAAGACATGAATTGTCATTGTCATTGCCTAGAAAAAAAAATCCATTCAATCACATTTAGTTTTTATTATAGCACTGTTTTAGATTACACACTTTGATTACAATGTGGTGACCAGTTCATGTGTCAAAACGATTCTCTCTGCTCCCAGAACCACTCTTTCACAATTTATGTCTCGTAATATAGCCATGCCACCAGAGAAGAAAAAGTCCATGGTTGTGATTCCCTGGCCATTCAGCAGACTGAGGTCGTCATTTGATTGCTTGACCAACTGAAGCAAACCCAGATCATAACACTGCCTCCAGGGTCTTGTACTGTACAGTGAGCACTTTGTATAATGGGTGCAACGTTTCGTGCGCTTCCCTTTTTACTTACTCTGACGCACCCATTGCTCTGGAATAGAGGCCGTCTGAACTCATCAGCCCACATGACCCTTTTCCTTTGCTTTATACTGTTGTCCAATCTTTATGCTTTCTAGCAAATTAAGGCCCTTTTTCTGATGAGTCTTACTAAAAAGTGGTTTTCTTATGGAAACACTGGTCTTGTGAGTTCCCATCACATTGTGTGTGTGTGTATGGAAATGCCCTTAATTTCACTGTTAAACATAGCACTGCTTTTTACTACTGATTTTTTTTTTTTTTTTTTTTTTTTTTTTTTTTTACCACACTACTTGTGATCGCCTTTCATTATTTTATTTCCTGACATTTCTTTGACAAAGATGATGGGTCGGCACTATCCTTCCAGGTTTTAAAAATAATTTCAAATATCCTTAGTTGTTTTCTTTGCTTGATGCAGCCAAATAATTTGACCCTTCAGAAATGTTGACCTTTTTTGCCCAGGCATATTGTAATTGTGGACAGATCAATGTGGTATAAAGTTTTAATAATTGCACACCATCTTGGTATGAAGTATTGTTCTATTCTGTACCAGTCTTGTATGTTAATATTTTTATGTTAAGTTCAGTTAATGTGCAATCTTAACTTAAATCACCTTCTCTTTAATTGAGGAACAGGAAAAAGTTTGTAGCCTGGTTCTATTAATGACAGCAAATGTACAATAAGTGTGCTATGAAGCAAAATGTTTGGATTCGAATGAATGATCTCTATTTACCAGCAAACAATTGCTGCATTGTTCAGGTTGAACAGGAGTTCCGTCATGTAGAAGATTTACTGAATAAGCGGACAGTTCTATGATTAATTTCTTCACAATTAATTAAAGTGCCATGCCTTTATTCAATTTGATCTTGTACTTCTCGATGTACGTGCAATTTCGACAGCTTAAGAGCTGAGATCCATGTAGGACACTGCAACAAAAGACCACGTGTGCCATTTGAACGCGATGTTCAAATGAACGGCTTGACAGGGTTAAGGAGAAATTTATTGTCAAAATGACCTAGCAGCTGAAAAGGAAATGGTCTGTAATAAGAGCATTGCTTTGTCCTCAGTGTTAAAAAGGGACAATCTCAGACTGGGAAGAATAGAGCCAGACATTCACTATTATAGCACAATGTTACACACTCAACCACACATGCAAGCACACTCCCATGTCATCCACTGGATGTCTAACAAGTCTACATGCAGTATACTGAACATTCATCAACAGTATTAACCATGTCAATGTCAATTGTATAGGATTTCCTATGAGACGTTACAACTGGATTCAGCTAAGTGAAATATCTTCATGACAAGATGCCTGCGAGCTTTTACTCTACTGTGCTGTGAGTCTCTCAGTACCTCTGGATTTCTGAAGTCTCTCATGTATTTATATAATAAGCTCCAGACATAACTCTACATAGCTACAAGGCATAAAGATGTATTTTTGACATACTGAGACTCGGGCAACTGTTTTTGTCCTAAAAGAACGACGTTTCGTCATCATTCCATTGTTACTACATAGAAGGCTTAGACCTGGAGTTTGGAAATAGTGTCCCAGGCAAATATAATTCCAAAAGAGTTATCATGTTATTAAAAATAATATTTCAATGCAGTCATATATATCTTTTTTTTAAACAGCTTGCACTTTATTTATATTGTTGTGATTTTTTTTTTTTTTTTTTTGTACGCAATGGCGAAAAGAAGAAAGACAGGAGAAAGGTAATCAGGAGTCAGTGCAATTATAGAGGCATGAAGTATAAACAGTATGAAGAGGGAGAGTTGGAACCTGTCACGAATCCAAGTGATTAGTACTCTTCATTATAATATAATATTCTCTCATGATCTCCAGAGCACTGATATTTGATTGTATTTTATAAATGACCAGCCACTGTGGATAAACACATTATCAGTGTGAAATACTATTACTGTATGAATAGCATCAATATTCGCTCGCTCATTATTCAAACAAGTTATATTATGAGTTGCGTCATATTTAGCTGTAATATTAGGCTAGGCTGTATAATCGAAACATTTCGCTCTTTCGATATTTCTGACCATGCAAGTAAGCTATTGCATCCAAGCTGGTATATCAGATACATTATACTGCCAAGATCTAAACGCTAATGATGTCCTATTACCACATACTATACATGCATTTGATCAAAAACTTTTCGTGCCTGTTTCAACAATTGGGATCTGTTAAAACATCAAAACCTCTTCTGGTCTAAAGAACTTCTAAAAAAAAATAGCTATTCTTTATTACTATTTAAATGTATTGGATGACTTTGGTGAATATAATCTTTGAATAATGTATAGATTTCAGTCAACCAAAAACAGTCAGCTCAACTTTCATGAAAGCAGCGGACTCGTAAAATTAAACTTGTTTGCTTTTTACTTGTACTAAAACAGGGTCTGTTCGGTAATAAATGTTAATATTTCAATAAAGCTGCATTGAGACAATGACAATTGTTAAAAGTGCAACACAAATCAAACGGATATTAACCGCAGCTCTTAGATAATGGTAATATTTAATGCAGTACTACAGTATGCAAAGTATGTAAAGAAGTTCTATAATAAGCCAAGCCAGTGAAAACAGTAAAAAAAAAATCTAAATCAAAAGAAATATTTTATAACTTGCTTTTAAAACAGTATTTTAAACAGTTTCGTTTTATGCCATCTGACCAATCAGAATCTAGAATTCAACAATGCTAAGTATGTTCACTATTATATAACTCACTGAGTCTCACTCATACCACTTAATCCTGTATTCAGGGTCACGGGGGGGCCTGGAGCCTATCCCAGGAGACAGGACATAAGGTACATAAGGACATAGTACACCCTGGACAAGGTGCCAATCCAATCGCAGGGCACACACACTACAGCCAATTTGGGAACGGCAATTAACCTAACCTACATGTCTTTGGAAGAAAACCAGAGTACCCAGAGGAACCCCACCAAGAACGGGGACAACATGCAAACTCCATGCACAAAGAGATGCAGGAATCGAACCCGGGCCCTGGAGGTGCAAGGCGACAGTGCTAACCACTACACCACCATGCCGCCTATTTTGTAAGCTGTGTAACATTATTAACACATTATTAAAACTTCAAATCCACGAAAGCTATGTGGTCAGAAAAAAAAAGTCATGAATGAATATGATTGGAGATCACTTAAACGCTTGGTGAAGGTGCATTGTAAAAAGTCACCAACAGTAAAAAATCAGGTATATTTATTGCTAAAAGCATCTACATGGACAAAACATGGTGGGAACTGACAAACTGGGACAGTGGATTTTGGAGTAATAGAAAACGGTCTGATGAGTTCAGATTGACCCTACTCCAGAGCAATGGGTGTGTCAGGATAAGAAGGGAAGCACATGCACAATCATGCATAGTGCCCACTGTACAAGAAACTGAAAGCAGGGTTATGATCTGGGGTTACTTCAATTGGTCAAGTCTAGGCTCAGCAATAAAATGAAGTCAGCCGACAACCTGAACATCCTGAATGACCACAACCAAATCAATGCAATCTTTACCTTCACTGAAGGAACAGTCCCATTCCAGGTGACAGCATTAGTGATGTATTAACTCAGTCTACTCTTTTAGCCGTATTGTTTTGTTTCCTGTAATGATTGGCATGTACTGTGTCTCTGACATTACTGTATATCTGATAGTAAGTGTGACTGGGTTGCACACCTGAGGTAGTGGACATCTGTGATCTCCTGCATACACAGCCAGCAGAACTGACAGGCGCAAACTGTGCAGTTCATTCGGTTGCAGCTGCCATCGTTGGTCTTCATGATATAGGCACCACAGCGTGGACAGGCTTTTATCTCCTCTGCTTCTAAAACACACGCCACAAGAAAAAAAATTAACCAAGCGGGGACGACTCTGGTGAAGTCCAGATGTCCATGTTACATTCATTCCGTCCTCTTGCCATCTGGAGGTGTTGAGTGTCACCTTCAAATAAAAAGTGCATACTGTGCTAATAAGTGTTGCTGGGTATATTTTAAAATGTTCTACGAGTTGTTCCATCCTGAGAACCTTAATTCCTAAATCTTGAAAAGAACAAGAGATCTGGCGAGGTATTTAAACACACCTTTTGTGTTTAACCTCAACATTTTGTGCTGTACCTCCACCAGGTTCCTCACTGAAGACGTAGAGTGCTGAGGCATCGCTGCTGCCCAATGTGTGGCGGGCACGCTGTCGTCTGGCTTGATCACACGTCTGGTCTGGATGCCAAAGCTGACGACAGTGGTAGCAGAACTCTGTGTCACAGCCCTCGCGGCCACAGCTCAACTTTGGGCACTCGGCACAGCCATAAGCTATCACTGCGTAACTATCAAACAGTAACATGGCAAACATCAGCACATCTGTTTAACATTATTTTGTAATATGAAGCCTAACGGATGCTAAATAATCTGCACAACTTGAATGTACATCTAAAGTTGAATAGAATAAAGTGACCTTTTAGATAAGATAAGAAAGCAAGGACTGGTTTTGAAGGATGTTCAGTAAAACTAAGAGGTTGAAATATAGAAACGTTTTTATTTATTTTATTTTTTAAAGACAACCAAGCTCTTCAGCAGACTTTTGCACAGTACTGTATATTTCAAAGAAGAAGCATGCATTTCATGAATAATTCTTCTTGCCATCCGTTAAATCGGCAAATCTGGAGTATGTCTTACTTGTGTTTTGACTTAAATATCAACCTCAGCAATGTAATTAAGAACTATACTGGACAAGCTGACATTAGTTACTCATTAAACTCTGTACCTAATCACTAGACCTACAGTAGGATTTTTTGGACTGTCTTCAAAATTGGTCAAGATACTCAGAGAGCTTGGCCTTCAAGACCTCACTCATCGTCTATACCGCTTTATCCTTTATACGGGGTCGCGGGGGTCTGGAGCCTATCCCAGGAGACATAGGACATGAGACATAGGTCAATCTATCGCAGGGCACACACGTATTTACACACTACGGGCAATTGTCTAAACTATATGTCTTGAGAACCACAGTACCTGGAGGAAACCCACGAAGCACGAGGAGAACAAGCAAGCTCCATGCAACCAGAGGCGGAAATAGAACCTGCCCGAGAATCAAACACGTACCCTGAAGGTGCAAGGCGACATTGCTAACCACTACACAACCATGCCGCCAAATATTTATATATAACATTTTAAACAATATAGCTGCTATCCAGTATATTGCAATAATTTACCTTAAAACTACTATTTGAATAGATTCACATCCAGGGTTCGAGAAACCGCAAATGTTTGGGCGTGGTCAACCATATGAGTGCTGTAGGATTCAGCTGAAATTTTCTACACCGCATCGTTGTGCTAATCTGTATGGGTATTTCTAATGATGACTGGGTTACGCAATTAAAATCAGCAGCATCAGCTAGTCTTCAGGAGGCATTTTACATGGACAGTATTGAGCAACTGTTAAGAGTGTTAAAATGCATACCTACAGTCATCTCTGGTCTCTGGTCTTTTGTTGCATGTACAGTAACTTGCCAAGAAAGAGCCACTGGGAGCTCAATTCGTGAAGGGTGCCTGGATGCCAGAGGCTCTCATAGCTGTATTTTTGTTTGAAACAGCTAGTGGACCATTAACATGATTGGAAGTTGGCTACCATGAGTCCTCTTTTTAGGGAAAGTAAGTGGTTCTTACAGTAATGAAATGCATCAAACTCTCTCTGACAAAAAGCATATGTCTTGAGATACACAATAATAAAGCGTAAGAGTTAGAGTTGTAACATTAGAGTAGCACAGTATATACAGTATAATCAGGGCTGGAGATTTCCAACATATAAAAATCAACCCTACAGTGCGTCCCAGCTTCCCTTTATTAGGCCTCTTTAGTTGCTGAGAGGAAATCCAACCCTGGCCTCTAGAGCTATGCATAATGCAACAGTGAGGAAAAACTCGATTACCAAGGCTCTGTGTCCACCGCTACAGACAAGATGTCAAATCGCCAAATCACATTATAAAAATCCTTTTCCCCTTGCACAATACCAAAATATGTCAAAATTAAATTTCAGATATTTCCTGAAATATCTTGTGCATGATTTTTTTTCACTGATCAATACTATCATCAATGTGCACATTTTTAATTCATTAGTGACCAGAGAACTAGTCAATGTCCCCCCCCCGATCTGGCTTTTAAAACATTGAAAAATGGTTAGTTATAGTAATGGACGTCAACCTGCAGTCCGGAGCCGGGCACCAGCGCGTGTCCGGGTCAGCAGCCAGGAAACGCCGGAGCTGGTACTCCTCAAAACGTTCAAGTAATGCACTGTCATCTAGGATTGCACGAACGTCCAGTGGCGCTAGTGCTTCAGGACACTGTGGGCAGGCGATACCCACGCGGCTCTCTGAGATCTCGATGCGCAGGTAATGACGCAAACAGTCAGTGCACGCGCGGTGTGGGCACGAGGACAGACGGGGGAAGTGGGCACGGGGCTGGCTCAGCAGGCACAGCGGACACTCCACCAAGTGCTCGAGGAGCTGCTCTTGGCTAGAGGAGGAAAGCGACACGACTCCCGTGGAGCCGCTACTCGCACGCTCCGCAGCCTGCTCGACCTCAGTCCCTTCAGCCTTAACGGAGCCTGTTTCAGCGGCCTCACCACCTCCATCTCGTTCACTGCGAGGTGGCTCCTACAGGGGAAAAAAAAAACAAGTTAATTAAATATCCAGGTAATTCTGTTTAGGGAGAAAGAAATGGCATCGTAAATTGTACTAAATTATAGTTCTGTACATGACGGCTGTCCTTTTACATGACTTGAGTAGAAATGTTTCCTCAAAAGCACATTCACCAGCCAATGGGGAGGTAACAGCGAATGTAAATAAACTGACCCGTATCTGTCACTCCCAAACAAATATTCTATACATACTGAAGCTTCACTAACCACATTATGCAGATGATACATTCTGTTTAAGTAGCGAATACTGTTAGTCAGATGTAAAATTAGAAATTAAAAATCGACTTAGTATGAAGGGCGTCACTGATCATTTTATTTAGCTTTACGTTTTACACAGATATCGAAACTGTACGTTGAAGCTGCAGTGTCTGCCCTTGATTTTTTAACAAAGCACAGTTTACAGGCTGCTATGCTTTGATCATTAATCGTGAAATCTGTCCTATTGTATAACTGTATCTGTTTATCCATGTAACAATGTCCCGGAGTGTAATGTGGTATTGGATGTTGGCATTTGAATTTTTGTTTATTAGTCTAATCAATCGACTGCAATGAATCAAACATCGCATTCTGCTGGATCACCTAAAACTTCTTCCTGCTTCTGCTCTCGCTTATCTGAATGTCTTAAGATTTTCCCCACGGTATTTCAGCACTGCAGCAGAAGCATACTGTTGGGAATTACATCACCTGCTCCCCAAAGAAGCTAAAAAAAAACAGATTGGGGGACACCAGAGGATTTACAGTAGTAAGTCTGTTCTGCACATTCTTCACAGGTCCGCTCCAGCTACTGTACAAAGAGCTAAATTACCCTCAACTCATGGGTGCAATTTAAGATTGAACGCTCAATCCTTTATAGCACCTCATAACCCTACAGGTAACCTCCGGAGACTTTGTGTACATGGTGTGTTGCTGTATGTGTAGTGTGGAGGTGTGCGAGTGTGTGCATGTGTGTTCATGCGGAAGGGGTAAACTGTGCAGCGAAACCACTGTTTCCTGGCAACAGCAAGGCGACCCTTACAATAACACTAATTAAATATCAGTGAGTGAGGAGGAAGGACAGATGAGAGTGTCAATATTACCAGAAAAAGCCATGTATCAATGTTTTTCCATGACTATCTCAGGCTTCAGACCCGGTGCTTAATATCAGTTATGTCAAGAATAAATGATATCATGTGACATCAAAGAAATATCTAATAAACCTAACACACTAAATTACACCGCCTTCTACCTTCTGACCTAAGGGGATGCAAACATTTGCACTCAGCTTTAAATGTGACTAGCGGATTTCACGTTTATTTGAGTAATTAAGCATGTGTGTGTTATAAATAACACAATCTTCATTTTTTTTCAGGTTTTCGCTCCTGTGCTCGGCAGCACCTTCACGAAGTGAAAACGCTCACCGGTGCAGCATGACTGAATCCTGAGTCACATCTTGCGTGTGAACTGTTTACTATTACCATTTTTGGTTGCTGTGACATACAGTACGGTACAACAGCAGTGTGAGCATATTTTTAGCAGCTTGTTCCTGAGAGCCAGAAAACTTTTACAAACTGGAAAGGTCGAAATCTCGAAAATAATTATATTTTTTAATCACTTCTTCATTAGTTCTTCACTGAAACACTACTATCCCTGCATCATGTTCACAAGCCCATAGGAAAAATTACTCAATAGATTGATAGACAGATATGTTAAGGAAATTATAAAAAAAAAAAAATAACAGCACATACAGTAAATATAATTTTTTTTAGTAATGAATTTCAATTTCAGTGCAGCGAATGCTGTAAAATAGGTCTTAATGTTTGCATTTTACTAAAAGAACCACTTTGTTAGATCTTAATTATAGCAATAATAATATCAATGCCTGTTTCTACAGTATAACACAATTTGAATAAAAGAAGAAAATCTAAAAGTACTTCATAAACAGTTCAGTGAACTGAATCACGGCACTCCCTTACGTTCTGTGCATGTTCGTGTTCGTTGGGCGTCAGCGTAATCACCACTTCATCTCGATTCAAGGCAGATGCGGGTTTCTCGCTCTTCGGGTCTGATTTGGGTTTGCGGGTAAAGAAACTGAGGAAGCTAAAGGCCTGGGACTGCTGCTTCGGCCTTTTCATGGCAGCAAATGTGACAGTCCAACCAAACCAACATGAGCGAGTCAGATCTTTTCAGTGTGTGAGAGGGTGAGTACAGGACATTTATGACTTGAAGCTGAGATGCATTAAAGCACACACTGGGAGAGAGCTATAAGAGTGAGTCCTCGAGGAGATCATCATTCTTCAGAATATGCAGTAGCGTGGTCATCCTCTTCCACCAAAACAAATCCTGAAACAAAAATAAAACAAAAAAAAAGGAGTATTACTGAGAAAAAGATACTGACAAATGTATTTTTATTAAGACATTTTTTTTAACTACCAAAGTTTCCCTCACCTTTTTGAAATTCACAAAGGACTCATGAATTTAGTATTTCCATTCAAACATCAAACATCTTTCCAAGCCAAGAGTAGGTGTTACGTTTGCTAAAACAGCATCGGCGTGGAGTGTGCCGTCTACCACATGCGTCGGAAGTACCGCATATACTACTGCTTTCAGAACAACAAGGGTGGGTGAACTAAGTGTTAAGGTGCTATCCATGCACATTTACATCACTCACCAAATGCAGGCCACTGCTCGGGACTCGCTGTCTCCCCAGTTCACTGCTATTTCTCACCGAACAGGCGCTTAACTGAGCTGCCTTTAAGTCCCACTTTCACACTCTGGGCTTGCCTCCTATTCCAGTGCTTTTTGACCTGATGATGTAACCAATCATAATGCAGATGGTGGGATTTGTCAAGAAAAAAAGAACATTTTTACATCTTACTATGTGTCCTAGTGCTAGAACCTGCCTAGTGTTGTCCTCTGAAACACATGAATATTTAATGCATTCCAAAGATGTGCAGAGTTGGCTAATAAACTGTAGTATATTATTTCCAATCTGTTACCAATTGTAAGTGTTACTGGGGTTGATGGGGCAAATCCAAACAGGTAAATTCCATAATTGTGTAAAAGGTAAGGGTTAAGGCATCAAAAGCACCTTCTTAGTAGTGTAATCAACCATTACTGCAGATGACAGAATGATTTTATTTTCTGAAACTCAAAGAACAATGCAGAAACTTGCACAGTAGTTTGGGTCAAACTTATGTGAATGCAGTCAGCCAAGGACACCAAGAATCTAAAAGCAAAATGATTTTACTGAAAACCATGCAAAAATTATAATATCATGTTCATACATGATATTGAGAAGCTAAAATATGCTAAATAGAATTCTATAGTATGGCAGAAGCTATATCAAGAAATTTAGGATGAGATCCTCTTTTCCATCCATTTTGTTAATGTGGGCTAGAGAGAGAAATGGAGGCAGAAGCTACAGGGAGACACTGCATCATTTAACAGCCTAATGGTTAGCCGGGGAAAGGCATTCTGGGGATTTGTGGGAAATCAGCTGGGAGATGTTTAAGCGCAAAATCAGGAGTGCCAATATTCTGCCAGACCTTTTATCTGAACATTTAATTTGTCCACTGACATTTAAAAAAAGTTATATGTTCAAGTTTCGCTACCGGTCAAAAGTTTGGACATACATTCTAAATCCATGGTCTTTGCTGATTTGTATTTTTTTTTTCTCGATATTTGTAAAACAATGCTGCAGGTGACAATAATCACCTTTGAACAGTTGATATTGAGATGTGTCCATTACTTATTCTCTGTAAAGCCTTCATAACACCTATGATTGCTAATTGGTGATTTTTGAGACTGGTAACTCTAAATAAACTGCAGCAGAGGTAGGTTTTGGTTGGGATTTTAAGGGATGGTCATCTTGAGAGCCAGTTTCATCATGGTGCTGGATGGGTTTAACAATACTTGGCTTGCAAGAACTGTTATGGAAAAGCTGACCTTCGTGTCTTAAAATAAAAGCAAATAGCAACTTATTTACCTAATAACATGTGTTATTTCATAGTTTTGAATTGTGTTGTAAAAATAAATTACTAAATAAAATGTAAAAACACCAGAGGTAGAAGGTGTGTCCTATGTATGTCCAAAGTTTTGCCTGGTCCTGTACGCATTGAAATAAACAGCTGTATACTACAAGTAATAGGGTAAACAATGCTAAAATGGGACATGTTTTGTCACAATGCAAAAATGAAGAAATCACTGATGAATATACAGGTGAGAAGATACACAGGATTGATATTAAGTGTGCCAACCAATAACCGATATAAACACTATATAAAATATTCCCTAATAAAAGGTGATTTATGTACTGTATTTTATTTATAAAAATGAGTTTTGCACAGAGCTGCCAATGTAGAGAAATGTAATGGCAGCAATATTTTAAGTTAATGTTACAATGTCTAATATTATGTCTCTGGAGTTCCATAATCAGAAATATTTTTAACAAGTTGCTGGGTTAAGAGAACAACAATCCCCAGTCCTTCGGGACTTTTCCCTCTTAGCAACACACATTCCCTATAGTTCAAAGCAACAGCTGCAGGATAAGTTTGGGATGGATACCTTTCACAAAGCTTATTAGAAAACCTGTGCTCCTTTATGTGGATATGTTTAACATCACTAAACAATGCACCAATCTATCTCTGAACTTGCAAGCAAACAAACCCAATTCTCATCAGTAATCACGTGTTTTTTTATCCAGAATGCGGGAGCCTGGAGCTTGTCCCAGGAGACTCAGGTTAACCTAATCTAGCCTGCATGTTTTAGGACTGTGGGAGGAAAAAACAGAGGACCCATAGCAAGCACAGGGAGAACATGCAAACTCCATGCACACAGACCCAAGGTGGGGACCGAACCCTTGACCCTGGAGGTGCCAGGCCACAGTGCCGCCGTTTCTGCTTTAGTCTCTACCCAAAAGCAGATTCAAAAAATGTATGTAATAAAAATAATCCCAGGCCATAAAATGTGGTTGGGAAGCAGTTCTCTCTTCTCACTCAGAACAAAAAATGAGACACGCTCCAAAAGCAATTATTAACCACAGAGAAGTGAGAAATAGTATTAAATCAGACTGTTGAATAAGGCTCTGGGAAGAAATCCTCAAAACCACAATGTCTGTTCACATTTCTTTCAGACTGCATTGATGTAGATAACAAAAACAGTCATGCTAAAGATTTTTTACATTATCTTTTTCATATGGTCTGACAGAAAGTGATTAAACTGGTTAAACAGCATGATGTACTGTGTATGTATATATAGCTAGCACTGGTTAATGTGATGAAGTTTGCTGAATTGATTACAGAACATCATACCTATTTTAGACCAAATAAAACACGAGAAAAGCTACAACTTTCCTCATGTACAAGCACTAGTTTTAATTAGTCAACATGCATGTTAAAG